>CM021767.1:81624819-81708557 GCA_011076525.1 Nettapus auritus | reverse complement strand
CTTTTTTTTTTTCTTTTTTTTTCTTTTTTTTTTTTTTTTTTTTTTAATTTGAATCAAGTGTCATTTTTAGGTTTTCTCTCTAACTGTGAAAGTGGAAGATAACAGTTTCAGGTGAAAGAGACCAGCAGCAAGCCTTTTCCACGCCACCTTTTACTCTTGTTTCATCTCTACTGCGGAACCCAAAGATTTTGAAACACGGCAGTATTTTGGAATTACTATTTGAGTGTCCCTTTTCCACCTGGGATTGCCATCAACTGAGGCTCAGCTAGGACTACCAGGGTGGAGAGAGAAAGGCTGTTGCATCACTGCTGTCAGTCACGGGGCATATGAGGCATCTCCTCAGCAATATCTGCTCCGAGAGATCTCTGGCTCCACCGTGTGCTGCCAAGGACAGTCTAAGCAGCCCAAACCACAGATGAAAGCACATGCTTTGGGGACCTTCCCTAGTCCTAGCCCCTGGCCTGCTGTCTCCTTAGGGGAGATGCCTGCTATCTTCCAAGGGGGTTTTGCCCCTGCTCAGGTAGCCCTGACACTATCCTTTGCTTATCACAAGGGCTGTCTTGAAGGAGAAAGATTCCGTTGCTGGTTTCGCCTCATTCTGAAAGAAAAAAAAAACTGTTCCAAAAACCGCTCCTTTTACACCCATGGAGTTTCTCCAAGCAGGAGCCCCAATGGCACACTGTGTGCTGCGGTGGGAGATGGCAGAGACCCTGCTATGGTGCGCTCCTGCCTGGGTCTGTCCGCTCCACACCTGCAGCCCTCTTCTTCGGTGCGGCAAGCGCCAGGGCTCCCCATATTAGCCAAATGCTTCCTAATGAAGCTTCGCACTAACGCTCCCGCCCGTCAGCACGTCCCAGCCGCTCTGGCTGCAAAGGGGATGGCCAAGCCATGAGCAGAGCCGGAGCCCCCTCTCATGGAGGCCGGGGGAAAGGCGCTCAGAGGAGCCGGCTCCATCCGCCCTGCCGCGGCTCTGCGCCCCATGCCGTGGAGCGGGCGCCTCGCACGGCGACGAGGCGCTTCGCCAGGCCGTGCAGGGGGCGGAGGAGGGCGGTGAGCTGTGTGGGGACGCCGGAGGCAGCGTCGGTTCTCGCAGCGAGCCCTAGCAGCGCCTCGCTGCGAGCAAGCGAGCAAGCACAATGTGGTGGGCACTGGGCGGCAGGGCCAGGGGCACCCGCCATTACAGGCTGGGCTCCGGCCACGAAGCCCGGTAGAAAAGGCGGGAAAGCGGCCACGGCGGGACCGCCGCCGCCGCCATTTTGAAGAAGCTGTGGTGTCCTGGTGAGCCTCCGGGCTTTAAGCACTGGCTTCTCACAGGACTTGTTATAAATCCATATGAACCATTCAGCCTTGAGGCCTAAATGCTTCTCCACATTGTTTCATACTCTGTCTTGTGCATGTCCTAAGCCAGGTTGACACACCTGCTGTTGTCTGGGTGCTTAATACCCACCTGTTGAGAGGGGCGCTGGAGCAGTGCATGAAACATTTCCAAATGTTCCAAAAGAAGAAGTCCTGCTCCAAAACCAGCCTAAAGGCCAAACACTATAAAAACGTTTGTGAGCCAATGATCTGAACAGAAAATAAACTAGGTCTATTAAAAATAAATAAATAAATAAATAAATAAATAAAGAGAGAGAGAAAGAGAGAGAGAGAGAAGCAGGTTATGTTTGTAGCTTTGCACCTTTTAAAGACTGACACTTTTCAGTCAGGATATTAATGGGAACAGATCCTTTTAACATGGCATTCTCTTCCAAAAATCAACTTTGTCTAGTAGAATAACAGTATGTCACCAACACTATTTGGCATCGTAAGTACCAAGAGATTCTAGCTCTCTTCTGTCTTTGGAGATCCTGGTGCCTCTAGTATCTACGGCTATCAGTTGGCAGTACCTACTGTTGCTGTTCAGCTATGGTGATAACATTTCAACAGGCAGAATACTCACATAGCTGCTTAATAAAAACTGTTTCCATGAGGTGGATGGTGAAGTGATGAGCTAAGGGGAAATAACTTTCTAAGAGGAGCCTTCTGGCAGATGTACTCGGTTGTATAGGAATAGCTCAGAAACAGCAGCTGGTTTATGAGTGTGCAAAATAATAAGGCAAAAGAGCAGGGTCTGCTGGGTCCTTCCTGTGTGCATGGCCTTTGAGGATCAAGAAATGTTTTTTAAATGGGCAACATCAGAAGGAAAATACCAGAGCTAGAGCTCATGAAAGAGAGTTACAGTTTTCAAGTTGTCCTATAGTGAAATTTTTACAGCTTGAAATTGTCATGGGTTTGTAAAGAATAAAGTAATGTCTTTTGTTGCTGCGCAGCAGTGGTGGAACAAAATTTATGCCACTTGCACTTCTAAGGAATCTGGAAATTACCAGGCAGGTAGTATGATGCCATTCCTCTGTGAGACATGTTTTAACTTTTTAATCCAAAGTTTGACTGGACTTCCTGGTTATAGGTGAGGCCATGCAGATACCCCAGTCTCTGCCATACAAGAGGAGTCAGCAGTGTAGTATTCTTCAGTTTTGCTCCTCACTTAACTGATGGAATCTTCTTTTGCTGTGCTGACAACCGATGTCAAACAAGAATCAAATGCATGAGAAATGAAAAATACAGAATTAAATACCCAAGAACAGGACTCCATGGAGCAAAAGGTGCAATGAATTCTTAGCCACTGGAATGGATGGACTTTAATGAGTCAGTAGTTCATCACTGTTATGGAGGAGAAGCATCAGTAATAAAAAAGTACAAAAATAAGAGTGTTGCTGCTTTCTGGACAAATCATCCTAACCAGTCCAACACCTTGAATGAGGGGAGACTGACATGCAAACCACGGTCTACACATCTTTACCCTTCAGGCATACCGAGGTGATGGCAAGATCAAAGAGGCTTTTGAAATGCCAAGTTCTGAGAAAGGAAATTGGGAAATATAACTCCGGAGTTAGCTGGAGGGGGCAGGGATGAGGGTCATGTTAGAAGGTGTTAACCACTGTAGAGAGGAGACTCTTATCCCAGATGGTGCAGACATTTCACTGTTGAAATATAACTGCGACCAGCCCGTCTTATAAGGTAATGAAATCTGTCACAACTTGAACATCAAAACTGGTCACAGGCTATAAAGGAACAGTGTTTGCGGGAGCAGTAGGGACGAGAACCGTCAGACACTCAAGGCTGTGTCTCTGAGACACTATAGTCAAGAGGATCAGAAAGGAGAGGAAGGAAAAGATTGTCTTGCTGACAGCTGCCCGAGGATAGGAGCAGAGGACAAGTAAGATATTGCTTCCTTTGTAATGAATCCAAGATGTACCTCCCTGGCCTGACATTTGCTGAGTAAACTGAGTTAGTTACTCACACAACTCCTTTTGGTCCATTCCAGCTTTCCTGTACATTCTTAGTACATTCTGTTTTAATTAGGCCAGTTGAGTCCTTGATTGTTTGCAAATTTCATGCAGACTTTTCCTTAGCGGTGCTTCTAAGAAAGAGGAGCTACAGAAAGATGCCTGGAGCCTATCATAGTTGGGATGTTTGGTCAAAGGGGCATGGACTATGGAGACCTTTCTCACAAAGAGATGGCACCTGCAAGACTGGGGTCTGGCAAACATGTAGGAAACACCTGGATGATCGGCCGTTTTTCCACTTCCTCATCTTTTCTTCTTCTAATTGTTTTTGGGTTTTCTTTTGTAAGACTTGAGCATAATGGAAGCCAAATCACAAGGAAGGATGTCCATCAGCTTTCATGAAAACCAGTGCTGCGAAGTAGGAATGATTTGTGCTAAACCTGCATTTTTTGCATGAATGAATACAAACTAATTGTAGAAAAAGAGGAGCAGACTGAAAAATGCAAGTGACAGTACAAGCCACAGCCAGCAGAGTGCAGCATCACACTAGACGAGCAGTGCATGGGCACAACGGCAGTGAACTGTTTTCCCATTGATTAAATAATAAGTGTCAGGTGCAAACAAGAAATTCGCCTAGAAAAAAGAATGATACCTTTCTGTTTATGCGTCTTGAATAATGCTTGGATACTCCAAAATGATTAAGTGTATTTTTCAACATACATGTTCTGGGGATAGAAAGTAGGAGAAAGAATCTGGGATTTACTGTGCAAGCGAAGTGGGTGTGGGAGCCAGGAAAATCCAAGCCAGAAGTAGTAAGTTGACTGGTAACCTAGTGACAGTGCAGGGCATTGAAATCAAATGAACTTGTAGAGTTGATGGGGCAGAGAGTGAAATAAGCAGTAGTACAAGCAAAGAGAATGGGACTAATACCTGGAGCCAGAGTTAGGAAAAAATAAAAATAAAAAATGGAAGAGATGATACAGGAGGACTCAAACACGGAGGGAACAAGAAGAAAGAACATACTGTTTTCAGTAAAGACCGTCTCTCTCTACAGGCCTTGGGATGCATATGTGACACTGTACTGCTTCCTGCAAGTCTCTGTGAAACCCCTTGTCTGACCTACTACAATATTGTACCATGAAGACTGAAAACATGCCACTGCTGTCTGTCACTTTGGCCGAAGACAGCAGGAAGAGGGTTTTATTTTTGTTTAAATTTCCTTTTTAAAAACCTCACAGAATTGCAAACAAATTGTTTTTAAAAAAACTTTGTTAAGGTCTCCAGGTGAAATACAGATAAATCAGGCAATACAAGCATTAAAATCGTTTTTATCCAGTCCCATGTATTAATGACAACATCTTAAAGTATATGGCCGCCTACTGTTTGTCCACTGGCATTTTCATGCTTTGTATGGAAAAAAAAAAAAAGTGTTTTGGAGATGAGCAAGTTTATACACTGATGGAAGGTGTTTTTCCTCCTCCTGGCCTCATTTGTTTCCTCCCTCAGACCTCATCTGTTGCAGAGGTATAAATGGCACAAGGCATGAGGCACAGGTTTTTAGAAAAAGAATGTTGTCATGGTTAAAGCCACTGGACAAACCCTGAAGAAAGAACAGTGCTTTACTTCAACACCTTTGCACCTTTGTAGGTTCACCGTGGTATTTGGGAATTCACTTGGTGAAACTTTAGCTAGAGTCGCTGCTCACTTTTGTTTTATGAGTGGTGATCATATCATCTGCACGCGTGACTTGAGGAGCTGTGGTCTGCAATGTGTAAGACTACCAAAAGCTACAACTGAAGTTATACCACTCTTAAGAAAAGGACTGTACCCACCCGAGTACCCTGAAAGGCCATGTCTCAGGAGACTGAGGAAGGTGACACTTCTCATCTTAACTTCTGTGCTTCATAAACCTCTGATTTGTAAAACAGAAATGACATCATTTCTTTATCTCAAAGAGGTGTTCTAGAAATCAAGTAACATTCTGGTAATGTTCAGGTACAGTAGTGAAGGCTTCCATAGTCCATCCTGCACAGTAGATGAATCAGAAGTCCCACCGAAAAGCTTATTGTATGATCTTATAATTAAAGCCCTGCCATAATGCGTATGTACATGAAAACAAAATTGTATGGCCAATGCTGGCTCTGAATTATTCTTTCTTTTAAGAATATCTTACATTTATCTTCATCTTAATTTCATACATCACCCTGATGTGTTTTATGTATGTATAAAATTGTGGCTTTATGTTTACATCCTGTGTGCACATGGGATTCATTTGACCTAACAAAAGTCATCTAGACTAGCTCCCATCAGTAGAAATTTTATTCTAAAGTGGGTGGCCATGAAGGCAGGATGGCTCTCTCTTCACACTGACTACTGTGAGACCCCGTCTTGGCAGCTGTTTCCCTGTGGGAAATATTTTTAAGAACTAGATATTGTGCATCATAGCTTAAAAAACATGGTGATATTTCACACTACTAATAACAACCAACCTGTGTATTAATGGAATGTACAAAATGTACAACTACACAGTTTAACAGGTCAGGCAAGAGGAAACCAAACTAGTCAGCGGGTTAGATTTCCAAACTGTGTTTTCTGACCAAACAATAAATGCATAAGTAAAATCCAACTATGATCTCAAAACTTATATTTTAGATTTATACCTTATCTTTCTCAGTCCTTTATTTCCATCTGATACTTTTCCCAACCTACATATCCAGTTCTTAGCATAACAGCCTGCTCCATGTACTCTGAATCTGGACTGTAAACTCTGGCCTAAGGCTTCTTTATGTCTGGTCTCAGTAACACCTAACATCTGAGACACTTCTGGGGTTGGAATCTGCATGCTTCTAAAGAGCAGGCAATAAATACTCACGATACCAATGTCATAACAGTTCCCAGCAAAGTAGAAATGAAGCATCATATGCCAAAAAGACACAGCTGAACCCAGACATTGCGTCCAGAAGTTGTAAACAGTACTGGTGAAATGCACTTTCACCACAGCGCACCATGGCGTGCAGACACCACGGGAACGGGAACAGAGACCGAGGAACTGAAATCCACTTTCAGCATCAGCGAGGGCTTGAAACAACCACGTGAGGTTGCTATTCCATCCCAAGGGAAGAAGTAACAACTGCTCTTTCCCAGCTGGAAGGGGCGGTATTCACCACTAGCCCCGTCCCACTCCACCTCTGCTGTACTGTGAGAAGGAAGGAGCATGTTTTCTAGAGAGGGGTTTTGCACATTTCTGACTGGCCACGCTGCTTGAGAACCCCGCGTACACCCCCCCTGTAAAACTTAGAGGTGGTGGATAGCCACTGTCTCCTTTTCCTCATCCCCTCAGTGACATGCACAGAGCGGTTAGTGAATTCTTCTCTATGAAAGCAAAACACTTCTCCTTTTGATTTTACTAGCAAAAAAATCACTCTACACCAGAGATAAAGCGGTAGATTACTTGGGTTTGTGCCATGACTCCAACAACAATTAGTGATAACATGAAAAGAGAGAAAGATAGTAGCATCAAAAGAGACTGAGTCTGTTTGGACTGAGCATAGCAATGAAAAAAGGCATGGGAGGCAGAGATAACACCACAGCTGTGGGATTGTACCCAAGAAGGAAGTGTGTTTTGTTCAGCCCTGGAGAATCGATGAGAGCATGCCTCTCAGATTGTGTGATCTGGGACAAAATGAAGCCATGCGTGGAGGTGATGAGCTTTGTGAGAAACCAACAACATTGTTATGACACTGGCAGTTTTCTGAGCTCCTATGAGGCAGCTCATTGTTTCTGGGCTCTCACTCTCGAGTAAGAAGTGGCTGACCTCCGTTTACAGCCTTGCAAACAAACAGCCAGGGTAACAAAGAAAGCCCCTTTCTATGTAAGGGCCAAAGAGAGGTCTGGCTGTTCCTGTCACACCTCTAAGCAGAGGAATACCAGGAAACAGCGTTCCTTGCAGCTCAGTTGATTGCTCAGCCAAGTAGCCTGGAAGGTTTGTGGCAAAGCACGAGAAGGTCCGCCCATGCGGGACGTGTACCCTGCTGGCTGCCAGCATCTGTGACAGCGCTTAGTCACCTCCAAGCCAGTCCCTGAAGAGAGGGTTGCTTTGGCCTCAGGGCACCGAGTCCTAGAAGCCATCTGGTGCAGCTGAGTGGTGTCCTGTTCTTGGCACTTGCAGAATATTTTGAAACCAGCTGTGTTGCAATGTCTGCTGTGAGCTGCTGGGGCCCTGTGACAGAGATGCCATGGAAGAAATACAGTGTCAAAAGCTCCAGGAATTACTTCTAGTAACGTCTAATCCCCACAGTTGCTACAAATGCATTATCCTTTTTTCAATGCTGGCTTCCACAATAAGACCAACAGCTCGTTACCCGTACAAGTCTGTCGAGTGACCTAGAGGAACAACACAGAGCAACCCACTTCCTAGAGAGAAACCACAGCGAAGGAGAGACAATGCCCGTGCTCTCTCGAGGTACTGCTGGCTGCGTGTGGAATTCACCCTTGCTCAACCAAGGTTTGCGACATTTGTGGTGAGTATCTTTAGCCTGTGTCAGAGCCATTTCTCCTGGGTGAGAAACGATTACAGGAGCTCTGGAAAAGCTTTCCAGGGACATATGCCTGTGCTGAATACCAAGACCAACCTCCAGTGTCACAGGATGCACCACTGACTCATCCTAGAGCACACCTATTTCAGAGGAGCAGAAGTGGAAAAAGAAAGGAGTCAACTAACAGTTATGCACACAACACTTTTTTCCTCCCTTTAGCCCTTCCCTCTTCCTCATAGACACGTTTTCTGGTACATGTTTTGTCTTCTCTAGCTCCAGCTTCAGCAGTCAAGTGTGCTTCTGTGCATTTTCACAATGTTATGCTTTTCCTTAAAACATCACTGGTAGGCTGGAGAAGCTGTGATAGGAGCAGACGGACAAGGTCCATCTAGTGGACATCCTGTTTCAGTAACATGTCCCTTGACTCAGATATCCCTGCTCTGTGCATCCAGGCATGGCTCTGGAGTAGAGGTTTTCAGCACAAGGCTGGTCCCCCACCTGCTCCCTCTTCTTGCCTCAGTTCATGTCCAATAAGAAGTTTTTCAAGATAAAGGCACTGTCATCAAAGAGCCCTCCCCACAGCAAGAGGATGTCTACTGGGTGTCTGACCACCTCGTATGTGAATGCTACAAGAGGTGAGACCCTTGCAGAATCAGAGAGGGAAGCCTGATAAGGAGGACGTTGTGGATGGCCACAGCCAGCAGGCACAAGTGTCCTTCACGAGCTCTCCGCTGTCCACCCCTGAAACACAAGGAGCAGTGCCCTAGGACATCTCGGGCTGTTTCTGACGCGCTCTCCCAGACCAGACTAAAGCATGCCTGTTCAAGACACGGAAGAGCTCAGTGGAGTTTGTGGTTGAGCTGAGCTGGGCTGGGCAAGTCAAAGACGATATTGTCTTTGCGCACAAGGATGTTCTGCTCCCCACCTCTTTTTTGTATTTTTATTTTTTCCTGTGTTTCCATGTTTGCACATAGCTGTGGTGGGCAGAACAAGCATTTGTTTAAAAATAATGTGGCTGTGAATGATGACTGGTGAAGAAGGATAAGGTGCCAACAAGCGAGATGGTGTTAGGAAAGTGCATGCATGCAAGCCTGGCCATCTAGGGGAGTGACTAGCCACTTCTTGGTGGAGATACAGTCACTACAGGGAATGCACCTGCAAGGGCAGTACAGCACACCAGCCACAACAGGGCACTCAGTTGCCCAAACAGGGACATTGAAACATCCAAGACAGACACATGAGGCTGGCTGACATGACACAAGACCTACCTGAGATCATCCTGCAGGTGTTCAAGGCCAGGTTGGATGGGGATTTGAGCAACCTGGTCTGGTGGGAGATGTCCCTGTCCATGGTGGGGGGTTGGAACTGGAAGATCCTTACAGGTCCCTTCCAACCCAAACCATGATCTATGATCCTTTCTAGAGGGACACCTGGCGACCACCAACCAGCACCAGCACCCTTGTTTGGGTAATGAATTCCAGCTGGTGTGTCTGCTGTAGGGCAACTGGAACACTCCCTAAGCGCCAGTGACTGTCCTGACCAGATTTCCATTGCCCACAGTGAAAGCTCAACCAAACTGGGGCAGGTGTGGGCACCTACTTGTGGACACTCACGTGTAAATGTCTTGGCTTTGGACTGGATCCCAGCCAGGCTGTCTGCAAGAGCCAGGGGAGGGGGATGTGAAAGGGAGGAAAGGAAAGGACTCCAGGTTTTGCCAACGTAGCTCATGCCATTAAGGATTTTCCTGGGACAGGATAGGCACAGCGCAATCATCCAGGGAAATGAGGAGATGCCACAGCGCTATTTTAATTCACATCACGCACAGGAGCGTGGGGACAGCAGAGCAGAGCCATCATGGAAGAAAATACCGGTTCATTTGCTTTCCAGCCATCTGAGGAAACAAACAGACCAAATGAGTTCAGATTCCATCCCACGGACTTTGGGTGCTCAGGAAACCGTGGCATGACATCACCCAGCGGAAAGGAGAGAGCAACTCGTGCCGCCTCTGTCATGCTGTAGGAAACGGTCACTTTTTCGTGCAATGGGGAAACTTCTGCTTTTAAGAAAAAAATAAATAAAAAAAAGTGAAAAATCGATCAGTCGCTCACTGCTTACTGTGTGAGATTGTCCAAAGGTTGCAGGGAACTATTAGGTAGTGAAAGCACATCGAAAGCTCACTTTCCAAAATTTCATTCTCCGGATAACTTCGTAGTTTATTAGTGGCAGAACGCGTTGTGGGTTCACAGCTTAAAGGGGCAGGTGGGCGCTGCTTTGACTTACCAAAATGGCACAGGACCCTCACGAGTTGTTTATTTAAGGCACCGGCATTCCTGTTTTCTCCCCTCAGCAAGCCTATGCCAAACCACAGCCGTAAGCTTAGCGTTTAACCACGGAAATACTCTCGAAAGCGATTCACCAGCCTACCCTGAAAACGCTGAAACTATAATTAAAGCAGCCCTTCGAGCAGGGTGAGCCATCCCGAGGGCTGCAACAGCGCTCTTTTATTTTCAGCACCGCCGGAGAAAGAGGAGGGGAAAGGCTGGGTGGGACGCTGAGAGCCACCGCTTCCACGCGAAGGTTGGGAAAGCCCTTGCAGCACGCTAACCATTCACCGGGGAGCCTTCCTGGAGTTTGTCCCCTGGCCGCCGCCTGACTTTGTGCCTCCCGTGCCACCACTGCGAGCTCGGAGGAGAACCGGGGGGCGCGGGGGGGCACCGGGGGGGGGACCGGGAGGGGACCGAGGGGGCACCGGGGAGGGATGGGGCGGCGGGTGGCCGCGCTGTGTCTGTCCCTCTGTCTGTCCCTGTCCCTCCGGCCGGCCTCGGCGGGGCTGCGGCTCACGGTGCTGCACACCAACGACGTCCACGCGCGGGTGGAGGCGCGGGGCTGCGCGGGGGGCCCGCGGGGCTGCGCGGAGGGCGGCGTGGCGCGGAGGGCGGCGCGGGTGGCGGCCGAGCGGGCGGCCGCGGGACGAGGAGGGGGCGCGGTGCTGCTGCTGGACGCCGGGGACCAGTACCAGGGCACCGTGTGGTTCTCCCGCTACAAGGGCCGGGAGGCCGTCCACTTCATGAACCTGCTGCGCTACGACGCCATGGTAAAGAGGGGCGGAGGGGAGGGGGATATTCCGCTCCTGGGGTGATGGGGGATTGCCTTCCTTGGGGGGATGAGAGGAGCGGGGTGCCGGCGGAGGGATAGCAGCACTGGGCAAGGAGCCTGGACTGCAGCAGAGGGGTCAAAGCCTTGGTGGGGGGTCAAAGCCCTGCCAAGGGTTCAAAGCCGTGCCGAGGGGGCTCGCGGCTGGCAGCTCAGCCGGCTTCAGTCCTGTGGGAAGGGACAGGTGGCGCACAGTGGTGCTGTTCCAAAAGGGCTTGGGGTTTTAATCCCCAAAGACCCTGTTTGTGGCCGGTGACATCAGGCTTGGAGGTGTGAGGGTCTGGGTGTGAGGTGGCTGTGGTTGGGGTAGGGTGTGAGCAGCCTGCTGACCGCCACAGTGTGCTTCAGAGGGTGCTCGCGCCCTCACACTGCCTCTTCTGCTCGACCGAGTGCCAAGAGGAAAGACTGAGGAATTTGGGACTGAGACTTTGGGGGGATGCTTAGGTCTTTTCTCGCTGCTTCTCAGCCTATTCCTGTGTAAAGAATTACTGTGGCTTGTTTTGCTTGTGTACAACCCCAGAAAGGAGGACAGAGATGAACTTACATTTGAAAGTGACTGTGTATTTATTTCATCCAGGCTGGCAGCTTGAGGGAAAAATCTTGTTCTGAGGGCATCATGTCCTCGGTCTTTTTGCTTTCTCAGGAAAGGACTGTGCTTTCCTTCCCCAGCAAAAATGGCTTCAGCTGCTTCTTCCCTCAGGCCCAGAGCAGCTACAGAAGGGAAAGTGTTGTCCCGGCACGCTCTCCTGGGCTAAACACACCTCATGCCAGACGGGCAGCTCTGGGGAGGATGCTGCTCTGTTTGCTTGGCCTGATGAACCTTTTCCTAATCCTAAAACTAACATCACCAGGGGTTTTCCTCCCAGTGGTGATGGGGAGGAATGTGTGCCTGCAGGACTTGTCTTTCCTGAGAGCTGGGAAGTGCTTTGGGATACTGCAGCGCAGAGAGATGGTTTTGCTCACCTTTCTTCCTAAAGCTTGCAGGCTGGCTGCTTCTTCTCAGCCTTAAAATTTGCTGGCTTGACTGGCTCTTGGACGAGCCAGGAGCTTGTTCGGTTCCTGGTCATATCACAAGAAGAAATTCCTTTAGGCAAAATCATCAGTGTGTAGCTAGTGCCTAGTTTTAGGGATATGTTATATAGGAAGTATCAGCAGTTTGGTTAGGAGATCCCATTTGCTTTTTCATCATTGTAAGATTTAAAAAGAAATAAAAATAAATCCAGACCTTACTGGACATCTAGAGGCTTGTGCTGGATGCTAGTGCCTTAGCTGAAGTAGTCGACCGCTTGCACAGGGAGTGAGGTAAGAGCCGTGCTGTGGAGAGACAAGCTAGTGTTTCTTTGAGCAGAATCTGGGAAGCCACAGCTCTAGAAGAAGCGGTGGGGATTACCGAAATGGTTAGAAGCTAAAACACTGGAGTAGGATTGCAAACAGGATGAAGGAGGGAACATGAGTCACAGAGGTTGTTACAGGATGAGGCCAGGAGAGCCATGGGAGGGTCTGGAGCAGCCTGGCAATGATATCAGAGGTCTGCTCCAAAAGTGGGACAAATTTTGTTCTTTAGGTTTCTCCTTTTCCCATTTATGCCTGTTTTCCCCTCAAACCTATTTTCTCCCATTTAGCTAGGCATCCCCTTCCAAATCTTCTTGTCACTAGCTTTGCCTTTTGGGGTTAATCACACCAAAATCATCACAGTAAATACAACAAAGACAGTAACTGGAGGGATGAGAGAAGCCTTCTAGTTTTACTGTTAATTTTCATCCTCATGTTAAGTTGTGCTGTGATTTTTTGAAATATTTTTAGCCTGGTTTCTTGTGAAAAGGAGGATTAAATGACCACATGCTGTGCGCCTGCATGTTTCTGTTTATTCCCTGTTGTGATTTACACTCACATTGGCCAGCATATTTGGATTTGGTGAAGGTTTATCACAAAGATACAATGTCACAGAAGCTCTGTGCATAAGGGTGGTTGGGTAAAGAAACCCCAAATGATCCGCATCGTCCTCCCCAGAGGAAAAGCCTCGTCAAAAGTATTATTAGACACCAGTGATTTCTCATGAACAAGAGACTTTATAACTACCCCTACCATGGGAAAAAGTTTTGATCAAAGCTTTATCCTAATGGAGATGAAATAATCCAAACCCAAGCTACAAAGCCAAGAGAAACAAGGTTTCATAAGCGTTTCATTTTTTTTCCATGATGAGCTAATGGCAGTTACATACAATTCAAATTCGTACTTAATTGGCAACCAGTTGTTTTGGGGTATAATTGTGTATTTAGGAGGAACAGAAGGTATATGCAGCAGCCAAAAGAAAATGACTGAGACGACAGATCAGTCTGTGGCTGTCCTTTGGGAACATCAATGGGCACTGAAACAAGTTCCTGTAGGGCTTGGTTCCTTTTTTTAATTCTTTCTGGTTTTTGGTTGGTTGATTGGTTGTTGTTTTTTGTTTTGTTTTGTTTTGTTTTTTGTCTCTCCTGAAAGAAAGACACCAGTGATCAAAATTGCTGGCCTTTCGTGCTTGTAGTGGCTTCGGGGTCCTGCCTGGGCTGCCACATAAGGTAGTCTGTTTGGGGACTAAAAACTGGAACAACCACATGGATTGTGTGTCTAAGTAGAGCAGAGAGGTATATCAGTCTTCTTAGGTGATGAATACAGCTTTCCCAGCTTAATCTTCGGGATGAAATTACAAGCAAGCTTTTGTTTAGAAGAGCTGGCTAATTGACTCGAGCATCCCTTTCGTGCTCATCTCCAGTTCCCACCTGGAAATTGTTACACTTGCCAACTTATTCCATGACCACATTTCCGTAGAGAAAGCCTTTTCTTACCTCACACCAAAACGTGCTACAAGGCTCTTGCGTGTGTTGAGCTTCTGCATAGCTGCTCTCTGCAGGGATTTGCTGGCTGTTGCCAAACTTGCAGGTGCAGGCATGCGGCAACTTGGGCTGAGCACGAGAACAGGGTGGGGATGAGCGATTCTGTGGTCTTTTAAGGTAAGTCCATTATTTTCTGTTTGGCAACCTAACCCGACAGAACATCTTCTTCTTAGTAGTATTATCTTGCTACTGAAGAAACTGGCCTGCTCATTTTACATGATACCCTTCAGACTTCACATTGTTAAGGACACTGTGCGTGTGCGGATGCACATCTACTGCAGATTGCCTATGGAGACCCTCACTGCCTGATGTCTGCATGTTAGAGCTTCTGCATATGGATGATAGCTAGAAAATTACATTTTCCTGTTGTGTTAGAGCACACAAACTCTTGCTAAGTGTTAGTGTAAATATAATCTGTGCTCCAAGCACAAGCTCTTAAAATACATGTTTTATTTAGAGATAAAATATATTGTCATTGGCATGTAGCACTTTTTTTTTTTTTTAACAGTGTGTTTTCCTTACGCAAAATGCATGTTTTCCATGATGGCTATTGTTAAGCTTCCCTCTTGCAGTTACAAGACGAAAAACCGCTGGGTTCTAATTTGGTGTATGAATACAGACCCGTGTTTAGACAGTTCTACGTTCTGACTTTCACATCTGTATTGGCATAAGAGCATCTGAAAAGAAAAAAAAAAAAAACAAAAAAACTAAAGAGTAACATTTCTGCATTTGTGAGAAACAGGAACGTAATGTTTTTAACAAGCTATGGTGTTCTTGAAGAGCAACTTTTTACACAGGCAGATAATGAAAGGACAAGGGGGAATGGTTTTAAAGTAAAAGAGGGGAGATTTGGATTAGAGGTTAGGAGGGAATTCTTCACTCAGAAGGTGGTGAGGCCCTGGCACAGGTTGCCCAGAGAAGCTGTGGATGCCCCCCCTGGAGGTGTTCAAGGCCAGGCTGGATGGGGCTTTGGGCAACCTGGTCTGGTGGGAGGTGTCCCTGCCCATGGCAGGGGGTTGGAACTGGTTGGGATTTAAGGTCCCTTCCAATACAAAGCATTCTGTGATTCTTCACTAGAACACAGATTTTGTTTTCTCAAACATACCTTGTATGTGATCTATGACAGTATTTATACTGAAAATTGGAGGTAGGGTCTTAGATTTTCTTCTTGCTTTTCCACAGGCTTTGGGCAACCATGAGTTTGATGAAGGTGTGAGTGGATTATTGGATCCTCTACTTCGAAATGCTAATTTTACAATCCTGAGCGCAAACATTAAGGGAAACACCCCATTAGGAAATGAAATGATGAAATATGTTTATCCTTATAAAATAATAAATATTGGCTCTGAAAAAATAGGCATCGTTGGCTATACAACAAAGGAAACATCCTTTCTTTCACAGCCAGGTATGTTTTCTTTAGTATATAAGTCTGTACCCTTTATTGCTATTGCATTACTTACTTACTTGTCTGAATCAAAAGATGGTGAATGGTTTCAGTTGAAAAGTTTGTTGCTTTCTCAGGATATTCCTGTATGATTGAGACTTTTAACTGCCTAACTGAGGCTTGTTGACACAGATCTTTTCATGCAGAACTGAATTATCTAATGTCATTGAATTATCTAAGAATTATCTAAGATAATTCTTAGAAGGCCAGTGAGATTGTGAGAAGGCTGGGGGGGGGGGGAGCTATTTTGGGAGTGTTATTGGTGTTTTTGTTTTTAATTTATATCCATTATACTATTTATCCATTTAAATAAGTTTTAAGTCATGAATACAGCTTTCCTTTAGAGTGATGTTTGTTGAAACAAAGACATCACTGTGTTGAAATTTTGCTCGTAGATGCATCCATGCTTAAGCACAAGTAAAAGCAAGGAGAGCTGCTTCTGTGTTTTTGAAGCAGAAGTTGCCCAAGATGTTTTTGGCCTCTCAGATATTTGCAGAATTTAGACTACAGAAGGAACACCCATTCAACTTTTACAACAATTGCTTCATTCATGAGTAAAATTAGAGTTGATGAGGAAGAGACTTGTCCATTTTTGACTATTTATTCCAACATTTAAGGGTTTTTGTTTTCAATAAAATAAAATGGAAACAAATAATTATAAATAAAATGAAAACATTTAAATCAACCATAGCAGATCTGAGTCACTGCCTGCTCACAGTTCAGTGCCTCTCTGAGAAAGTCAGACTTTTTTCCTGCTTTTTTTTGCAGTAGGTTCTAAAAGAAACTGGGGTGCCCTAAACATTCATTGATTTAAAACATTTTCCAGACTGGAAAAGGACTTCATATTATTACATCTCTTTCCATTGCATAGTAATAAATAAGTAATGTATAATGTTCCTGAGAAAAAGAATATTCAGTACTTACAGGACATGTTGTGATGTAAAACTGTTTATTCTGATCTGTTTAATTCCTGTTTGTTTAAACTATTAGGAAGTGGGTTTCTGAGGTCAGAACAGACTTCTGTATCTGACTCCTATTTTACAATGCTGTGTTTTGGGGAGTCCTGTCTTATTTGTCCCCCAGTGAAAAAGAAAATTGATCAGTATTTTATGTAGGCAACAGAATTTCACCTGTGCATGAGAGAGTGTCATCTAGCATCATGTTGAGTTTGAGAAATTAATGTATAGCCAATTTTGTCCAGTATTATTCTTCACTAAGAGTTAATAAAGTAGATCTTGGCTCTTCTTCCAAACCATTGTGATGGTGCCACAAGATCATCAGGTTAACTTTCTTGCAAATAACTATACTAGAGCAAAATCCAGATAGTGTTGGAGTGATCTTTTGAAGCATTTAAATACTCTTCCAGTAAGATCTAAATATTATATTGAATGTCTCAATATGCTGAGACATTTTAACAGTGGCCACAACTAGAAAAAACGGTATTCGAAGGGAAGGCTGGTTATCTCCATATGCACAGCTAAAGCAGCCCTAGGCTAAGTGGAGTACTTCTATTCTGAAGTGTAACTGAACAGAAGGGCAAAATCTAACAGCTACCATTTATAGCAATCAGGGTTTTTACAACATTCTGTTTTGCCTACTCATTGTGTGTGGAGGAACATTTGGAAGCTTTGAAAATGTGAATTCAGGACATGTCAGTGTAGCTCAGTGACAGTATATCACCAGTATCCAACAGTTGTTCAGATGGATAAAATCATGGCAGAGGTGGGTCAGTGGCAAAATAATTGTCAACCTAATTCCTTAGGCCAATGAATATGATATTCAATTAATTTTAAGCTCAGCACCTTGCTTATCTCTGCACACTTCTTCCAGATGATTCTGTTTGCTCAGCCTCTGCAATAATTTCTTTGGCATGCTGTATGCTCTTAGGGCATTTTCAGGGCTTCAAAATAGGAAGTTTGAAATTGCTGAAACGTGAATTCCTACATGACTACTTTCCATGGAATTTTTCTGGGGAATGTGATTTCTTCCATTGTTAAGTCTCAATTACTACAACACAATTATGAAATTACAGCTTGTACTTTTCATAGTGTAAAATATCTATCAACATACTAAAATTAAGAAGTCCTTAAATCTCAGTGTTCCCATTACGAGGGAACAATTAATCTCCGCTGAAGGTACTGTTAATGTTACTGTTTGGAAACCATAGGGATGAGGAACACTTAGCACAATTTATAGATTACAGCCAATTGGCATTTTCTCTGAAGTTCCCCTCTGTGTTGCTGTATACAGCTATCTCAGCTGAACACCCAGCCTTGTGTCCTGCAAGAGCTGTTCATACCCTGGTACACTGACAGAGTTGTCTATGTGCTTGCTTTGCACTGGTAATCCCTCCCAAGACTGTCTTTCTCATATTTGCTGCTACTGGCTCACTTGCTTTTGTTCTGACATTATGTTGTAAACCCCCAAAATAGCAAATATTTATCTGTCCTGAGAGGTGCCTCGTACGTGTTTGGTGCTGTGAAATAATACGTCTCATTTTGTCCACTGTCTTTTTGTGTAAGGTAGAAACCCAAAGCAGCTTACTCTAAAACCCTGCGGGCAGCAAAATATTTACTAAAAATGTCAACTTGGCCAGTTTTCTTAAAATGGAATTTGAAATTCCATTTATCCCACTTTGTTCTGGCTGGCTTGCGTAACGTTTTTAACGTGCAGCCAGTTCTTTTTCCTTGCTCTGTTTGGATGTTTTATCTGAAACTGTACCTCCAGCTAGAAAGAGGAGGTCACCTCAATTCAATAAGTTGAGAGAGAAGTGAAATACTGACACAAGTAATAGGTAACTCTGAGGCCTATATTTCAATGCAGATGTTTTAGAAAAATGGGCAATGGAGTACTAGGCCATATGTTGCTTTTTGCCTGATTTCTTAGAGAAATGAGGAATTAAATTGCTCTTGTGGTCCCTCACTGTACAGTTTCTGAACCTGCTGGCCAATTTCAGCTAAGTTTGACAAGTGCTGCAATGGCAGAGACACGAAGTTGTGTGCTAAACCATGACTAGGTCAAGGGTAGGGTATGAGGGCAGTCCCTGCATCCCCAAAGTAGGAATCCCTTTTTGAGGGTGAGGAGAGGTGCAGGGAACCGCCTGCTGTCATAGCCAGTTCGTGTCCAGCCATTTGTTTGGAGATCTCAGCTCTCTTTACAGAACTGATCCCCACACTGTGGTGTGTGTGGCCACAGGCTGTAGGATGACCACCTCGACAGGCCTACACTCAAGGTGCGCTTCTTGCACTTTGTCTTCTGCCAGGAGCCATGAACTAGGCCCAGCTTCTGTCAACCACAAGGACATACAAAGAGGGCTGAAGCTGGTGGCCTGGAGAAGAAAGGCTGAGGGGAATCTAATTGCAGTCTTTCACTGTCTAAGAGAACACAGGAAGACATGCTTTTGAGAAGGGCCCAGAGAAAGAACAAAAGACAATGGGCTCAAGTATCATCACAGGAAATTATGGCAGTACGTAAGGAAAAGATTTGTCACGGTCAGAGCGGTTAAGCCCTGAAACAGGTTGCCCAGCGAGGCTGCAGATTTTCAGCTGGCTTGAACAGGGCCCTGAGCAGCGTCATCTGGCTTTGAGTTCCTGCTCGGAGTGGGTTTTGGAGTCGATGGCCCCCGGAGGTCCCTTCCAACCTCAATTAGTTTATGACTCTTTGATCCTAAGAAGAGGTCCACAGGAAGAAAATGTGGGGATGCTCTACACAATTTACTCCAAAATGTGCAGTACAGAGATTCCCTCTGGCAGTTGTAGAACTATTCAGTGGGTGTGGTGGTTAACCAATTTATATAACCCTCTTTTATCTCTTCCATTGTGGCAGTTTCCTCTTCATTTCCTGAGACATTTTGCATTGAATCGTGAATTAGTTTCACTCCTCCCTTTGTTATGAAATAATGTAAATCTTTTGACTTTAAAGGCATATTTCTAAACTGTTTGATCAAAAAATTCTGCAGGCAGGAGAGACATTAGGTAGACGGAGAATTGGTAGAAAGTTTTTCGGCTGTCTTCACTGGAGAGTTTGCAATTACAGTTTGTTGACTATGTTCTTAAACTTTGTTCTTAAATCTTTGTCAAAGAAATTAGCTTCTTACATAGGAAGTCCTTTTGCGCAACCATAAACACTGTGGCCAGGTTGAAAGTGCATGTTTGTCTGGTGTTCTTGTAACCATTTGTCATGTCAGGATAACTTCAGCAGAAACATTTTGGAAGGACTGTGAGTTTCCCAACATTGTAGTCTAGAGGAGCTTTCTCCTTTCCAGACTTTCCATTCTTTATGTTCTCATTTTGAGACAGCAGCTCAGTTGTGTTCTGTGCTGCCATTTGGTATTGCAGTGGTTCGTTAGGTGAGATAGTTTGTATAAAAAGGCAGTTCAGAGTGTAGTGCAGGACTTTGAAAAAGTTGATGTTTAAAGCCTCGGAAGAGGGGGAAAAATGAGATGAGTCTACAGTACAAAGAGAGAGAGAGAGAACCCAGGAGAAGGTGGAAGATCTCAAAGAAATATAATATGGGAAGAAAAAAAATGTATAGTGCTATACTAGTGTTCATATCCAAGCACTTACTGACATATGTGTTCTCCTTTCTCCTAGCTTAATAATAATAATAATCAGCATCATCATCATCATAAAAGCCATTCAATTTTTGATGACACAATTGGCATAATTGGATTTATTTTTAATGGAGTTATAACATTTAGTATAGGCAAGTATACACATTTCAGTGGGGAAGAAAAATTGAATTTCTATAAGCACGCAGGGACTCTTGAGAGACTGGAGAACATCAGATCAAGTTAGGAGCTTGAGCCAACTAAGTATTTTTGAAAGCCACTGCTATTCAAAGTTTCATTAGTTAAATAAAATAGTAGCACTGTCACATAGTATTTGTTGGAAAAACTAGTAATTAAGGTACTCTGTAAATAGATTCATGCTTCTTCCTTTTTTTTTTAAGGTAATGATGTAATCTTTGAAGATGAAATTGAAGCACTACAAATACAAGTGAACAAACTTACTGCAATGGGAGTGAACAAAATCATTGCACTAGGACACTCTGGTTTTACTATGGACAAAGATATCGCCAAAAAAGTGAAAGGAGTGGATGTTGTAGTCGGAGGACATACAAACACATTTCTCTATACAGGTATTTTATTCCTTACTGAAATGTTATTTCTAAAGCAAAGCTGAAACTGATTGTTTCTCCTTAAGCTCAGAATACTTTCACAGATGTAGTTTACAGTGTTGACAGTTCTGGGCCATTTTCATTGCTGGTACCTCTCCATAACTCCCACAGAAGAAACTAGTATTTCAACAGTCACTGAGCAAGAAGTGCCCTAACTTACTGAAACGTTCCTTACTGCTGCAGATGTGCAAGGTGACCTAGAAAAAGCAGGACATGGGTGGTAATACTGGTAAATTATTGCCACACATACTGTATGTGTTTCAAGTCTAGATAGATAAAAGAGTAAACAAGATGTTTACATTTAGCCTTATATGTGACACAACAAAATCAATCATATAAAACTTCAGAAGTGATACTGACATTGATCTTGTGTGGAGCCTGATTCTGCATTCATAGGTTTACCTTAGGCTTGCCATTAAAAAACGCTTGTACTTCTTCCCTTTCCCAGGTTTCCTCTATCTTGTTAAGTTTTCACATGAATTTATTCTTCTCTCCCCTAGAGATAAACATTGTTTCAGAGATGAACAATGTCAATAAGTTTTAATTTCTTCTTCTACTTTAGGCAGAGCCAGCCATTAGCAACTCGTTCCTTCTCCAGTGCTGCTTCCTTCTCTGGGCCACAGGTGGAAAAACAACAACAAAAACTGTTTTTTAAAAACATAGAAGATAGCACATTAAATTTAGCAGAAACTTCATCAACTGATTGAGAGTATAACTGGAATTTTCTATAATTTTCAGCAAAATTTCACTTGTGCTTCAGTCACAGGGTAGTGGCATGTACCCCAGGTGCTTCACCACTTAAAAGAGTTTGCACTATTTCATCCCCTCCTCTGCCCACTCACCTCCTTTCACTTTCTCATGCAGATTTGTCCCATGTTTACTGCAGATCTTGTCTCCCTCGGGCTCTCACCTTTTATTATCCCATTTGCTAGAAAGAAATCATTGCATGCTACAGTTACACATTACATTGTTCAAAATACCTCTTGGATTTGGCCTCCAGGAATAACTTTGATCACTAAGCTGGAGCCATAAAAGATTTACTCACCTACAAGTTAGATGCTGCAAAACGTCCAGTAAAGGGGTGCAGGAGCCAAGTGTCTGAAGCATAGCAGAGAAAAGGACCATCCATCCCAATGTCTTGTCTTCAAGAGTGACCAAGTGGTGATGGTGAGGGAAGAGCATACACACGGGCATGCCTGTGGGCTCGCTGTACTCTAATATGCTCCCAGCAGCTTCCAGCTCAGGGGCTTTCAAGCCAGAAGCAGCATCTTCGTATTTCCTCGTCCCAGCTGGAAGTTCTCTTCCCTGAACTTGCCCCATCTTCCCTTGAGCCCTTTCAGCCTTTTGGCATCCACAGCACCTGGTGGCAGGGCATTCCAGCACTGACCTGTGCATCCTGCAGGGACCTTGCTCTTTTTTTTCCTGTTTGCAGCTTGCTGACCACTGGTGGCATTTTTGGCAGTTTTATTCAACTATTTGGGAGATGGAAAAACAAAGGATGTACACAGTACTCAAAGTGTGCATTCATCGTGGATTTACACAGTAGAACACGGACTCCTTTGCAAGGACTGTTTAGCCAATGCCTGTGAGAATTTGTGCCTCAAAATGGTAGCTGTAGTAGTCTGATAGTGGGGCACCACCTGGGATGACAAGAGATGTGCCTGTGAACTCTCACAGGTGGAGATGGGATGTGAACCTGGAGATCTCAGCCCCTTTGGCACTTCACAGTTCCAAGCTGTGACCAGTGGCACCTCTTTGGGGCTCACCCAATGGCACTTTAACCGCCACCGCCATCACTTTGAGACATGAGCTCTCTAAGGACATTGACTAACAAATCTTTGCTGTAGTAGTCAAAATGTCACTGTTCACAACTGAAACTAATAGAAACTAACTATAGATAGAAACTAAAATGAAGACCAGAAAGCATAACTTCCTCCTGCTAATGTTTCCATTCATTCAAGGACTAAACAAGGGCAAGAGATCAAAACCAATTCCTTTTTCAGTTCCAAAACCCCAAAGTCACGTTTGCATGCATAAATCCTTCCGGGTTCTCATTAGTTGCAGGATTTCTTAAATTCTTCCCAAAATAAACGTCAAATAGTGAAGAGGTCTGGGCAATACCAATAAACCAACTCTGTTGGCTGGGGTAAAAGTAGAAAAAAATAGTTCTCTGGTGAATTTGGTTCAGCTTGTCATTTGTTACAGCCATTCTCACTGGAGAAGAGAAGGGATTAGAGATAAATATGAATTGCATTAGTGTTCTAGAAGGAACATTTGTCATGCTTATCATCCCTGGATTTCATGTTACATAAACAACCTTAAATGAGAGGAAACCAGCTGTGTGGTGAGCAGTGCACGCCAGGATTCTGCTTTCCTCCCAGTTCACGTCCTGTGCGCGTGCTCTCACACGCACCGGCCCACGGGCACCCCAGCTCTTGCCCATGGGACTGCAACAGCCCTGTGGGTGGGAAAATGGGGAAGGAGCCCCAGGATTTGGTGGGGCTCTGTCATGGAGTGTGCAGCACCTCTCAGAGCCGCCCGACCTTGGTCTTCGCTGACGGGGTTGGAAATGCTGACAGGAATATCTAAGGTGTGATGCCTCTCAGATAACGTTATCAAGGGCACAGAGGAGGCTTGTACACCGGGGCAAGAGCTGCACGGATTCCTTTGACACTTTCCTCCTCTGCATAGTTTCTAAATCCTACAGAAGCCTATGCTGATTGAGCCAATACCTCTCTTCTCTGGAAATATCTTGCTTTAACATATCTGTTTCCAAGTCCGGCATCTAATCACTCTTCAAACTTTGCAGATTGATAAGTGTTTTAAATCCATGACTACTTAACTCTCACATTGATAAAGTTTGCTTTTGCAAAATGTTCTCAGCCTGCCTGAAATTTTGGAAACCAAGTTTGGTATAGTAAAAAAAAAAAAAAAAAAAAAAAAAGTCAGTTGGGTGTACATAAAAATTTACAGAACTGTCTGTAAACATTCTTACTGCGTATTACATTAAAAAAAAATAGTTCACACTTTTTTTCCTATGTTTTACTAACATTTTTGTTTTCTCTCTCTCTGATACACAATAAAGTAGTGTGAGGGCTTTTCAGCCAGAGGCTTGTATGTGTGTGTTAGTTAGAGGTTTAGATTGGGATAATCAGAATGAAAAGTGCCTTTGTTGCTATTGTGACATGATGTCATGGAGGAGTGTGCTGTCACAACTTAAAAAACACTGTGGTGGTTATTGGAGTTCGAGTCCTGAAAACACCGTCCTCTCTTATGCATTAACATAACAAAACAACTAAATGTGCGCTTGTCCTCTCATACATTCATAACTGGTTCTGCTTAATATCCTGGTCATTTCTTTTTAAGGATGAGAGGCATTTGAACTGTCATTCTAAAAATTCCTTGAAGGTCATACAAGCTGAAGACCCTCTTTACATGGTTGTTTGGTTCAGGCACCCCACCCTCTACTGAACAGCCAGAGGGCCCGTATCCATTCATGGTTGACTCAGACGATGGGAGGAAGGTGCCAGTCGTACAAGCTTACGCTTACGGAAAATATCTCGGTTACTTAAACGTTACATTCGACGAGAAAGGAAATGTGGTCGAAGCAGTTGGAAACCCTATTCTGCTGGACAACAGTGTTCCTGAAGGTACGTGAGCTAGAAACTGGAATCTGCCTGCAACCCTCTACCCCAGTTCAAGTGCTGTTGTGTTAAACACACAGCACAACGTTGCGGAAGAATTCAGCTTGCTTCCTGCACTTGCAGCTCACTTTGGTGCAAGTTTCAGGTTGTGTAACTGTTGTACCCATTGTCTTGAATATTTCCTCTTCTAAACAGTGAAATGAAAAGGTCTTGGAATATGCACAAATGCAGTGTATGTCATTGCCTGTTTAAAGTCACTGATAGCCCTTTGGTGGGAAGTCAGGTGATACATTACCTTACCATTCATCAGGACCCATGGTAGGGAGCCCTGTAATTAGGATTTTAAATATTGCAATGACTGGGTTCTTCAGAGTTCAGGGCAGGAGACAAATGTTGAAGTATTTTGAAAAAAAAAAATGGAATACTCTGACAACGTGCACATATAATATACAAAACCCACAGCTTCTTGTCAGCGCTGAGGGTGCTCCATGTTTAAGCTCTGGAACACTTGAGCTGGAAGGAGAATCCCTCTGCTGCTTTCTGTCCGTAACTCTGCCCAGGCTGTGTCACATACTTCTTGTCTGCTCTGCAATTGCCTGTGCCTGATGCTCTGTTCTCTGTTTCTTCACCAGTGTTTACTGTATGAAGCTCTGATCTTTCAACAGGTTTTCTGGATTCTACCAGAGCATCAATAAAATAAATCTTTTAAAAATTGTTTTTTCAGAGCTATCATACATTATTCTCAGTGATACATTAATTAATTTAATGAGATGATGTTAAGAGACTTTGCACTCTGATGTCAGTAACAGCAAAAATTCAGGTATATAAGTGCTCTGATTTTATAAATGTAATATTTGAACATAGCATGTTACCATTATAAATGTTGTTGTTGCTGACAAAGTTACATGGCAGATTGCTTAAAATTAATAGCTGATATAAAGCAGTTGCGATATGATCTGTTCGCATATGCAAGTATGTTTGTATCTGTTTATTTTCAACTAGATTTGCACAGATGCACGTATAGAATTCATTCTTATAACGTGCTTTTTTTTTTTGTTCCCCTTGGCATGGATATTTGAGCTAGTATTCCTTTAGTACTGTGTTAAAGGGTAGGAAGCTATATTTAGAGGGGGGGGAAAGAGGGATGATGCCAAATAAAGACCAGGCTCACTTATATTTTAAAAATTCTTGTACAGTAGCTGTCATCTATCAAGGCAGAAGCTAGAAACCCCCAAATGTCAGAGATTACAATGGGGGATGTACTCTTAATATGTTTAAGAGTAATAGAAAGATATTCCCTTGCTGTGGCAAGGGAATAGTTTATTTTCACTGGATTGTGTGGCTCTGCTGGCTCCCCCTCTAAGCTTTGTTTAAAGTGAGAGTAGATGCCAGCTTGTCGGAAAAGCCCTTAGGGAAAGTGTGACATTTTAGAAGCATAAAGAGCATGCTTTTTCCTAAGCTTTGCACATTAAAAATAACTACGCTGCTTATTTTACACTTTTATCCTACTGTTTATAGATGAGTACATTAAAGAAGAAGTGGAAAAATGGAGGAAAAACCTGGGGAATTATTCTCAGGAGATTGGGAAAACCAGTGTTTACCTGAACGGTACGAGCGAAGCCTGTCGCTTCCGAGAATGCAACATGGGAAACCTGCTCTGCGATGCTGTGGTAAGGAGCTGCCACCACAGGAGGCAATCACATCTACGTAATTACTTGAGAGCTGAGATGAAGTGCTCCCAGGCTCTGAACTATCTCTGTGTAGGCTCTCTGCTGCTTTCCATCATTGTAACATCTTGTGATTCCTTAGAAAGGCCTGGCAGGAGCAAGGCGACAGCAAATCTTGCTTTGTAGGGTGAGGAGCAGTTTATTCTCTGCATAGATCCCCATACAGAGAACTGCTTGTTCACAGCTGGCTCCTGCAGGTGCTGAGGCTGCAGTTTTAAGCTCTGTCGCCCATGAGGCTGCTGCCCCACTTCTCGCTCTGACAAGTCAGTGTGCCCAACGCTTTTGTCTCAGCCAGTGCTGGCAGTGCCCTTTTATGGACTTCTAATGAAACAGAGCCAGGACCCAGGGGCTGGAAAATCTTAGGGTATTATCAGGGCCTGAGGGCACCGCCAGCCCTTGCTGTCCCTGCCCACCTGCCCCAGGACCCCACGTCAGCCCCAGGGCCTGTCGCCAGCTCCCCCCTGCCCTACCCATCCCCAGGGAGATGCCAGGTGTCTGGGGCTGCCCCGATGCTCCCAACTGCCCTGCTCCTGGCCAGGGTGCTGGAACGGGACCTGGCTGGTGGCCCGCTCTGATGGGCCCCATGGGAAGACACCAGTGCTCCCAGCACCCCCACCTGGAGGGAGTCACCAGCTCCACTGCAACCCAACAGGTATTGTGATGCTTCATCAGTCATATCCCACCAGAAGATCTCTTCATGAGAAGTCACTTACCATTTAAAAACAACTGTTTTGGGTTGTTTTACCATCCCGCTGTAGCACCATCCCCCCTGCATGCTCCAGAGAGAAAGGTTTACCAGCACAACTCCAGAAAATGAGAATTGCCATAAATGTCCTCCAGCATTGCCACTAAATCAGGCTCCAATTAATGGTCATGAGCTTTCGTTTAGATATTTCCCCAAAGCTGTTTATCCAGTCCATGTTACTGCTTTTATTGTAATCCTTGTGATAATTCTTAGTTCGTGGGCTAATTTCCAGATTAGATTAGGATCTGGGAATTCTGCATTCAGTTCTGCTAAAATGGCACTGCCTTGCTTTTTCTTCCTGCTAGCCACTCTTGTGTGTTTATTTGGAAAAAAAAAAAAAAATCAAATATTTCCTCACTTTTTAAATTTAAAGAAAGTCTCTTTGTTGTCATTCAGAAGTCTGTAGATTTTCTTGATACATGTTTTGTCTTGGGATGTCAAATTCTACTTTAGGTAGGTAGGTATCTGCAGACAATCATCTGCATTCATTGTAAACCCACATGGATCACCCTATATTTTCTTTGCAATACCAGTTGTACGCTTGCTTTCCTGTCTGGTGCTGTGCATTCAGGGTTATTAAAGGAAGAAACAGACCTTTCATGGGTTTGAATATTTAGAGCTGTGCTGGGAAATCTGGAGATTGAGAAAAGTGAAAGATTGATTGAACAATTGTGCTGAGTCAAAACAGAGGTGTCCAGGTAGTTCAGCTCCAACAGGAGCCCAAAATCTCAGGATAACAGGTTGACAGGAGCAGGTGGCAGTTGCAAAGGACTCTAAAGGAACTCAGATGAGAAACTGCTGACTCGTTAACTGCAGTGTGCAAGCTTTTGTTTCCAAACTGCCTCCATGCTCAGGGCTGGAGAGTAGTAGGTGTAGGAGCACATTGTAAGCATATTTTTGTGGGGTACCGAGGAATTACAATTTGTAATCCTGATGTCTGTTCCAGGACACATGATAAATTAGAGGGTATAGCTCAGGCTGAAAAATCAGCAAACAGAAAAAAAAAAAAAAAAATCCATTCATTAAACAAGAATTACAAACTCAAGAATGGATCTGGCCTCAGGGAACACCAGTGAGCACTAAGCTGGACACACAAAGGATTTACGCACCCGCAAGTTAGAGGCTGCAAACATTTGTTGTAAGGGGCTGAACTGGAACAGGGGGACCTGCAGGGTCTGTGCTCACTCTTCAGCACCCTGGCTGGATGCTGCTGGAGGCCAGGGAGCCATCCTTGCACTGGAACAGTCGGTCCCTATCTCCCCTCTTTGCACCAATCATGATTTTAGAGGTGTCAAATATTTTCCTTCCATCCTCGCTTTACCAGAACAGAGTCCTACCCTACATCAGCATGCTACAATCAGATGCTTTTCTGTGTCTTTGACCACCCTTGTCACACCTCTCTGCATCTTTTCTATTTTTTTTTTTAATTCTTGAGATAACAGACTGATTCCTATCCAACTTCCACATGTTCTTCTTGATTTTTATTGGCTTCTGTCATGCCCTTCCTGTAGTTTTCTCTTTGTGAGGCTGACAAGTCATAACCACTGCCATTCCTGTATGGAAACGAGCCCATCCCTTCCATCATCCCTATTTCCTTACTCTGAACCCTTTCCTGTTCTACTCAGTTATTTCAGTGTGTTGACACTGTAGGCTCATCATCCTTATGCCACTGAGAAAATCCCTCACCTCCATTTTCTTTACTACTTAGCATGTCTCAAGCAAGTATTATTTTTTCCCTGCATTTTGCCTTTGTCAGACTTTGGACACTGTTGGAGACACAATCCTGCACAAAGCAGAGATTGGGGTCTGACCTAGTATGCCTGTTTGATATTCCTCCACTCTCCTACATCTTTCTAGTTTGCCAAGAGCATTTCAAGTAGTAAAGATCAATCCTTTTTTTCAGCTGGTCTGCCCTGATAATGTCATATACACAGAAACTATGGGAAGGTTTGAGAGTTCTCTACAGGAAAAGACAAAAATTTTTCTTCTTAAAAGTTAAAACAACAACAACAAACATATTTTAATGTGTTTTGCTTTTTTTTTTTTTGTGTCAGTATTTTACACTGGATGTGAAGGTAATATTAGAGAAGCTAGAAACCCTTTTTTTTTCAGGCTCAGTATTGTGTAAATTTACACGGCTTAGACTAAGTGAAGATTAAAAAATCAATTTAAACATTTTCCTTTGGCAGCTTTACGAGAACGTCAGACATCCGGATAGGAAGTCGTGGAACCATGTCTCGATGTGCATCCTGAATGGAGGTGGGATACGGTCGTCCATTGATGAACAGAGAGCTAATGGTACGTAAAGTTGTGTGCTGAATGACAACTTTATCAAGAAGGAACAATCAAGTTATCATGCAAGCCTGAACACAGCGTTAGGTATGGGCTTGTCTTGATGGGATTTGCGTAGTGTTTGGCAGCTATTTCAAACTCTCTGAAATAGTTATCCATCATATGAGTGCAATTGCACTCAGGCTGACTTTCGTAGAAGTTTTTAATATTGTTTGTACAAAATGCTTTTTAACATTTTGTTCTCTCTCCTTGCTGTTGTGGAACAAAGAAGGACAGTGGCTGTTCTTTACCTCCTGCTATAGAATGGCATATGCTACGGTGGCTGGAAGCTTTCTGTAGTCTGCCACAGAATACAGGAATTTGTTTTTCTTCTGAACACTAAGGTTTTACGGTTCTTATTTTCCTGATATCAGATAAATGAAAACTAAAAACAAACACATTTTTTATTTTAGCTAAATCCTTCTCTAGGACTACATGAGTAAATCTTAAGCATTTGGAAAAACTGCCTGACTTGTAGTATGAATTTCTGTTTTTCTTCATCTTAGGTTGGTGGTTTGTAACCTCTTTTAGTAGAGCTATTTGAATAACAATATGTGCAGTTACATCACACTCAGATTTATTTGTCTCGTTCAGCTGGATGACAATGACAAAGGTTCATTGATTGGGACAATATGCATGATCCTCACCTGCACACTGGAGCTCATTTTCTCACACTGCATTTGCCATTTTCCTTGTCAAAAGCATACTGCTAAACAGTCCTAAAATAGCATTGTGAACTTTTTTTTTTAAAGGAATGTAAATAAAGTCTCATTCCCCCAGGTAGCATTACCATGGAAGATTTGCTCTCTGTTTTGCCATTTGGAGGTCGTTTCGATTTGGTAAAGCTGAAAGGCTCCACGCTGAAAGAAGCTTTTGAGCACAGTGTGCACAGGTATGGAAAAGGAACAGGAGAGCTGCTGCAGGTTGGAGGTATGCTGTCTTCCTTCTTCGTCTTGGTTTTCCAAAACAGCCAGCCCCTCTGTGGGCCTTGCTTGCATGACACCTGGAAGGCATTTGCGTTGCCTCCTTAAGAACGGAAAGCAAGCTGGCAACACATCCCAGCTCCATGCCTCACGCGTGCCAACTAACTGACAGTATCTATCTGGAATATGTTTTCGCTGAGCCACGGGAGCCCCTGCAGTGCACGGGCCATCACTGTTTCCTTCGGCAGAGACGGGATTCCCAGTTGTTTCAGTAAGCCATAATTGGTAGCAGTTTAATTATCTACAGGTCAAGTAGAGCTGTAAGTTATCACTACAGCAAGCTCCTGTTTTCAGTTCTTCGCTGAAAGCCTGCCTGAAATCCCAGACCAAGTTTCCCTGCCAAGTCATTGCCAATTTCCAGTTTATCAAAATTAGTTTGTGCCATTGCCTAAGGGCTGGAGATGTCTTCAGAGTTAGTCGGAGCGGGCTATGGAATTGCTCCAGTGTATTTCTAAATAGTTTAGAGATGAACAGTTAATATTAAAAACATACACGTTTCTTGACTCACAGCTCCCCAGATATTTATCCAGATGTGTGCTAGGCTACAGTCGTGTTTATTCCTGCTCTGCCTGTGATGCTGTGTAGGTTCTTTTGTTTATCTAGCAGAAAAGCTAGGTTCTACGGGCAGGGGCTGAGTGATTTCCCTGTCCTTGCCTCTCCCCACATAGCCTGGTGATGGGGGCACTTTATCCCCTGCGAGGTCCAGAACCCTACGTGCCAAGGACACAACCCATGTGTCACGTGCAGCAAGTGCTCTCACCAGCAAGTTACCACTAAGATAAAGCAGCAGCAGCAGCCCCTTTGCTGCCTTCTCATAGAAAGAAAGGAAGAAGGAAGAGACCTAGTAGCTCTGGAAAGGGTTCAGGGCAGAAGATGCAGAGGAGGAGAGCCAAAGTTGGAAGAGACACTGTGCTTGGGGCTAGCTTTAGCAGCTTCCTGAGCAGCAAATTCTTGGCAGTGCTGTTCCCAGGGCCTAGTCCTCCCCAGGCTTTTAACGAGGAAGGTTCACAATGAGAAATGTTGATTCTTCTACAGTGAGTAGAAGCCACAACATTCAGTCCTAGCTTAGCTTTCTTTCCTTCAGGACAGTGCTTATTATCCATAATAGGCTGGCTGACTTTAAAAGTCATCTCAACCAACGGAACCATGGAAAGAGAAGGCATATGCTGACAGCAATCAGGGAGGTATTTTCATCTTGCAGTATCCTAATCCAATTTGTTTCTGTGAAAAATGTGACAAGAAGTGAGCAGGTGATCAGACAGGTAACTGAGCTGGGGCAGTACTTCAGCAATTCTCTAAACTTGTGAGTTTTCTTGGATAAAAGTTGATTTGTGTGCTAAGAAAACACAGCATTAACCATTGTCCCTCAGAACAATACAACCTCTCAGTCACTGAAGCTGATGTAAAGAATCTTAAAAATGATGGAGAGCGCTGCTTCTAGCCCCTTGTGTTTGATAGGCACTGCAAGAAGTGGTACTCAAACACGTACTGTTTTTGTAGGCATCCACGTAGTCTATGATCTTTCCAGAGACCCAGGAAACAGAGTTATTAGCATAGAAGTGCTTTGTACAGCCTGCAGAGTCCCAACCTACGTCCCACTGCAGATGGATGAAATATACAACGTGACTCTTCCGTCCTACATGCTCTTTGGTGGAGATGGCTACCGCATGCTGAAAGAGAAACATCTGGCCTATGAGAAAGGTAAGCACAGGCTCTAAGAAGGTAGCAGACAATTCCTGAAAGCTAAAAGATCTTCCTATGTACGTGTCAGATTTTTTGCTTTTATTGGATAAATTTATTTCTAATCTGATGGCTCTGGATTGCTAGTCTTGATTTTAGTTAGCAACCTTTTTTTTAAAAAAAAAAAAAAAAACTACAGTTAAATCATAAAAGTTTTAAGTTTGAAAGTTTCAAAAAGCAACTGAGCCTTGTCAATGCTTAGAGAGTGGTTCTGAGATCATGGTAAACCAGTGAAACCACACTAGACTAAATACTGTGTGTACTGCCTTGCACTTGTACCAATTAGTAAACAATGGATCGAAAGGTGCTATTTCTGTTAGACCTCAAAACTCCGCTCTGTCGAAGCATTTGCAAAGGCAGAACTGTCTTTGTCCTACTCAGGGACACAGTTCAGGCAAGCAAAACAGGTGGAAGGGAGGAAAAGACACCAGCTTGTTCTGCAGGTGTTAACCTATGCCTTCAAAAGCATCGGACTACTCACAAGTTCTGCAGCCCGACACACCGAAGGCAGCAGCACACAGGGTGTTTTCTAATGATATTTGAACATCCTTGATAGTGGCATACAAACTATTAGAAATTTAGCATTCCTACAATTGACATAGACATCTTTTAGGACAATGGGCAACTTTGGAAAGTTTTTGAGATTAAAATTAATTATTTCTGAAGACAAAAAAAATGATGTACAAGAAAGAAAAATAAAAGTATGTTCTAGGAGCACGTCTGTATCATCTGGAACTTACCCTTAGTACGTTCCAATTCCAGACTGATTATAGTTATAATTCAGTTAAGCATGTTTGTACTACCAAAAAAACACTTCCTTTTGGACCTTCTTTACAGACTATTTCTTGGTTCTACAGGATGTTTTAATTTAAAACGGATTCTCACAAGTGGGAGTGATGTTTACAATCAAATTCAGCCTAGGGTTGAATGGGGGGTACCAGTGGTGCGGTTTTTAGAGAATAACTGTTTACACAGAAATAAATTCACATAGAAACAATTAGGAATAGTGAAAGGTAACAGCTTGAAATGTTCTTGTAGCATCTTTCAGTATATGAAAGGGAGCAAAATAATAAAAGCTTTCAGATGGAAATACTGCATGTTCATGGATTAGAAAGGGCTCATAGGAGATGGCTGGCTGCAGTGACTCAAGGGTCTTCCACTCCAGAAAATTTTTTTGCACACAGGCTTGAGATTCTTCCTAATAAAATAAAAATAGCTAAATCTGAAAAAGGTGCAAGTGACAACTCCACCAGATCCATAGCACTCTACCCAAAACTGGTGGGAGACCTCAATCTACCCCCATCGGATTGGAAATTACTATTGTAACAGAGAAGCAAATGAACAAGAAAGCCAGAAAAAGCAAAGGTGTTTTTTGTTTTGGTAAAATGTGAAATTACCAGAAAATTTGGTTACAAACCACCACAGTGCTTTTTGATTTTATTTGTGCACAAAAAACAACTCTCCACGCCCATAAGTTGTCCTGATGGCAGGCTGCCTGATCATGAGAATCACACAGTAGAAAACTGTTAGCTTTAAGACTTGAGCTAAAACTGCAATTGTAAGTTAAAGTTTTGTACAGAACTTGGCTGCTGCAAAGAACATTAATCTTTTTTTTTTTTTTTTTTTTTTTTTTTTTGCTTATCTGCTTAGGTGAACCTGACGTAGAAGTTGTTTCCCGTTACCTTGACAGAATGAAGAGAGTTTACCCAGCAGTTGAAGGTCGAATAAAGTTTTCTTCAGGAAGTCTCGTCCAAGGAAGTCTTACCCTGATTTCTGTACTGGTCACTGTAACATTCTTGCACACCTGATTTTTGCTCACTGTTTACATTTAGAGGAAGACGGAAGCATAGGAATGGTGCTGAGGAAGGGAAAAGAACTGTTTCCTTTTCTCAAACCTTAAAATGAATGAATGTTTTGGTTTCTGCATGTAGTCAGTAAATAGCACAAGTGATTATCTTTGATCTGGCAGAGTCATTGAAGTGAACGAGTGGGCAGAATTCATGGCTTACTTTGAAGCAGCAGGTACAAACAAACGTGCATAACCCACGATTCAGGTTGAGGTTACAAGAAGCAAGTATCAGTCCTCCATCATGAAACAACCACTAACCAAAATGGGATATTCTTAATTCGTCAAATTATTTCAGCTGTTTCAATGCGTTGATTAAGAATCTGATGCCAGTAATGTAAACAAGCTTCTAAAAACAGACATATTATAGGTGTATATACCTCCCGTTAATCTCCACTCAGGGTATAAAGTTTCAAACTAATCTAGCTGCTTCCAGTTATCTTACCTACACCAATGCCTGAAAGAGCTGGATTAAACTCAGTGTCATGGAAAGCACTAGCCCATTTCTGTGCAATGAAAAGTTTTTGCATTTTACTTTTTAAGACACGACAGCTCATTTATATTTCCCATTAATAAATAACAAAACAGACGCTTGATTTGATTTTGATTATTTTTGACAAAACAAGTATGTAACTTCAGCATTTAATATGGCCAGTTTGGGGATCGTAGCTAGAGTAAGGGCAGTATTTAAGACTGTTTTATATAAAGATGCTCAAATTTACACCTTATTCCAGAAACCAAAGCACAGGACTCCTGAGCATTACCCTGTATCAGCAGCGTTCACAGAGAACGTCAGATACACACATTGATTCCTGCAGCACTATGGAGTCCTTTAAAAGCTGGCCAGTAATGAGGCTTTTTACAGCATAACCTGGCTTTATCATAATTGTGATCATAATTCAAAAGCCTATTTCCTACATGGGGAGGCTAAGCTTAAAAAATACACGGTTGTAAGAGGCAGGGTAATGAGCATAAAGTCAGAAGTAGGATGAAATGCTAAGCCTACATTTCTGACCTGTTATCAAGGAATGATTGCTTATAAATGACTATAAACAATGCTATTTTTTAAAGATAATTTCCATTCAGAATTTTGACATCAACATACCTCCCTATTATTTATTGCTGTATTAAATCCATGTGCATAATTTTGAATAAACCTACTTTGATTTTCTGGAAAGCAAATTACGCTTTTTTCAAGGGCCAAGCTCTTCACTTAAATTCAGTGCCCCTGTAGATTACATGGAGGAGTTGTATTATATTAAGATAAACTTCAGTATGTTTAAATTTCAAGACATCATTAGTTTGCACATAAATTCAAGGGTTGTGCATGAAAAGATATGGACTACACAGTTGCATTAAATAAGCTGCACTAGAACAGGCAGACAAATAGCAGCTGACCTTGACACAGTACCAGTTCTAACGTGGCACTGATGATTTGTCAAATCTAGCTCCTAAAGTTATCAATTTACAGAATGGTCTTCCCTAAATCAACGTAAAACCAGTAACAGAGATTACATTTATAGGCTGAGCTGTATCTGCACATTTTGGTTTTTGTTTTGTTTAAAAAAATAAAAATAAAAGTTACAACTCCTCCTTCGGTACACCCAGAGGGAAACAACACCTCTACCTTTCAGCAAATAGAATGAAAGTATATAAAAGCAGCATAGGCAGTTAATGCAAATCGTATAGACAACACGAACACTGCATTAGATAAGTTTGGCTTGTTTGAAAAAATAATAAAAAAAAAAAAAAAAAAAAAAAAAAAAACAGGGAGTGTCTGAAATGAAAAATCTCAAGGAATGTCTATTAACATATTTCTGTGGTATTCTGTGAGCAAAGCTTCTTAAAAATCTACATATAAGTACTTTTTAAAGTGTCTTTTATAAAGGCTGAGCTGGCCAATTAAGGTTTCCAGGAAAAATCTTCCACACATTTTTGTGCTAATAGAAGTTTAGAAAACACTAAGAACAGACTCATATACTCTTTTCTAATCCTGTGGTCCTAATCCATTTTTTAAGTGTCCTTAAAGGTAAGCAACAATTATTACGCTTTTAGCTAAGCTAAAGATGTAGGCTGCTCTCCTATTTTATACCATCCTATACTTTCACATGCAGAGGTTTGGGAGAAACAAATCTGCTTACTGATAGCAGCTAAGTAAATTTAAATAAAAAGTACAGATATATTATTTACTTGTAACCGGTATTAAATTTTAATGTCTTTATTGCATAAAGAGGTTTTTAGAACTTAGATTTTATGTTATTTACAAGAAAATATACAATGCAAGGTTAAAATATCACATGTCCATTACGTTAGTGCACAGCAGATGCTTCCACCACGTGTCCAGCAAGGTCCCTGCATTCACATCCAACATGACACAGAGCTAGCTTCCTTCAGACCCTGTTAAGCAGTAATCAAAACAAAAAAGACTTAGCTATGATAATACATTTACATATGAAAGGCTGATCTGATGTGCAATGATATTTGGAAACAATCACTTGAAATCAGAGATAACAGGAAGGCTACTGCTTTCAGGTTTAAAATACTATTACTTGAAAGAGATTTTTATTCCTTCTCTGGTATTTCTCACCTCCTCCATTCTTAAATGCTACATACACTTTTCCTAATGCAGCAGTTTTCTGCTCTGAAAGTGGCACTAGCACATTTTTGCAACTGGCTTTCTTTCCTTGCTCTGCTAGTAAAGCTTCTCCTGTCTCAGCTTACTCTTTATCTCATATCCTTTCTGAACAGACTTCCAGGGGACTGGCAGTATTATTGTACCACAGGCAAAACATAAAAGTGCTTTTCAGTTCTTATCATTAGAACTGGGACACTTAGGTATGCTGACATTAAACACAGCGTATCTGTCGTGATCCACTTCATATCTGCATTGGTACACATAGTAGGATTTGTCTTCAGAATGAAGTCAAGATGAATCTCAGGAGCGGGAAGTAGGTTGACATCCCCCCTAACAGAAATTTCCCGTTTCTCCTATTGCTATTGCCCCTGCTGAATGCGCAGTGCTCAAAATAAAACTTCTAGGACGCTCCAATTTCTCCTTAAATGCTTACTGAGTTATTTTCTGTTTCTCACTGCAACTATGAACACACTTCGATATCATGCAACTCAAGAAGAACCCATCTGCTCAAAAGAGAGGTAAGTCACTGGGGTCATTTTTTTCCCCACCAGGACTGATAACTAAGTAAGAACCATCCATTAATTTTAAAATTTCCAAATAAAGCTGTTTGGAGGAAACTATTTTCTTTCTAAATGGCTTCACAGTCAGCTTGCAGTGATCTGGGAGAAATTCTATTTTGAATTAAGGGCTCCACATGAAAAACACTGCCCTCCTCCCATCCTTTCCCTCCACCTTGTATGTGCCTTCTCATACTGACCTTCCCTCATTTGCTTCACTTAGACCATCACAGTCCTAAACCCTCACTACTACATCCTACAGGCAAACATCATGAAAGCAGTCCTTTCTTCTGTTTTACTCTTGGCACATCCAAAACAGGAAAACTGCTGAAGTTCTTGGTTGGAGTATCTTTTTTCTTTTTGCCTACTGAAATCTGGCCCAGCAAATACTCTCCCTGTTCCCATCATCAGCTTCAGCGAGGCGGGACATGCAGAGCCCAGGCCTCAACACTCCTGGTTCACTAGGACGAAAGGTAGCATCAGAGGTCCCTCCTTGCCAGGTGTTTTTCTGTAACACTGCAGAGCAATCAAGCAGTGGCACGCAGTTACAGGGAATGAAAGGATGGATTAAGAAATTGTAAAACACCTTAATCCCCATTTAAATTGAATAATCTTTTCTTGTTTTGTTTTCAAATAAACAAATCTTTTCCCCCATTAAATATATACACGGTTACAGAATCACAGAATGGTTGACGTTGGAAGGGGCCTCTGGAGGTCTTCCAGTCCCTTCAGCATCTTGGTGGCCCTCCACTCACCTCAGAATCACAGAATCACAGAACAGTCTAGGTTGGAAGAGACCTGCAAGATCACCGAGTCCAACCTCTTACCTTACACTAACAAATCTTCCACTAAACCATATCCCTAAGCTCCACATCTAAACGTCTTTTAAAGACCTCCAGGGATGGTGACTCAACCTCCTTCCAGTCTGTCCAGGTCTCTCTTTTACTGGGGGGTCCAGACCTGGACCCAGCACTCCAGATAGGGCCTCACCAGTGCTAAGCAGAGGGGAAGGGTCACCTCCCTTGACCTACTGGCAACTCTCCTCCTAATGTGGCCTGTGATACCATTGGCCTTCTTTGTAGCAAGGGCATGCTGCCAGTTCATGTTGCACTCTGCATCCATCAGGACTCCCAGGTCCTTTTCTGCAAAGCTACCTTCCATCTGGGCAGTCACCAGCATGTGCTGGTGCATGAGGTTGTTCCTGTATTGACCCCTGGGTACCCTTCTGGTTACTGGCCTCTGCTGATCATCACCTAGGCATGACCGATGCTTTCAAGATTATTTAAACACTTAACACAAAGCCTTTAACTTTTTTTCCCAGCACTAACTGAAGACAAATTAATGTTCCTATAGACACACTGTTAGCTGCTGAGGTACAAAACCAGTTCAGTGCAGTACAACAGCAGGGCTAAGTCAGGTCTTCAAATTCAACACACAGGTCCCTAGGCTACTTCCTTATTTGCTTGGTTGGTTGGATCTTCTTTTGTTTGTTCTTAACTGTTTGAACACAGCCATGAATAGGCCAGCTAAGAGCTGATGCACAAAGTAGGTTAAACAGGCTAAGCTGGTCTCCTTTCAATGAAAACAACAGAAGGTGCCCTAGCTTGTTCTGACATTTATCATTTGTTTCTGTTTACTAAGCAAAACAAATCACTGCTGGCACTCCTGTGGTTCTCGGACACAGGGTTCATGCAACAAAAATCTGAATGATAAATAAGGTGGGGTTTTAGTTATTTATTTTTAAATGAGATGGATCACAAACCTCGTGATACGCTTTTATATAGAATTTGCACAACACAGAATGCTTTCTCCTTTATCTGGATAGCGGAAGTTAACATTGCCCTGACCAAACTTTGGTAAGAAATCCTTCCACTAAATCATCTCAAGAAAAATGCTGAAGCTCAATCTGAGTTCTGCATACAGAACTCACTTCCTAAAGACAGAAAATGCATGAAATAGAATGGAGGCAATCAAAAAGAAAGGCATGCAGATCCAGGCAAGTGATTACTCTGCCCAATTGTAATGAAAGGCACCCTTATTAAGTGCCAGGTGAATGGGCCAAAACAGATTTGCAGAGACCTAATTATCAGAAACGTAAGTAATCTGAATTTCAATGATTTCAATGCATTAGTAAAATACAGATTTTCCACCAAAAAATTAAATTTATTACAAGGGAACAACAGGAAAAAAAATGTAGCAATGACCAATGAGCAATAGTAACTTGAAGAAATCTGCAATTCTTGAATAGAGTTAGTACATACCTTACTTAGCTCTGGAAAGAGTTCCTGAATCCCAATGTCCAGTAGAACATAAGTTAACTGAAAGAAAATAAAGCAAATAGCATCAGCCAACCATGAAGAATATTCCAAGGCAACAACATTATTGCTTTTTGTCTTTTGCACTGAATGAGTCAGTCCTCTGCCATAGCCATTCATTCACTTTAGGAAATGCTCTACCCAATGGAAAGTTTCTCAGGTGTTGCAAGTTACCTGTTTGTTGAGCACTGGTTGTTGCATGCCATCAAACAGAAGCCTGATGCCTTCATATTTAGCTTCTTCCCCAATGCACTTGCCGATTAAATCTAGGCCAGATAGCACCAATAAATACACAAGTCACTAGAAAGCACTGCAAAACAGCTGTACTATGTAGTTTGTAGTATAGCACCTGGTTAAGTAAAATCCTCTACACTAGTTTCAGCTGACTTAAAAAATAACTCCCTAATTTCATATGAGGGCATTTTTCTTGAAGTCCAGAAATATAAAAAAGATGTTTTTAATTAAAGAGACTTCAAGTTTTATGCTTCTAAAGTAGTCAACAGAAAAAAACACTCATCTGGTTCCTCCTCTTCCTAACTCCCATCTTTCAGTGCTGCAAACTTACATAATTATTACACTTCTAAAATTTCAATCTATTGTGAAGCTGGAACTTTGAAATTACTTCCTGAATAACCAAGAACATTGGCTGCTCTTCTCTAGTTTATATAGTGTAAGTAGAGTTCAGATTTATCTCATGGCTTCGCAGCACTTCTTTTTTACCCAATCGTCATCTAGATAAAATGTAAACCACACAAACATTCTAAATATGAAAAAAAATATAGTTTTAAGCACATTTGTAAACTTCTCATTTATGTCTTTATGAATGATTACACTACATACAACATTACTCGGTAACAGTGAGGTAAGTGATTGATGGAACTCAGCTCTTTAACAGTATTCTAGTCAACTCAAACCTCAGCAGCACAGGAATTACTGAATTTTGAAAGCTAATGTTACTGTATTCATGTTGTACTTATGTTTGAACAGTTAACCGCATTCTTATAAAGAGCCATTAAATAAATAACCTGGAATGTATCTCATCATTTCTTCAAAAGTCTGCTTTGCTCGCTTCTGTTTATCCTGGAGAGAGCGAGGTTCAGTATTCTCACAGAACACAGCATCTGCAGTAAAGACACATTGAAGAAACTGTCTTTAGGCAGCTTTTTATCACTGGCATAAAAATTGTTTTGGATAATGGCTTCAAAGTTGAGCTTCTTTTCTGTATGATCTTAACTGGAAGGGAATTGTAAGCCTTGCCAGATAATAGTCTTTTGATTACATAAGCCTCATCAAATCCATAATAACCCACCTGCTTGAAGGATAATAATCTTTTGCCAATTTGCTTCCATTCTTTTCAAATTTTTAAAGCATTATCGTCTAGGTTTGGATCAATCCTACTTTAAGTTAGTTATAATCTCCTTACTTACAATTTTCCTTGCCCTTTCAAAATTATAAGCAGTATTTACCTACGGCTGTCTCAAACTGTCCAAAATTTCAGATTTACCTAAGAATGAAAATAATTATTGTTCATCAGAAATATTTGGCACTCAGTTTTGGCTTTAGACTCTAAAAGTCTTACGCCTTTTCTTGTCTTTCACAAGATTTCTTCTTGGTTTGATATGGACAGAGCTGGTCTTGAATCCAGAGCTTTGGTTCATTTCAGTTAGCTCAGACTGTGGTCAGATTAAACTTCTCTGCACTTGACAGCTTGCGTGTTGTTTTGGTTGTTGCTGTTTTGTTTTTGTTTTTATTTTCATTTTTCAAATCTCCCTCCGCTTCCGTTATTTGAAAGTCAAAAGCACTCAAGCCCTCTCAAAAGTCACCACAATGAAAGGAACAAAAAAAATTAATGATAATGCAACACAAGTAAAAACTAATTTAAAGAAAGCATGAACCATTCGCATACCGACATACTAACCCACATTTCTTCTCTTTTTCTTGTTCTTTGCACACCTCAGCAAATTACTGTTACTTAATTACTGTTACTACTTTTTCCTGTAAATCATGATTGACAGGCAACATGGCTAACTTTACATCTTTCAGCAACAAACTTCTGGAATCTTTTTACAGGTCCACTTGATTTTTAAAGTTCCACTGGCTTTAGTCAAGCATTACGAAGTTTAGTACATGGTAACTTAACAGAAGGGAATTCAATTATCAAATTAAAGCAACACTTCTACATCAAAGATGTAACCGTTACTAACCTCTCAGCAGTGTTATCAGAGAAACCAAACGGTGTTCCTGAAATAGCTGCTCCAACTTATAATGCAAGTAATAGTCTGTGTACAGTTCCAAGGTATTTTTGAAGAGAATTCTTCCTCCCATCAAGAGATGATGCAGCCAGTCAGGAATGTGGAAAACTACCCTTCCTGCAAAGTTACAGTAACAAATATTTATATGATTCTCCTAATAGCGATAATAAAGGAGTCACCTATTCAAAAGAAGAAAAAAAGATTGTAAACTAGCCGATATTTTAGTTTTGGTAGTACAACACTGAAAAATAACTATTCTCCACGTTGCTTATCGAGTATTCTTTAAACTATTTTTTATAAATTGATTCCCAGAGTATACAAAACAGCCTAGGCACATCTGGGAAAGGGCACTACTCCCAGAAAATTAGTCTGAGATGCAGAAAGATAAAAACCTGAACAATAATGAGATAAATTGTAATATTTTAGCACAGCAACGTCTTTTTTTTTTAAAGAGTGCTTATGTTCCTAAGCTGTGTGTTGTTAACATTGCAAGTCCTAACTTATGACTACTACAATCAAATTTTATTTCTTACCAAGAAACCTGAACTTCATAATGAAAGTATATATATACAAAGTAGAAGACTAACTAAAAGAAGTCACTTCTTACCGATATACATCAAGTAGTCATAGACACCTTCTACGGTCAGCATTTCCATGAAGTAGTTCTGATTTTGTCGTCTCTCTGTATTCTCAGACCGGTTTGCATTATTCTTGAATAAATCATTGAAAAGCTAAAAACAGAAACATAACTTGGAAAACGCTGCGTTCAAAAATAAAAGAATAACCATCGGGTTTTTGTAGCGTGTTTGTTTTTCATTAGAAGTTAACTTTGTTTTCCAGAGCTTTCAAAGAACTAATCAGTTTTCCATGAAATCAAGTTTTTTAAAAAGCTGTTCACTTTCCAAAGGGAGAAAGCATAAGAAGCACACCACATGCTGCCAAGATATGTGACAACCAAAATCCCATGATTCAAATTGCAGCAGCAATGCAACCAAGACATTAAATCACAGGCCCTTTTGCTCCCAATACCTTCACACATCTAGACTTTATTACAGGCCTTGCTCCTTTCATGCACCCTGTTCTGTCACTGAGAGGCATAAAGGATATGAGCCTGTCAGCCATAAATCACAGGAATACCCTACAACATCCAAGTATTCCTAAAATATATTGTTGCCTTGTATTTTGAAACACAACAGGTTCTGCACAAAACGCTCACCCTTCTTTCTGCACAGAAGTCCCCATTTTTCCTTGACAGCTTGATGATTTACAGTAGAAACTTAATGAGTCTTTAAGTTACCAAAGTTTAGGTTTCCTTCTATTTATCCTATTTGGCGTTTTATTGCTTTATCCTTCTACTTTTCCATGTTCTCCCACCACAATCCCTCCTTTTCCTTGCCTTTGGTTCTTCCCTAAAGCATATCATACTACTTGTAAAATCCCAAGATGTTCTGCCCTGCAACCTTTAAGGAGTCCTGTGCCACCCAGGCAGTGATCCTTTCTTCCCAGTCCCACCAAGCATTTGGGCTCCAGCAGCTAGAAAGGAAGAGTCCTCTGAGACCTGATGCTCTTCAGATCCAACTATACCTCACAATACCCAGTGAGAGTTTATTTAAAATTATTTTATCCCCAAACCTGTTGAACCAAAGATCAGTAAAATAAAATCATATAAAATACTACTGTATTATGAAAAGAAAGCTCCAAAGTTTGTGTCAAGCTTCTAGCAAAAGTCTCTCAGTATTACAAGAAAATATAGTGTAATTGTAGTATTGCCTAGACTGAGAAGATTGAGAAGATTGCTAACAACAAATTTGTTAGTAGCACTCCCAGATTAAAAATAGTTCCTAAGAATGGTTAGCAATTTGCCTGTACTTGGTCTACTCTCTAGAAAATTGTTCTCCCTGTCGTAGATAAGGCCACAAAACACAAATCCCAGCTGACTGCGAATCATGCAAGTCTCTTAACAGAACGATCTGCAGTCTTATGAAAAAATACATTAGGAAGTCTGGCCAGATTCAGGTTTTGACTTGTACTTCTTTAGGCTCTTTCTTTCGTAAGTGCTGACTTGCTAGCATTATCACCTTCCCAAAGTTCACTCAAATTAAACAATACCACCTTGTTACATAAATTACATGAAAGAGCAAATATAGTTAATGTATGTTTGATGACTGGAATCCAAGAAAGTAACAAACCTAAAAAGAGCAGATAATTATTCATGCCTACTGTATGAAAGTATTCCTGGTATGTTGTTTAAAGAACCCTATATAAACTGAAGTCTATATGCCTTCCCAAAACTAAAACTACATCGGAGTAGTTGAATACTTAGTTGAATTATGGTAACTTAAACAAGAACTTCATTTATTTTTTAGATATGCCCCACAATCTAGCAGAGACAATACATAGTGAACCAACTCATAGCAGTCCATTGTGCAACGCAGATAAAGTTTCAGGAGTGTGTACAAGCCAAATTAAATGATTAACTCTGGTGAGTAAACTACAGAAGGAAAAAAAAAAAAAAAAAAAAAGGGTATCTTTGGGCAAAGCTTTCTGACTTCCTGAAGTTATTTTTACTTTCACCCCAAAACCCAAAAGCAATATATTTCAGATACTGTAGGTACCTCTGCACATGGATAATCTTTCTTGCTTGGTAAATACAACAGTTCTGCGTTCATTGCCAAGCTTTGAAAGCTCATGCTTTTGTAAATGGCATTTTAGAAAGCAATAGCAGATTAGCGTACGCTGAAGTTAGTGAGCCAACGAGCGGTTTTTATAAATTATACTTTGCATTAGTCGAGGATAATTGTTTACTACACAGTCTTTAGCAATGCACACCTGAAGGATGCAGCAGCCATAACATCTTTGCTCAGAATGTGTTTAGCCCTGCCCAGGATTTTGACTCCAAGGAAAGCAAAGTGAAAAATGTACAGCTGGATATCCAATACAAACATGGAAATTATATTCCTAATCTAGATAGAATCATAGAATCATAGAATGTCCTGAGTTGGAAGGATCATCGAGTCCAACTCCTGGCACCACACAGGTCTACCCAGAAATTCAGATCATATGACAGAGCACAGTCCAAACACTTCTTAAACTCTGACAGGCTTGGTGCCATGACTACATCCCTGGGGAGGCCCTTCCACCGCGCAACAACCCTTTCAGTGAAGAGCCTGTTCCTGATATCCAGCCTGAACCTCCCCTGCCTCAGCTTGACACGCTTCCCTTGGGTCCTATCACTGGTGACTAGAGATTAGATCAGCGCCTGCCCCTCCACTCCCCCTTGTGAGGAAGCTGTAGGCTGTGATGAGGTCTCTCCTCAGCCTTTCCAGGAGGTACAGACCAAGTGACCTCAGCCACTCCTCATACACCTTCCCCTCCAGGCCCTTCACCATCTTAGTAGCCCTATTAGCCCTATTTTATTAGGCTTTGTGAAAGGAATTTGATCGGAGAGTTTGGAAAAGCTCAAAGGCTGTAGCATAAAGAAACTCAAGCAACACAAACTCTGATGTTATCCTTAGTCAGACCTTTAAGATCAAACAGTAACTGTGATTACAATTCTGAAATATTCTTAAAATGCTTTCAAGGGGGAAGTTCCAACATAATGGTACAAGCTCTTGTAAAGAGTAAAATACAAAAGGCCTGTATTGAGAACAACAACCAAAGTAACCTCCTGTACAATAGGCTAGCTATTGTACTTCAACGGGAAAAGCTAACAAAATGAGTACTTACATAAAGTGTCTAACAGAAAGAACAGTTATTCAACTGCTTGTAAGTGCATCCACACACATACACCCATACATTCCAGTACAGGTGTGAAGGGTATAAAAACAATACCGTGATTATGAACAATATCCACAACCAGAGGCATGAACATCCCCACTGCTCTTCCTGTTCGTTTGCAAAGTACAGATGACTGTACCCAAACAAAAAGAAGAATCATAGAAAAAAAAGAGTGTATGTAGTGTCTAGACCACATCAGTTAGTGTATAGAAAAGCAACTGTTTTCCTCCAAGTAACTACACATAAATATAGATTATACTGCTGATGTTTCAGAACAGTTCTTATTGCCGTTGGCAGGCCATCACAAGCCAGCAGAACAATGCCTCTGTAGGCATGTTTTACAACATCTGCATCAGCTGAGAAGTCCTGACCTACTCTAGCAGGTCTGACAAAAGTTCATTCAGAAGACTATCAAGCTGGTACAGACGTACGGAATAGCAACATAGCTGGGAAAGCTACAGATCCTGTTTGGTGCCCTTAGAAGGGTAGAGGGCTTTTCATTTGCTTCTCTGTTTTAACCAGGAGGGTTGGTAACTCTTTTGATCTGGTGAGTCTGATGCAGGATAAAAGCCAATTGCTAGTGGCTGTACTGAAGTTGACCACCCATTTTCATTATGCATTCGTAACAGGAAAGTTTTCCACTGATATTTCAAAGACTCAAGCATACACACACACCAGGAACAATCAGAATGAAGCCGCACGCAGGAGATCTTTCAGAGAAGTAGGCACATTTCTGACCAAACTCAAGCTTTCATCTGCCCTGCCTGCCTGTTCAGCCTGCTGATGACGAGGAAGCCTGGGTGTGCCCTGTTCATGGCATTAGAGTTGGCAGCACAAGCACCGGAAATACGTTCTTGTACTCTCAGCAGATCCCAGCAGGCTGACACTAGAATAAACAGATCCGTTTCAGATAAGTTGCATGGGAACACTGTGGCAACGCAAACATCAACTGAAAATCTACCCTAGTTTTCACCAAAATTTGCAGGGTGAAGAACTTTCTTGCTATGAGATAACAAGAGCGTCTCACAGATGGGCACTTCACAAGAGAGGGGTGCTGCAGCCTGAGCTGCCTTCCATCTCATTTCCACAGCCTGCTGTACCTCTTCATTGACTCCATACAGGTAGCTTGCACAACCCTGGCACAAGCATTTTGCATGTCTCCATCACCAGCTTCTGTTGGGAAAGGGTACAGGGCTGCTGCGCAGTGCTTATAATCTTCGTGAAGAAATCATGTGAAACAACAGAACTGGCCACCTCAAGTCTATGCTACGTGTACTGGAGGGTGGCCTACCTTCATCTACCTGTGGACAGAACAACCCCACAGTGTCTGCATTCCTACACAGTATTTGCCAGCTAAGGTTCATCTGAAAGAAATTCAATTAATAAGTTCAAATATAGTTCTCTAGTGTGGTGGTAAGCAGAGACAATTAGGAGATTTGCTTCCAAAAGGAAACTAGTGGTCCAAACGAAAGTGGTACAGCAGATGAAACCAGCAAGCCTTACAAATTGAACCCAAGAAGGAACAAAACATAAATAGCACAGCGTCTTGGCACCTGGCACAAAGCTTTTCGCAAGCATGAGCTCACTCAAGAAAGAGAAACTGGTTTCCAAATGAAGCATGAGCAGCATAGTAAATCAGCTGAGGAAGGCTGAATTTCAGTGTGCATGGAAAGACTCAGCAGAGACCAGAACACAGCACAACCCGCGATATCAGATCTCTAATAATTGCAGTGACTCTGTGATGAAGTACCTGTGCTCTTTCTAAGCTGGTAGATGGCAAGTTAGTCAGCACATGAATTGCTCATACATACATGTTAGTCAAAATTTGTAGTATAAACTGAGCACAAACAGATCTAAGAATACTGAACAACTTATCGTAGCACTGTCTTCGAAATCCCTCAAAGCAAAGTGCCTTGAGTGCCCGTCATTAAATAACTACCACAGTTCTGCCAGAGATGTACCACAGTCTGAAACTTCCCATGCCTTTACAGCAAGTGGCACCCAAAACAAAACTGATTTGTTTTGGGAATAAATAAATAAATCTAAAATATATGTTGAACCAATTGCTTATTCATTTAACAGTCAACTACAATAAAGTTGCTTAGAGGAACAGTGAACTTACTCCCTCGGTAAGTAATGAGAAGGAACAGAGAGCTGGGGCTAGGCTCATTTTTTTGCTCTTTGCACAGAAACAGATACCTGCTCATGACAAAAGGACCTTCTACAGGGTTAGCAGCAGTACTGCTAACAAGTTGGACAGACTCTACCAACTTGCACCTCCAACAGAGCTCATACATGCACAATTAGTCAGGGGTGATAAGGACATTTCCCCAACAATACTGTTTCTGAGAATGACATACAGAAAGCACAGCAATAGAAATCTTCATCTTGTCTAAGGAACTTCAGTATTATAAAGTGAAAACCACAGCATGGCCAGCCCTTGACTTTCCTGGGATCACCATGGCTGAAAAGAATTGGCAAGACCTCATTTCAAAGCCTGAATTTCTGCACGTGTTCTTTTACAAGAGCGACACACTGACACTTCAGGAAATTAGTTTATACTTTAATTGGGCAATGCTATATACTATTTTTAAGCTCTTTACAAATCCAGAATGGTTTTAAATACTGTACCACAAAGAACCTTTTCTTCACTGGAAAACTTCAGAGTGCAAAGCTTATTCCTCAGATATTTTAAAGTATATTAAATGTATCACAATTACTAACACCAGTACTCCTTGACAGATTATAAGTACAGTAAAAAATTAACTGATTATTCATACTTTGCTACAGAATTCTGCCAGCTGGTTTGTGAAAAATATTTAAAGCATTATGCCTGTACTGTTTCAAACAAGTCGAAAACTCTGCATCTGATTTTTAAAACTGCTGATGGATTTATACCTCACTGTATAGACAGCAATAGCAAAACATCTGAACCTTGGAAATACTGCCCGAGGTTTAAAAAAAGTCTTGAAATGAAAACTAGTAATTTTCTACATAAGCATATGAGCTAATGCTACATTGGCTGTACTAATTCAGACTTCTCGATTAAAAGATGAAATCTAATCAAATTAATAGATTTAACTGCCACTGTAACTAGAATCATAGACTGCCTTGGGTTGGAAAGGGCCTTAAAGGATTTAATTCCAACCCCCGTGCCATGGGCAGGGGCACTTTCCACTTAATCAGTGGGTAAGTTTTATAGCTGCAAATTCTGTAAATATCATAATCACAGAGAATCACAGAATCATCTAGGTTGGAAGAGACCTGCAAGATCACCAAGTACAACCTCTGACCTAACACCAACAAGTCCTCCACTAAACCATATCCCTAAGCTCTACATCTAAACGTCTTTTAAAGACCTCCAGGGATGGTGACTCAACCACTTCCCTGGGCAGCCTATTCCAGGGACTAACAACACTTTCTGTAAAGAAGTTCTTCCTAAGATCCAACCTAAACCTCCCCTGGCGCAACTTGAGCCCATTCCCCCTCGTCCTGTCACCAGGCACGTGGGAGAACAGACCAACCCCCACCTCGCTACAGCCTCCTTTCAGGTACCTGTAGAGAGCGATAAGGTCGCCCCTGAGCCTCCTCTTCTCCAGGCTAGATAGTCCCAGCTCCCTCAGCCGCTCCTCGTAAGACTTGTTCTCCAGACCCCTCACCAGCTTTGTAGCCCTTCTCTGGATTTGCTCAAGCACCTCCATGTCCTTCTTGCAATGCGGGGCCCAAAACTGAACGCAGTACTCGAGGTGCGGCCTCACCAGAGCCGAGTACAGGGGGACAATCTCTTCCCTGGACCTGCTGGCCACGCTGTTTCTTATGCAAGCCAGGATGCTGTTGGCCTTCTTGGCCGCCTGAGCACACTGCTGGCTCATATTCAGCCGACTGTCAACCAAAACTCCCAGGTCCTTCTCTGACAGGCAGCTTTCTATCCACACATCTCCCAGCCTGTAGCTCTGCTTGGGGTTGTTGTGCCCCAGGTGCAGAACCCGGCACTTGGCCTTGTTGAACTTCATACCGTTGGCCTCGGCCCATCGGTCCAGCCTATCCAGATCATCTTGCAGAGCCTTCCTACCCTCGAGCAGATCGACACATGCAGCTAACTTGGTGTCGTCTGCAAACTTACTGAGGGTGCACTCGATCCCCTCATCCAGATCATCGATGAAGATGTTAAAGAGGACTGGCCCCAGTACCGAGTCCTGGGGGACTCCACTAGTGACTGGCCTCCAACTGGATTTAACTCCATCACGACTCTTTGGGCCCAGCTACCCAGCCAGTTTCTGACCCAACGAAGCGTACGCCAGTCCAAGCCACGAGCAACCAGTTTCTCAAGGAGAATGCTTTGGGAAACAGTGTCAAAAGCCTTACTGAAGTCAAGGCAGACCACATCCACAGCCTTTCCCTCGTCCACCCAGCAGGTCACTTTGTCACAGAAGGAGATCAGGTTAGTTAACTACACACATGTGATGTCAGAGAGAAAAACTAATAGTTACGACCTGTAATGTATACTATACGTGAATGATCAGTATACTATCATAAAATTGATAAACATGTATCAGCTCTTTGAATATATTTTGGTCTTAAGAGTCCTTTGGCAAGTCATACATTTGCCAAACACTCAAGCTCTTCACTTCAAAAAGGAAGCATTACAATATCCTCCACTTCACACCTCTGCTTTCGCTCTTCTCTCAGGACTTCCCAGACTGTCTACTCTATATCCTCATCTCCAAGTCCAGAAAGAACTTTAGAAGTCATTTTACCCTAATGTGTAATTAGTAAAATACAAGACAAAGAGATAAAGCTCTCTGCACTACCATTCTCTCTCACGTGAAAAGTCAAAACAAAATAGGTATGCTGTTTTATTTATGCTTTTTCTCTTCATTCTCTGCATTTTCAGAGTATGGGAAAATTTCCCCACTCCTGTAAGGTGGAGAAAGAGGATGATTTACTGTACCTTCTTGTTGTTTTCGGAAGTGGGACTCAGAATTGTAAGTTCGGGCCTGCTTGGTTTAGGCTTGGGAGATTCACAGGAGTTGATAAAATTCATGATGAAAGGCTCCAAATGCTGACCTTTCTGAAATAAGATATAAGTGACCAGTCACTTGAATAACTGGGAGTCAGGGGGCACAGGGGAGAGACAACAACAAAACCCACAAAACCTGAGTTTCCAAACAAGTTTTTGACAAACCTATTAGGTTACTGCATTGGCAAAAGTAGTCATTGAAGTTAAAATGCTGGCAACCTGCAAGATTTACTCACCTCTTTCATCAGCTTTCCTGGAACGGATTTTATAATCTTACCTATAATTAGGAAAAAAATAAAAATAAAAATATCACTGCCTGACCTTATATAGAACACAACTCTTTTCCTATACTCCTATCAATTTTTCACATCCTTTACGCAGCCCATTCAGACCACAAGCTCTTTATAGCATCTTGCTATATGCAACTTTAAAAATATTTGTTGAGACTGCCTAATAACAGCTACATATGACAACAAATTACTGAGCCACAATAAGCAAGACATTTTTCTCTGCCACTGTCTAGTATTTAAAAATAATATAGTTTAACTTCTTTTTTTTAAGTTAGTACAAAAAGCTGTGAAAACAGTCTTTCACATTCAGCCTATAACCTACTACTTAGTAGTGTTTAAGATAAGATACTTAAAATACAAAAAATATACAGATGATTATCGGATTTCTTAAAAAAGTAATCACAGTTTTCAGTATCTAAATTCTTAAACCTTCATAAATATTTATCACAAAAAAGTAATAAAAACTCAAATTCTCTTCTTGCCCTAAAAAGATCAGCTATGTCTGGAGAGATTCTGGAAGGATGCAGTCTTGAAAATATTGGTGAGAAAAAGGTTTACAAATTAGACAGGCTACAGCTTTGGTCTTAAAAAGCAGCTCTTCCGTCCTGATAAGGTGATATATCAGGATGCAGCACAGTAACTTTAAATGCTGAAAAAAATAATCCTAGACATTTCAGTTAATTTTAAGAAAAATATTGCTCTAAGTGTAGTGCTTATCTACCTATCATTAATTTTGGAACTTACATTGGAAACTATGCACAATAATTAAAGGATAATTAAAAATATTAATTCTCATAAAAAGCCCTACCAAAATGCCATGACTTGTTAAAATGATCTTTATGGAAGGAAAGTTTACTCTCAGACATGAGATGCTTTACAATAAATGCCCTAAGCTTGTTTGAACAATGAAGTTTCATCTAGAGGGGAGGGTGTTTTTTTGCTTTGGTTTGGTTTTTTGTTGGTCTGAGACAAAATAAAAACCCTTTAGCTGGAAGACAATCATCAAAACTCATTCAACAATTTGGTAGCACGCTTCACACAATGAGGGGGAAAAGCAGAAATGCAGCAGCGCAGTTCAGACAACTCTCCTGGACTACGTTGGTGCCAGAACTACAAGTGTTACAATTACATAAAGACAGAAAAGCCACAAAGGTATCAGCTCCGACACATTATTGTGAGGATGCTGCATTTATGGCCAAGCTGTGAAGTCTCACTGCAGTTCCTGTATTTATTATCAAGTTTTCCATTAGATGTTAAGAATTTCTCTACCCCAATTTCCATTTGGCCTGCCTACATCACACATACCCATGCTTCCGATGTTATTAAGCAGCTCACGTTAAAAGGGAACTGAACACTAGTTAATATAAAAAATCTTAAATATTGCATTTTTCAGATTAAAATAAACAGTTTTTAATCAACTAACACCCAAGGGTAGATTGTATTAAGAAACAGTTTATGCCATCACACCTGTAAGAAATTACTGGCTTAGATGTAACTTGTAACAATGCCATAAGTCTTCTTGTCCTATGAAATTTGTTAGAGAAAACTTATCACCTTGCTTGCTGACACAAAGGTGCAAAAGCAACCACTTAAATGTTTTTTTCCAAAATCTTAACAAGTGTTTTTTCTTTAAGGAGAAAGTACCAGCATACCTTACTTTGTGAACTATAATTACAACAGCTGTGAAGGAGAAAAGTTGTTATTTCTTATATGCATATCCTTACACAAGAGTATCTATCCATTATAACTAATACTGAATCACAGTATCTACAGTATTATTATTTGGTAGCACAAACAACTCCATATTACATACCAAGATTCACATCAGGCAACATTTTATCAAGAAACTGAGTCTCTCCTCCATTAGGGGACAGGAAGTCAGCTAAAAGTTGGCTGTTACTTAGTTCTGGATGTTGCAGAAGTTTCTTTGGAATTGAAAGAAAGAAAAATATAAGTACTTTAATCTTCAAAAAACCAGTTTGTCTATAGCAAAAAATATATACACAAAGAGCATTATCATACAATGGCTTGCGTTGGAAGGGACCTCAAGTATCGTCTAGTTCCAACGCCTCTGCCATGGGCGAGGGTGCCACCCACTAGATTATATTACCATAGATATTGTCATCTCCAAAATATTTGTTTTCAGTCACATGAAACTTTAACTGCAAGCTTTATTTGTCCACTTGGACCCTTTATATAACCCATTACTTAGAAGCAAACAAAAAACAGATATTTATTTAATTTTGTATTATTAGCTTAGAATATTCTCTCCTCCAGAAGTCTGATACCTGCAGATATTCCTGAAACTCTTCCCTCTTGGATTTTAAGAACTCATAGTTCTTGGGGCCGATGATTCTCTTTGAGGGAAGCTGAGCATCAGGAAATGTACCTAATAAAGATATCAAGCAGGTTAAAATATTCTTGTAACAGAGTAAACACCGTTTTCTTTATTTTAAATTCCAGCTCAGCGCTGAATAACAATCACAGCAGTGGGAAAGTAGGTTTCCAGGTGACAGAGAACATACCATGAAACTCCGTTAGCTTGGACTCGAGTACATAAAATTCAAGGTACCTCCTGTAGACAGACCAGTGTTCAGGCTCATGCCCCACTGGGGAAATAAAAAAAAAAAATACAATAGTAAAGATAAAACAGGTTTTACATCACTTGAAAGATTTATTTATCCACAACATCCCATACCTGCCCTTCTATCATTTCTCTCCACATCAATGCAGAACACTGGAATTCTCTCCTTTCTGTCTTTTCTTTCCAAGGAGGGATCGTCAAAAAAGTCTACATATGGGATGCTAATTTTCCATGCAGAAAGGTTGCGGGGTGTATTTGGGGTAGTAACAGCTTCCTCAGGAGAATCATCTTCCATCACCATAACACCTTCCTCAATCTGTGAATATTCAAACATTCAATAGAATTCTATTTTAATTAGTTCAGTCTACCTTTGCAAAACATATATGACAATAAAATAATCAAGTCTTTAAGTACATGCTCCAGATCACTAGGGAAAAAGAACAAAAATACCTATCATTAATGGAGTTTTCAGGTAGAGAATTTTTTATTTTTAGATCCACTGCAGATCAATTTGAAGTTAGCAAATTTTAACAATACCTGAAAACTTTTATAGTGCTATCAAGTTTCATATCTGATACTTCAGAGAAGAGAGAGACGGGAGAAAGAAGCAAAGCACACAAGAAGAGACAACTAGAAGAATGCCTCCAACACAGACCATCTGAGCGCTACAGGAACAGCACAGGTTTAGCTGCACTACATTTTCCAGCATACTGGTACTCAAACTGAAGACTTGAGCTTATTAGGTCAGGCTAAGAAGCTATCTAAATACAAGAGACAGAAGTCAACAATGCACCAATCTAACAGCGTTGCCACCCAAAAGCTGAGTGTGATGGAGTATGCTGCAGACACATGACTTTGACTTGCTCTTCAAGGTGCAACAGAGCCAAGATTGGGAGCGAATTATTTCCACAGGCCACAGCTAGTTTTATGCAAAGCCATCGTCAGCATCACTGTGTTTCCCATCAGTTCCAGTTTCAGCATCACATTCCCAAAAACAGAGGCACCAGGGAGCAACACAGATCTAACCCTTGCTGGCTGTGCGTAGGGCAGCTCCAATGCTGAAGTTTCATGGGCTCAGACTCCACACCATAAAATATGAAGCTGTTTTTTTTCCATATGCAAGTAGGCCTTAGAACCAGTGCCACGTGAATGCTGAAGAAATCCTCCCAAACTGGAACTGCGATCCCAGCATGACACTGACATGCTTTATGTTCCCGATACTGCTCATTACAAACATGCTAAGCTGCACACAGGTAATGAATCACCAAATCCCCAAACAGCACACTGAATTTTTATGTCCTGGTACCACTTTTTATTTTTATTTTTATTTTTTTAGACAAAATATTATTTATTATTATTTTTAAGACAAAATATTTTATCTTAAATATTTAAGTTGAAAAATCCAAGCTTAAACAGCTATCCTTGAAAAGCAATTTATTTGTACAAACAATGGTTAAGCTGATTCTCATTCAGCTGATGGAAAAAAAGAATAATAGAAAAGTGACCAGAAGTAATAAAAATTATTTTTGCAAATGAGACAGCACCTGTGAAAAGGAAGGGTAGGACTGGTCTTAGACTCAACTATATAGATTTGAGAATAGTGCCATTTGTTAAAGTGAAAATAGAAAATTTTAACATACACATTTAAAACATAAAACTAAAGCAAACTGAAAAACCTGAATCTAATTTTAAGATCTTTTCCCTTAGCTTCACAATTTACTGCCGAATTCCCCACAAAGACCAAGCCTAAATGACTTAACAAGCTTTGCCTGTATTGGGATAATCTAATTAATGCATTATGGCACTACAGCAACCCTGAAATAATTTCCTAAGTTTTAGACTTGGCTCCCCACATATTGACAAATGCATTTTGGCTGTGCTACAATATTCACACAACCACGACTCAACTGCAGCTGAAACATAAATAGTTCAACTCGCTATGGTAGTTTCATACCTACAGGTAATTAAGCTCCACCATGTTGCTCTCTCACTCCTCCTCAAAAGGCCAGGGGGAGAAAATATGATGAAAACCCATGGGTTGAGATAGGGATGGGGAGATCACTCAACAACTGTCATCATGGATAAAACAGACTCAGTGTAGGGAGATTAATAGAATTTATTTTCTCTCAGTAGTGCACTAGAACAATGAAAATAAAAACTCCTTCCCCCCATCCACCTTCTTCCACCTCCTCCCCCCCAAGCAGTGCAGGAGAACATGGGAATGGGGGCTGCGGTCAGTCCCTAATACTTCATCTCCACCACTTCTTCTTGGTCACTCTGCCCCTGCTCCATGTGAGGTCCCTCCCACCACATGCCGTCCTTCCCAAACTGATCCTGTGGGGGTGTCCCACAGGCAGCAGCTCCTCAAGAACTGCTCCCACAGGGCTCCGTACCACGGGGTCCATCCCCCAGCATCAAACTGCCCCAGCACAGGTCCCCCACGGGCGGCAGCTCCCCCCAGACCCCCTGCTCCTGCGTGGGCTCCTCTCCACGGGCTGCAGCTCCGGCCCGGGGCCTGCTCCTCTCCCACAGCAGTTTTTGTCCCTTCCTTAGATCTGCTCTCCCAAAGGCTCAACCAGCCATCGCTCCCTGGCTTGGCTCTGGGTCCCTTTTGGAGCTGGCTCTGCTCTGACATGGGGCAGCTGCTGGGCTCTGCTCACAGAGGCCACCCCTGCAGCCCCCCTGCTACCAGAACCTTGTTACACAAGCCCATTACACATACACGAGCAAACTTTGTTCCATTCTGCTTTGCCTTTGCACAGTGCTGAAATGATCCTCAGTCTGATTACTGCAGACCACTGTCTTCCACGACAGATCTCTGTAGGTTCACTAAATTAATCTCCTCTTCTCAACATGCCTTTTTGCTTCCACTTACCCAATTTATTCAACGAAAATCAAAGTTGTGACAGGCAAAGAGCAGTCTCAATTGCCGATCCTCATAGAACACATTCTGCTAAGGTAGTTCACAATTTGAGGGCTAAATCACAGGCTGTGCTCTTTCACAATAATTAATCAAAATAAACCAAGCGTGAAACAAATTACATGATACAATCGTAGGACTAACTTACACAAGAATGGAATAAATGGGATAGATGCTCTCTGAACAGCAACTACTTGCTTAGGTATGAACTTCATCAAAACTCAACTCTTGCCTACATTTTCTAGTTCCTTTCTTCCCTTAATTTACCATTGCCTGCAACTCTTACTTCTCATTTAGTTTTATACATTGTATTACCCTAGTGGCTGACACAGAGACTACATCCACTGCACAGAGGTAACATAAGGACAGGATATAGGGGTCAGCCGTCTTTTGAGATGCTTATACATGGGCTGTAACCTCAACATCTTGTTCTCTTGACCCTTCTGAGGCTGTACTCCATCAGCAGCAGTTCAACACACTTGTAACTCCTCCCGACCCACCACCTGACTTCCAGCCTGGTTTTGGCACTAATGCTATGCATATTCTCAAACATTCCCACTATGGAAACCACGGCACTTCATTAACTATAAGTCAGGAAGAATGAATTTCTGGAGGTTTTAATCCTTTCTAATCACACCACCAATCTGTAATAGTTATCAGTTGGCTCAGTATCTGTTTATTTTACCCAGCAGAGACAGAAATACAAGCCTACAGGTCTTCTTGTCAACCTGGAAACCATACCCATGATACAATATTCACAACATCTTGTTATATTTAGTTTACAAAAGTTTGAGTCTGGTTTCATGGAATTACTGTTATCATGTTTGCAGATCACAAAGCCATCACTCAGAGCCTCAGAAGGATGCTAGTACATACTTTATCTGTACATGATTGCCTTAAACCATGTGATTTTTCATACAGGCTTTTAACTATAGCCAACATGACTTTGTAAAAAAAAAAAAAGAAAAAAAATGAAGCTGAGACATTGTTCTGATTTTTCTCATAACGCACAAAGCTCCATTTCACTACCATTCTTCACCTTGTATTTACCTTGAATCCACCCAGCTTACACTAACACCAATTACTTCAATACCAAATCGAGATCAAACTCTGTGGGGTAGGAAATAACTCCCATTTGTTCTGCACATGCACTAATCAAAAGTTGCGAAGTCTGTATATTGCACTGCTGCTATTTTACAATTATACCATCTGAAAAACTTGCCAGATCATGTTTTGACTAGGACAGCTCTTCCTTTGAGTATGTGACACCCACCACGAAACTACACTTCAGCTCTTACTGTGACATTATTAAACTATTAAATTCAGTATATTCAATATTCACTCAGGAAGTGAAGCCACAAGTCTGTCCAGTTCACTGGATGTGTAGTAACCTTACCATAGTTTAGGTGTTTTCTTTTCCCTACTCTTCTTCCCACCCACACTTACCAAGTGAAGGGAGTAAGGTATTTCCCAAAATTTAGACAGTTTTAATAAAAGTGTAGTATCCTCCTTTCTCCCAAATGTATTTAATGGAAGAATTTGAGACGATGCTGCACTTAAAACTTTCTGTTCTTGCCTAAGTTAAAACCAATGTCAGTTTTCTCAGTAAGGATTAAACTCTACAGTGTCTCTCATTGAATTCAGGAACTTCTCTTGTGCTCTGACACAAAAACATGTTCCTCTCTGAGCTCTAGCACAATTGCCTCAATTATACTTCTACTAGTAATAATTCACTTACTATAGGAAATTATACTTCTACACCCTTTGGCTAGTAAAGCCTTTAAAAGCAATGTTGGAAAATTAACCAATTTTCATCAGAATCTAGCCTCCCAAGAGTGACAAGATAAATTACATCAACCAGAACTCAAGCGTCCAAGAAATTAATTGCAACAATTTAAGACATGACTTACATGAAGATTTAGACTTTAGAAAAATCTCAATTTAAAGAAAAAAAAAATATTTAGAGTTCTACATTGCTGATTCTTTCCCACCTTCCTCTGAACACAATTCTGAACAAGGTGAATAATGTAAATTTGTATTTAAACTTATCTTTAGGTTGCGGAAAATGATCTAGTGGTTTATCAAGGTGATAAACACGTCTCGTTTGGTAAGGAATGGGTACAAAAGGCTGAAGACACATTGTTAAAAAAAAAAAAAAAAAAAACAACACTGCTACCAACAGCTGACAAATTCTTCCACTTCTCCTTTTAAAATTTTCCATTTGTCCCTCAACTGTGCTTCAGATAGCAACATCTCAAGCAATAATTCTACCACTGGCTCTCTTCATTGCTGTTTGCATGTAAGAAAAACATTAGTTGAAGATGACACCCAAGACAAATTAAATTAGTAAGAAATACCTGGTTCACAATCTTGAGAGAATACAATGGATCACAGACCAACTTCATAGCAATTTCTCCATTAATTTAACGTTTTTAAGGTCTTGTGGCAAATTTCAAAATAAAAGCCATGTCCCATGAGTATCTTATCACCCAGAATTATAAAATGGCACAGTATGTTTTTTAGAGAAAAATTAATTTCTTACAAAACAGTCTGACAACACTACTTTTAGTAGTTCACTCTACTGAAGTTCAAAAGGTAACTGGGGATGTAGCCTTGGCTTATGAACGAATACATGGAATATGAGGCTAAGTTGCTGGTTTCTGATTAAGTTAATTATGGAATACCTGCAATGAAGAGAGCAGAAAAGACAAACTTAACATTTTCAAATATGAAGGGAAATAAAATGATAAAAGGTCTAGTGACAAATGTAGAGCTTTTACTCACAAAGTCATCTTCTCCTTCATTTAAGTTATAATTCGGCAGCATAGCTCCTTCCATTGCAGAACTCTTGAATACACCTTTTATTTTGTTGCCTATTCTGCTGATTCCAAATGATTCTCCTCTTTTCTGTGTAGTCCTAGGATTACAGAAGCCAGAGTTCACAGTACAAGGCATATTACACAGCAGCTCAGCAGATCATTGCACAGAATTTGCAGATTAAGAGGAGAAAAAAAAAAAAAAGCAAACCCACATAGTCAATATCTCTACAATTCCACCTAACTTAAAACTTATTTATGGGAAATTTGTTTGTTGATCAATCATCAGCATTTCTTGATTGGTCTTACTAGAGATTCAGATTTCCCATCTGCTTAACCATGGGCTAACATTAGCACTCTTATAACAACATCACGGTAATGCAGTACATAGAATAAACAATTAACTATCCAAAACAATTTTGTTATGACAGCAGAAACTCTGGTATTCCTACAGTCATGCAGACCAAGAAGGTCACTAACTCTGTCCTTTTCCATGTACTCTCATTTAAACATTTATCCACTGTTGCCAAGTACTATAAATGGTGTAGTCAGATGCACTTTTCACGTAAACATCCCAGAATTTCACAAGCATGTATGATTCAAGATAGATCTTGACTTTTAAGCATTAGGGACAGACAAAAGGAATGCACAAGGAACAAGACTGAGCATGAGACAAAACAGATGCAACTGAAAAATCTTGGCTTGAAGAGCCAGCCTGAATGAAAGATGAAGACATAACGTTTTCTTAAGAAATAAAGCAACTTACAATAATGAGTCCAAGAAGCAACAAGTTACAGAAAAAGGAAGACAGTTTGGGCAGGAATAGCACTCTGCACTGAGAGAACAGATTTCACAACATTCTTATGCCCTTACAGAAGACCTAGTAGAGAAGACTGTTTCTTAAGTAGAAATGCAAGTCATGACTAACTCAGGGAAGAAAAACGTTTATTGTGTGTGGAATCAACCTGTTACTTGCAGTGATTCGACACATACGGTTAATAGCTAAGTTAAAAAAAAAATCAATACAGTGAACTGCAGAATCAAAGGCTCAAAAGAACATTATAGATTAATAAGACTCAATGGACAATTAATATTTTACAGTGCCAAAAATATCCTAAATAAATTTGGTTTTCCTTTAAATGAAAAAATGTCAATACTGCTTTTTAGTAGTTAGTAACAAAACAAGCAGGTGACATCTCCATCCCTCATAAAACCAAGCTGCCATCACCAACTACTGACTCAAAGCACCTGTGTGTTACTAACAAAAACTATCTTCCTGTTTACAAGTTTACCCAGACTGTGTACATGACTAAAATTGCATAAATAATCCACTGTTCTTTCAAGTCTTTTGCTTTTGCTATCTCTTATCAATACCAGCCTCAACAGAGGCAGGCACCATCTCTCTTTTCCATCTCTGCTAACCAAAGATAAGGTTGCCTGACTGCAGCATTAATCCATGCTCAAACAGTCCTACTCAATTTAAAACAACTATTTGCTATTGAGCTGAACTGAAATTCTTCTACATCTGGGACCTACCAGAAGCTTGAGCAAGAGCTTAAACAGAAGGCTAGCAACATACAAACTGTGTTCAAAGCTAAACAGCCTTATAAGAAGATGAATGCTTTATGCTTCTGACTTGACTTTTGACGAAGTTTTTGTCATTCCTGTGAAAATTTTGCTATTCAAAGCCTTGAGAACTGCAAATCTGTGCAAGCTTGCAGATTTAGTAGAGTATCCCAGGCCTGGATTTGTGAAGGTTTGTTTTTGCTCTGCTAATGCTCTAGCAGTAGGCAGAATACAGCTGTGCCTGTAAGACCATGCCTCACAAACAGTACTACACTGGAACAGTTATAAATTGACAACCTGGGATGGCCTTCTCCTCACAGTGATAGACACAAATTAAGTACACAAACTGGTGACTCAAAGGCTACACAGACACACAGTGGGCAAAATATGGCAAAAACATAGGGCTAGTCTGGTAAAAATACTCGAGCAAGCACACAGAGCATAAACCAGATTAGATGAGCATAGGCAAAATCTAGGGAAGTTAGGAGAGACATGGATAACAGCATGTTCAAACTGTCGAAGAAGCTAAGCAAGATTAAAAAACATCCAAGAATCAGGATAGAAATTAATAGAGTCACTGGCTAGGTAGAAATAGGAGAAAGAACTTGAGGCTAGGTGAAAGGGAACAGATGGGATTAAGATATGGCCAGGTTCAAAGCATGGAAAAAGAAAGAGGAGAGGCAGTGGCCAGTTTGGAAGAGGAAACAAGTCTGCCAAGACTTGCCAGTCTGCTACTGTCAACCAATACATTCAAAACTTTTATTGGGAAAATATCACACTCCCTCTAGTGCTGATCCACAAAACAGCAATGTTAGACCATCAGTCTACAGACACCCTCTTGGCAAGGCTCTGAGATGGAGAGTCTGGAAGTTCCAACATTCCCAAAGAACGATGTGATGACAGTAGGTCAGATTATTTATTTAAAGTTGCAGAATTCACATAAGTGTAACATATAAAATTGCAGTTGCTAATCACTCAAGAGCCAGGAATTGCAGAACACAGATTGCATTAGTGCCACTGAGCGCTGTGGCATTCCTTAATCAAGGAGGGTCACAAAATAATTTTCTCATAGGATCCCTGGCACGTTCAGTGCACAGAACAGATCTCAGGTGGTCAGTCAGGGCTATGCACTTGAACAAAACTGCTGCGAATGTCTGCAGGGTAAAGTACCACTAGATGGGTTGAATCTATCAGACAAACTAGATGTATATGAAATCAGAGTATCATTTTCTTTTGGCTAAAATCCCTACACCTGATCAGGAGAAATGCTGAGTGTGCAGAGCTGCACTTAAAATCAACAAACTGAATTATATCAATACTATTTCTTGCCCAGCACACTAGCAAATTACAACTCCATACACTGAACGACACATAAAAGATTCAAAGTTTCCATTAACTTGATTCCTAATCTGTAAAATGAAGTTGCTAATGTTCCCTCAAGACTCAAGAATGCTATGAGCAATAAATACTGATGCTACAACTGACAATTCAAAGGAAAAGCCCATAATTAAAAGATTTTTTTTCTGAGTTTGGATAGAATGTATTTAAAGCAGCACAAATAATGAGAAAAACCACCAAACAGCAATTAAGACGTTAATGGGTGACCACAGACTACCTAGAGCATGAATAAAGAAAATTATTTTAAAAGCATATATTGTAATCAAACCTCTGAGTCACAAGAAAGACCGCATAGATGATTAATTTGGGAAATTGCTGTCTTTGAGTACTTGACTTTAAACATAATACTCATAAAATAGTTATGTTTGCATGCAATGCCAAGGCAATTCTACTAGACACAGTTGTACAAGGTAAAACAAGCAGTTAAGTGGATGAAACCTCAAACACAATCTGGAAATATGATACACAGGGAAGAAAATTGTGGAAAACTTTGGAAGAGCTAGAAATCACAGGCAAAAAAAATGCTTCAAGTTATGCAAATATATTTCAAACTAACAACAGACAAATAGTTAACAGCAAAGAATATTAATATGACACAAACTTATGAAAATTAGTAATCAAGCAATTTCTAAACAAATGTGAAGGCGTCATGGGGAGAAATGCAGTTAAAAAGATGACATTCGCATGTTTTCAAAAGTAAAAGGGATGATTAATTGCTGTTATAAAGGCTGTGTGATGTAGTCATGATAGATACAGCACAACTAGCACACAACATTTATTGAGTGTTAGATAGACTTACCGGAAGTCATCCAAACTCAGGCTACTTCTGCAACAACAGGCACAAAAATTACCCCAGAGCCCAGGAAAAAATAATGTTAAAAGGAAAAAAAAAAAGAAAAAAAAAAAAAAGAAAAAAAATTGACAGACCTATCTCAACAATACTGACTAGGCCTTGGACCATCACTGCAGATTAATCAAAACCATGGTAGAATAGAGTTTCTGACCTAAAATCCTTAGAGTGAAATAAGAACAGGTGCCTGCACACGTCATCAGCACCATCACCTCTGAATTTAAAACCTTAGTTACTAAAACATTTCAGCATTCACTGGCATTCATTCTTTTTAAATCAGTAGCTGCTTGTGCTGACTTTCAAGTTACCTTCAACAAGGTGCCAAGCAGGTAGAAAACTTCTGTAATCTATGTTGGAAAGTCATGTAGGAATCTAGTTCATCTGACCAATATGAAGAAAAGCCTGTGGACTTATTTTATATAGTAAAGTCATCTGTGTTAGATAATAGCAGAAAACGCTATACATATATTTTTTAATTTCACATATTTTAAGAACTGTTACCTGTTTTGGACATCCTGCATAACTTGGTACATGGAACCAATACCTCAGCCATTAACTCAGTAGTTCCAACCAAAATGTTCAAATTTAACCATAAATACAGCCACTGCATACATTCATTTTTAATTCACTGGAGCTACTGAACTCTGGACAAACTGATATAATATTATATAGTTTATTGGATCAGAATACTCAGATTTCAGATGTTTTACAATAGGAACTGCTTTTTAAAGTATCTTGCACTGTCTTAAGTCATGGTAACTGTGAAAGTTACCATAGCAAACTGGAACAGATGATGACTAACAGAAACAATTGCATTACACACAGTTACTTAATTCTGGGTGTTTTATTCCTAACCACTCCCCAAAATTGTTAATAACTTCTTCTACTTGGACCTTTACTTGAAAACTGTTTTACTTTTATTGCTAACCCAATGTGGACAAATCAGAATGCTTCTTCTCAAACTAGCTATCAAAAAAAATTCTTTACTGTGAGGGTGGTCATTTATCAACTCAACAGTTTCCATCAGATGTTGTCTGTCTGATCCATACACAAAAAATTATAATTGCTTTGTAGAGTTAAAAAAATATTAAAAATGGAAATTATACACTGATAATCCCCTCTTCCTACTTTCCCACTGTATTTTCTAGAAACTGCTCTATACAGATGGCATTGTCTTACAATAACTGAAATCTTTCAACACATTGTCTGCATATCCATTCCACTGGGATTTTCAGTCAAGTATTTGATCTCAGACTTTTTAACCAGCATTATCTATATGAAGCATGCAAAGCAAAGCATCAAATCAAGGATGTGGAAAACAAAACTAATCCCTTTGCCTGCAATTTCTCTCAACTGGAACTAATGCTAGAAGAAGGAAGAAAAGGCAGGATGAGGTATATGCATATGGATAACATTTGGAATAATCCCATAAGTAATTTCTTTATTTTTTCTGGCAGTGACTCCATACCAGATTCTGCAGACAGAAACTCCAAAGCAACAAGCAACTACTTTCAGATAGGACCTCTGTTTCATAGGAATATTCACAGAGGCACCACTTCAGGAATACACAGTATCTTATACAGCTAGACATAGTATTGCCCCAGTGCATTCGAATCATTCTAAAATGTAAAACAGATTCATTTCAGCCACAACACTGTAGATGCTGCTTGAACTTCAGGGAAATGTATGACAACGGTCACCAAACATATAATTTGCTTTTTTTGAAAGGATTTATTTCCAAAACTCCACCTACAGACTGCCTGTAATTTCACCTGTTCTTTTTTGGAAAGCAAAGAACCAAGACGGTAACCTAAATGTTTTCACAATTTAACTAGATTTAAGACGTGTGATAGGATACTTTCACCTTTAACATGAATTATTTTGGAAAAGATACCGGAAGGCAGATTTTTAGGTTTGGATGAAAACCTATAGATATCTTCAACAAAAACTGGAGTGTGGTTTAAGGTCACCATTCATAGCGGAATATCATGTAAGGGAGAAACAAAGTTTGGCCAAGCTGCCTTCTACACTTCTTTGCTAAGGAACAGAAGTTTGTCAGCACTAATCTGAGAAAGCACTACTCTTCAGCTGAAGCCTTGGATTTATGAGAACTACAAGGACTAAATATAGATATTACAGCTGGAGATGCAAGAGAAAAACAGTGCAGTTTTTAAAGAACATTAGGAGAGGAGAAAGGGATCGCACATTATTTAGAACTCTTAGTAGGCTGTGAGTCAAGAGAGCTGCTGCTCAGTACGTGTCTATGCAGAAAAAGTTCAATAATTTGCTGTTACTCCTCCAGAAGGTATGGTTACTGTTGATCTTACTTCATGCCAAGAAAGAAAGCCTACCCAAATTAAAAACTGTCTCACAAGTTCTCCTTCTTTTGGCTAGAATGTAAAAGTAACTGTTTTTTTTTGTTTGTTTTGTTTTGTTTTTTGTGTGTGTGGGTTTTTTTGTTTGTTTGTTTTTTCTTAAAATGACTGAGACATCCAGAATAAGATAAAAAAGATGAAAAGAGTCCAGACACCTACTTGCCCCATGCCCACAGTGGAAGAGTTCTCACTCATGCCACAAGAGATGCTTACTTTTCTTGTCCACAGACTTCTGGAGCCTGAAGGTGGCATGCAAATATAAAGCCCAAACACAGAAACAAGGCTTCTGACACTACATTTCTGCAATGAATGTGGATGATCAATGGGACAGAAAATACATTTGAGCTAGGAGAAATAGCAAATCTTACTTGTCACAGCAAGAGAGAATTGTCATAGCATGATCGAGTTGGTAACGCACATCTCTTTAAGACCTGAAATCCAAGGTGACCCAGAATTTCATAGCAAAATTGTGTTCATAATTAGTCACTTGCAAAATGGAAGTAAAGTGTTGATTTTCTTATTTTTTTCCTCATTGTACATTTATTTTTCCCCTTCTCAAACATCAAGGTCTAAAATCACATTTTAAATTCTTTTCTATAAAACACTTCAAATCAAACAAACAGCCTGTATAATTTTGCTTACTCTTTCAACACGTAACCTGTCATCTTAAGAGAAGTACCACTGGTTAGTATCAGGCAGTAGCAAGATTTCCAGTTTAATATTTTGAAACTTTCAACTAGAAACCAAAGGAAAAAAAAACTTAAAGATTCTACCACACCTACCTGTTAAACTTTGAATTGCGTGTCGGTGACTCTGCTCCTCTTAAAAGGTGCCTGAAGTACTACAACAGAAAAATTAGGTATCAAAGAAAACACTGGAAAAAGGCAATGGCTCCTATGCAATAATATTGCAGAATTCCAAAAAAAGAACAAAAGTAAAAGGCAAGCTGACCATAATCACGGAGCTAGAACATTCATCCAGAAAAGGACGAACTGCAACTGTAATAAATGCCCCCAGGACTACTTATTTTAGTTTACATAGCCTTGTAACGAAAACAAACTAAAACTAAGCACTGCAATCCATATCTCCTCCTTGCTAAAATCAAGCATTTGAAGCACTATAGCTATCACTGAAAAGGTGACCATCAATATCATTTTTGAGAGATACACTTTATCAAGCATAACACCATGTGAGGCAAGTACCCATTTCCAGGATAAGTCAGAGAAACATAGAACAACTCGGGTTGGAAGAAACCTTAAAGATCATCTAGTTCCAACTCCCCTGCCATGAGCAGGGATGTCACCCCTAGATCAGGTTGCCTGTGGCCTCATCCAGCCTGGCCTTGAACATCTCCAGGGATGGGGCATCCACAGCTTCTCTGGGCAACCTGTGCCAGTGCCTCACCACCCTCTGAGTGAAGAATTTCTTCTTTCTATCTAATTTTAATCTCCCCTCTTATAGTTTGAAACCATTCCCCCTTGTCCTGTCATTGGCTGACTAAGCAAAAAGTTGATCTCCATCTGTTTTATAAGTCCCCTTTAAGTACTGAAAAGCCACAATTAGGTCACTAGGAGCCTTCTCTTCAGGCTGAACATCCCCAGCTCTCTCAGCCTTTCTTCATAGGAGAGGTGCTCCAGCTGTCTGATCAACTTCATGGTCCTCCTCTGGACCCGCTCTAACAGGTCCACATCCTTCTTGTGCTGGGGGCCCCAGAGCTGGACACAGGGCTCCAGGTGGGGTCTCACAACAATGGCAGAGCAGAGGGGGACAATCACGTCCCTCACCCTGCTGGACACACCTATTGATGCAGCCCAGGACACAGTTGGCTTTCTGAGCTGCAAGCGCACACTGCTGGCTCATGTTGAGATTTTTGTCCACCAGAACCCCCCAGTTCCTTCTCTGCAGTGCAGTCAACATAATCTGCCTCAAATGTGAGAAGCTTAGTATGCAGCCTGATTTACACAAACTCTAAAAGGGGCAAGAACTCAATCAACTACTGCATTTAAAGTGTTTCTTATTAGAAGGCTTTAAACAGCTGTGCAGCCAACGTGAGGAATTTTAAACATGCATTCAGAACCCAGTTTTCATCACTAATCATAGAACCATCTCAAATTCCTAACACATCACTTTGAATGATCTTCCTGAGAACACACACTTGACTTTCAAGTGCTGGAAGAAGCAACATTGAAGGAGCCTATATAAGATCTTTGTAACTTCAAGTACCATTTTGTTTTAAAAAGTAAATAAAGATATTCTTAAGTGCTTTAGGTCTATCATTAAGATTACTTTTGCACCAAAATTGCAATTGCAAAAGAAGGCAGAGTGTGGGGAGAGTGGGATTTTGCAGTAGCAGTGTCATACACGAATTATTAAATCAGAAATGAATAGACATTGGTTCTTTTTATTCTGTTTTTTGTGGCATTGAGCTACAATAAATTCATTTTTCTTACTGAGATTTAGTTAAATGCCAGAGCTGAAAACCAATTAGAAAATTAAGACATTTTTCTCAGGTACACGTGCACATGACTTGTAAATAGTGTATCTTAGGAAAAAAATACAATCTTGCTTTAGGACTAACATTTCCAATCTGTCAGACTTACCTCATCACTGTGACAGAACATAGGAGTAAAAACGTTCTCAAGGAGAGAAAGTACATGCTCATAAGCTTCAAAAAGACACCTCATAGTTTGAAGTTTCACAACATCCTCATACGGACCTACAGCAACTACAGAAAATTTGGAAAAAAATCAGATTTTCTTTGCAAGCTAATACAAAGTCTAATACAGGCCTGACAAAAATAGAAATAATCTGACAAAGCAAGGCTTAAGGACAGCATAGGGGTAACATCTTAAAAGCTACAACTAACAAAGAATTCATCTAACGCTATCACTGTATTACAGAATCCTGTTCAATTTTCAGTGTAAATGATTTCTTTCAAATTCAAACTTACTTCTTTGAATCTCTTCCACAATAAATGGGTCAAATCTAATCTTGTCAATACTTTCATCCAAACAATAGGTTTTGTAAATTTTCTGGACTTCCTCATGAAGAGCCATCTTTTCAGTGTCTGATAGTTCAGGTCGCAAAATTCGGTCATTGAATTCCTCTGAGAATTAATGGAAGGAAAATGCATCTGCTGATCAACTTGGCAAACAAGTATCATCTTGAAGCAACATACATCAACTTATTTTCCAGCAGATACAGTCATTCAGAAAACTTTACAACAAACAGAAACAGAGGACATCTCAAAATGTCAAGGTAGCTGCGTTCTTATTAAAATTCAGATTTGTTTATATAATTACTAAAAATATATTGCCATTAAAAATAATTTCTTCTTATTATAGTGAGGATAAATCCACGAAGCTATAAATGCACAGGAAGAGCCTTAACAGCCATTTAAACTAGTTATCTGCTTATTCTGCTGCTACTTCATTCCTAATATCCAATGCATCAATAATATCTTTGGTATCAGGATAACTTCAGAATGCACTTCCCCTGACAAAAATATACATATATATTCAGCACAATTATTGTGCAATCCTACTTGATTTATTGCTTGTCACATTAATGGCATGAACACTATCCAAAAAGAAGGGAAAATATGGTAGCATTCATTTTGTTTTTCAATTAATGGACAGAAATAAGCTTCTTCAGAGAAACTATTTCAAGATCCTTCTGTTTTTTGGGGCATTTAGTTGCCTTTGTGAGTCCACAATATTTCTATCAAGTGAAAAATCACCTACAGCAGGCATTTAGCTTGAGACAGCATAATTTGAGAGACATAAATCTCCCTCTGTGTTTTAAAAGGTTTATATACAGACTCACCATCTTCAAAAATCATAGAATGGCTCAGGTTGGAAGGGACCTTGAAGACCATCCAGTTCCAACAACCCTGCCATGGGCAGGGATGCCACCCATTAGATCAGGCTGCCCAGGGCCTCATCCGACCTGGTCTTGAACACCTCCAGGCATGGTGGCTTCTCTGGGCAACATGTGCCTGTGCCTCATCACCCTCTCAGTGAAGAATTTCCTCCTAACCTCCAATCTAAATCTCCCCTCTTTTAGTTTAAAACCATTTCCCCTTGTCCTGTCATTATCTGATTGAGCAAGAGAAGTTTAGAAGGAAGAAAATTCTGAGGCTTAGTCAGAAAAAAGATTGATCATTAGCAATAGCCAGAGTCTGAGTAACCTTCCCACTAGAGGAAGTAGCTCTAGAGAATTGTGTTGGCTTAGAAACCTATACACATATCACCAGCATTAAACTAGTTTAATCACTTTAATCACTAAGCCAACATGTCTGAAGGATACTGAGCCTGTAAGAAAGTGCATGCACAGAGATCACTCACATTTCTTTTATATAACTAATGACTTCTGCAGAGTTTCAGAGATAAAGCCTGTCTAATTTAAATAAACATATTTTGCTGCTGTACATATGAGCTTGGGATATGAAGACAACCATTATTTCCTATGCAACACAGAAATACTTGTTAATAAAAAAATAAAAATGTATTCTTTTGATACGCCAATAATTAACCACTAGTTGACCAAAAACCTTGAAATAAACCACTAAATTACAGAAACTTCACAGAAAATCTTATCATTGGAAAGCAGAAGGCTTTTCAGGCAACACTTATGTAAAGGTAAAACCAAACGCATGCATCGTAAGCAAGGTACAGGTTACTGAATAGGAGGAGGTTTCATCAGTTTTACTGCTGCTGTTACATTTCTGCTCTTTACAGAGGCTTTAGAGATAAAAGAACATGAGAATCTTTTCACAACTTCATTTTAAGAATACTTTAGTAACCACATGTTTTAAAGATACAGCTGTACCTTGTATCTATGGCCAATAGAATATCCTTGTAAGGAAAAAATATTTTAGAATGTACAAACTTTATCAATAAACAGAAATAAAATTACAACCTAGAGTCCACACTGACATTAACGTTACCAAAATTAGCATTCAAAAAATCAGTACATAATTAAATGAACACAAATCCTGAAACACAATCTCTTGCTTAACAATGCTGCCTTGTTCTGAGGCTCATTTACTTAAATGTATACATGTTTAAACCTTTTAAAGATCATGAAATACACCACAGCACACATATAATCTTACCTACAGTCAGGCAGAACTGCAGCACATGGACTGCTCCTTCCTGTTTCAGGAAGTTCATAAACCGAAATAAAAGGTCTTGCTGATCTCGGATCTCCTTTAACTCCAGTTTCAGGACCTTAATAGGAGATTAAAACCATGGTCAGCCAATTTTCAAATTTTCAGTGAGAACGTAAAGCAAAAAGCTGTAGATAGATGTATCAGGTAAAGTAAAGTACTTAGGCAAAACAGGAAAGCAAATAAATATTGCCTTTGCTTACAGATGGTTTTTTATTTCTTGGTTCTGCAAATTTCTGAAGGAATGGAACCAATGAAGAAGTAGGTTCAGTTGCTTTCTCAGGCTGTAGAAAAAAATGACAAAATACAACTGGGTAAGAAAGCTTAACAGAGGAAAAAATGATGAGTTTTAATTCTGTCATTACTCACTGGACTATCATCAATGAAGATCAGCAGCAAATGGTTGACAGTGTCCTGCAAGAAAACACAGTACAAAATTAGTATTAAAGAAATAATAAACTAGAAGAAAATCGTTTCACTACCACGTTACACCCAAGTTTAAAGCTATGAATATACTAATACTTAGGAAAAAACAACAAAAAATAAGCTATACCTCCACAACTATAGTACCTTCTACTTACAGTTATGTGATACACTTATAAGCACTGCAATTTTGCCTATTCATATATATACACAAACAAAATTGAAGATGGCAGCATTCCATCTTCAGAAATAAATGCATTCTTATTTGCAGAATTGAAGACAAAATAATACAGCTGCAAAAAGAATGGTTTACTTGAACTGCTATGAAGATGCATACAGCTCAAGTTCAAGTAATTGAGCCCCTGTTGAAATGTGGATACATCAACTTGTGGGTGTTTATACTAGCATAGCAGTCACCTGTTTGACAAGAATTGTAGTACTTCATTAAAATTACATTCTTAAGAGATCATAACAACATTGGATTTTAATCGGTTTCAGTCAGTTTATCATTCAAATGAGTTATAACGAACAAAAATGTTGGCCAGAAACTTTTTCCTTTTACCCAGTTAAAACCCATAGCAACTAAACTATTGCGCATCATTTGTTTTATCACAGCATACTTAGGAGGAAAACAGTTATATTAAACAAAGATCATTCGTGTGTTCCAAAGTCTTACAGGATCAGCTAAGAAATCCATAGAGGGAAGGAAAACAGAACCAGGCAGAATCTCTCTTATAAGAAGTGCCAGGGATCTGAAAAGAAGAAGAAAAAAAAAAAAATCAGTACCCATGCTAGATTACGTAATTTTAAGGGAATAAAGTCACCTATAACATTGTATTTTACTAGTAAATGTTTTAGTATTTTAAAATGCATTTTAAATTTTAAGTGTGCTAGAATTACTTTAAGACTGATCAAAAAATCATAAGCAAAGAGCTAACACCAGCCTTGAACATGCAAGCAAAAGCATAACAAGGAGTGATACGGAGAATGACTCTAGAATTCATTCTTTCAGTCCCCAAAATTACAGTACTATATTGTAATGCAAATATACAACTCTCAATGTTTTTTATACCTGCATTCTGTTGATTTGGGGGGTAAAATATAAGGAAAAAGAAGTTCAGTAAGTTTTCTTAAGTAGTGAAGTTCATCTCTTCGGCTTCTCAAAGCAACGTGTAGTTCTGGTCCATACTCTTCTAAAGCAGCTTGCTGTAGAAATTCTGCATTTTTTACTGCAAGTAAAATAAATAAGTACTACAAGTTGTTCCAGCTTTTTGTTATTGTGAAAAAAAGAGGTGATCACTTTTCATTTGAGCTAAAGATTAATACTTTCAGTACATGTACTACTGCCAAAGGGATACAGTGCTGTAACTTTAAAAAAGAATCTTGGCTTGGACTTGGAAGTCTGGCTATGTAAAAATAAAAATCTCACATAAAAATAAGAATTCCTTTACCATATAACTGAAGCTTGCATGATTTTCAGAATTATTTTTTTCATTCACGATTATTGAAGAATTCAATGTTTTGGTTCTTCTAAAAATTTGCACTGCTCAAAGTACACCTCTATATGCTTTTTCCTGACTTCCTTCTTGGTCTCTAATTTACTGGGCTTCTACCTACTGACTTGCCTACAATACAATTCAAAATCAATGTAAACAAATGTTTATTCAATGCTTTTATATCTATTTCCTCCTTAGAACGCTTAGAAACAAACATGAATGGACATATATCACCATATATAAAACCAGCATAAATTGATCCAAAAACAGCCATGGGACCTGCAAGAACACTGCCTCGTGTAAGCAGATGGAGTTGAAAGTGTGTATGTTAAAAACCATACACATTAATTTGCAGCAACAATGTTACATTCCTTCAAATTACTTCAAAAGGCAAGAACTAAGCTGCAATAACTTACAGCTCATTGTACTATCAATCCAGCACAGACTGATGGCAAGAACTGCACTAGGTTGGGCACAGAATACATATCTGTTATCTGGACAGTTAAAAGATTGTTCTCAGAATATTCAGTTTAGCACAGAAGCCTGACAGTTTGTCCTTTACCAAGAACTGAGAGTTGGATTTAAGGATCCTTGCAGGTCCCTTCCAACCATTCTATCCTATCAGCTGATACAGAGGCTGCAGGAATGCATGTTGCCTGATAAATCTGCCTGCTTGACATCAGTAAAAGCAGAGAGGAGGAATGTGTATTCTGGTAGAGACAGGCAAGAATCACAGAAGTGTCTGTGCATATAGTGAGGAATTACTAGAAGAGGTAAAGATAAGATGAGTAGGAAAAATGAAAATGTTCTTAGAACAATAATTTTAAGAAGTATATAGAAAGTAAACTAACAGAAAAAACTAAGCTCAACTAGCCACCAAAGCAAGGCCTGAGAGCTGCTTCCAAACGTGTGATAGGTGGCTGGTTCAGCAACATCTACTAGGAAGTGTTGCTAAAAGTCATTTTCAGGTGCTACTTCATGCATCTGCCCTCAGAGGCTTCTCCATTGAACAACTGAAGAAAATGACTTTTCAATGCTGTACATTTAAAATTCAGTTCTTTGCTGCTAAAGAAAAGCATTTTCAACTTCTTCATGGAAATCAAAGGAAATATGAATTTTGGTGTAAAAGTCACTGCAAGACAATCTAGCATTTGAAATTTTCGCTGTGCAATGAAAAACATCAAATTCAGTCACACTGTATCTCATGCTATTCATGCCTACCACTCATACATTCAATAAGAACTTCCGAAGTTCAAATAACAGTATATATTTATGGATATCAAGCAGATGTTTTGAGGGAAGGGAGGAAAGTTCGTGACTTCAGTGAAAGTTAACATTTACACTTAAAAGTTGCATGAAACCCCATTTAGTAGATACGGTGCTGTGGAACACAGCCAGTGAAAAAAAGTAAAGATCGCTATTTTCCAACAGCAAGTACTGTATTTTTCAAATATTCCTTCAATAAGCAGTTTTAGTAATTTTCATACTAGGCTATTGAAGATATTTGTATTTGGATAATGATTAAATATGCTACTTGTCTAAATCTATAGTTTGTAAACATAACTTTTCAACATAATGAACAACTCCACTAACTACTCACCTTAAGGTGCAGATATGTAATCAGTGTTAGGTGTGAACTCATTCTAGCTATAAGAGTTCCAGTGTAAGAGCTACAGTTACACTGCACAGACATGCAACTCCTTTCATTTCTAATGGCTTAGCTGTGACACGAGAAAAACTTCAAGAACCACTGTTAGATGATCTTGATTACTCTGAACAGACAAATACATTCTCGTTTACCATACAGATAAAGAAGTTTAGTGCTTCAAAGTTATGGGGATACATGAATTCTGGAATTCAGAACTGAGAGATTATTTGTATCATAAGATTTTCCTTATTTGTCTTTGCAACCTCCAGAAGTAAAATGTGAAAGGATTACTTTTTTGTTATTCTTTTTTGTTGTTGCTTTAAAAAGGTAACGGTGAAAAGATTTAACAAATATAATGAAACATGCAAAATTAAACTTTTATACTTGCCATTTGAAGCTGACAACACATCAAGTCTTTACAATACCTTTCTGCCTGGCTTTGGCTATCACTTCTATGTGTTTCATTGCTGCCTTGAGCATTTTCTTTGTTACAACAGTTGGAATATCCACCTAAAGAGTAGTTGCAAAATAAAAACAGAATTATTCCAGTTTCTTCCCCCAAATATATTAAAGATTACAACTACCAAACATACTAATTTGCTCTTATGCTCCCATTGCAACCACAAAAAGAGTTCTTCAGAAACAATCCATGAATTCTCTAGACAAACTGACACTATGCTCGCTCTTGTGGATAAAGAACATCACATAGTATTGCTTTTGGCTTTTAGTTCTAACACATTTATTTTCAACTTGTTCTCATTCTGATTCTTCCACTGCAATAATTGTAGTCACATAGCTTGACTTCCAAGTCATTGTAAATGAAGCCTAGTTCTACAAGAAGATTTGACCACCACCAAAGGCAAGTAAATCACATCCTTCTTCTAGTACTTGTGTACTTTAACCTTCGGCAATCTTAAATCCACAAGATCTAAAAGCAAAGTGAAACACTCCTCCCTACGTACACACAGAAAAACAATTTAAGCTCAGATGATGGCAGAACCAAAAGAGAATTTGAGTTTCTGAGTCAAGACCACTTTTAGTGCCAACAACTATGTATTGCATAATCCTGTTTATAAGCCAAGCAAAAAGTAGTAATTCTGCCCATGTGATTTAATAAAAGATTTTATTAGTCAGTCCTGCATTTATACTTTCTTTGATAGTTATGAGAATGAAATATATACATAGAATATGTATAGACTACTGAATAATTCAGGCACAGTTAGACCTCAGGATGTCTTAGCCCACAGGAGGCTCAGATTAGGGTGTTCATGGCTGTATCCATCCAAGCACTGAAGACTTCCAGAGATGAAGACAGTCACCTCCTCACAGGTCAAGTGCTCCTGCCCTGATGATGATCTTGGTGTCCCTTGGCTGAACTTGCTCCACTCTATCAATGCCTGTTTTGTACTGTGGAGCCCCAAAATGGATGTGATAACATCCATGAGATAACTATTTTCCTTGACCAACTGGCTCTGCTCCTGTAAAGACAGCCCACAATGCTGTTGATCTTCTTTGCTACCATTACACGTTCTGGCTCATATTCAGTGAACTGTCTACAATGAGCCCCAGGTCCTTCACAGCAGAGCTGCTGTCCACTGCCAGTCAGTCCCCAGTTCCAAGGGATTCTGCCCTTTCAGCTGTACAGAGACTTATCTAGAAACCGATTTACACACCGTATGCCCGCTTTTCCAAGACAGAACAAATGACATCTCGGAGAAGCAGAAATAAACAGCAAGCATTTGGAAGTCCTACTGGAGTTTGGCCTTCCTCTAGGCTAAGTCAAATAAAGGCCTCAAGTAATAAAACAGAAGCACAGAGTGCTTCTTGCCAGACAAGGAAGGAGTCTGCAATTGCAAAGGCCACTAGAGCTGAGAAGAAAGTTGTTTCTTACTCTTTCATATAAAAATAGCACGTATTCCTGCATACTCCTCTGTAATATTTGAGGTGCACAGCTATGACATTACATGGCCAGCCCGGACAAGCTACTACAAAAGACCAGTACTTCCTAAAAGTAACTAATTAAATTCTGCTCAACTACTTTTTTGCTTAAAAGAAGAAGTTTCTGCTCATCGGTGCAAAACCCTGTTATTCAGGACTTGCACTTCAGCTGTATTTCCATAGCGCAAAAAGCTTCCTATGGAACGCAGGGATAGAAGAGTGCTTATTTCCACAGAAGTAAGGCAAAGATCACAGCAAGCAAATTGAAATTTTTGTCAAAAGATAGGTTCTACTTCAGCATCAACAACACTCAAATTCAGGTCTGTTATATCACAACATAGAAAGGAAAGCCCTTCACTTTCCCTTAAACACCAGTAACTAACACAGAAACGGCCCCAGGTAAAACCCAGATCAAGCTGAAGTCAAAATTAATAAATAAATAAATGTTTTTCATCAGTTAAGAGCTGACTAGCTTTGTTACTAGCATTTGCTGTTTTGTTCCAACAGCCACACCTCAAAAACTCCATCTAGGCAACCTTAGACAGAACACAAACTCAATTCACTGCAGCAATTTGTAATTTTAAGCCATAATTCAAAAGCAGAAGATTCCTCAGCAACAAAAATAAAGATCTAAACTGGAAAAGGAAACAGAGTTTTGTTGTTTTTGCTTTTTACTTATACATAAAATCTTAAATTCTGGGATTAATATTGCCATTAGCCAGAGCTATGGCTTTCAAGCGTTTAATAATAAATTCAAATCAAAGTACAGCTGTTTGGCAAAGACTTCTTTTGCAATCTGTGCTGAATTTCTCCGAAATTAAGTTATAAATGACATCGTATTGCAGATGAAAGGTTATAAAGCATTCTGTCATAACCCTTTTCAGCTAATTACTGCAGCTTTAAACTCAGATTTCAAAGATGAAAAAGAAAAATAGTATGTTATTTGCAACTTGCATATAAACTCTTATTTCTACACACAATGTTTTCAGCGTTATACACATCACAGTCATTATTAGTTCAGGCTGTCCGCATCTGTACGTGGGTGTGCGCACACAGAAACACTTGTTTAGCAGAAAAACAGTATGGACTGGAAAAAATGGTATAGCACCCGATATCAAGCTTCCCTGCATGACTGAACATGCCAAGTTTCGATTTTGTTCCAAACCACAAAGTTATTATTAACATCATTTTGCTTGAGATATCTGTAACACTACATGCAAAGAGACAAATCATATTATTCTATAGGATGGAAGTAAATAAATATAAACATTTGTAAAGTAAATATAAACATTTATAAAGTAAAATGCATTTCTGTGAAGGTCTTCCTGCTTTGTAGTTCCGCTGACATTTCTTAATTGTACGTTTGAGCTTTTGTTGCATATATCGCCTAATCAGTCACAGAAAATTTAATAAATTATAATTACTTTAATACTGACAGATACGATAAATTATTACTGAAATTCAAACTTGATGGCAAAAGCTGCTACAGCTGATCTAATACAAATAATACCTTATTACAAGATCAATAGAGGAGACAACTATTTTATGAATCAACAATGGAACTACAAACAATGCAAGTAATAGCTGCATGTGAGACCTTTAATTCTAACATCAGATAGATTAAGTTTTATGACCTTGCTCTAGATTTTCACTTTGGAAGATTTACTTTACTTTCACACGTCTGCATGTCTGCACTACAATGATCATTTTCTAATTTTCCCCCACGATCACTTTAAAAGCAACGTCCTAGAGTTCAAGTAAACAGGAAAGTCATCTGGATTTGATATATAACAAGGACAGAATCAGGCTGTTCATCAGGCATGACTGAGTACATGTACCAGTTGTAGTTCAGAAAATATTGCTGTTACTATGGAGGGGGAAAGACATTTCTGGTAGCTGCTCCAACAGCACGGCCAACCCTGAACAAATCCGGAGGCTGAGTTAGCATCTCTTCCTGCTTAGCACAGCCAGAAATTTAGAAGCAGTTCCTGAAGAACAGGCTTGAAACACTTTACGAGAATACTGGGTATATGTGCTGATGTATTAAACATAGCTAACAAATAACTTGAATGTTTGAAGTTCTTACAGTAAGCTACTCACATTCTATTATCCACAGACAACATAAGGCCCTTGTCTGCATTTAAAGAGCCAAGGAAAGAGAAGCCATGACACAGGTACACCATCAACCATTTTCTAATAGTTTTCTCACTAATTCTCATTTTTTTCCCCACTCAGATTAAGTCACTAAAAGACAGCTAAAAGATCATACCAAGGTTTTAGTAATGCCTTGCACTGGTGTCAAGAAGATACCAGTTTGCAAGAATCTTCCAAGGTGGTTTATAGCTAGGATTGGAATAAGCTCCAAAAGGAGGAAATAGATAACACAAAGAAGAAACCTATGTGGAAACTGCCTATACTGTCTGTAAGACTGACTTTGGAATTGACATTTAACAAAACTTAAAGAACTACAGATGGTTATCAGCTATTTCAGATGGAAAAACTATGTTCACACCTTTAAGTCACCTTACCTTGTGGATTCTCCGAACTAATACAGATGCAAAAAACCGCAGCGTGCCTCTCAGTTCATCCACTGAGGATTCATCATCAGTAATATTTCTGCAGTATTATAAAACAAGTCATATAAGGAAAAGGAAGAAAATACGTTTATATTAATCCAACCACAACACACATATGATACTACTAAAAACCGGAACGAAGACAGTCAGTGATGCTTCAACAACATTCACTGAAATGAAAGCTAAGAAGTGTGGGCAGAGTGAGCAGCCTTCTATTTGAGTAAAATAAATAACATCCCCAGTATGTTTGTGCACACAACAGTGACTTAAGAAAAATGTCTCAGTGTAAACTGGAATTAGACACCAATGTCTGCTTTAATACACTGTCTGTGTGATTTTGGCCAAGTAAAATCTAACCTAGTTTCCACATATCTGAACACAGTGACTGTTTCCTAGTTCACTGATCTGAAGCCTGAATGAGTCTGAATTAACATCTGCAACACCCTTAGAATAAGGGTACTGCAAGCACCCATCCCAATTAAGCTAGTCAAAGCTGTATTTCCCATAGTGGCTACTCCAAAACCTTCTATAGTACATGATTTCAAATAATCTTCCGGCTCAGTACAAATGTGACCTTGTTAGCTTTTTAAATTTTATTATAAAGTTGGCAGCTTCTCATGTAGCTTTTAATGACATAAATACACTCCTGGTATTTCAGCTGAGCCTCACCCAATAGAAAATTTTCACCAGAACTTTTTCCCAAAGTCTAATACTTAGATGCCATTTAATTCAATAGTATTCCCTTTTAAAAATATAAAATTGGGAATATTTCTTGTCTAAATAGATATAATCATTTCCTAGAAGAAAAAAAGGAAGCATAGCACAGGAAATCAAGAGAGAACTTATTTAGAAGTCGATCTACTTTTGATGTAGCATGATATGTGAAACTCTATTAACTATAAAGAGAACAAAACAAGAACCTCAACCTACAGCCGCTTGAAACAACTGAAATTATTTAACATGGTTCCTGCTTGGAAACAAAGAAATAAAGAACTTAAAACAGACTTGCAAATCACTGTGCCAAAATATCAGCTAAACTTTAATCTGGTTTGCCACTTTCCATCTGCTGCAATACAGTATGCTGAGTGAAAAATCACATTAAAACCACTTGAAGTTGATTATGGTAGAAAAATACCTAATTCCATATCTTTTCTTGGGAAACTGGATGAAAATGGGGACTACAGTAGTCTTAGATGCAGAAACTGCAACTAAATTAAGTGGAAAAAGAGACCATAACAGCAGCACTTTGAAAATGCAACTCAATGGTAAAAACATACCAACATTTGAGCATACATGGACATTACAGTATGAGTAAAGACATGGGTAGAACTGCATTGTAAGAGCTGAGCAACGGCACAACAAAGGAAGCTACCTCCTGCTTTAGCTAATGACCATACGGAAAAGCCATCAAAGCTTTCAGTTTGCATAACGCACAGGCAAACCCCCAAATAGTTCTGCATATGTATTAAAAGCAAATATCTTTTGTATTAAAAAAATAGCTTCAACAGGATGTTTGAAAAACAAATATGTTACGCCTATAGCATCATTTTACATTATTCAGCATCTGATTTTTAAAGCAACGTTAGCCCAAGTTACACAGCATCCAAACACACCTTGAAGGTGAGCTGTTAGCAGCAGATATGGTTGACCATAGTCTATAAAGTATATAACTCACTGCATGAAAAGGCACCTCAAAGAAAGCAGCCTGGCATGAGGAATACAGCAATCCTCAGCTAATCATGTGCAGATAAGGTGACTGTAGGGGAAGGCTGGGTTTGTCACTAGCTGACATGTTAGAAGCAATATTGTTAGCAAACAGCTATGCTGTGTAAGGAAGCCAAGGGATTAGCAAACAGATTTTCTGACTGTACTACTAATATTCTACAGACAAAAAGATGAAGTAATTTGGACCAAGACATTGCTATTTTATTGACACTTGGCTAACCAGTATTCTGGGTAATTCTACTTGGACACAGCTTTATGCCACGTACTTTCATGACATGCCATAGGTTAGCAGAGGCATTCCTTTAATCATCAGTGGGCTGAAGAATGGTTAAAAGAACATCAAGAACTTGTAAAACCCCAAATCTCCAGTGACAGAGTGGAAGATCCAAATAACTTGCTTAGAAGCATTTTTAAAACTGGCTGCATTTTCCCAGAATTTGAGGAAAAACTTAAAAACACAACTACCAGTAGAATGAAGAGATTTGCTAAAAGAAAAAAGCCCAGTCTGCTAACTGTAAACAGTTACTGAGTCAAACATCCCAAAAGAGATACACCCAACTTGCATGCAAAGCTTTATACGTTCCACTGATTAATGAAAGGCAAATACAAATACTGAAGTGATTTTTTTTTCCTGATTGTCAATTATTCTTACGAAATTTAACCAACTCTTATAAAAAGGATAAAGAAAATACATTGCAAGCTGATAGAACTAAGACTATGATTTGTAATTCCATTTAAATCCCAAATTTTTAGTGCATTGTTTATATTTAGAATCGAAGCGGCTCCGTATGTGAAAATGCTGATTTTAGTCACTATCAAGGAAAAAAGTTTTTTACGGTAACATATTACAAAAATACAGTAATTACTCAGATTAGATTAGAATCCAGAGAGCTGGAATTGCAATAGCATCAATGACACAAAAATACAGTAAGCTTACTCTAAGGGCAACTATTGAAAATGAGGAATAAGCTGGTAAAAGCAAGACATTACATAGCCTTACTGAACAGCATACTGCATAAGTAGTAGACTCAGAGTGGTGTTTTGTAGTTTAAATTTGGATTACTTACAACTATGCTCTATTCCCATATACTTGAAAAATAACTAAAAAAAAAATATTGGAATATGACCAGTACAAATACTTTGATAAATCACAAACAATTCATATAGGTACAGCTACGTATATCAGTAGAGTTCGTAGGATTTTAAGCACTAATCTTTCTCCTCAACCGATCCTAGATTAGGGATGTTTACCTCTAAATTTTAACTTGGTAATAAAACATTACAAATTCTTACACTGTTAATTAATGATATAAGCACAAAACACAGCTTTTCCCTGATCATTTCTGAAGCAACAAATCTATGGTTTTATCTTGAAACACGCATTTCTGCCAAGCATTATATTGCCCCAGCTACTGAGTGGGATGCATCACGTTACTTGTCTAACACCCAGAGCGTGCAAGGTGCTGCAAGCAGCATCAGCTGGCAGTGGAGAGAAAAAAGAGAGGCATCTTCTGCATAAACTCCACTCACTTGAAATGGAGTCAGCTAGCATTAGGAGTCGTGCCAGACTTTTCTCCAAAGGAAAGCAGCAGACTGCTTTATCAACAGAACCTGGAAAGCCTGACTTGCCTACTGGTGGTTACCCACATTGCTAAACAAGCCCAGCCTAGAGGTGAAAGCTTCTGATTTGGCTCCATGAAAAATTAGCTGGGGTTACTGAGGTGTGGTAGCTCAGAAAAAATATTTAATGAATTCAGGAGTCCTTCCTCCAGGGTCAACTGAGCTATACAAAAGGCAAAGATAGATCTAAACCAGAAAAGCCAGAACTAATATGCTCTACAAGAGAGACCTCAAATGGCAGCACACAGACACAGCTCAGACGTCCCTGCGTGACTGCTGCTGGCAACACAGAAAAGCACAGAAACACCTGAATGTTTACAGAGAATGAGACAATAGTTAACAATGCTACTACTGGGCTGAAACCAGCAAACCTTTCAGGACCAAGCTCTTTGCCTGAAGAGTTACAGATACCGCTGCACTACAGCTCACTCAACTCCCAGTACTTCAGGTTCGTGGAAAGCTCGTTAGGTCTGATCAGCACGGTGTGACTTCATGAAGCTAGTTCAAAATTCAGAGGTGTAGCCATGTAAAACCAAAGACAGTTCTGAAACACCCACACAGCTCACCAGGAGGCAAGAAGGAGCAAGATCCAGGCTGCCTGGCTCTGGACCAAGTATATTTTGCACTGCACTTCTAACTGGACATATGCCCACTATGCAACATATTCCAGACTTCAGTCACCTTGGGTATTGGAGATGCATGCAAGTAATATGTGGAATGCAAACTGCCTTGTCAGTCCAAAACAAGGGAAATGGGAAAGTAGCCTTCCACCAGCCAAAAAGCCCTCTCTATGTAAATCGAAATTAGATAGAAAATGCTCCCCCTGCATCCATTACTTTATCAATCTCAGCAGATCACCCTCTAGTTTTCTGCACTTTACAGTAAAAAAAACCTTGAGCCTTCCAGCTCAATCACTGACAATACGTGGTGCTCAGGCTCCCTCTGCTGTCTGCGTAGGCAGCTGAGTTTTATACTGAAATGTATTCACCACACAACAGACAGACGTGAGACATGCAGACATCAGCCACAATTAAAAACCAATCAGGCAAAAAAAGGTCTGTCCAGAAATTTTGGATCTCAGACAGGTAGAAATTAAAAAAAGAGTGGAGAGTAAAATACAAAAGCATAAATTGCCGTTAGCACAAAACAACCTCTCAATCTAATGGAAAAGTCTAATTCAGAATTAAGGTAAAATGCTGTTTTAATACATTAACGATAGCATGATCAGTTAAAATTTTAACTTCTTTTAGTATCTTCCTACAAAGTGCTCTGAAGCACTAATTTGTATATAAATTACAGCTGTAATCTTTTCTTTATGTACTATTTTAAAGTTATTTAAACAATACTACTCTATTGAGCTCAGCATAGCCACTCAAAACCTTAAATCTCATCAAACAAGCAGACACTCTGCAAGAAGGTGGCCACAACATATTTAGAATATCTTCTCTATATTAACTAAACTGTAGGTCTTATTTTTAAAAAAAAATCTATGAAGTGAAATATTTTAATATTTGTTTTTAAAGTCACATGAAAGATGACAACACCTTTAGTCTGGAAATACTTTTTCTCTTTTACCCCATACATATACAAACATTCTTTCAAGGTTTCAAACAAGCCATATGTATTTCCAAGTGAGTTATTAGAAAATTAATATAAAAAGGAATAATCTAAAGATGTGATTGTAGGATGAAATATAGATTTCAGAACAATCCCTTCTTAATCACTTCTAAATAATTTAAGACCTGTTCTACCCTGCACAGAGAGACCAAGATAATGAAACTGTAGCACTTTAAAGCATGCTTTTTATTTTATTAAAGAAACAAAAACATTTTATTAAACAGTTTGCTGACGTTTATATTATTTAACAATAGGAACTTTTAGGTAAAGCTCATACCTGTACCATGGATAAATAAAGTTTTCCAGCACCAATTCGAGCACCTGTGTGGAATAAAGACAAAGGCATTACAAAATAAACAAGCGTACTGTAAGTCCTTGTTAGAAGAGTTAGAAAAACAAGCATCCTCCAAAACTCACAGAATATGACCTCCTGTACCATAAAACTTCAACATATAAATACATACGTTGCAGTCTTACTGTGAGATTGATCAGTTTGCATTTTGGGGAAACTAATAAATTGATGTTTTCATGTGATCTCAATATGAAACAGCTGCTATTACAGACAACGCAAAGCACAGTACTGCGGCTGTTCTGTGATACAAGTGCTCTGAAGAACTGAAACTGAAGATACAAGTGCTCTGA
>CM021767.1:81597701-81624809 GCA_011076525.1 Nettapus auritus | reverse complement strand
GATACAAGTGCTCTGAAGAACTGAAACTGAAGATACAAGTGCTCTGAAGAACAGAAAGAGCGACAGTCCTTACTGCATCCTCACCTCTCGGAGACAGTAAAAGAAGAATCCTAAAAAGCAACACCTAGGCACACCGCTCTCCTTTTGCCAGATCCTATACTTTCAACCAAGCCTGCCTTATGGTCCAGCCACCTCCTGAAGTCCTAACCAGAACTCTTCCGAAAGCCCATGTCCTACATGTATACTCATGGCTTTCTCATACCTGTTACTAGCCCCTGTATATCCCAGCTACATGGAGAATCTTTTCCACCAGACCTGTTCCTCACAGGCCAGTCCCACAGTTGCCTTTTCCATGCTGGAAAACCTGGGTTTCTCAGGAAGGAACAGTGCTGTTGCACCCATGTTCAGCTTCATTTTCAACATCATGGAATGAAGGGAGGCAGGGAAGGTGACAGTCCCTGTTCAGTCAGCAGGCTGCCACCACCACATACAGAAGGTACACTGCTAGCCGAACTGCGGCTTTGGGACCCCTCCTCACACCCACGCAGACATTTCAAGTCACTGGTACAGCCACTGCAACACGATTGGCAGAAAGAGAGCTCTTGAAAGGAATTAGAGGAAGTGACAAGGGAAGAAAAGGCAGGGGGTTGGAAGGCCTTTAAGGTCCCTTCCAACCCACGCCTTTCTGTGATTCTAGGACTGATCAGAGATCAGCAGCATCAACGCCGATAAGGGCAGTAAGACAGAATGTGTCTGCTGCTACATGAGGCTGTTAGGCCATATTCCACAGAAGGGGAGGTTTTGAAAAGAAGTCATGGTGTTCAGAGAAAAACCCAAGATCTGTTTGAAAGGGAAGCTGAATTTAACAGCTGATATAAAAGCCTGATTTATGAGAATAAGCATTACTCTTCTTAGAAGATTTGCTGCTTTTCTCATTCACACTGAGTATGTATGCACTACAAGAATTCAAGACTTCCTAAATTTATGCTCTCTTTAGGGCACGACATGCCTCTGCTCTATGCATGATTATACAAGTACGCTCAGTAATATGCACACCGTGGCCTTTTTAATTCCTCTCAATTCTTCAGGCTTGAGCAGTTGATGAGCACTCTTTTTCTGCTCTCCCTACTAAGAACACTGTCTACTCAAATTTGGTAAGAAACACTCCCTTTTGCAACTGTTTCATTTCAGGGATTTTCCTCCCTTTGTTTTTAAGAGTGAACGAGAAATCTTGTTCCTTTACCTTCTCTGAAGGGATGCTTTCTAGCTTGGGATAAGTGTAGGTGTCTGTGTTGCGGACAACACAAAGTGGTCAATGTCTTTTCTCCTACCACTGTGTGCTATATGAAGTACATATTTTTAGTGTGTTTTTTCCGCTCTTGTTGGAGCGGAATTTTTGTTCCAGGTTTCCCCATCCAGTCTAAGACTTTTATCATGCAACCCCAGCTCCAAAGCTTTTCTGAAATCGTGAAATTGCAACATGACCATGTGTTGATGACGGACAGATAAGCTCAACAACTCCTTTCCCCCCACCTCATGTTTCCACTAAAAGGGAAGGAGAGACAACATGACAGATGCTTTACTTCCCAGGGCAGAAAACATCAAGAAATTCCCAAGAATCTCCTTTGGAAGTTAATCTCCAGACAACAGGAAGGAAATCAAATGACTGGCCTTAACAGCACTCAAGATCAGAGCACTCAAGACAATTTTACTGATGCCTTCTGTAATACTACCAGTACATAAACCACCAATTTACTCTAGAAACCTCAGTCTCACAGGTACTGCAGCGTTATTTTTGTTCATGCAGAGTTTCTAACCAAAAACCTCTTTCAGGGGTCAAACCACAGACTCTTTCAAATAAGTGCCTGTCAAAAGGAAAGACCTGCAGAAAAATACATACTATGCATCTATCTGTTAGAAGATCCTTTTTCTTTCTTCCTCCACTTTTGCTATGCAACCCCCCCAACAAGAACAACTACAGCAGATCATCTTCCCCTTGGAGTGGAAAGTGTACTCGGACAGCCTTCAAGCATAAGACAGTGCACTCAAAGAAATTACAGTGCACACCCCTCTTGAGCTTTCTTTATGCGTGACTACTATTTTGAAACTGAAAACCCACACAGAAAGCAATCCCTATTTATACCTTTGCTAAATACACAGCATGGCAGAGACAGTTACATACAATGCTCCACTGCACCAAGGTGGCACAATGAAGCTAAAAGAGAGCCACAGTATGAAACCATCCATACTGCAGAATACAAGCACTCAAACAATCATGGGAAACTGACTCAGGGAAAAAAAAACTGTCACATCATTCACTGCATTTTCATAAAGCACAAAGAAAGCAGGAGATGTGTACCCACTTCTAGTGCAGCAACACCAAAAACATCATTCAAGCTCAATTACTCACACTACACACACGTGCCAATGGAGCAGATAGGACACTCCAAAGAATGCTAGATAATGATAAGCAATTACACCTTATAGAAAGTATTATTCTCCAGCTCTAAATTTAAATGATGAGTCATTTCATTTAAAGCCTACCTATTTTTCAAGCATTTTGCAAAATGACTGGTTCTGTGCGTGAAGTTTGCAATTGGAAAGTGATGAGAAGCATACAACCAAATGCAGCAGGTTCAGTATAGGAAGCAGCTAAAGGAAAAAAAGAAAAAGTGGAGAAATTCATTTCTAGCAAGCACAAAAACATTGCAAGCTAGTCAGTCTGTTGCTGCTGAGCCAAGGTTTCTGAGGACTGCCATCAAACAGACTCCAGTTGCCAGGAGGAAGAGCTGTAAGAGCTAAGTGATAAACGATTCAGTAGCAGGACAGAAGCACCAGGCCAAATGAGATTGGAAAGCAGCAAGGATTTGATAGTAAACCACAGAGATGACATAAAAAGCCTTAAAAGACTGTACAACTAGATAGCTGAGGTCACTTCCTGAGGGCAGAACAAGCAATTCCCAACACAAAGCATGCAGGTCACTGTGCTGCTGGCCACAAGAGTTCTGGACTGGTGAGGAGCATGCTCAGGCAGTAACCAACTTCTTGCCGTTCATTTGTCCATTAACAACTTTTAAAAGAAAAAAAAAAAGAAGAAATCTGGTCCCATACTAAAAGCAAGAACCTGAGAACCTAAAAATTAATGAAAAATTGGTGAACCCAACAAACAGCAGCACCCTGATCCATTAACCCATTTGTTTCATGTCGCTGATCAACAGTAACTGAGCAGATTTCTACAGATTTGATTTGCAACCATACCTTCCACAGCAAAATGAAATTATAACTAGAGATGAGTTAATTAACTGAATAGTAAAATTTGATTTTCCTTTACACAACCTTGTAGTGGGTTTACGTGGCAAGGTTTTGGTAGGAGGGGGGCCATAGGGGTGGCTTCTGTGAGAAGGATCTAGAAGCTGCCCCATGTTTGGTAAGGGCCCCACTGCTGACCAGAGCTGAGCCAATAAGCGATGTTGTTTTGCGCCTCTGTGAGAGCATATTTAAGACAGGGAAAAAAACGCTGCACCACTCAGCAGCTGGGAGGGTGAGAGGAGTGAGAAACAGCCTTGCAGGCGCCAAGGTCAGTGAAGAAGGAGGGGGAGAGGTGCTCCAGGTGCTGGAGCAGAAGTCCCCTGCGGCCTGTGGTGAGGACCATGGTGAAGCAGGATGTCCCCCTGCAGCCCATGGAGTACCACGGTGGAGCAGGGTTCCACGCTGCAGCCCGTGGAGGAGACCATGGTGGAGCAGGTGGATGTGCCCCAACGGAGACTGGGGCCTGTGGAAGACCCCTGCCGGAGCAGATTCCGGGCTGGACCTGCAGCCCGTGGAGAGGAGACCACGCAGGAGCAGGTGACCCGGCAGGAGCTGCTGCCTGTGGGGGACCCAGGTTGGAGCAGTTTGCTCCAAAGGGATGGACCCTGTGGTACAGACCCAGATCTGGAGCAGTTCTTGAAGAGCTGCTGCCTGTGGACAGCCCACACTGGATCAGTTCGGCAAGGACTGCATCCCGTGGGTGGGACCCCACAGCACAGGGGACGAGAGTGATCGAGAAGGAGCGGCAGAGAAGAAGTGCTATAGACTGACCATAACCCCCATTCCCCTGTTCCCCTGCGCCGCTCGGGGGGAGGAGGTGGAAGAGGGTGGATGGGGGGGGGGAAGGTGCTTTTGGTTTCTTTCCTTTGTTTCTCACTTCTCTAGCTTGTTAGTATAAGCAAGAAATCTTACTTTCTCTCTATGCTGAGTCTGTTTTGCCCGTCACAATAATTATTGCGCGATCTCCTCGTCCTTATCTCAACCCTTGAGCCCCTTTCATCGTATTTTCTCCTCGCTCCTCTTTGAGGAGGGGGAGTGAGAGAGCGGTTGTGGTGGAACTCGGCTGCCCACCCAAGTAAAACCACCACAAACATGTAACACCTTAATTTTACTTAATGTAAAGCTGACCAACAGAAATCATATCACAGAATCACACAATCATCTAGGTTGGAAGAGACCTCCAAGATCACCAAGTACAACCTCCGACCTAACACCAACAAGTCCTCCACTAAACCATATCCCTAAGCTCTACATCTAAACGTCTTTTAAAGACCTCCAGGGATGGGGACTCAAGCCCGTTCCAGTGACTAACAACCCGTTCAGTAAAGAAGTTCTTCCTAAGATCCAACCTAAACCTCCCCTGGCGCAACTTTAGCCCATTCCCCCTCGTCCTGTCACCAGGCACGTGGGAGAACAGACCAACCCCCACCTCGCTACAGCCTCCTTTCAGATACCTGTAGAGTGCAATAAGGTCGCCCCTGAGCCTCCTCTTCTCCAGGCTAAATAGTCCCAGCTCCCTCAGCCGCTCCTCATAAGACTTGTTCTCCAGACCCTTCACCAGCCTCGTAGCCCTTCTCTGGACTCGCTCAAGCACCTCCATGTCCTTCTTGTAGTGAGGGGCCCAAAACTGAACACAGTACTCGAGGTGCGGCCTCACCAGAGCCGAGTACAGGGGGACAATCTCTTCCCTGGACCTGCTGGCCACGCTGTTTCTTATGCAAGCCAGGATGCTGTTGGCCTTCTTGGCCGCCTGAGCACACTGCTGGCTCATATTCAGCTGACTGTCAACCAAAACTTCCAGGTCCTTCTCTGACAGGCAGCTTTCTAACCACACAGCTCCCAGCCTGTAGCTCTGCTTGGGGTTGTTGTGCCCCAGGTGCAGAACCCGGCACTCGGCCTTGTTGAACTTCATACCGTTGGCCTCGGCCCATCGGTGCAGCCTATCCAGATCCTCCTGCAGAGCCTTCCTACCCTTGAGCAGATCAACACACGCACCTAACTTGGTGTTGTCTGTATCTTAACTTAAAAAGGAAGAAAGCATGAAGAAAACTACCATAAATCACAATGGACCAAAAAGCTACAAACAAAATTACACAAAGGTTACTCCATTATTTTTGTGCAAGATACAACCCAAACTATGAAATACTGATAGATGCGTGGTCAAAGCAGTTTAGAGTTTAACTATACAAATAACAATAAATTAGTGGGGGGGGGGGGCCCCCCCAAGAAAACCCTGTGCTTGAATTTTATTGTTCTAAACCATGTACAACAGCTAGATAAGCAAAAGAGGATGCAAAATATTAAGAATCTGCAAAGTGAGACAAACCGTCATCATAATCCAAGAGTGAAAAATCCATAATTGTGAGAAAAGAAATGCATTTCTTCAGATTCAAATGGGAATTAAATTATTCTTTAACCACTAGAAAACCTGTGCTTAGAGACTATGTAACTGATTCAAATTAGAAACACTTGGAAATGAGAACATTGCTAAAATTTGTCAACCTCCAAAAGAATTAGGTAAACTAATTCAGAATCAAAAATATATATATATATCCCAGCATTATTTTAATTATTTGAAGAATCTGCCTTTCAGAAGCAGGCTGCACTCCTTACTCCTTCAGAACCTCATTAATCTTAATTCACTTCTCAGTGTATCAGCTTCCCCCTATTGCATGACTAACCCACAAAAGAAAAAAAGAGCAGCCTCTCCTCCCAGCCCTGAGCAGGCTATCCAATTCCAGTCACACATTACATGCTGCAGATCCCCAGAGCAGATGAAGAGCAATGTGGCATGGGCAGAACCTCTGCTGCCCTTTTAACAGGTACAGAAGAGTTGCAACGTGGAACAATGTAGTGGGATCTCTCATTCCAGCTAGCATCCTAAACGTGAAAAAGGAGACTTCAGTGTGGGAACAGAAGTCTGTCTGGGTCCACCAAAGGTTATAACCCTGGCACACTGTGCCAGGAACACACAGAACCCAGGTCTGGCACTTCCCTCCAGTGAAGCACACAAAGAATAGACAGGAATGAGAAACACGGCATAGATACACAAAAGCCACGTGGATGCTGCTAAATAAAGCAGGCCTGGGGGGACGCAGCAGTGAAGGAAAAAAAATAAAAAACCACCAACAAAAACACCCACACCACTTTGGCAAAAGCAGAACTACTGTAAAAACAAGCAAGTACAAAATGCCATTGTGCAGCAACACATTTCTAAAAGCAGTCTTAAAAGATAACCATAGTATCTATTCAGCTCTCTTACGAGTAACGGACTAGAAAGAAATTCTCCAGCATAAAATTGCATTTTAAGCTAAGAAGGACAACCTCTAGTTCTTCAGCATTTACACATCCTTTGGTAAAATGTCACAGCTAACAGCTGCCCAAAGTTCTAAAAAATTAAACACTTAACTGTTATTTATTTTGCAATCTATTATTAAAACAAGAGGCTAAAAAAATAAGCCTATCTATATGATGTTCAGTGGTATTGCTCTTTTAACGTACATGGGCCTAAACTTAGCCTAAAAAAGATCAATAATTTTAATAGATTGTGTAATTCTAAAACAACAAATGTTTGCTTCTGCAATTGCAAAGGAAGCCACTATATTAAACTGAAGGAAGTTGACAAGTTATCTCCACGGGTTTTTGCTTTTTTATAGTCTTCAACTATCTATCCATCCCTCCCTTCCCTTAAAGTCTTTGTCCTTTTGCTACACTTGTTATGGAGCGTACCCTGAAAATCAACACACAGAGCTGAATTAAAGAGTTAGCTTATACCTCAAGCACACGCAGCATTGACTTCATACATCAGGCTGGTAATTATGAGAGCTGACACATAAGAATCTGCTCATCTCTGACATGCCATTTATTTTCCCCTTTACCATAGAACTCCAAAGGTGGAATTCTAAATAGACATTAAGCTACACAAGTGTTTGTGCATTCTCCTAGCTTTTAAAACGGACAGAAATTTATCTAATCAGCTGCCAACATACTTCATCAAGAACCAACAAAAGGGGGGGGGATGACAACAGATGACAAACCTAAAGAATAATAGCTCTTCAGATATTTTCTAAAGAGAAAAGAATAAAACAAAATTCCTGATTTAGTCTTATCAGAAAGAGGTATTTATGCTATTCTTCTTTCAGTAAATCCACTGACTACTTATTTTGACCAATTGTGTTTCAGGTTTTTGATGACTTTAAATAGGTGCAATCACATGCTTATCTTCCATCACATAATTTTTTGTAAGTGGAGCAAATCATCCCTTAGCCTCCACTTCAACAAACCAAGCAGGGCAAAATACACAGCCTTTCAAGAATCAGACATGTTTCACAGTCACCTGTTTAGAACTGTTCTTTCCTATATATTTACCAATTTGCATAGATGTTATTCGAGTTCTAGGAAGACTAGAACACTGCAGGGACAGTCACATCCACATTAACAAACAACAACCTTGTCTCTCTGCACATGCCATATATTCTTTTGATTTGAGTTTTATGTGAAAAGTTAATATACAAGATACGTGTATCTGACTCATCTCAACTGGAATTAGCAGGTCTAAGAAATGTGAAATTTTAAAATACCACTGAATTTCAAGGAAATGAAAAAACAAAGCAGCAATTACCTCTGAGAGGGACGCATCAACCTTGGAAGGCACTTTCAAATCCAGCCATGGCTGATAGTTTTCTAGGAGCAAAGCAGGTCTGTAGGAGAGCATAGAAAAGTAGATGTAATAACAAAGCAAGTTCCCTGCTGAAGTACAGAAAAATACTATCATTACCAGTGCCACAATTAATTTACCTGTGCCTCTTGCATTTGACTTTGCCACACACAGCACAACTGTGACCATGGGGAAATAGCTCCGGCAATTCTAATTGCTAAAAGAAAACATTTGGACAAGTTTATGTTCTTCAAAACAATGACTCTGTTAACACATCAGTAAATTTCCTTATAGAGTACACAATTACAGAGAATTGAACAGCAGACAGGCAAGGTTGTTTTCCCAGCAGGAAAGCAAGATAACAAGGCATGGCATGAGAAACAACCAAACTGATCAAGAAAATCACTTCCACTACAACAAAACTTAAGTAGGTAGCTTTGCACATCTCTACCCGTCTCCCCAGACATCATTTGGCCTGTGATCAGATAAGCTGGCTTCTCTACAAACTTTGCCTCGCTATAGCCTCAAAGATTGAAAACAGCGATTTCCTTGGGGAATGTTTCTTCCTTTGAAGTTCAGTACCACTTAAAAAAGCTTGACTACAATCAATGAAGAAGAGTTAGGAGCAGCATGCAAAAGGTAGGGCATTTTTAAAAGAGCCTTAGTACAAGAGAACACGATTAAGTAGTTTCTAAGCTACTTGCAAATAAAATGCCCTAAGTGAAAAGTAGGTGAAATGGTTAGAAAACATCCATGAACTCTCCCAACGAGCAGCTTTACAGGAATATGTAGACTTGATGGGCCTATGCAAAGATACAGGAAGAACCCAAGGTTGTAATCGCTGTATCTACCAGTAAATAGATATAAATACCAGTAAATAGATACAAACTGTATTTATGTCTGGTGTTTTGAAAGCAGCAGTAATCCCACCGGAATTGCTATCTATGTCTATCGCTACCGGACTTGAGGGAAGCCCAGGGAGAGCCGTGCTTACCTTTGGTTTATACTTTATGGTGAACAGGATATTGGGCAGGAGGGAGTCGGGTCCCAGCGAGCAGTAGAAGGTGACGACACCAGCCACAAACGACCAGAAGACCATCAGGACGTGGAGGTACCTTCCGAGCACGAGGAAAAGAGGGGTCACCGCTCGCAGATCTCACCTTGTTTGTTTTTTTCTTTCCACGACGACCACCCCGCGGGTCCCCCCCCTCCCCCCGAGGCCCGCCCGAAGCGGGGTTACCGGTTGAGGAGGAGGGTGGCCGCGGCCAGCCCCAGCAGGAGGCAGCAGAAGAGCGGGTACTGGCGGCAGGTCTCCCGCAGCACCTCAGCGCCCCTCGCCCGCTGCCGCAGCCGCTCGGCGGCCGCCCGCGCCCACCCCATGGCCCCGCCGAGCCGGAGCCGGCCCGCAGGGAGCCGAGCCGGGCAGGCCGCGCCGCTTCCGGCAATGGCGGGCGGCGTCAGGGGGCGGCCGCCATCTTGTTGGCGGCGCCTGGCGCTACCTCCTCGCCTGGCTCTCGCCGGGAGGAGGCGGCTCTCCGCCGAGCGCCGCCACGGGGAGGAGCGGCGGAGGGTGGGGAGGGAGGAGAGCTGCCCGGGGGTCGGGGAGAAGGCGTTGGGAAGGCTGGGGTGGGTTTTGCAGCGGCACCCCGTTACGATGATCTCCGGTGAAAGGGCGCTTACATAAATGGTCGGGACAGCCGGCGCCCAGGAGCTGCTGCACCTGGCTAAAACGCCCTATATTTAGCTGATGACTGAACTAAAGCATTCAGGAATCGGGAGCATAAAGCTGTGGAAACACTCCTCAGCGCTTCGTACAGGATCGCGAAGCAAACGGAGCAGGGTAGAGAAAGGGATGAGATTCTTCCCCCCCCTCCCCCCCCCATAATCACAAAGTATATAGACAGGGTTACACCAGACTGCCAAAGTGCTGCCCAGAATGTACTTTACTGCTAGTGAGGAAGGCTCAAAGCCAACTGCACATTAGGAACAGCCTTCATGTACTGCCTAAGTCACGTCAAATTGCTCGAATGCTTTCAGCAACTCTGAGGTTGTTGGGTCCGAGGAAGCTCAGTAGTTCTAATATAACATCATTGGTTAGGAGAAGATTAGCTCAGTGGGTGAAATAAAAGTACTTCAGTGACTGTTCCTAGGAAACCATATTGAGGGGAGGGGGCTTCTGAATTAGATATGAAAGATAGCTGAAGGATAACTGCCTTCCTTTATTTTTCAGTTGCATTGAAAAGTTGGTGTTGCCTTTTATACTCATTTGCACCAGCCCTATACAAGCATATTTGGGCAAAGGTTAGATAAGTACACACAGACTATGGCTGCTGAGAAAAGAATCATGTTCACAAAGCTGTAGTGCAAACCCTGCAACTATTCTGTGAAGGAAAAGACAGTATGTGGAATATGAGTCAGTATCTAGAAATCAAAAGCTGAAAATAGCTTTCAGACACTTCTCTCAGATGTTTGTCATTTTATGCAACACTTCCCTTGACCTCTAGATCAGGTGAAATGCTGCAGTTCGACTTCAGCATGTTGACCTTTCTCAGAGAGCTTGGCAAAAGCCCAGGGTAGGATTGAATTTCCTTAAGAGCGCCTGCACAGTATTATTTCACGTCAGTCCACATGATTTCTATTAGGGAAAAAAAAAAAAAAAAAAAAAAAAAAAAAAGACAACAAATAAGGTACGCATTCACAGCAAAGCTCCATACAGTAAATTCAGAGGAAATTAATTTTCCTCAGGAGATGCTTTTTTATTACTTACTCCTCAGGTTTACTGCTTACAATTTTTAGTCATTTATTTTGCAATGTTTTTAATAATAACCTTTTTTTTTTTTTTTCTTTTAACGTGTAATGCTTAAAATATTTCATAGAGATGTTGTGACCTGCATCATGTATCTGGAACGTTGGAAGTGACTTGCAGAGCCAACCAGCAGCACACAAGAAGTTCAACTTCTCCTTCTATTTGAGTTCTCTACTCTGGGTAAAGTTTCTTAAATTATAGGTTCACTGTTCAGGGTTATGTTTATTTAGCATAGAAGTACCACATTCCCATTTGGCAGTAATTGTACCTCATCATCTGAGAAGCCTTGTGATTTCCTTCAGTTCACAAAGTTCTGCTGGCAAGACTCTACAACAACCTGCTTTGTCCCAGCCTCCTCTGCCACAGACACAGCAGTGCTAGCATCACAGATCACCCTCTGCAGCCCACGGCTCTACAACTACTTGGATTGTTCTGCTACATAGAAAGACGTAGTTGAGGTTTGTTTTCTAGCAAAAGAATACAGAAAAACATTGGGAACATTGGCAAAAACAAGCTTTTCAAAATTCCAATGAGATTTACATGAGAAGTGAAAATTTAATCCATTCACCAGCAATAGGAAGTCTTCCATTTCATAGAAAGGAGACAGTTCTCTATTCTTTATTCTTTTAAAAACTACAACCAAAGATCGCATATTCTAACAAAAAATACACTAGTGTAGATTTTCCAGCATAACTTCAAATAAAAAAGATGCTTATTGACTGAAAATGTTCATCATAAGGCTGAAATTCTATTTATTTATTTTTTTTTAACCTTAAATTCAGTTGTTTCTTTAAGGCAGTGAACTGTGATACAGATTCACACAGGCTGATTGCATTTAGTTTACTCTGCAAGTAGTTTGCCTGTACTCTCCAGTATCTTTAAAAAAAAAAAAAAAAATGTTGCCAGTCTATAATGCCTCCTTCTTCTAGTTACTTATTTTCCTCAAGGATACAGTTGTCTAGGCTAACTTCCATAATATAATCCTTCACCTTTGCCCAATCAGGAATTAGTTTTCTTTTATAAATCATTCCTGACAAGTCCCTTACCATTTTTGTGGGTCCTTTACAGAAGTTTAATCTGAAGGAATCATATTAACTTTTAACTTCAACAGCTTTCTCCTAAGCAATCTCTGAAATTAATTTTGAACAAATATTTAGGGAAATAGGTAAGAAATAAAAAAGTGAACGTGGACTCATATCCCAAGAAAATTAAGCTTTAGCAGGCAACTTAGGCTCAACTTTTCAATTTAAAACTTACAGGGCATACACCAATAGTTACCAATTTCAGCTCATGAACTCAGGTAATTCAGCTGCATTCAAAAATAGTGGATTTTTTTTTTTTTAATTATTTTTTATTAGCACAGGCTTGTTGGCCTCTTTCGTTTGAAAGAGCACTCAAGCTTTGGGGGAAAGCAGAGGCTGACCATTTCTGGCTTTCACTGATTCGGATGATAATTAATAGCATTTAGGCAAACAAAACTCTTTTTACTGTTACAAACGCAGTAATGTTCATTAGTCTGTTAGGTAGTTAATACTCTGCTAATAATGAGACTTACTGTATTTGAGACTCACAGACCTGCACTCCTTGGTTGCATGGGAATGCGTGCTGCCAGTGGTGGTTCTATGTTCTTACATTTGCTTCCTGGACCACCACATTATGGACCATGAGTTGATCCACAGTATTACAAGATTAAAGCAAAGTGGATGGGGAAATTAAAAGATGGGGTTAAAAGTACCCACTGGACACAGCAAGAGAGGTTTTGGATTACTGGGTAAAATCCCACACAAGCTGTCTTTTAGAAGAACAGGGGAGGTCAGCTGATCCAGGAGAAGGAGGAGCATAACAGCAGAATGAAAGGAAAAATCGTCTAAAAAAATATAGATGATATTTCTCAAAAAAAATCACTGGTCTCCACAGTTGGGGAAAAAAAATGAATTGTCAGCTGATGTTAGAGATTTAATGCTTTTCTGTTTTGTTTTAAATAAAAAGATTCAGCGGGAAATTGAATCGGGTGGCTAAGGGATATCAGTTGTAACAGGCCACCCAAAATTCATCATTGGTTTAAGTATAAAATAAAATTCATGTAGATGGTCTGAAAATACCCATACCAAGCTGTGTTGTAGAACTGAGGTCATGAAATCACTGATAAGTACCAGGCCGAATAAAGACTGGCCTGAAAAAAAAAAGCACAGAGACTGCTCTGGTAAGGAAATGCAAGTGAAAGAACCTACTGCGAGTGAAAGTCCAGAGGGTCAGTTTAGTATGCACAACAGGACTGATGCTTGGGAAAACAAAGGTGCACAGACATTGAGGAAATACTGAACACATCGGAATTTCACCAGGACAAACAAGGGTTCTTTTTGGAAAATGTACCATTGGGAAGAACTAGAAAATGGCTACATAATAGAGGCAGTTTTGTCTTGAGGAACGTGTTAACTCTCAAGGAGAAAAAAAGTGAAAAGGGTCTAAGCAATGTTAAAAGTGTTTCTCCAAACTGTTTGCATGAAGAGGACTGTTCTGAATGCATTCTTTAAGACTAGATAATGGAGAGCATTAAGATATTAGGGATGAAAATAACGTTCCATAAATTACCATTTGTCACAGGACAAACTAAGGGAGAAAGATATTGAATAGAACATCGCAAGTTGGGTACAGAAGACAGATGCCAAAAAAAATTAAAGAATATGCATAAAGGGAGGCATTAGACCTATACAGGACACACTGGAGAAACACTTAAAGATACGAACATTCGGTGTGTGGTAAACATTTGGCAAAAGTATAGTCTATAGAATTTTTGTAATTTTTTTCCTCCTCCAGAGCGAGAGAGGCTCTTTAGATGTGCAATTTAACTTCGTATTAAGTGAGATAGCCAAGTTGGTTGGTATGCGTGGGGAAGACTTGGAAAGTTACTTATCTGAAGCCATAAATTCCTTCCATAAACCTGGGCTGATCAAGGAGAAAGTTTTTCATGGTGGCTGGATATGAGGATTTGTAAGAAGAAGTTTGTGAAAGAAATAAGGAGCTGTACCAACGCAAATAGTTAAATGAACACCACAGCACAGCTGAAGAGCTCAGTCTAAATGAAAATTAAGATGTTTACAGTGGGCATAAAGAAAATCTTGCCCTGGATACACACTTCGTGAAAATAGCTATGTCAGGTCCTGAGGGAGTTTTCAGACAACCTTGTGGTGAATGGGGGAAATTCTCAAGTAGGGAGTTTAAGGAGGAACGTGAGCCAGTTTCCCTTGATTCAAGTGCATTAAAAAGTGCCAAGAAATTACTTGTAAGATGTTTCTGCTAAACGCTGCAGAGTGGTGCAGCACCTGTGCCTTTCATAATTATGATGAGACCTGGAGGATTCAAAGGTATTGTAAGTTTTTCCACCACAGACACTTGATGGATACACAGAACACCTGTGTTGGGTCAGCAGCTCTTCAGCCAGGTGAACATCCTGCTTGTGACAGCCACAGGGGATACCTAGAGGAAAGAGTTCTAAAAGCACAGCAGGAATATAACACTTTCCCAGAACATTCTTTGACTCTGATTTGCATCTTGGGGATATCCTGAGAAGCAATTTTTTTCCTTGAGTTTCAAGTTGTGCTTTTTGAACCACAAGGAGTTCCACCACTTTATTCTCCTTAAATATTCACATGTATCTTCAATCTCACATAGAACTTCCAACATTTTATAAAGAGATGTTGAAAACTCATTCCTTACTCTGCTTATCATCGTATCAAATGACTTTGACCACCTGAGCAGTCTGCCTTTTATGAAGATTTATGATCCTCTTTCCTCCTTTGGGCACAATTTCCACCTTAAGGTGAACAGCGAAAAAAATTCCCTCAACTTCAAGCCTTCACATAATCAATAATTTCTGGTCAACGATCAGAACTTGCCAAAAGTAGAAAAAAAGCCTGATTATAACTGACGATTGCTGTTGTAAGCCAGCTTGTATCAGAAAAAGCTTTCTAATGACACTAACATCTGTTGTGCCTCCCAATACTGATTGTGTAAACCCACATGCAGATTTTTTTTCCATCCCCCCTTTTTAAATGGTGACAGGCAAGCTAGTATCCTGAATTCCACTGCTTTAGCTTCTGTAGGTACAGCAGTAAATGCCTTGAGTGTTTTTGTCAGGTCAGAATTCCACAGAGATATTTTTAGTTCAAGCAACCAGTTTCTCTGAGAACAAGTATTTAAAAGTGGTACAGGTTAGGAGCTAAACAACATCAAATATCACCCTCAGAAAGTTATTTGTGCTTCAGTTAAGTCTTTCAACCACCACGTTACAGAAATTGTTACAGAATGAGCTGTATAACTAAGGTTGTTTTGTTTATCATTTGTTGGCTGAGGGTGTATGTAATGAACTGGACATTTTCCCTTCATTTAAATGACGTAGAATCATCATTACGTATGATGAATCATAAATCTATAATTCTATGCACAGCAAAAAAAAAATGTTTTCGGAAAAAACAAAGGGGACGTTAAGTGTCCCTGAAAGAATATGGGATACATGACAAAAGCAAAATAATTCTATGCTGGCAGACTGATGCACAGGATGACACCGTGAAGAGAGCATGAACAGAATTGCACAGAATCACAGAACTGTAGGGGTTGGAAGGGACCTCGAAAGATCATCGGGTCCAACCCCCCTGCCAAAACAGGTTTCCTAGAGCAGGTTGCCCAGGTAGGCATCCAGATAGGCCTTGAATATCTCCAGAGAAGGAGACTCAGAACAGAGAGTTATTCCTCTTCGTATGTGAGGGTGAGTTCTGAGGATTTTTGAAGGAACTTCTTGAAGCACATGGGCAGCTCGCCAGTATGACATTTTGTGGTATAACTTGAGCACACAGCCCTATGGTAAAGCTCCACTGTAAGAGGAATATGATAATTTTAATGAGAGGATTTTAGGATTCAGTAGTGAGTTCTGCAAGGCCAGGCTTCTTTACAGCTCATAATCGATCAACGTTACCTTTATCAGACAGCTGCTATTCATGTTCCTGAAGGCATGCCAAGCCATTCTTCCCCCAAAATGCTGTCATATTTAATAGAAAGGTGGCACTACGGTGTATTGCTATGTACCACTTCACTTCTAGCTCTGGTATCACTGATGCTTCTGTGGAAGCAGATGATCCCTCCAGGGGATTATTAGCAGACATACCTTAGTAGAATAGAAACTCAGAGTCTCTCTTCCAGAACAGTGAAGAACAGTTGCTTGCAATTCCTCCCCGATGTTCTTCAATGCAGTTCCTGGTGCGCGCTTGCCACCTGCACAGTGGTTTTCCCTAAATAGTCCTCTGGGAAGGGAGTGTGCATGCTCAGGCAAGCAAGAGGACTCCGAACTGTATTTTCAGGACAAATCATGAAATCAAGAAATGATGACTATTTGGAAGAGCTACTTGTAATAACAGTAGGTTTTCTAGAGTGGAATTTATGTGACTACATGAAGGAGTTATAGAATAGTTTCCCTGAAGTTCATAGGATACACAAATTTCCTCTGGATAAATGAATTCAGACCAACTGAACATTTCATCTAGATCAGAGCCTGATCTACTTACTAGTTAAGCATCAAAGTTCTGCACTAATTAAAGTCTTGCTTTGCTTTTTTTGTTTTATTTAAGTAACTAGTATTCTAGCTGGGACAGGCACTGGAGCTATTAGGAACTGAGACTGTATGGGGGAACATTTTTATCATTCAGTATTAATCTGCAACTTTCTCAGTTTCTGATATGTGACTGAATGATTTACTACTACATCATCCATCTGGTTTATCTGTCATTTTCTACTGAAGTATAAAAAAATGTTTTAAATGCTACGTAGGCATGAGGCTCCCCCTTTCACAGATATATAAATATTTGTAAATATATACTAATAAATGGGCTTCTTAATATGAAAATCAGCTCACCATCTTTCGTATCAAACTGCAAGGAATGATGTTTTCTTCTCCTTAAGAAGCTGCATGTCTTCCAGTTTTATCTCCAGACTTCAGAGTATTCTCTGTACACCCAGTTTCTGCACCCCCACCAGGAATTACAATGATCGAGATTTGGATTTTCAACAGATGCATGTACGATAACTCTCATCACTGCATGTGGACCTGGGTGGCATCAGGTACACCTGAAGTTGGGTTCAGTACACTTCAGATACAAGAGGGAAGGAACATTTTTTTTCCCCATGAAAAAGTAGATTTTGCTTCATAAGAAAACAGAGAAAGAATGCTTTAATACCATATAGGTTTCCTAGGGCCCTGTATAAGACCCTCAAAAGCATCATTTGTTTAGGAATAGCAGTAAGTTCTCCACTGAACATTATCGTCCACTTTGGACGCAGCAAACTGTAGACTGAGTTATAACCTATCACCATGCTGTGGTGTATTGTCTGCATCCAGTGTATTTTTGGGATATATTATGTTCAGGAAACTTGGAATACCAGTCGGTCTCAACTCTGACAAGTCTATCTGGAGATTCTCCTGGACCACAACGGTGGGAACCACTGCACAGTTCTGCTTCCTTCCCCTTTTCTTCCCTTCAGCTGTTCATTAGGTCTGGAAAAGTCATTCTCTCCTCTCCTTCCCTGAAGCCCACAAGCAACAGTTAAAAACCAGAACAAAGAAAGGAACAAGGTCATGGATTATACGGAGGAGCAGTTATGGCTGTGAGGGACACAGAATTGCACATAACTCAAGGTTTCTTAGTTCAAAGCTGCTCACCTGAATTTCATCAAGAACTTAGAACATGCACACCGGTCTCCACTGGACGCTTCAATTCCCATTACTTCTACCGTCAGGAATGTTCCTATATCCCACTGAGTCCTCAAAGATGCTGCTCACCTGCAGAGAAAATGACAGCTTTCCCCTACTGCAAGCTGCCCACTTCTGTACCTTGATCGTGAACACAAAGTCTTATCTATTCTCGACCTGCTTTTCTTAGTAAGGAGAGACCATCCTAACAACCCCAAATCGGTCAACTATATTCTGCCTTAGCCCTATTCCTTTTCCAACCTCCCCCTACCTTATTACCTGATGCAAGGTTTTGCATCGGACAACCTTAGAATACAATTCTTTTTGTTCATTGAGAAAGTGTACTTTCTGGTTTCAGATGTAAGCTCTATCATGACTCGAACATCTTCAAAGTTTAGCAACCTCCATGTTGGTAATATCTTTATAATCTCCTGAGCTCCTGCTTTCAAGCACTTATTGATCCCTTCATTTCTGAGCATGAAGACCACCCTCAACTGCAGAATATACCCACCTGATCTACCTGCAATACCAAGTCCTGAAAAATTACCAGCCAATTCTCTCCCTCGGGATGCTGGGCTTGTACTGGATACTTACCCAGGAAAGAAAAGCACAACCCCTGGTGGTGTACCTGGGAGCCCATCGGGCCCATCCTCGATTTGAAAACTCTAAAGGGGCTGCTGAGTTGGCTTTGATTTGCCACAGCTTCCCAAGCAGAACGCCTATTCAGTCACTTTGCCACCGGGATTAAAAGACATTCAAATCAGGATGTTACATGAGGCTTCACTATGAACACGACATTCCTTCCTTAAGCATCACTCAACATAGTCAAGACCTATTAAAAAGTTTTTCTTATTACCCTACTAAACTACACTTTAAAGTATTACTAAAGATATTAATTTTAATACCAGTAAAAAGAAATGGAAGAACTCCTCACCTATACCAAAAAAACAAGTCAGTCATTGGCACAGGTACATCAGATATTCAGGAGGGTCTCTTGCTTCCCTGGTGCTGAGGCTATTAACCCATCACTTCAAAACAGCGGGTTTACCATTACCAACCACAGGATTATCACTCACCTCTCAAAACAGGGCATTTGAAATACCATAATTGAGGCATAGCAAGAGTTTTTCTCTGCTGGTTTTCTGTTTTGCTGTATTCAAACCCTCCTTTGTTACAGGGATACTTTCAGACAGAATTCCCTGGTTCTCTTGGACGCATTCCTACTGCCTTCCTGCCGTTCTTCCCAAACTTCTACCAAGATGAAGAGGCCCTGATGGTTACACCAGCCCGGAATCTCCTTACCTTTTAACATCAAGTCCAAGGCCCTGTGTCTGCTCTCAATCTGATGTTTGCACCTGGGCAAGATCCATCACCTGACATTCCCTTCACATCTTGCTGTGGCTGCTAGATGATGCCTGGCTTAGAGTACACCTACCTTTCACAGGAAAAGGACAGGCCAATTCATATCAAGAATGATTCCACAAAGCTGTAACACAACTAAGTGAAGTCCTTCTACTTCATAGTTTGCCACGTTATTTACTTGACTATTTTGTTTTTAGCCCTAGACTACAAACTTGCCAGTAGTCAAGGCACATTTAATAGTATTATTGTGCCCATGGATGAATGATTTCTTTCTCCAGCTGTTACATCACCTGAAGTTTTCTCTTGAGCCAGACAAGAATTTGTTTTGTTGAGGACTCTCCAAAGCAGGGAATTATTAGTGCCTCTATCACTCCTAGAGATCAACCATCTAAATACCAAACAACCATCTAAATACCAAACAAACATACCCCTTTGTATTTCTCTGAGAGGAGTCTACCTGGCTTTCGATAGCTGCTTCAAAGGGAGGAAATTAAAACAAAAAAACAAAACAACAACAAAAAAAAAAACAAACAAAAAACTTACAGGTGACTAAGTTTTCATTTTCCCCCGTTTAAGATGGCCAAGTCAAATCTGCTTTTTCTTTAAACTGGAGACTAATAAGATTTCAGTTTATTTGTGAAACCTAAAATATCTCTGAAATTTCTTTCATGTGGTTGATGTGTAGAGGTTCCAAGATTATCACATTCATCTCACTTACCCCATACCCAAGAATTCAATACCTATCACCTAGTAACCTGCATGCCTTTGGAAAGTAACGCATATTCAAGTCCTCTCCTAAACACTTCTCAGACACAGGTTTTTGTTTTGTGGTTTTGGCTTTTTTCTTCCTTACCCAATATATGCATTTGTGCTACATACACAGACATTCTTAGACAGACTAAGTGAATCCCTGTTTAATAACAGGTCCTTTCTTTACAGAGTTACCACACAATTCTAAAATACATGCTTTGATTACTGGGCTCTAACTTTACTCAACTATGTACTCTTAACACCAGAATTGCTAATGTTTCCTTGTATCTTTAAATTGCACAGAGAATTTGAACCTTCTAAGTTTGTATCTTCATGCTTTAAAGTGAAAAAAAGCTGCTTCAAAGGAACGTAGAAATTTAAAAGAAGCTTAAAAGCATGTTATGCATCACAATTATCTATTGTTTTTCCAAGACTACAAGTGGATGATCATCTACCTGCTGCTGCTCTGGAGCTACTAACCCAGCTGTTCTTTACTGGCTGCACAATAAAACTACACAAATACCTCAGCATAATTCAGTACCAAATCAGCCACTTTAACATAAGCTATCATTGAGGACAATTTGCGCCAGCCTTGCTGAGAAGTGACTGCTACCCAATTTACTTCCATGTAATTTCTACCTGTGTGGTGGGTACACCTTAATGCACCTCTGAGTGCAGTTACAAACTGGGAGGCTTCACTTTTGAAATGCTTAACCAGCAATGCTTTTTCACAGTTCATCTGTGTACTTCTCTCATTTTATCACTCAGTGAAAGCAATACTCCTAGAAACGTTACACTGAGAGCAACAGGCTAACAGTTTACCCACTGGCATTACAAAAAACAAGCCTCCATACTTCCCATCAGAAATCTGTACTATTTTCAGCAGCTAATCTAAGAAAAGACTGAGTATGTCAGAAAGCAGCAGCTATTAGGTCTTAGATTTACTGATCAGCTAACACCACACAAGTATTAAGATTTTTTTAACATAGGAACATGGCAACCTAAATGGCTCTAGATCAGTAAATCAAACATAGTATTTATCAGAGAGGCATGCCATTAGAAAGAAGTACCATTTATTACACCACTCCTATCGCAAGATCACAATGATAAGCAAAACCAAGTTGCAAACTCCACGAACAAAACAGCTGCTTTAAATTCAATGGATTTAAGACCTTACACGTTCTTCCTAAATTTAACTTGGGAATCAAACTCAATGGATTTAGACCATTATGAGGTTTTTTTTGTTTGTTTTTTAAAAGAACTATCTAAGAGGTTCTCTGTTAGCATTATGAAGCCAGCTTCCTCCGTTATCACTGGTAAAGCTGAAATCCACCTAAAGCTTACAGTACTTCAGTGAGACAAGTTATGAGTTTTTTCCCTTTATATTCATTCTTCTGATACCACAAAAGCTGCAGCATACTTCATGTGCAGATTTTGATTTTTTAAACAATGTACCTTGCTGTAGTTTCCTCAGAGTAGCTTTTAATTCAAAAGCAAGTGTAAATCGCCTACACTTCTACAGAAGTATGTTAATATGAATTAAGAGCAGTTTCACTAGGCTAGTTTAAGTCAAGATTACTTATGCACTTCAGGTGAAACTACTACTCACATGTACCCCAACGATTGTTACTGGAGATTTCGTCTTCCCCAAAGCATAAATGTAAGTGCATACAATTTTGTTGAAAATGCTGGATCAGAAACAGGTTTGAACTGGAAAAAAAGGTTTCATTGCACTGTGTAATGGAACTCTTTGGCCATAATCTAAAATAGGAACAGTCCTTCAGTAGTCACTTCAGTTTTTCCACATGCAGAGATCAGGTATATTTTTGTCAGCTTAAGTGCCATAGTATTAAAATCACCTTCAGCTTCTGATAGATTTGCATTATGAGAAGATATAATTCTTCTTTATTTGGACTAGCTCTCACTAGCATTTTATGAGAGCTTCATTCTTAAGTATACTGAAATAGCACTTTGAAAAAGCACTAATTTACTCGTTTCTATGTAGTTCAGTTGCCTTTGTTCAATTCTCAGAGGAATCTTTTATTTATCCCAAATTAGCTACGTTTAATAAACCAGTTTTTAAATAACCAACGCTTGTCACAGGTGCATTTTTCATTCCCCTAAAGTAAAGAAACCTCAAAGAATATTACTTCAGATAGCAGAACAATACTGGAAATGCTACCCTTGGAACCAGTAACTCAGTACCTGACGTACTCAGTTCCTGGCTCTTCTATGACATGTTCATGGGAAATTCCCTTGAAACTATGACTGCTAACTCATCAGTTTAACAATATCTACTGGATAAATATGAAGCCTTCTGGAGATTCTTAACTTGAAAGTATTTAACAGTATGAGACTACACTCAAGTGTTCACTTAGCATCGAAGCAGACACTCAAAAGTTTAAGTTAAAAACCATATAACCTTCCTAATCCCTGCAGATCAGGAGTCAATTATTCTGCTGAAGCTGGATTTTAGGTCCAAAAAATCATCTAAGTACCGGAATGTCTATTTTTACTTACCATTATCATCTCCGCAGTCGAACAGCTTAGACTACTCTACTGGGTATGCAGCAGTACTATGAATGCACTTACAGCTTCCTTAGTGCAAGGAAAATGAGTAAGATTCCATGTTTTTTCTTCTGCACCAGTGACCAAAACAAGCAAAATGGTCTTCTTTGCCATACTAACTGCACAGAGATCATGAACTATTCCCATCCATCAAGACAATTGGATCGGTCTCAGAAAAGAAGGAACCCAGATCTCTGACATGGCTGTTTTACCTAAATGACCGTCAGAAAATAAGCAGATGGTATGATGAACATTCAGGTATAAAGCAACCCTCGGAACTAGAATCTTGTGAGAGAACAATTTAATTCTTCAAACTTAAATTTTAAAACTGTATTTACCTCCCTACCTCCCATGACTGTTATTTCTACATTGTCACAGATGCTTTAAGCTTTTACCATGCACCTGGAAGCCTGTGAGATCTTCTTTAGACTGTCAAAGACAGCCTTAAACAAACTTAACCCAACGCTCTCAGATAGGCTCAGCTACGCAACGTCCACTTGAGAACTGGACATTTCAGATAAAAGTCTGCAGAAAAAAAAAAATCTAACCAGTTATATCTTGGCAAGAAAAAGACATTACATGAGACAATCACCCCTCTTTCCAAATTCCAAGTAAGCTTACAAGCGAGCCCCTAGATTTACTTTTCAGCATATTTACCTATAGTAATGATCAAGACAAAACAGGACCACAATAGTTATACTTTCGTTGCATGGATTTTGTAACACAAGTATAACTAAACACTTCAAAGTGTTGATCAATCAGAGGACTGCGTGAAAATCAGTTTCCCAGAAAAAAGTTTAACATCACTTTCTAGGAAGCTTTGTTTGCACTAATTGCCACCTAATTTATTCGTTCTTCCACCAACAACCGCATCAAACATCCAAGTATCTTCAGCTAGGCTTCCTCCTCCTTGTTACAACATATTTACTTCTTTTAACCTGACTGAGCAAGTGAGAAAGTACAGTCTGGTGTTTCCTCTGCCCAACTAACACAACCAGCTAGTCCCAGCCTGGGGATGTCATGCACTAGCATTAATTCAGCAAGACACTCAGTGAAGACAAACTAAGTCCATCAGAGCCAGTCATGAAATTTGGATTCATAAGCTTCAAGCTACAAACAAAAACTCCAGCTTTGCTGATTTCAATTCTCCAAGCGCTACATTGCGAAATTTACTGCCTTATTACCTACTTCCAAACCTTGCCACTCCATTTTAAAGGGCTAATATTTTCCACTAAGCTTTCACTAATGCAAGGAGCAAGCAGTAGTAATTTTGTGGAATGTATCAATTTGAGCACACACTTTTCAGAAAATTTTACAAGTGGTTTTGTTCCTGTTGCCACTGACATAATCACCAACAAAACTGCCAGGCTGAACAAGTGTGATGCCTCTGAAGAATTATCAAAGGCACAAAGGAAAGCAAGTTGCAGCCACATAAAACATTTTTAGAACAAAACGCGAAGTTGGGAATCCTACCTTTAGAGGAAGCTAAGCTTATTTTAGACTGTCATACCCCGCAACCCTGCCAACAAAAGAATTTGTATTCCTAATTTTAGATTTTAAGACAGTATTTAGGTGGGAGTTGTACTATGCAGAAAACTTCAGAAGCTGGCTTTACTATTTGTATTAACACCCTTCTTTAACACCCTTCCTCCAAACACTAAAAACAAACCTAAGTTCTACGTTCTAACACTTTCCCTCTGTAAAAAAAACCAAAAAAGTGCAGTGGTATGACCTGTATGAAACCCCTTCAAACACATACTAAAACAGTAATATATCTCAAGAAGTGTATCGGAGTGTTTATAAACCAGAAGTGTTTATAAACCAGCAGTTTCTAATTTCTTACTAAACTCAACTAGGTTTCAAATTTAGGAAAGCACTCCAAACCCACGTGGAACTCTTGCTAGCTATGCTCAAACCTTCACAGGTGTTTCAGCGTAGAAGGCCTCCTACGAGAATAATCAGAGGCAGCATAATCCAGATATAGGTCAATTCCAGTAGGTCAAAACTTGCCTTTAACATGCCAACAAGAACTGCGTGTTAGGTGCCCATTTGTCACTGGAGCACCTTGCAAGAGATGTGTTACTGGAGAACATTTCAACTTTACCAACACCCAGCGCAACTGAACCGATGCTGTAGATAATGCACTTGCCCATTCTCACCAGTCTTTCCACGCTTAATAATGAAGGGTTTTTCTTTACACAACCAAATTTAAAGCTTTGAAAACAACATTATTTGATTTTAGTTTTCCACAATATTAATCACCACATGCAATTTAGTTTTCTGATCATTTTGCTAAAAAACTGCACCAATATCAGAACAGTGCAAATCATATTTAATTTTAAAAGTTATAATGGCTTGAGTTCATAATTAGAGGGAACACTGTCAAGATCTTGATATTTTGCTCACTCACCATTGCTTGCATTCCATTGAAAACAAACACTTTCCTGTCAATTTTGACATTTTTGCAATAGTTCCCCGTGCTTTTATCAGAGCTGAAATTAAGGGCAACATCCTCAATTTCAACACATGTAGTGCCTTAATAGCAATGTTTTTATGCACTTCCATCAACTGTTAGAATTCCATAAATATATTACCCCCCCTCCCCCAACACATTTCCAGACTAAGAACTGGTCACTAGCACTTGTGATCCCACAAGCGTTTAAAGTTTTCCAGCAATGGAGAGATTTCAAGATTAAGAAATCTGAGGACTTCCCCTCTCCTACAGCCCCCAGCGTTTTCATTTTATAGCAAGTTCAGAATTGCTTTCCACACCTTGACAGTGTTCCTTATAAAACCATATGACAGTAAAAGTGCCAGTAGGCATGGCAACCTCTTTGAAGGGAGCATTTAAACTCCTTGGCACTGGGAATGCCAGCACCAAGGATTACATTGAAATTCAAAATTATACTTAAGGCTACAATTAGCAAACCCACTTTCCATAAGCCTAATATTCTATCACTAGATTTGAAAATTCAGAAGCTAATGCAACTGCATACTTTTATGCTCAAATCTGAGGAAAAAGTTACTTTTTTTTTTTTAGCAAGGGCAGTATATGAAACTGTGGTAGCAAGTCTCTTATGCATTGACTACTCATTTCACCATCATTCACTTACTTTGTCTTAAAGTTCAAAACTGGCAAGGCACATTTACATATTCCAATGAATACTTGACAATTTTAAATTACACTTCATGTCCCAGCTATCCCAGTAATTGACATACAACATACTAAAATGGTTTATTAAGATAACAAAAAAAAATCAATTAATGTGAAACATACAGGCTATTGGCAACCACTATTCTAAAAATTATGTAAATACAAGTAAACATACTGAAATGTGTGCGATTCTAAGTTTTTAAACCAGAAGATCTCTGTACTAACACACATTTATATTAATGACACATAAAAAAAATAAAAACTTTATTACAAAAATAAGTTACACTCGCCTCCAGCTTACAGTATAAAACAATTTTATTTGCAGGAATGCAAAATGATTGTTTGCCATGAGCATTTTCAACATATGACATGTCTAATTTTGTTAAAATTTGCATTTACTGGGGGAACTGGTGTGTATAAAACCTAAATTAGGTATAAGCTTCAATTTTCCTTGTGGTGCCTATGGGTATGTAGTATAACTGCAGTATCCCTTTGGGCAGGGGGTTAAGGGAAGCTCTTTATGCCAAGTCCAAAGTAAGCCATAATTTTATCTACCTTTTACCTATACGAAGTTGGACTTGGCAAGGTACTTTTTTTGTTGTTTTTGTTTTGTTTTGTTTTAAGGGTAGTTCAATAGAGGATGCTTCACCACTGAACACTCACTGTCATCAAGGTGCTTTAGAAAATTAAAAAACATAGCACAAATGATTGTACTCTACTCTACTCTACAGGTTATCATGATCTGCGTAAGAGAAATGGAAAGCTGATCCACATGTTTTTACAGTGATCAGCAATAAGAAATGCACTAATGAAAACATACCTTTTACCTAAAAAGCTAAACTACAGCCATATACTATTCTATGATTTATGAAAAACTTCAAAATATCCAAATGTCAGGCTTCACTGTACAGTTGTCAGTTTTAGTCTGACCTTTTATAAAGGGACACTGCAGTATTTAGTACAAGTTGCTGATGCACTTTTTTGAACATCTGATGTCTTACAAAAGTAACATCTTGCTAAACTATTATACATCCAAATAACTACAATATCTGAAGAAGCAAGGCTGCTTTTTCAGCCACAAAATACGACAAAAGCAAGGCCTGTTATGATGGTCATGAGGAAGTCTTACAAAGCCTCTGGAACTAAAGGCAACTAAGAATGTTACATTTGGTATATTATAATCTTACCCTCATATCATATTAAACAAGCCTTGCTTTTATCTACAAAGATTTTCTATGTACAGTACAGACAGGGTATAGTTCAATCCTCTGCTACTGAGGTAGTTAACCAACCCTTTAAAAAAGGTTCTGAAAAGAACCACTATCTGGAATGCCTGACTAACCAGCTCTGATGATTACACCTGAAACTGCTGTATCTGAACACAATTCATAAGTGATTACTATATAGACAATCATGATTAACCTTCATGAGCAGAAATAAAATTTAAGGATACCAACGATGGTATTCAGCTATACCATTGCAATAAAAATTCAAATGCAAGAACCTGTGAATACCACCTTCGGAATCCTTAACTAAGAAAACTTTGGGGAAAAATCTACTTAAAGCAGATTTTTTAAAGAACAACTTTATTCTTTATTAAGATACCATGCTAGACGTTAAGGATTTTGTTGAACACATTGGGGAAATAGAGTAGCTTTAGTTTAATAACTTGCACTGCAGAGAAAACTGTTAAAGAAATTCATTTCAAAGTCCAAGTATTAGTTCAAATGTCCCATATTTGAATCCATGATCTTCGCAGGAAG
>CM021767.1:81575201-81592701 GCA_011076525.1 Nettapus auritus | reverse complement strand
CACCAGATGCCTGGGGAAGGAGAACAAAAGGGCCAAGAAAGTTAGGACACCTATAAGCAGGGCAAACTTAAGCAGTTCCATGCGTACGCTAGGTCACCATCTGGAGATCTGTATTAATCTGGTAACTTCACTATTCTGCCTTCTTGTATGCTGCACAGCAGCACTGGCAGAAGTTATTTTTGGAAATACGGTGGGGGAGGGAAGATGGTTAGGAAAGCTACAAGATATCCAAGAAGATAAATACAGGAGAACATTAAGCAGAACACAGTGGCAAGCAACGCATTGTTTGCCATGTTCAGCACTTATTAACAGGAGATCTTTATTAGTGTGAGTTTAGAAACTTCATGAATAATCCGTCTTCTGGAAGTGGCAAAAAAGTATGCCAGGATCCTTCCTTCAGAGGGTATTTTCTTAAACAGGGGGACCTGTACCAGTACTTCTAGGTCTGCTAGAAGGAATACATGCTGCTGAGTACATTCATGTGACAGAACAGTGCAGAAATACAGGAAACTTTTTATTCTAAAGTGAGAAGCGTGCACATTTAATGACCTGCAAACGTTTCCTCTGCTGCTTATAAACCCATTGAACAAAACAGTACCTGAATTCTCACAAACAGCACTACTAGATCTTAAGTAAAATGCAGACAACTTAAAGGCATCCAACATTTTCAGAGAAGCCAAAGAACCTGTATATGCTATGGTAAAGCTACGAACCACCCCAAGTTCTAGTTCTGTACAAATATACATGTCTTGTAGAAGTAATACAACATGTGCATGCATTTACACTTACATCTGATTTTTAGCCGCTTGTCTCTGAGCTTTCCGTTCTTTCCTTTTTTGATCTGGTGGCTTAGCAAAAACAATTTCAATGTTTTCTCCCTCTAAATCTTTGCCATTCATTTCTTCCATTGCCTGAAGGAATTAACCAGACTTTAAATATACTTCTAAGCATATCTGAAGTTATTAAGTTTACTCTATCCTTTAGAATATGCATTTTTAAATGTTATCCATAGCTAAAACAACAGTAAATCTAAAAAAGTTAGACAGCACAGTATTATGGGTTCCAGAAAGTTATGCATTCCCTCTCAACTTAGTTCTCAAACCCAGGATGGCATGTAGAAGCTTAAAAGTCTTCCACTAAATATTCTAAATAGGCTTCAATCCTTGTAAGCTGTTTCAGTTAATGAAGGGACAGAATTAATTTCTGAATGGACAGTAAAAAACATATTTGCAGTAAATGTCTACTGTTAGCATAAACGTAAATGGTACTAAAACTAGAGATGAGCGTATGTTTTCATGTCTTTATTTTACATGCAGTAACTTCTTTTTTAAGCCAGAACCCCCCCCCCAAAAAAAGAGTACGTATCATTCTCACTTAAAAAAAAAAACACACACAAAAAACACACCAACACACATGCATGTTCCCATGGGTCACAGTAATTGCTACAAGTTAATTTTAAGCAGAGGAATCCTGAAGATTCTACCACTTCTAGGGAAGCTACATAGCTGAGCCTCAACAGGATACGTATCCTGTGAGAAGATTCTTTCCATCATCTTCGTAAGCATCTGCTTCAAGGCATCTGGATGAACAAGAAAAGCTGAATCCCCTTGTATCCTGCTGTATCCTCCCACGGGACATAAAAATAGACACACTATAGACAGGAGAGGAAGTGCACTTTCCCTTCCTAGCAACAGATGACCAGAGAAAATCCAGCAAGACCAGGCTAACAAAATCCAGGGAAGACAATCCCTCAGCTGTCCCACACCTCTCATGAAAAGAAAAGGTGATTATTCCACACCATAAAAAGGAATTCATTCTGTTCCTAGAAAATAAAAAGATTACCTCAATTTTTATCACCTGTCCTAGAGAAACTGCACTAGAGTCTACTGCTAACTTGATGAGACGAGTCACTCAACTTCTGGCACTTCAATTTCGACTGATAACAGGTATGACTATCTTTGATATTCATCAGAAGAACTACTTAGGACAGGTGCATCTAAGATCTAGATTTTCAAATTGGCAAATGCATTTTCTTAGGAGATACCCAGAGAGGACAAAGGCATTAGAAGCATTTTAACGTTCCTCCAGACAGATTTTTTTCTGAAGTTAGAAGTATACACTTTCAAATGTTATACTTAGACACACACACACAAAAGGGTACAGCCCTCTTCACTTACCTTTACAGCACCATCCCGTTCATCAAAATGAATGAAAGCATAGTCTTTTAGCTTCTTCACTCGCTCTAGCTTTCCAAATTGACTGAAGGCCTTTTCTAGTATCTCTTCTGTTACAGTATTGGCAAGATTGCGTACAAACAGAACTTTTACCTAGAAAAAAAGAATGAAAAATAATATTTAGACAAAAAGTTTTGCAAGTCATTACTATTGGCAGCACTGAAAATATCATTACATTTTAAGTACAGCATTTTATAGATGTAGTTATGTAAATATATACGCTCATATATATAAATATATATATATATTCATATAGCACAAGTTGGCTGCAAACATCCCTGACTGCTAAAAATATTAGATCAATTTTCAAACATGATTACATAGCACTAGTATCCTGAAAGTCAATACAGTTTCTGTTAACATTTGAAAAAAATCCTAGCAGCAGTAATTTTCAACTCAGGAACGCTTTCAAATTTGAAAGAAGGCAACTGAGACTGGTTACACACAAAATAATTAACTTATCAAAACATTCCATTGTTTAGACAGGTTTTGCAGAACAGTCATCACTGTAATATCTAGGTCAGAGGTGACAGTGCTACAGCTCTCAAGCTGCTTAACTTGTGGCTTCCCTGCTACAGCTACACCAAATACCTAGCAGCAGGACTGCGCTTGCCTGAGGAGCACTCGGTGACCTGAATCCACAGTTACAAGAGGGAAGAAATACAGAAAAGGATACAAAAGCTGACATTGCCAGGTCACCCTTGGACTTTCTCACAAGTCAAACCGAGTCCTTTCCTTGAGTAACAGATGCCTCAAATTAACTGAAAAGCTATTCCCTCCCCCTCTAAAGCATGCAATATGGCTTGTAAGCTACATGAAGAGGGCTAGGCAGCTTGTAGGATCAGAAAGGCTTGTTATCTTAAGGGTTTAGATACATCTTGTTAGCTGCCTGACAGTGACTACATCATCAATGCGAAGTTGAACCAACCACTGTTTCAAGATGAAACAAAACAATGCAATCTGACAAAGACTGACACTAGATACACCAGTCAGCACACACCGGACACCAGCAAATCACATTTGTTAGTGGGCTGGTAGCATTAAAGTCTTGTCCTTGCCCCCACATTGAGGTTACACTAAGTGTCTGGACATTATCATTTCTGCATGACATCACCCGTGAGCTCTGGCAATTTACAAGCCTCTATTACGTGCTGGGGGAGCCCTTTCATACGCTGCCACCACACACTGACATTATAGCCTTACTTTCCTACAGTGCAGCTGCCAATCAGCCACAAAGACCTGCAACATCTTTCCACACCCCCTCCACTATTAGTGGCTTCTAACTAGCTGATGACAAAAAGCAAGTGAACGTGGTACATGGCAGCTTTCGACTTCCCATTCCTAGTCCCAAAGGTCAACACAAGTAACAGGGTATCAAAGGACCAAAGAAAGCATGCTTCAATTCCCTGAAGCAGAGCTATCACCTCTGCTCCTACAAAGTACAGGAATTCAGTAAACCCCAACACCTGTTGTATAAGACATAATTATTGTGTAATTAAGTTACAAATAAACAGGCAAGACTTCTATAAATCTTTGTCTCACTCGATTGCAGAACTAGGATGGGATGCAGAGTTTGGAAAAAACAAAGATACTACAAGACTATAAATCTGATCCAGAGAATCAACTCTAGCCTTTGGCAATAGCTATTTGTGCTGATTCTCAGGGGATAAAAAAAAGTCACAGCCAGCTCCACAAGGAAAGCTTTCTCCTACCCCACTTTAAGCTTCTCCTATATGCCTTGATAGTACAAGCGAACTGTGGGCATTCCAAGAATAATTTTTCATAAACCATTCTAACTGCTATCTTAACCTTACCTTACTTCATTTAAGTGATCACAGAAGTTTTGCTGTGTACCACTTGCTTTTAAAACTGCTAAGTTGCAAACAAATGTTCCTTATTCTCATACTTGGAAAGAATGAAAACTTGAACCTCGTAAGGAACCAACCCTAAGATGCCTTCACCGGTAACTCCACAATGACTGACATATTTAGTGTCAGATATGATTAAAAACCTCAAGAAGAAATCATCTTTTTAGTACAAGATGATGATTTTAGTACGAGCAGGACATTATTTTTTTAAATAAGAACCTAGTTTAAATTTTCTCCCATATAGACAAATCCATTAACCTCTAACACTTCAATAACACCTTTGATCACGTTACAGACCAGACCTGTAGCTCAACCAGTCAAGGAAGACGCCAAAACTAATAGGCAGCTCAAAGCATAGGGTGAAAGAAGGAACTATTTTTACTTCATTTAAGGTGAAGAGGTTAAAAAAGTCCTCTTGATTAAGGCTTGTAGGTTGTAACCAGGAATACACATCTAGAACAAGTAATATACCCCACTATCTATCCTAAGCGCACAGCAGCACTTTGTCATAAAGGCAGGACCCGCTTGTAAAACTGCTGAAGACTGGACTACCCCCAAAACTACTGGGATCTGTTCCTTTTCCTCCTTTTACCTACAGCACAAACATTCAGACTTTGTTATTATGTTCTCCAGGTTTAGTATCCCTGTCTCCTCTCCTGTAATCTACCAGGCAGCCATGAGCACAAGACTTTATTTAGCTGCTTAACCTGCCAATCTAGCACATGCTCTGTAGCCTCAGCCACGTTACAGAAATAATTTAAAACACAAGAGACATCAAAACGCTGCTTAGGAGAAATTAAACTATCAACACAACTACTGGAAGGTAGGAAAAAGTTTGGACCAGAAATCAATTACTTCACCGCTTATATGCATACACTGATCTGTCAGAACAAGTACTGAACTCCTCTAGCACATACATCCATAGCTTCAAAAGCTAGCTTTCCTCCTCCTCATGCTGAAGGTACTTCATGTTTAAGGTAACACCCCCTTTAAATTTCAAGTGCTTCAATATTGGTAAGTATACATCCATGTAGCACTCTCCACAACATTTAAACAAAAGTCTGGAGGAGAAAGGGAAAAAAAAGGCTTGAGAAAACACTTCAGAACTGTAAATTAGTAGGTGTCAATACACTGATGAAATGGCATGCTTTTCAGCCAGGCATTTAGAGCAATGCTGTTCACCCTCTAGCTACCGAGGTGAATCTGGCTTCCCCATGCTTTGCTCTTATGGACTTTTTTTTCTAGTCAGCTGGATGAGCATGCTGCAGACCAGACGATTATTGTGATGAAGGCAACCTCCTACTCTTACAGTATTTCCCCCAGAGCCTTCTACCAAAGGCATGTGTGAGACCAGGGCCAAGAGCTCTCCCTTTGCTCCCGAATGCCAGCACTCGGGAGCAGACAGCCAACCTGCAGCTCACATCTGGGAGATCAGTGTGACTGTGACAAGAAGCTCAGCTGCTCTTAAATGTAACACAGCAGTAAACTTCAGAAAGCAAACCTAACACCTCCAGAGGGGCCAAATGCGATCAGGCTTTCTGCAAACATACCTAGTGGGCAAGAAAGACTGGAACAGAGCCTTTCCTTGTAAGAATAAACTAAGAGACACAGCAAGCTAGAAAGGTCAGACACCAACACATGCCTCAGTTTCTGCCTACAGCCACAAACTGTGCACTCTTTTTCAAAATTCTCATTCACATTTCCATTCCCTTTTGCATTAACTGCCTTTATTTGGCAAATAGCAATAAAATATACCGTTTTCTGCACATTTCCCGCTTTAAATACAAAAAAATTGTGAGGCATTAAAACATCAACATTCAAAAAATGAATATTAAGTGGGGCAAAACACTAACTTCTTTAGCCTTTCATTCTCACATTTATAAACTTACTTCAGAAAGACACCTACCTCATCACATCCCCTATCACACCCCGCTTATCTATGTGGTCATGTCAGCAGAAGTTTGTGCTAATTCAACAGTTTGTTGGAGTAGGATGTCTCTTGAGCCAAGAAACTGATCAGACAGACTGCCACGTATAGGAAATGTCACTTCCAACAAATTTTACCTGCAAGACTCCTCCCTGCTGTTGATCATATACAATACAGGGCAAGAAAACAAAGTCTGCAAACAGGGTAGTCCAAGAGTTTCTGTGATAGCCATGTTATAAAGGCAGGCTTTTTTTCCCCTGCCCCAACCCTTTTCCCTCATGGCTCACCAAAGAGGAGATCCCAGCCACACTGTATTACTAGGTCCATCAAAGTAGGACTCCAGCAAGTGACATGTCTCAAGTAAGAGTAAAAGCAAAGGCAAAAAGCAAGTAAAGAAAAGAGATCAGGATATAGACTAGCCAGGAGCTTCCATGAAACAACTCAGCTACACAACGCAATTGAAAAAGACAGGTCTGGGCATTATCTGATGGGAAAAAGAGAGGTAATATTTCTAAGGCAAAATAAAGTGCTATAATGTACTTCAAGATGTTGAAGTTCAGACCTTAGCTTAACTGAAATACTCCAGCTCCAAAATATTACCAGTCTTAATATTTTAAGGAATTAACACCCAGCCCGAGTCAAAGATACAGAGTTCCGAATACAAAGTAATTGTTTAACCACTCAAAAGTAACTTCTACAGAAAAGCTTTAAAAATTCCAATTTGTATGCATTACTGTCACATTCTACTTCTGAAGTGACAAACATGTAGTTCCAGGGTTAAAAATCATTAAGGCTTGTTTTCTGATCATTTCTGCATTTCTATGCCACCATATTTGGGAGAGTCGCCACCACCGCTTCCAGATTAGAAATCAACTACACCAGCATATGTATCATTCATCCTTGGGAGCACAAGGTAACAACTGCCAATAGCCTTTTTGAATTCACATCAATTCTAGAGTGCATTCTTATTTTTATCATCTCACAACACTTCTTTGAAGAGGGCCAAAAGATGCTATTTAAGCTTCCGCTCATATCAGGAAGTACTTACTTTGGAACAGGGTTTGGAACAAGGCACTTTACATACATTATGCTTCCCTTACAGCTTTATTACCTTTGCCATGACTTCGGGATCTGGGTCTTCTATAGGGTCAGCCCATTCAACTGTAACAACATTTCCCCAGACTTTCACCTTGCCACTCATTAACCTACGTCTGGCCTGAGCAGCAGTCTTGTGATCTTCATACTCCAGGAAACAGAAACCCCGGTTCTTTTTCTTGTCATCAGGTTGATGATACAATATGACATCTGTAAGGCCCTCTGAAAATAAGCAAAATATTCCGTTGTTATGGCTTCAATCCATGAATTTGTATTATAAAGTAAGGATTATCTCTCTGAGAAGTATGCATCTGATCAGCAGTTCCAAAAAAGCATTACATGCCAGTCTTTTCAGACTACGTATTTATTAAAACTTCCCTGCTTTCAAGACCCACATTCTCCAAGAGACGTTGGACTATCCCAACTTAGGATCCCTTTTAAGTGAAGAAAGCTTAGAAGCTATAGAAGAATACCTTCCATCTCACTGAACAGAGCAGAGAGTGCAATCAAAAGTTGTGCTTTGTCACTTTCCTCTCAACCCCTCTAAGTCACAATACTTATCAGCATCTGTTTTTTTCCACGGATGTCCAAAGAGCAAAAGGTTAAACTTGCATGATTTCAAGGCATCTAAGAGTTTCAGTGTTGCTCCAAGGAACCTAAAGTACATCATTCAGTAACACAGGAAGCCATAAAACGTTACCTTAGCGCGTTTATGTGCTGTTAACAGAAAGAGATCCTTATCAAATCAGTAAGAACTCTGAAGCACAGAATTAGTTATGTTTCCCAACCTGCTTCAGTTCTGTCTTGAAAAGCTTTAAAACATCAGTTAGCACTGAAATAATTAAACCATCTGTTCGAATGGTTTTTTTTAAACAATACACACATTTTCGCAGTAAAACTTGGAACTGCACACCTTGTTTAATTACAAATATTTCAGCCCTCAGCACAGTAAGATTTTTTGTTTTGTTTTTTAAATAAATAAAAATCAGGACAAATGCTAAGTTATCTCAGTTTGAATTCATTGTCATTCAACCATAAGCCAAAAGATGGTAAAAATACTTCATCACCGATCACGTTTGTCATCCTCTAGCTGTATGAAACAGTTACTCAGTTACCTGTTACTTTGCTGAATTCTTCAACGATCTGCTCCTTGGTTTTACTCTTAGGAATAGAGCCAACAAAAAGCCTGTTATTGGCAACAGAGATGCATACACCAATGTGTTTTCCAGAACGAATTTCATGATTGTTGTACTGAAAGAAAAACAGACAATCATCAGTCACACATAACTTTCACTCCCGTCCAACAGCAGCAATACCAAATCTTTTGCTTCTGCAAACGTGTAATTTAGTAACATATTGAATGCTTTGGCAATTGACACATTCTTATGATATATACTCAATTATTTGCATTATACCCGTGCTCTCTAAGCTATCTCCACAGTGTCAGCCAACAACTACCCTTCCTTTCTCGTTCAAGCCTTAGTCTTAATACATACACCTTTAGACTTGTTCATGTAGAACCCCAGAAGGTTAGTATTATGTCCAAACCAACAAGGTCAAGGCTACTCCCCCTTCACAATAGCACAAAACAAAATTCAGGTTCCTCTACAGATTGTATCTGTGAATTCTTAAATTGCATTGTGTGTCTAATAGAAGACAGGTGTTAAAATTTAAGTCAGATTCCCTTCCAAAGCTCCACAGTTCACGAAAGAAAGCCATGATTGAGTCTTCTTCACAAAGCATACAAGAGCAATTGCCGAATTCTTTCCAAAGCATGCAGATTACACGGATAGAGACAGCAAACGGCAAAAAGAGACTTCTATTGCTTTGAAATCCTAAGACTTCTGTTCATATCCCGCTCCCCAAACAGACTGTTTAGAAAACACTCTGAACACATCAACAGTTCAAGGGGAAAAAACTATTACTGTAGACATCTGCTGACAAAAAATGCCCTTCATTGAGATGCAGACAGACATGTATCATCCAAATAAGCAGCTGGGAGGTCAACTGGTGGCACATCAACCACTTTCCTGCACTGCAAGCCCTGCAACAGGCAATTCTTTAGCCAGGAAAATGTATTTTGTGGTCAACATTTTATTGACAAGTAGTAGGATAGCTTTTCAAAATTTAATCTTGCTATTTATTCTGTGAGTGATTTTGTGTCTGGTGGTAAACTTCCCACATCAGCAAGTTCTCTCACACCCCCTTCTTGCTTAGGGCACTAGAAATCAGGGTGAAGATGTATTTATATTTAGCCATTACAAACAAAAACTACATCCCTGAAGACTTTCAAAGATATACAATTGTAGAAGAAGTGAGCTAATAAAACTGTGCATGTGAAAGAATCTTGAGTGGCATCTTCCCAACTAGTTATGTCGCACAGCATAACACAATACAGTAAAAGACATCTCCCTATCTGTTGACTGTGTAGCAGAGGAAGAATTGACTTTCAAGTCTGAAACAAAACCACACAGGAAGACTATATGTACATTTATAAACACTGACAAAGACTTATATGCATTAACTAAGAGAAGATTATACTAGCTGGAAAAAATAATCTATTAAAGAAACGTGTACAAAAAAGACTGCAGCTTATTAGTCTGGATACAAGACAAACTGATTCTTCTTCACCTGAAGTATACATGAATAAGAGAAGCTATTATCATCTGACTGCTCCTATTAAAATCTAAGACCGAAGTCTAACTTCCTATTTAATCCAAAAAGGGGGCTCTCTCACACCTCATAACAAAAACTTTTCATAACTTCAAAGAAAAACAACTAGTCTAACATTGCTATTCCATGCTGATATTAGTTTCTACAAGTTTTTTTTCCTCCATACTATCAGAGTTTACTACTTTCCATCGTATGTTTACCCTACCACAGATGAAACAGTCTAGAGTTAGGTGCTCCTAAACATACAATTGATGTTTTTTTGGCAAATAGTTTGCAAAGCAGCTGCAAACTTAGATTAGATATCAATGGGCCCAAATCTTAATTTGGATGAAGTGCCAGAACAGTCAGGCTACCAAATTAGCAAGGTCAGCATAACACTTTTCCCTGTCACCACTGAAGCAATGCCTGAAGTCAGCAGAGACATTAGCACCCCCTAGATACCAGAATAGATTTTGTTGTGAATCAGTTCTTGAGGAACTTAACAACAAACAGGTAAAATACATTTTGTCATTTCATCCACTTTCACCCGCAGTTTGGTTCTAGCAGCAAACAAGCTGCACTACTACGCCTACCTGGCAAATGGCTTAATAGGGATATTTGCTCCTGTACCTGCACTTTGATCAAATTTACACTTGCTCTAGTCAAAAATGCTTAAAACTGTACATAGTAGCATGCAGTATACCTTCTCTTATAAGCTCGGCCCGCAAGTATTTAATCTGTGCATGTCTGCAGTAACCCTCATCACTCAGAAATCCTTTCCAAAACTGAAATCTAACAGCTTCATATGAAATAATAGGAATTGAGTGTGCACATCAACACACAACTGGAATTATAATTCATAGCTGAAAGAGTGTAAACAGAGGGAAATGCAAGCACGCAGACAGAGGAAAGAACGCCTGAAGAAAGTCAGACCTGACTTGTAACAGCCAGTACTTGCGTGAACAGCACTTCAGATGCTGCTTCTACTTAACTGGCTGGGGGGATTGACATCTGTACACTGGATTAAGTATTGGACATAAAGTTAACTACTGTTCATATCTGAGAGTCTTCTCAGGATCAAGCCACAGCATTTTTGTCTCAAGCACAGCACCAAGGTATTTCAAACAAAATTCAGGGATGTCCCTTTTTAAGCTGCTGGAGCTATGCATAAACAAAAGCAGGGCTTCAACCTTTCAAGTGCAAGGTTTCCTCTGGTCGATGAATAGAGTAAGTCAACATTAAGTTTATCTAATATATTGGTTCATTTTTATATGAAGATGTTAGAAGACTGTGGCTGGTACCAGAAGTGAATCACATGCAGAATACATCACACCAATTGCAAGAGCCTGAAGACAGGTCAGTGTGTTTTCTGCTGTTTGCATATTGACAAAGCCTCACGGCTGTCTGTTAGTTGGAAAACTAAAGCAATGCAGAGATTTTTATTCTCATTTTTGGTATAATTCAGAATCATGAATGGAGAAAAAAAGCCTCTGGAAAGAGGATGGGAAATAGTGAATCCTCAGTTCCATGATATCTAGAAATCCCTGAAACAAGTTGTCTACACATCAGAAGTAGTATCAGAAAGAATACTGCCTGTTAAAACACTAGAATGTTAAAATAACTAGGACCAAGAGTGTAGTGTTTCTCAGAGGTCTTTCAGCAGCCTCTCCCATGCATGTGTACAAATCAACAAGACACAGACCCATCATTTTCAACTAAGCCACACAGCCATACTTTGCTGGTACCCCTGCAAATCACTCAGGCACCTTGAGCAACTTCTAACACACCAAGCTCCCCAGTCAACTGGGACTGGGACCATTCAAAAGCAGACAAACGCCTCAGGATCCACTTTAGAACTAACCCTGCCTTTAAAGGTCAGCATGAAGACTGAAAAACTGCTGTATCAACCCTAACACTTTTCATCTATTACACTCTGTGGCTATCTAGCAGAGAAACACAACACAATGCCTTGTTTTTTCCCTGCATATCAAAGATCAAATATAAAGGGACCTCCTTCCCTTCCCTCGTATCGTTCAGTGGAAGACTGAGGCCAGGACCCGAGCTGTAACTTTTATGGAAACACAATCTAAATGACTTTTCAGACCCCCCTCAGGAGCACGCTGCATTTAAGCAAAACACAGCTACCTGAAGAAAAATTCCTTTTCATTTAATAGACACTTCTGATAATATATTTAAATTTGTTTCGCTCTTTGGGTAAGTCATGTGAATAACTCATGAGTTTACACAAAATATAAATAGCTAAGCTGACAAAGAAAGTACAAAGAGGTATATGCAAACAGTTACCGTAAGTATATTTGGATTGCACACAGGAACACACCAGACATGCTTGTTTAAAAAGCTAAACAGCAGATACCAGACTTTTTTTGTACTTTTTTTTTTTTTTAAGTGACATTTCAGTATTTTTTGAGAGGCATTTCCATCTTCAGCCTGATTCGTCTCAGCCAAGCGGGTTAGCAAGGCGCCTTAACGGCCTAAGATGCCCCTTAATACAGAAGGGAGATTGTAACCCTACCATGTTAGTACAGTATCAGTACGCCTCAGAATGAGTATGGTTAGCACTCTCAGGATCACACCATGCACTGTGATCTCAGCCATATCAATGCAGTACTAACTAGCTCAAAGAATTCAGTTTCATGTAACTAGAAAAACAGAAGAGCAGGGCAAGGACTGAGGACATAAAACCCAGAAAGCTTATTAAGAGTTTCCCATTTCTTATATCAGATCATTTCACACCTCTGTCTAAAGCAGAGGAAGTTTTTAACGGGTAGCTTTTCTGTCATTTTCCAGATAGCTAAAACAGACAAAACAGACCTTACAAGTCAAAAGTGATTGCTTATCATCTGAAGTATCTTATGAAATTCTGTGACTTCAGAAGCATTTTCCCAGCACGGTGCCCCCTGCTGGTGCAAAAGCAAATCAAAATCATAAAACCTGACCAACTCCTTTGTAACACAGCATCTCAACAAACACTTCTAAAACTCATCCAAAGGCAGACAGCTCAGAAGTCACTATTGCTACGACAACTTCTGTTAAGATTCACCTAACCAGACCAAACAGCAGTCCACCTACTTTGTTTCCTGCTCCTAATACGCCCAAAGATTTATACACAGAATTATGTAAAAATATTTAAAAATGCCTGGTGGACATTCATTCATAAAATCATCTAACAATGACACAGTTTAATTTGAAGCATTCAGACACTAAGATCAGGACAACTGCTTACAATCCACAGCGTGTTCTTAAAAACAGAAATAAGCAAACTTACCAGTTTAACAGCCTCCTGAGCTGCCTCTTTAGTACAAAAAGTGACAAAAGCATATCCTCTATTTAGACCAGTTAATGGATCCATCATTAAGCGGAGATCCCATATAGGGCCAGCTTTCTCAAATAATGGAACAAGTTCATCTTCAAACAAGTCTCTTGGAATCTTGCCCACAAATATCTACAAGAGGCACAGAGTATTTTTATTCATTAGGTGCATTTTTATATAACTATATAAGTAATACATCTACACAAACATCCTCTTCTCCGTACCTCTGTACCAACGGAAGGTTGTTGTCCTGAATATACAGATTCTGGAGGAGGTCCACCATACTTCCTCTGTCCAGTAGTCACATCAAGAGTATAGCCGGTTCTCTCCAAGAGTGCCTTCAAGTAAGAAATTTAAAATTTTAAAAATCATATGCAAATTCAGCTAATTTAGACGTCCTTAATTCACAGACAAGCTCATAATTCATCTTAAACTATATTGCTTTGAAACTCTCACAGGCGAACAAGCCTACTGCCAACACTTCAACAACAAACTTGCAAAACAATTATTAAAACTGCCAGGTAAAAAAAAACGCTAGAATATTGGAGGTTCACATGGAGTTTTCCCGATTCCTTCATTTTCATACAAAAAAGAGGCCAAGTAATAGAACAGCGAGCTTCCCTTTAATTAGGAAGATCTTAGCAGTCCGAGCCACTTCTTGTTTTGGCATGCCCAATCCTGCAAACGTTTATGCACAGAAGTTCCCTTCACTTAATGAGATTACTCATAAGTGTGAAGTTAAAGAGCACATGTTTAAGTGCTTACACTCCCGGAACACTGTTCTTTCTGCTTCAGGTGTCCCACCACTGAAGTTGTGATCAAACTCCCTTCCTCCTATGCTGTTATCCCTCCCCATCCTCCCCTCAGTTCCTTGTGGGCACATGCAGCATCCCAGCACAGGTGGTCTTCGCTCTGATCACTGCATACAGTTACAAACGTATGCAAAGTATCTAATGAGAAACTCCTCCAAAAGTAGTCTTTTCTGAACAATTTTGTACAAAGATGCATCAACTCTACGCACAAAGGAGCAGCACATTTAACAAGTCCAATTATAATCAGGAGTTAATTTCACAACTGGAAAATTAAACGCTATAGCCATCAGCAGTGAAAGCTATGCTACACTGAGGTTCTTAATACACACAGTTTTTTTATGTGGTGGTGACAAGAACTGTATCATTTGTTTATTGTTTTTTTCCCTTTTTAAAAAAAATTACAATTAACAGCATCCCAGCCTCAAAGTGAGAAAAACAGACATTCTAGTTTTGCAAGCTACATAGTTATTTGTAATCTTTAACACATTTATTTTGCACTTTACACATAAAAAGGTAAAGATGAAAGATTCTCTCACTTTTCTAAAGCATCAACTAAGCATATTTAAGTTTTCCTTTCCCTTCCTTTTTCCTTCAGTTTTGGACAAGTTGCTAGTCACGGAATTTAAGCTGTGGTATGTCTAACTCTGGACACATGAGTTTCTTGGTTATCAGACTCACACGAAGATATTAAGTAGCCTTTAAAACAATTTTGGGTACAGATTATGACAGACATGCTATCTCCCTCTTGTGGAATAGCTTTAAACCTGAATTGTAGAAACTGAAACAGTAGCTGAAGTTAGGTATTCTGAACTCAGATATCTATGCTGACAAGTTTCCTAAGACTGTGCAACAGTAAAACTGTCTCAACCAGTCAATCCTCAGGTCATGAATCAAAGCACCAAATCTTTTTCATTTTTCAATATACATTCAGACCCACTAATTAACAGGATGTAAGTTTTCTCTTGAAGATGCAGCGTAAGATGAAAATGTCAATGACAGCTCTTAAATAATGATGAATAATCTAAAATAGCCTTTACTAGAATATCACAGATTTATAAGAATTAAGGTCTCTGTCACAAGAGCTTCGCAAAAAACACAGACAGACCTCATACTTTTTATCTCCTAGGCACATACCTTTATTTTTGCCTCATCTGGTCCTTTGCTAGAATCTGCCACCTTGGTCCCCTGTTTTTCCCTCTGCCTGTACGTCTTCATGACTCCACATAAAAAGGCACTTTTGTTCTGCAAAAGATGCATTAATCTTCAGTTCTGCGAACATTACAAGCCAGAATTAATTTCTACCTTGAATGAAAAAGGGCCTGTTTTACGTATCATGTATGGATCGCTGAAGAGATTTAAGCAAACTTCTTGCCAGTCTACTAGTTTATCCCTCAACAATTACATCCTAAATTACTTAACGTTACCTGAACGTGTGAGAGATCACTGTCTTTAAACTGTTGAAGCACTGCCAGTGCACCTTCTTCATTAAATTCCTTTAAAGCTTCAATAGCTCTTTCATCTAGATCACTATGTGCAACTAGCCCTAGAGAAAAGAACAAAATTACTAATTACATGTGGGCAGCAATCTTTGTTTAACCATATTTAACACATCTAATATATTCCCTAAATCAATCGCTGGTTAAAGTTACAATACTTAAGAAGTTACTTAGCCCTCTAAGTTAGACACTAAGTGCAAATAACTTCTTTTAAAATCGAGTTTTCAAAAAAGTTAATATTTAGAGTAACATTTACTACCTTGGAATCATAGATTCTACTATCTTTATGCACGTGACTTCTCTGAGATCCAGATGTTACACAGGCCAAGTTTATTTTCAATATCCTGAAGCTGAATTCAGAAGAATCTATCAAAACCTGACTTAGCTTGACTTGAGAGAAGACTATAAACTGCAGCACCAGAGGAGTGATCACAATAATAAAAAAAAAAAAAAAAAAAAATCAACCTTCAAATATGCCACCTATTTTCATACAATAACCTTCACATCTATAAGCTCAAATACTATATCACGAAGTAACATTTACATCAGAAAATGACTACCAAGACTTCAGTGACTTAAAGTTACCTAGAAGTACTGTAAAAATGCACAAAGACCATATCACCTGCCCCTTCTAAGAATCATCTGATGCCTATTCCAGCTGTTGCCACAGTCACATGCAATTTTTTTCCCCCTTTCCCAACCCTCAGTCCAAGGGGCCTGGCCCAAGGCTTTTCTCTGAAAAATACTATGACAGATTAAAGCGCTAAGTGGCAAAAATCCACAGATTTTTGTAAGGCGGCAGTCCCCATACTTTGGAAACCACAAGAAGTTGCTAGTTTAGCCCAAAGACAGACAAATATAACAAAATACTGTAGGTGTGGATTTGCAAGTTTTACTCCTTACCTGCGACGTAAATTTCATCTAGTTTTTCAGCAACTTTCTGTGGTAAACCAGCATCGAGCAATGTCTGGAAATGCTCAGAATGGGTAACTGCAGCAGAAGTATCCATGGGCTCTTCAGTACCATTCCCATTAACATGTTCAGTAGCCATGTTTCCAGATATCTGTCCAAACGCAATAAGCATCATAATTAGGCTACAAATATCTTCGAGGAGAGCGATTCAAGTGACAGCACGTGCAACACACCGCCCCGTTCCAGCGGTGAGATCGCAGACCGCTCCGTGACACTTTCGGCTTCGGAAGATGCCCCCAAATTCCTCAAAAGAAACCCTAACACAAAGGAAAGCCCTGACACCGCTGCCTAGCGGGGGTGGGGTGGCTTTCACTGCAGGTTTTACACAACCCAGACACTGACTCACCTCGCTCCCTCCAGTCTCTCCACCGCGGAGCTCCGAACAAGTTCGAAATGGAGCAAGGAGCCAGCGGCGGGGGAGGGCGGCGGAGCAGCCCCGCCACACGCAGCCGCCGCGATACCTCCGCTGACACCCGGCGGGGCCGAGCCGCCGGCCGGCCTCCCCCCGGGGGCCCCGGGCTCCGCTCCCCGGTGCCGGCCGGGCCGAGCGCGACGAACAAAGCGCTCTTGGCAGCCCGCACCCACCCACGGCGGCGGCGGCAGCGGCGGCCGCCATGAGCGCGATGGAAACACGTGCTCTGCGCCTTCAGATGTCCTACAACTTCCTCCAGTGACCGACTTCCCCCCCCTCCCCGCCACGCTCCCGCGGGAGGAGCGGCTCCTACCCCCCCCCCCACGCCCCGAGCCCCGCAGCCGCTCCCCACCTCTCCCCCTCGTTCCCCCCGGGAGGCCGCTTGCGACACCCCGGGCCCGATTTCACCACCCGGCCGGGAGCTCGCCGCGCCTCCCGACCCCCTCCCCTCCAGCCCCTACTCCCCGAAACAATGCGGGGGCCCGCCGCCAGCCTCCCCTCCCGGCTGCGCGTCGGGGGGGGAAGCACCGCGGGACGCGGCCGCGAGGGACCCGCGGTGCGGGAGCCGCCGGGCTCCCCCCGGCAATGAATGGAGCGGCGGGGCCGGCGGGACAATGAGGCGGCGGCCACGCGTCCCGCTGCGGGCCCGGCCCGGGGCCGCCCCGCCGCCTCCTCCCCGCGGCGGCCGGGCCTAGCGCGAG
>CM021767.1:81422662-81574801 GCA_011076525.1 Nettapus auritus | reverse complement strand
CGGCCCCTCCGCCCGGCGGCACGGCAGCGCTGCGGGGCCCCGCCCGGCCGCCCCCTCCTCAACCGCCGCCGCGGCCCGGGCCCCGCTCCCGCTTCTCCCCCTCCGCCGCTCGGCTCCCTCCCCGCTCCCTCCCCGCTCCCCGGCGCCGACCTGCGGGGCTGCGGGCTCGAAGCGCCGTGCGAAGGGGGGGCTGCGGGGCTGTAGCGGCTCGGCGTGGCTGAGGAGCTGCCCCCTCCCCTGCTCCGGCTCCCTGGGCGCGTGTCCGGACAGTGTGCTGGAGCTGGCGTAAAATGGCGGCCGCTCGAGCGCTCACGCCGCTGCTGGCACCAACCCCAGCCCCTTCCACTCGGCGCGGGGGGGGGCGGGCGGGCGGGGAGGGAGGGAGGGGAAGGGAGCCGGGGGGGGGACGAGAGCGAGAGAGGGGAGGGAGGAGGAGGACGGCGAGGAGGAGGAGGAGGAGGAGGCGCCGCCGCGCGCGCTGGCGCAGCCCCAAAGCCGGGGTCTCCCAGGCAGCTCCGCAAGGGTTATCGCCTCGCCCCGCCCGCGCGCGCGCCCCGCCCGCCGCTCCGCTCTCGCTCTCCCCCGCGGCCGCGCGCCCCTCGTGCACGCGCGCGCCGCCGAGGGAAGGAGGGAGGGAGGCGGCGGCTGCGGGGCGAACCCCGCCCGGCGCCTGCCCGCACCTCCCTCGCGCCCTGCGTGGGCGCCGCGCGGGAAGGAGGAGGAAAAGAATAATATTATTATTTTATTTTTTTAATAATAAAAAATAGTAGTAAAAGCGGTGCCGGAGCCCCGCGCGCCGCGATTGGGCGAGCGGCCGTTCCCACGGTGCGCAGGTGGCACAAAGGGGAACGGCGCGGCCGGAGGCGGGGAGTCCCGGCCCGCGGGAGGGGGGGGGGGGACGGCAGGGAGACAAAGCCACGCAGACAAAGGGAGGGGAGAGAGCGGCGCTTTGTGTGGCTGCCGGCCAGCCCCGAGCGCGGCAGCCGCGAACCGTCGCTGGAGACAGGGGGAGGCGCCGCGCCCCTTTCCCTTAAGGGGGACACCCCTCCTCAGGCCGGTTCTTCCCCCTCAGGCGGGCTCTCCCCGGCCCTCAGACCGGTTCTCCCCTCAGGTCGCCCCCCGCACGCCCGTCCCCTCAGGGGGCTTCTTCCCTCGCCTCAGGGCGGCTCCCGCCAACGGCCGCCACCGCCCCCCTAACGGTCGCGCCTGAGGGAGCGGGGTAGGGACGGGGAGGCACCGCCTGGGGCTGGGAACGGTTGGGACTTGACGGGGTAAAAGCAGCCAGCCCCAGCTGGAGCCCTGTCAGATGTTTCGGGCAGGGGATCCTTCCGAGTGCCGGCCCCCGGCACGCCTCGCCTGCACACCTTGCAGAGGAGACTTGGAAAGCAGCCCCAGCAGCGCTGCCAGACCTGTAACTCCAGCCAGGCAGCAAAAGGCAGGGAGGAAGGCACACAGGATTACTCCCTTCCTCCGAGGCAGCTCAGTGACAAAGAACCGCTGCCACCCCTAAGCACACAGCCAGACACCCTCAGCATCTCTAACAGCATGAAAAATGCTTCAGCCTGCACATGGTAGCAAGCACAGCTACAGCACACATTCACTGTCACCAGATGTGAAATTCACATAGTCACAGGCAAGTGTGTAAGTATGTGAGATGTGCACATGCTGTTCAGTGACACAAGAACAACCTCTTCAAGCATTTGATGCAATCATTCAATAAAAGCACTACCACTCCCAGGTTAATCTGAAGCACCAACACATACCAGGCAGCTGTACACAAATATTCCAGCTAATTTATAATTTGCAAGTGTCATTAAAAAAGATATTTTATTTGCTTAGCTCCCCCCCATTTAAGACTTTACAAATATTAAACTTTCTGAGAAGAAATTAATACAAGCTATTTTAGTGAAAGCTTGTGCTGTGGTTTTAAGTCATTCTTTATAAAACTTGAGTATTCTGTGCCTTTCTGAAGTGTACTTTTCCAAATACAGCTGTCAGCTGGGTAGCAACAATAATATCTACAAAGACGAATTTAGCAAACATTTTTCCAGGGAAAATACTGCAGCACTCAAGCATTATTTTCAGATGTTTATAAAAGCTGTTTCAGTGAGGTATGTACAATATAGCTGTAAGGCCAAATCAATTTACAAAATTTAGGTATTTATTTTCAACTAATAGTAGCAGGAAAAATGTTTCAGTCAGTGCAGTTAACTCCAGATGGCAGACTGCTGAGAAAGTAATTCCCACTTTCAGGCCCATTTTAGAAGGAAAAGGTACCTTTATGCACTTTCCTTTTCCTCCATAATATGGAAGTAAAACAGTAAGAAGACTAAGATAAATGCAATGAACAGATACACACCCCTATTTAAAAACCACAGCTGACCTGGAGTCAAGAGTTGCAGCTACCTGATCCTTTGAATTTGCGTAGAAAGGAGGAAGCAGAGACCGACATGCAGTTCCTATAAATATAGCTCGGTTATTAGCCTCAGTATCAGAAGGGTGAAAACAAGAGTGTATGCCTAGGAAAAGATGCACGAAACTGTCAAGCAAGTGTGCTTTTTCTTGAGTCACATAGAACATCTACTGGGGGGACTGGCCGCCAGGAACATTTGCAGACACTTACCTGGTGAGTTGGATTTGCACTAAGGGTTTCAATGCATATATTTGAAAGTTTGACAACAACTCACCATAACAAAAATAGAGCTAACTCATAGGTCTTTTTGGAATATCACTTCCTAATGCAATTGTAACAACTGCAGAGCTCCACTGAAGCCACAGCTGGACAGAGCCACAAGGATGAAGTGGTAAAAAAAAAGAAATTTGACCATGATTACACCAGTAGCTCAAAAGAATCAGAGTTTTATAGCTAATTAATTATACCCTAAACAATGAAAATCCTAGGAGACTCAGCTGCAGTGGGTGTCTTACCTTCAGTTCCTGCAATGCCTGTTAATGTGGCATAGCATCACTCTTCCCTGTGTGCACACTGAAAGCGTGGGCTTACCCATATAATTGGATATATCCAAGCTCTGAAACACACTGCCTACAAGTAGAGGGGTGGATCACTGGTCCTACAGCAAGTGTCATTACAGGGAGCAAGTGATACAAGTCCCTGTGCTACATCTGTTGCAGCACAGCCACTTGCTCTGGTTTTGATTTAGTATAGTTTCATATAGAAAGTCTTGAAACAACTCTTCTGAAGTGCCTCTCTCCCTTTCCACATCTCTGCTATAGAAACAGTACTGGACTGCTCATTTCTGTGAAGTGCATGTTTTGAGGGCCTTTTCCCCAATACCCATTTCTCTTCTCTCCATTCAGTGTCACCCCCCCCATGAATATAGACACATCCCCCCCCGTAAAATCAAACATCCCGGAGCTGACATTGTGAAATAAAGGCACAGAAGTTGTTAGAAGCTATTTTAGCTCACATTCCATTAATACCTTTAGCATTTTTTTTTTTCCTAATTTGAATTACAGGACTTTAATTTATCAGTCATGGATTCAGAGCAATTACTGTAAAAATTCAGTGCATTTTGCAGCATACTGTAGGTTAAAACAAGTATTGAAAGAGACGTGGAGTAGTAGAGCACTACTTTTGCATTCACACAAAACCAGCAAAATTGCCTGTGTATATAGAAAAGCCAACTCAAAGCCATCCCAGACTATTATCACTCTGAAAACAGATGCTGAGACTTGTAAGGAAACTATAAATGCCCTTTGCTTAGCAGCAAAAAAAGGGTGACAATTTGGTATTCAGAAAGGATAAGGAACAAGCCAGAAGAGATTACTGTATTTTATAGATCCACATTGTTCCTGCCTTTTTAACACTGCATGCAGTTCAAATTCCTCCACTTAGAAAAGGATGTGGAAGAGGAAACTGCATACAAAAAGCATAACAAGAACACTCAAGAGGTAGTTTTCGCTGCTAGCATAACTAAACTGTTGAAGGGCTCTTCAACATGGCTGAGAGACAGGCAAGGGAACATAACAGTGACCTACAAAGTCAGAAGTGGCATGGAGAAAACTTCCCATGGAAGTAGGAGGCACCGAGTAAACCAGCAGACAGCAAGCTGAAATCAAGAGCCACTCCTACACACCTGGAACAGGGGAATTCAACACCACACAAAACTGCAGGTATTTCCATAAACCCAAAAGGTATTTAGCCTAAAAAATTCCCACCTAGTATCATTATAATGCAGAGGTCACCCCAGCTTAAGAGTCTGCAACAAAAGTTTGTGTAGGCTGTAAGAACATGAACAGGGAATACTCCTACCTTTGCTTGTCCTTTTTTGCATTTTTCCATTTGCTAATGCCCACTACCAGAGATCAAATACTGCTCTTAACTCTTCCGTCTGCCTCAACAAAGCAATCACTCATCAGTTCCTTTCATCCCAAGTCCTCCCCACGTCCTGCAGAAGTATGCATGCCAATGTTCCTCTTCCTCCAGATTCCCTCTAATGACATATTCCTCATCCCACTGCAGACCTACAGACCACAGATTTCCTATGCAAAGAGCTCACGAGCTTATCAAGGGTGAGGGGACTATGGGAAGGGACTTATATAACTGAGGAAAAATCACCGCTTTACTACTGCTGTGGGTATGAAAATGAGTTCGGCTCCTACTGCTTTCTCTGCCCCATTCCTCTCGGCACCTGGTGCACTACAGCATCAGACATTACCCTTAGTTCAGTGCCTGGCAAAGATCCATGGAAAGAGGAGAGAAGGCATTAAGCAAAGTAAGAGCATTAGCTGCCTTTCCCTCCCCCAGCAGTTTTCAGAATAGGACAGGGGCTGGAGAAAGTGGACTCCACCACATCCAAGTGCATTTTGTTTTATAGGAAGGACTTAAGGAGTCGTGCAGAGGACTGCAGAGAGCATTCCTCTTAAGTGTCTGCCTTGGGAGTACGGAGTCACTTCAGGACAGCAGTGCTGCCCCGTCCACTTACGCAGTGGGAGGCAGCCAAGTGCTGAGGCTGCAAGTTGCAGAGCAGAGCCATAAGCTAAGTGTCAAGGCAGAACCAATTGCTCGATTTAGATCTTCCTCCACCCCAAGCACACATCCAGCCCTCCCTCTTGCCTCCCTTGTACAGCAGCACCCAAACACCCCCATCCTGACTAGCTGCTGCCAGCCTTCCAGGATTTGGCACACTTACCAAGAAGTGAAGGGTGGAACAGGAGGAGAGGGATAACTGCAGTCACCTAAGCCCAGGTTGGTTACTTTTTGCATTCAGCCCCATCTCCAAACCCAGGCAGTGTGTCAGCAGGTTGGAGACCACTTCCTCCCAGGTCCAAAAACCTTTCCAAGAGGGCAGAGCACAGCCCGGTCAGTCCTATAGGGGGACTGTTCCCCTGCCCTAAGGCAGTTAGACAGCACAGCATGGTCAGGTGGCGGTGTTTGGACTCATGTCCCCAGCCTATTTGACTAGTAATGACATTGCTGATTACACAGGAGGGAAAGTGCCTGATGCAGCAGTTGCGACACAGCTTTCAGGTGAAGTGTTCCAGACTACTTAACACATAAAAACAACTTAAACATTCTTTCAAGCATGGGTGAGCCCAAATAACCTCGTGCCTTCAAAGTCCCTGTAAGATGGGCTGTTTTCCTCCCCCCTCACGCTCCTTGCCAGGTACAAGGCCAAAGTGACTACGTAAGTGCAGCATTTCTGCAGATCCCAGGAGCAGATAACAGAACCTTGTGTGTGACTGCGTTTATGTTTTTAAAGACATCTGAGGCACACTGCACTAAGGGAGTTCTCCATTTACAGCATGAACTACAGGCAACCGTGCAAGGATGAGGAACTACGACTATCAGTACCCAGCCTCTGCTCACTGCTTCTCAAGTCTTCTTTTTGGAAGTCCTGCTCTACACTTGTGAGATACTGGAGCTGGATCTTAAGCTATCTCAGCTGGCAGACATGCCAGTATTTACCCTTTTCCAGCTCAGGCAGAGCTAACCAAACATCTCTTCATAGTTTTGCACAGGGCAGTGCAAGCAACATAACCTGTTCTCAACCCTGAATAAATCCTCTTATTTAATAGGGGTAGGACTATTACTGCCGCATTATGCTGGTAAGCAGTTCTTTTGTTCTTTAGGGAAGGTAAATTTTAATTTTTAATCCACCAGGGTCAATTAAAAAAATCTTATCAGTTTATCACTACTTAAATACATGACTGATAAAACATGTTCAGAGATGTCACAAATTAACCAAAACACATCCAGTGGTTCCAGGCTTCTCCAGTATTTCTGTACTGAAGGACAGCAATACTTGAATGAAGAACATCTACAACAGCAGAGAGGAGTCAAGGCAACTATGTGCAAACACTTCTACCACTAATACATCCCTCCCTAGTTCTAGCCAGATCAGTATAGGTATCTGAGCATGTTCATATAAATAACCAGTTAAGATCACTGATGACAGTTAGCTGCTGGAGCTGCTACAGTTTCATCTCTTCCAGTTTAAGTGGTTTTAGATTGTACTGCCACATCACAGCAATAGCTTATGCCTCTCAAGGAAAAACAGGAAGTTTTTACATAAATGTGCTCATTTATACTAACATGTAAATGTTTTAGTGCAAACATTTAACTACTTTCAACTTCCATTAAAGGACCAGTCCAAGTGAGCAAATTTAATGCATGAGAGCTGTTTACTACTTTCAGACCAGCATTGATACAGATCTGCTGAGGCCAGAAGAGGCAGTAAGCAATGCGCACAGGAATCTTTAGTCTGAAAGTGTTACTGACCCTTTCAGTCTAAGCACACAATGGAAAAAAACTGGAACCAGAAGTGGGCACGGAATGCTATTAAGGTGGAAAAATTCCTATAAGCTATGCACATCTGATGCGAATACCTTTCAAAGCCAAACATGAGACATTCCAACTTAGCAGTTCACCTGCTTTCTGTAGCTCAGATGAGATACCACAGATGGGTTCTTCTACTCTCTGGCTGATGGTTCCATGTTGATAACCCATCAGCATTTCCTCCCAGGCTCTTTTTGACTCCCACTTGCTAGTCAGAGTCCCTGGCAAGCAAGCAGTCTATGCCCCCAGTAAAAAAGGCTAAGTTCATATAAAGGTCTGATTCATTCAAAAAGCCCAGTGAAAGGGGCAGCGTCTCGGCCAACCACAGAAAGCAAATTAATCTCATTGAACATTCTGCAGCTTGGCCCAAACCAAAAAAAGTTTCAGCTTTGTTATTTAACAGCCAAATAAGAGGTAAGATTGGACTGTATATGAAGACAGACCAGGAATTTTTTAAAAAACCTCTTTATCATGCTGCTAATGGAAGCTCCAGAAGAAGCTCAAAATGCTTGGTTTCAAGGCAGGATGCCAATTCTGCTGATACTTATTTTGCTGCTGCTGTAGACTAGTTATCTTCACAGTACATTTCTGCCTTTTTAATGATTATGAGGTGCCTGTTGCCTAGCCAGCCCTCAAAATAGTCAATGTAAAAAGAGCAAATTTAGAGCCTAGTTGTGCAGAATTAGAACTTTTCAGAAAAGAACTGATTTCTTGTTAAGAACACTACAAAAGGACAGTTAATATTTTGCCTTGATATGTTGTGAATTTATTTAAAAAGAGAACTCACCTTTTTGTCACTACTTTATTGCCTGGAAATTCAGGCATGGAGTTCCCAGTATCAACAAAGTGGAGATGTTTCTCTCCTGCATCTGAAACAACCCAAAGCCCAGCTTGCTGTCATTGTTCAGACTTGCAAACTACTAAATCAGCAACTTATCTGCAGGCTGTCCCTGACCTCTGAAGAGTCAATCACAGCGTCAAGTCAAATCAGTTACAGGAACTTGTCTCATTTTTACAGCACAAAAGGTGCCTGAATTTTATTGCTACATCCTTGAGTCCTGTACAGAAAAGTTTCCCAGACTTTTCTTCCCTTCACTGGTTTCATATACTGCTGCTCTTATGGCGTTTCCACAATACCGAACAGCTATGTACTTACCTCTTGTAATTTTGTATTGTTGTTTTTCGTGTATTTATTATGTAACTTCAGAAAAGCCATGCAGGACAGATTAACACAGCAGTAGTATAGAAGATGGAGATATTGAGGAGATAAGGACAGAGCTGAGGACAACAATGCTTTTTGGACACCAAGGTTCCAGTCTTGGCTGAGAGTTAAGAAAGCTCACCAGGAGATAGCCCAAAGCTTTGAAAGATCTACTGCAGTAGCTGTAGAAATTACAGATTCAGGAGACACCAATATGCATATACCTAACATCAGCTTAAAAGCTTTTTCCTAGTTGAAAAATCAATATTTAATATTTCATGGTGACACTTCAGAGGTAATAATATTGTAACTAGAAAGCCCAGACTAGGCTTTTAGGAAAAGTAGCATTTCTTTCAGGAGGTAAGACCAAAGCACTCCTGGAACTGTCATCTGAGAGTAACAGAAAACCTTGTCCTGCTACATTTTCTTTTTACAGGTAGGTGAAGATAAAACATTATAGGCAGTAGCCTTGGTCACTGTCAAGTTTCCTCAACTCAAACCCCAAGCTAACAGGCTTTTTTCTTTTGAAGTTGGTCAGGTAATGGCCATCACGAAGTCCTTACACCACAATGGTCCTTACACCACAGCTCATTAAAAACATACTGCTCAAAGACTCTCCATTTAACTGTGGCTAGAGTTACTTAAAAGGAAAACCTGAAACCAAACAGGTCAAAGCAGGACATCACCCACAGTATGTTACAGCCTCAGAATTGCTGCCCCAAGGCTGCAAGCCCTACAGGGAACCTCATTTACGAGGGTAAGTGAAGCTGGTCTTACTGCTTTAAGATGCAGTAGTATGGATTTTGAGCATGAAACCTTCCTTCTCAAGAGCATCTCCTTTTTGATTCATTTAGTGTGAATTTTCATTTGTTTCACTAACTAGGCAAAAACACCCTGAAGTCAATGCTGCCTGAAGGTCTTCATGTAAAGATCCCTTTATATAGGAAAAAATGCTTCCAGTGACCCGAGAGCCTGTACTCCAAATAAGCAAAAAATATGTTGAATAGGACCTAACTAGCAACAGAATTTCAAAGGCACATAAATGAAGACAAGCTATTTCTGGCAGCTGTAAGAGTACTTCAATTTTTATTTCAAAAATCCAGCTACTGCTTCCCCAGAAAGCTTAATGGGATGGAGCGTTCTCAGCACTGTGATACCCCATCAAAAACACTGTTATAAGACATTGAGAAGGTAACTCCTGGTCCTGCTGCTGAGCTTTTTACATGATGTGGTTTATGAGTTGCAGAACAGGAAGAGGGGGGGAGAATTCCCACAAACCAAGCTTCTTGTTAGCAAAAGCAAAGAGGTGACAAAGTACACTGTAGCTGTATTTTCTTCCTCTCCAATGATCTTCAGATATTTGAAAATACAACCTTTACTTTCCACTCAACTTTCTGGTTTCAAAATAAAGCCTGAGTATTTGTCCTACTTCAGTTTACTCATCTGTTAGCTTCTTTTCACTGCACAGTGACTGAACCTCACTTCAGGACAGACTAACGGCTCTCCACCTGCAACCCTACAACTGCCAGTAGAGACAATGCTCCTTCGGTTACAGGGAAATCCAATCCCAAGTAAAACAGTGCTGTGGGGGTATCACTCTATGAGAAGGCTGACATATAGCTCAGGCATACTGCAGGTAAGAGCATGCATCAATAATCTTAAGTTTCCACCTCTGACATAGCTCCAACAATAAAGCTGGCCTAGCTCTGGGTCCTTAACTGGACTCCACTTACTGTTGTTTCCATTAGGATAAGAGTTGAAAGCAAGATCAGTGTTAGGACAGCTTCAAATAATAATAATAAAAAAGCTTACTTGAGCCTCTCCTAGCTCCCCTCATCCATTTCCCTGCAGTTGCAAACACACACCACCTTCACACATCTTACAACCCATGCTCAACATTCATGCTTCACAATTTTAAATGGAGATGGGTCATAATTGCCAAGTAGCATTCAAATACAAATGAGAAACCCCTCAAGAAATTCCCAGGCAAACTGCTGGAAAGGATCTCCGTCCTTCTCCTGTTTCTTATACTGGTCATCCTCAAACAGAATACTGAGCAAGGCAGATTTTGTCTAACTCAATACAGCCATTATTCTGAGCACAAAATACTACTTTGTCCTCTGGAGCCTGCAGGAAGTTTGAAACAATGGCTGAGAAGCACTGTCTTCATAGCTCTGATAGCATAACTGGACTAGCAACTAAAAAACACATTTGAGAAAATTGAATTGAATTTTCCAGTGTACATCTAAGGAAAGCAGACAAGCAAACATGCTCATAACATTGGCTCTAATAAAAATATGTAGAATGCAGATCACTGGCCATAGACACACAGCCCATAAGAGTTTCCACCTGCACTCCACTCACCTGGAAGTAACATTCACCTGCTAACTTCATTCATGCTCCACAATACAGCTCAAATGCTGTCCTCACAACTGCAGGAAGGGGTATACAGGAAAAATTACTAACCCAAACTCCGGCTTAAATGCTCTCCAACCGAGAATTCCTTTTCATGGGCGAAGTTTAACACTGCTCAGTCTGCTGTGACACTTCTATTGTCTCAAGTGAATCAGTCTATCCTTCAAAACCTGTTGAGCTTCCACCTTTGGAACTTATCACCTACCAACTATTAATTTCAGCATTCAACTTTATAAGTAGAACTCATAACCAAGGTTCATACAGCATGTTTATACTATTAAGAGCCTGTCTGAAAGCAGGCAGCAGCCCCACTGAAGCTGGGGCACCAGGTATCCACATGAATGACTGGTATCCACAAGCGAGACATTCTCCAGATAAAACCCCCCATTCTCCAGACAAAACCTCAACAGTGACCATATCACACAGTAGCAAGGCATTTATGCACAGCCACTCTTGTATCTTCATTGAATTTGCAAGATACTCCTCGGTTTCATTTGTAAGCACCCAGGAGAATGCTGATACTTTTGCCCAGTTACTAAGACACAGCAATATTCCAGAACAAAGTTTGTCTAACCACTGCTTTCTTGGACCACAGCCCAATGCTCATGTGACACTGAAGTTCAACACTAGGGATGGTTAATGCAAGATTTTACCAACTATTCAAAGCATAAAAAGCAAAAGTGCTTTCATATTGTTTACTGCAGAATCTGAAGTCAAAACTTTATATACAGCACGATATTGTGTAAACTTCAGTGTACCTTTGCACACAGAAATGTCAGCATGTGATGAGTTTGGAATACATGGCCTAACTAGACAAAGTGAGATAAGGCTACGTATCCTGTCAGTCAAAACCACCATACCCAAACTAGACCCACAAGTGGTTTGCAAACATTATAGCCCTCCCTTTCTGAACAAGAAATTTTTTCTATCTCAAAATTAACAATGTTAGTTTCTACACCTTCTATGATAGTCATTCTGAAACCTCAGAGGTAGAGCCTCATTAATACAATTGTTATTTTTTTCTAAACATCACTTTTTTTATAATGCTAATGCACATTTTTGCTTGGTTACCCATGTTCTGCAGCCCCGTATTTCAAATGAAAGGTTTGCAGCTAACAGCAAATAGGCTCTGCAGACCACATCCACCTTTTTCTACATCAAGCACACAACTTTCTCATGATCACTGTTCACTGAGAGGCTTCCAGCATCTGATGCACAGATGCAGCATGATTCCCTGCCACCCTTTGTCTAATACTGCCAATTGAGAGAACATCCAAGGAATGTTTTGGCAGATTTATAAGATTCATGTCAAGTACTTTGAGTACCTGAAGCATTACACACAATCCTCAAACTCTCTCCAGTCCTCTGAGCACAAAAAAGCAACACATGCCCACCAATTTTACTAGATATACACATTGCAGAAATCTCTTCAAAAGCTTCTGTGATACTAGCTTGATGTTATCTTCAACATGAAAGACAGTACCTTTACACTCCAAAAGCATCCATAAAAATGCTCTTACCCTTACATGTTTTTTGAGTTATGAACACATCCTTTCAGAATATCTAACACGCTACTTACCAGATATTGCTGCTGTATTATCCATTTCTCCGGTCTTCAACATCTTCCTCCCCCCATACCCCCATCCCACCCCAGAGAACAAGTGAATGAACTTCTGAAGACTTGCAACTTTGACTTACCATCCAAGTAGCTTCACCAAATGCTGTCAACAGCATCAAGATCTCCTCATAAAAATGCTGCAGACAGAAGATGGAGACTGATCCCTCCACACTTCTGAAGTGCATAATCATCAGCAGAGCTTACACTGTCCAGGAGTCAGTCAAGCACAGTGTGGAATGTCACATGGCCAGTACATCCTGTACCAGCCAGTGCAGCAAGGCCAGGCTGCCTGTGCAGTTCTTGCAGAGTACAAGGTGCCAAGGAACTCTGTAAGTGACTACAAACCTCATGTGCAACAGCTAGCAGGTTTTTCACATCCTTCTTTATTCAAGAAAGAGCATGTACAAAACATTGCACATCGGGATACCTACCCTTCTCAGCAATATTTCACAAAAATAAGGAGTTTTGTTTAAAGTTTGAATCAAGTTCTTCTGTAATAATATTCTGCAGCTTCTGATACATCCGACAGACCGATGCAGTTACTTGTGGAGAATGAGCAGTCTTTGGCCAAAGTAGCTGGTTTCTGCTCACTAACGATAACCGAAGCAGACGACATACTCAGCAAGCCAATACACACCTGGACTGCCATCAGACGGTTACTCATTTCAGACCTCCCCAACATTTTAGAAGTTACTGCTCAGTGTTTTGCATTTCTGCAGTACGTTATTTACAAATAAGCATATTCCAACTTTCTAAAGGAAGTTGATTGCTAGCATCCAATGCTGTCATTTTTGGCTGCAGACTACAGGGTGGTTACAGAATCCTTTTGGAATGTACCTCATACAGAAACTGTAGCTTTATTAATTGCTGTTCATCATGCCATTGTTGTATTCCTTCCTTTAGAAATCATTCCTGACAATTAGGTTTAAGAGCCATGCTTAAAGGTGGATTGCGTCTTAGGTATATAATTTGTCTTTAAAGACAACTTAGGCAACAAATTCATGATCCCTCCCCCTTTGTGGAGGAGTGCTTGTTGGCTGCATACAAATACACTGCTAACATGTTACTGCATGGTTAGTTTTCAAGTGACTGCTCCAAGCGGAAGTTCCAATTCACGTACTCCTTCTCCCTCTACTGACGTTTCCCCTCACACATGGAACAGGTAACACTGCAAATGTTTCCCTCAAAAGGAACAGTTCCATTGTGGTACTGGTCTTCTCACACTAGAGTGGCAGCCTATGAAGCCTCACCTTCTTTCTCCCCCAGCAGATAGAGAAGCCAGTGCAACCTTTAGTCCATTCCTCACTGCTTTTCTGTAACCACAACTTCCCTCATGACACCTAAATTCCCTCCTTACAAGTGTTTCAAGTTTATGCTTCCACACCACCACCTCATCTATCTCCCAGGTGACACCACCTTCAAGAATCAGACTGTTTAAATTTGTGTAACCAACTGTGCACAGCCTACCTGCAACTTCCAGTGTTTTGAGCTATTTCAGATGCTCAGTATCAGTAAGTCTGCATGCCCTTGTATTTTGAAGGGGTCAATAAACTCAGGGTTTCTTTTTCATGTAATGAAGATCACTCATTTCCCTAATATTAGTATTATCCTTCCTACAGTTGGCAGCTTGCAGTTTAGGGAGAGTTTTTTTTTTTTTTTTTAAATATGCAGACAGTACTTTTGGTTCACATGCAGTTTTTGAAAACAGTATCTGCTAAACAATTGCAACAACTGTTTCAGTAGGGTTTTAAAATGCATGATCCCACTCCAGGCGAGAAAAGCTCTTCAGACATTACACTTTCTTCCAGTTACAGATCATCCACATTTGTCAGGCAGCACTGACAAAAATGTTCCAACTCATCACTGGAAAAAGGAGAACAAGGTCTGAATAAAATGGTTCATTTGAGGGAGAAATATCAACTTGCAAACAAGCACACACTTTTTTTTTTTGCTAAAGCACCTAAAACCCCATTGAGGTAATACTTTTCAGAAAGTTTAAATCAAGTCTTTTGGTCTCATCTCAGATGCCGGATCCGAATTATGGTTTTCAGCAAAGAATTCAGGTTCGGGATAGGATCATCACAGATGAGATGCAGAAGCAGTATGGCAAATGTAAATCTAATGTAAGATGTACTTTATAGCATTTCTGATTGCAATACAAAAATCAGAAATTCTTTTTTTTTTGACATATTTAAAGCAAGCATTTAGAACTTTTCATTTAGATTAGGTTAACTATGGTTAGGCACAGTGACTGGCACTAGGTGCCTTGGGGGACAAGTGGTCTTAAATTCAGTCCATGTACAGAATAAGCAAATATACTGACCTACTGTATCAACTATTGTAATAAGTATATCAGCAGCTGTCATAGTAACAGCTGCTGTTATAACTACATATAACTATATAGTTAGTTGTAACTTAAAACAGTTCCCAACCAGTAAGCACAGCATTACTTCAGTCCTAATGATAAAAAGCTTAGAAGCTTTTTAATTACATACCTGAACAACCTAAAAGCATTTGTTCATACAGTTTGGGCCACTTTCCTGCCTGAAAAGAGAAATATATTAGTTTAGAGATTTTCTTCCATCACTCCAAACAAATTCCTACATATATAGAATCTCACAGACCAAACTGCATTATTAAATATGTACTGGATTAGAATCAGTACTCCACAAGTTCCATAAAACAATCTAGAAATGTTCTCATCCACAGCCTTTTTGCATCTCTTGCCTGGCTACTGCTTAACTTGGCTATAAACTGACAGGCAACTAACCAGTCAAGTTTGAGTCTCCCTGTACCAAAAAATCAAAAGCTTAATTTCTGAATTAGCTAACATGTGATTCTCAGCTTGTGTCAGAATATTAGGAACTAATAAGCTAAAATCAACAAGCGTTGCATAAGAAATTGCATCCAGACTACATTCTTCCAAACACGACTTTCCTGAAAGCAATGGGAAAATATGGTATATTTTGAACTGGAACTGATAAAACTTAAGTTTAAAACCTAGACAGATTATGAAGCATTTCAGTTTCCCATGATACATTTTTACCAAACCCCACTACATTTTAAATATGCCATTTTAAATAATTTTTTTTTATGGTCACCTTGTACATTTAAATGAGGTTGACATGACAATGCTGTTTTAAGAGAAGTCATTTAGAAACAGCCATTATACATTACAACCAGATTTGCTGAGTTTAAGGTATGTAAGAACCGTGAAGTCTATCATCTTCAGTAATTCACCTGTTCTGGAATCACAGCAGCCTAATCTCAGAAGTTAGATGTTTTTCACCAAGCAGTCAGGTTCAGGGTAGGTTCACTGATCAGACATACCAATAGTTTTGGGCACACTCCTACAGAACCACTTTAATTTAATCATGCCATTAATTGGAATTCATACCTTCAAGTAGCAGCCTTCAAGCATCTCTGCAAAGACAACTTGCACCAGTTAGTTTTACTAACAAGGCTTGCTACTTCCAACTTCTCTAGATCAGCCATGTCACAGCAATTCCACTTCCTACTTGTAATGCTGCCTGCCTAAATTCATCATTTTACACATAGCATTACAGCACAAAAAGAGTCACTCCCACGTTTTGACTCCACACACCAGGACAAAGCCTGTTCTTCAACAAAACGAACACTCTTCAAAGCAAGCTGTTGCTGGTTAGGCAAGATCTTTAAATACCGTCTTATTTAGGAAGGGAATAAAATTATGGATGTGTAGTGATACAGCAAGATTAGAACCTGTCCTCGCACTTAGATTTTTAACTTTGTAAATGGAAGATCCCCAAGTTCAGATTCCAAGTGCAATTTAAGTGCATTTCATTGAAAGGGATTACCTATATAAAAATGAAGTTTAGGCAGATGGCTGCCACTACATTTGAGGCATCTTAAGTGTTCACCCACATATTTCTTCCCTGCTCCAAGTGTAAGTTTAGACTTGTCTTTCTGAATTAGTTTAGTTCTTAAAGCACTTTTAATACCTGGCAAATGTTTGCTACTTATCAGCTCTAATACTGGATACCTGAAAAAAAAACAGGGATCTAAAACTTCCCTCTCTGCTCTTCCAAGGTGCTACTATTTGCTGGGCAACAGCACACACCCACATCAACACGGACATGAGCTGAGTCTTAACAATACACTGAAGTCCTTATTCACAACATCTAGCTTTTATACAGGGGCAACCATGTAAGTAACACTAACTGGGAGAACGACTGAAAGATCAAATAACTTTTGAAAGAAAAGTGGTTTCATCTCAGAAGCCAGATCCGTATGAAGTTTTTCATCAACAAATCAGGTTTGGCAGTTTCATCACAATCCACCACTTTGATATTTAGAATAATTCTCTAATATCAGAGTCACAACACGAGTAATAAGTTTATATATCCCACAGACTAAGCTATGTCTTTCATATGCAGATGCATTGGAAAGGGAATACTCAGAGCTTTGAGAGGGAATACATTATAATTAACGAACAGTTCTGGCAGTTCAGCAATAAACATTACCTCTATCTGCTGTACCAGGAAATCCTGCTGTCACCAGGAAATCTATCACAATGAATTTTCCCATTATTCAGAACTGCTTTCCTCTTGAAAGGAATAAAACAATCAGTTACAACACAGTCATTCAGTAATGTAATAGAGCCCAGTAGAAATGACCAAGTTTTAGTCTTGTGGATCACCTTCCCCCTCGTTTTCACTTTCCAGACAGAGCCACCAGTTGCATGCATTTGAGTCAGGTCAGTTAAACTGAATACAGACCCTGATATTATTTATTATTTCAGCACTTCCAAGAAATCAAAAACAATTAAACTCCAGGTGTTACATTTTTAGACATTTTAGCAACTCCTTCGAGAGCTGTTTCAAACAATCTATTCACCTGCCTTCCCAGTCTACACATTTCAAAACAAGTCATGTGAAATAACATGCATGAAATAAAGCAGTAATTCAATTCTAAAGCTAAGGAGAACCCTACTAATTTGATCACAAATTTATGTTGTTACACCACTTACCATATTAATGTACCCCTGCAAATTATTCAGATAGCTTTCACGAAAATCCGCTTGTTTTTACCAAATATTCTTCTAGTTCCAATGGTGCTTCCATGAAGGGCTAAAATTGGAATTAAACAGAAATCAGTTTAAGCAGAAAACATCTCTTACAGCATTACTAAGTCAGAAGTTTACTAAGTCAGAAGTGATAAGCAAGCACCAAGAATTTCCTTTTTTATACAGACTCAATATTAGACTGTAACAGTCCTTAAAGCCACTGGAGATTCTTTACATGCTAGAAAACATTGGCCTGAATTGATTTTGCACCCTTTAAGCAACTATTAGTGCCTGAAGAACCAAGTCATTTAAACTTCTGCTTCAAAGTATTTGTCTGCATTACACTTACAATGCAGTACTTCAGTGGTTGAACTATGATCTTTGTAGGTTACTCCCAACTGAACTGTTCTTTGTCCACTTTGCAGGGTCATAACATCATTCATTACATTCAAACACGGCCATGTATGTGGATACACATTAGCTCCAAAGCATGCCCAATGCTAGACAGCTAACTTGTACCATCACTGTCATCAGTACAATTTAGCACAAGTTAACCTACAATTTATCATGTGGGTCATCAAGCTTATTCAAGCGATGCAACGAAAGAAATGACACTAAGAACACCTGACCTAAGCACTAGCCTGAGAAAAACAACACGCATTACTCAGTTTAAACTGTTTTTCCATTTTGTCCCACTTGATAGTCATAGAAAGCACCACCTGTTACCCTTTACACATTCTGTACTTTCAAACAAAAATAGGGAATGACAGTAAGAAATTAAAGCATTTATTATTTTGATCAACAATAGAAGTTACTTTTAAAGCAACAAAATAAATCCATTACCTTACTGCTGCTGTACAATACGTTGGTCATCATTGAAAACTTCCACTTCCTACCTAAAAAACAAACAGTAAACAAACTTAATACTTGAAATAAGCAAATACTTCATACCAGGCCATTAAATCATACACATTTTGAGACTTAGAAAGTCTCAGGAGTAATTAAAAGTTAAACAATTCAGTCTTAGTTTGCAGGTTTTTTTTTTTTTTTTTTTAGAAATCAGCAAGAAACAGCCACTTTGTTAGTAACAAAGGAATGACAAGTTACATCTGCTTGAAATCCCACATTAAAAGCATTGTAAAAATGCATCTATCCACTATTAATCTTTTATCTAGAACATTTTAAACAAAAATTTGTTGATTCAAGATTTCAATCCTTTGTGCCCAAACAACAATTTTGCTTTTTAAACAGATAATTCAATTTTATCTACATATCAAGTATTTAAATCAACTCACCCAGTAAAAGAAACAAGACAAAGAAGAACATTTGTTTTGTCATATCTAACCCTTAAAGCATGTAGCTCCTAACTAAAACATCTATTACTACACTGTGTAGATTAAATAAATGCAACACTCTTAAGGGATTACTAAGCTTTGCTTTGTTTCATATCACCAACACAATTTAAGCCATAAAACCCTCAAGTTCAGTATGTTATTGCACCCAATAATCAAGGCTTTCTAACGGCTTGTAAAGAAAGACACAAGAACTTTATTGTTCAGTAATCTAATAGTGTCTGACTGGGGCTATCACTAGACAAGCTAATTCAACACAGAATGAATGAAGCCGACAGCTTTTACATGAACATAACCACCTCCTAATCTCTGCTGGCAGATAACAGCCTAGAATCCTAGCTTCTTTTTATTGCATTGCCTGCCCTTGCAGAAGGACACTGGCATTCCAGGAAGGAAAAAGGCACCTTTGTCACCAAACTTGGGAACAATACTCCCCACAAGAACAAGTTCGGAAGCCAACATTATTGCAGCACCAGGTGCATGAGGGATTTCTCCTCACATGCACACTCATGAACAAAAGCATATTCATACACTAAGAAAATGAGTATTTATAAATTTTCCATGAAATGGGAAGTTACATCGACACGTGATATCATTTGTCAGAGTTCTTATGAGGGTCTCTAGTGGTCCTCGGAGGTCTTCACCCTCATCGGGGAGAAGCCTGCTTTTCCTTAATTGGCTGTAAACTGCTTGAGGACATTTACTTGTGGTTTGGCAGAGTTTCCATTGTCACACTGCTTAACTGATCAGGGGGTTACAGGAACCAAATAGAACGTTGCCTAAGTCTTAAGGAACTTATCTAGTCATCCTGCTGAAAAACTTAGCCTTTTGTTATCACCTTAAGCCGTAAAATATTTTTTAATAATTTCAATGAAGCCCTTTTATTTGCTTCTCATTACCTAAGAAGAAAAGCAAGCCATCAATAATTAAGACATTAAAGCAATCTGATTGCTCACATTAAAAAACAATTAAGGATTTATGGCAGTATCCATGGATTCTACAGCAATTATTTCTGCAACTCGTTATACGGCAACTCTCTGATGTTGAGGCCTCTGCAACAAATACTGGCATGACCCAGTGGCAAGCACTCTAGGGCCAATACCTTAAGCAAACCCTTATTAAAACTCCTCTCTCCCAGTGTTACATTTATGCCCATGTCATTTACCAGCATTACCATCGCCGCTGAATTTAACACCTGCGTAGCAAAAGGCCGTGCCGCCCCAGGCAGGGGCTGCTCCCATCCCTAACACATTGTGTGTCGCAGCCCTTGCCCCACTGCCTCTGCAGGGCCCTGACCAGTCTCAGACCACCGATCAGAGGGTTAACATTTTCTCACAGAGCGTTTCCAGCCCGTCCCTATCTCTCTACAGGCAGGAGCCACCCCCTCTCTGGCTCCGCGCTACGGTCATAGCCCCGCCGGCCCACGGCAAGATGGCCGCCGCCGCACACGCGGCCGCCGCCCGCGCGGACTACAAGTCCCGGCATGCCCCGCGCGGCCCCGCTGCGCGCAGCTCTCCCCGCCGCGCTCCCTCCTCCCTCCCCGCAGCCGTGCGGGGCACGCCGGGACCCGTAGTCCGCCCCCGCCCGCCCCCCCCCCCCCCCACCCCCGCTTCGCAGCGCTTCGCCCCGCGGCGGCCTGGCGCCTTGTAGTGGGCCTCGCTGCCGGCCGCGGCCCCACGGCGGAGCTAGCCGCCCCGGGGAACGAAGCACGAACAGGCAAACCCGGCCGCCATCCCCGCCCCGGCCGCACAGCCCCTACCTTCCCCCTCCGCCGCTCCGCAGGAAAAGAGCGAGCACCGGCGGCGCGCGCCGTTTTTATACGCGGGCGGCGGGGCGGGAACGAGGCTGGCCACGCCCCCTCCCCGCCGCCGGCTGAGGGGCGGGGCCTCGCGGGGACGGCGCGGGGACGCGCGTTCCCCGCCCGACGCGTGGGCGCGCGCGGTGGGGCCGGCGGCCGTTGCCCCGCCTCAGGCCCGGGGCTTCCCCTGGCGGGCTGGGGAGCTGAGGGGAGCGGGGGGGGGGAGCGGCGGTGGGGTGCCAGGTGGTGCGATCCGAGCAGCCAGGTGCTCCTAAAGGGTTTTGTGTGAAATGTACAGCGAATAAAGGCTGAAACAATGCAGCTCCGACACTTGAACTCACAATAAATATTGTTGGCTGAACTCTTCTGTCTGTTCTGTTAGCGTTTCCTAAGGCTCTAACGAGCTAACTTTCTATTCTACAGCTCTCCCGAAATGCTCCGGCTTTCCTTCGTCTCTAATTAGATCTCTCTGAAACCTTACCGCACGCACACCCTTGCCCTTTTTGGAAATGGCATGTGCCGCATTACCCACACCGAGCATTCCAGCTCATCTCGGCCGAGCAATCTCCTCCTGCCCACAACAGACGGGAAGTTTTCTGGCATGACTGCTGCTGCTTTATGTGGTTTTTGCTCCAGAGTCCAAGGATACTTCTCCGTAATGTACCTAAGAGTGGGCCTGCCCCAATCCCGATGCAATTTCAGCCAGTGGAAGTCATGCAGTTACATTTAGACTTCTTAGTATTAGGTCAGAGGTTGGATTCGGTGATCTTGTAGGTCTCTTCCAACCTAGACTATTCTGTGATTCTGTGATTTCTGACAGAAAATGGTTCGTGTTCAGCCTCCTCTGCTGCTGTGCACATGCTAGAGAAAGGGTTGGCAGCAAATATCTGGCCTATAGTGGGCACAGATGGCAGCCTAAATGATGTTCCAACTGTTCTGAAACCACATCCCAAATTCTAATAGTATTTATAGTGTTTTCCATAATTGTTTGTAAATAACTTTTTTTCCCCTGTCTTTTTATTGAGAGGATTTATATATCAATTACCTTAGCAGAGTAAATTAGGGAAAACAAAGACAGGGGAAGAAAAGCTCAAAAAGTTGTTTGATATTTTGGCAACAAGTCATCAAGAATGCAACAAAAATTGGTAGTCCACAAATAGAGGTGAACTCTCAATAGGAGGGTTTAACTACTGGAAGCTGCTAAGGGACATCTGGAAAAGTGATTTTTTAAGTGGTAAAATACCTGTCAATTTTACTCCTAAAATTATTAAGATGAATACTATCAGGGAGACTAACTAGATGACAAAAATTAAAAAGTGAAACACGTTTTCTTTTGCAAACCACAGCAGATGACATTCACTTTCTCTCTCCTTTCATTCTTCCATGACCTATTTCACCTAAAATCTTCCTCTTGACTGCAAGTAGAGTGACCCAAGTGGCAGACTGCAAGCTGCAGCTGGCCTACCACCTTTTCTGGTGTAAAATGAGACATGAGGAAAAAGATCTACACACTGACTTGTCTGAGTGCCTCTTACTTGCAAAGCTGTAAGCATCAGGAAAGAGTTGCTAGTGCAGCTGAACTGGTGTAAAGGCAAGCAGCTTATGCCATTGTATCTATCACAGAATGACCAAGGTTGGAAGAGACCTCTGAAGCTCATCTAGTCCAACCCCCTGCCAAGCAGGATCACCTAGAGATGTTTGCCACATGGCACTGAAAATGTTAAAACACCTTCACTTAGTGACATCAGGGTTAAAGAAAAGCAAAATAATCACAGCAGTTAATCGTGATTGGATTATCTTTAAAGAATAAAGGTGGCTCCTTACTAGCCCTTTTGAAAGTGCTAAATAGCTACATCTTCTCTACAGCACTCTGTGGAGAATTTTTACATATGTTATTCTCTTGGGGAATGGAATTTCTTTTCAAGGGCAAAATAGATTCATAATTTAAGCCTGAAGTATATTACGTAAAACATGAATGAGTACTATTTTAGCTTGATAATAAGAATAGTCTATAAATAATGAGATGACAGAGGGCCTATCCAGGGTTGTGGGATACTGCTCCGTACTGTGAGTTTTGCAGAAGAAACAGGGGAATAAACTTTCTGAAGGGAACCATGCGTCTTGAATTGCTACCCCACACTAGCTTCTGTCATTTGGCAGAAGAAGCTCTTCATCTCTGTTAGATTGTAGGGTATAGGCTTACTAGCAGTGCCTGAATGCACATTTTTTGCAAACTTTTTATCCTGAAAGAAATATATGTCATATTTCTCAGCTTCACCTAAGTTTACTAACACTGGAAAAGCTTGTGGATCAAGTGAAGTACAGTTTATTAAAAGTTATTTAAAGTTAGGTAATAATTACAATTACAAGGCTGAAAACAAAACAAAACAAAACAAACAAACAAACAAAAAACTTAACCAAAAGAAAATGAAACCATATAATCCCAGATTATATTTTAAAATAATGTTCTTTCTAGCAGTTTTTCTTTCCCCTCCGTCAGGCTTCTACACCTTTATATCCCATCTTTTGAATGCATGTGCAAGCTGTAGAGCAGCACCTGATCCTCAAACTACTCGGAGATCCAAAGGCTAGTCTAAGCCATAACTGTGGTTGCCATCAAGGCTTCATTTATAGATGAATCACTTCTTAGTTTAGCTCACCACCACACATCTGTGCCTTTATGCCCGGTGCAAGCACTGGAAGAAGGGGGTGCTGGATGTAACATACTGGTGGCATAATGGATTGTGGCTCACACAAATTTATACCTGACTGAAAGGCTGGTAGTCAGGAAACTGCTAGGGCTTTTCAGCCCCAGGTATCTCTCTCCAAGTTATCTTATCCTTACTTTAAATGATTTCTTTTTCTTCTTGTTCTTTCTCTTTATTTCTTCCTCCCACAACTTCCCTCCTGTTCCTATTTTAAATCTGTCTTCCTGGATTTTCTCCAATGGCATTGCAGCTTTGATGACTCATGTCTCTTGGTTTAGTTTGAGGTTGCTACCAGTGCATCCTTTGAGATACTGATTTCCCCTCCCCTCTCACCTTCCCAGCAGGAAGTCTATTGTGTGCAGCTTTAATTTCTTCTCAGAACACACAGTACTCATTGTGAAATCCTGAGCTGACTTTGCCTTATTTCGCATTATACATCATAAAATGCACGAGTTACGAAACAATTCATTTAGCTTTTGATTTTGGCCCCTTTTTAGTATTTTACAGAGAGCGGAATTGTTTATTTAAACTTCTCAACTATCTCTCTTTGATTTTTTAGTCACCTTACTGTCACAGAAAGTCAAGCATATTTTGTTTATGATAGCTGAGGTCATAAAGACATTAGAACAGCTGTACAGGGTCAGGCCAGAGGTTCACCCCCCCCAGTATCCTGTCCCTGAATGTAGCCAAAAGTAAATACCTAGGGAGGGGAATAGGGACAGAACAAGCACGTAGGGCTCTTACCCTGAATGTTTGCCTAGCTTCTAGGAAAATCAAACCCAGGCACCTATTAGAGGGGGGTTATTTTCTCTGTGTGCGTGCAAATCTAACAATCCTCAATTAATCTACCATCCATAAACTTGTAAAGGCTTCCCTGGCGTTTTTATAAAATTTTAGCATCCACAGTATCAATGGCAAGGAGTACCACAGCTTAAGTAGTGTTATGGGAAAATGTACCTCCTGTAGTTTGCTTTGTACCTGCAGTCTGTTAGCTGATGGCACAGTTTTAGAAGAAGCCCTGGGCAATTTATACCTCTGCAGCCACCATCCTCTTTTATTAGTGATTTTATAAAACATCGTAAGAACGCCCCCCTCACCCTCCCATGCACAAACACACAAGAACACACATTTCTCCAGGCTGAAGAAACCTCATCTGCTTTATCATTCCTTATACAGGAATCAGTTCCTACCTTTGACCTTATTCTCATTGCTCTTTTCTAAATTCCTCATTTCTGTTTGAGATGGTGGTTCCAAAGTGTTCAAAAAAGCAGGCATAACATGAGGTTACATTGTGGCATGATGACGTGCTCTACTTTATTCCTTGTTCCCCAGCAGTTACTAATCTTGATTTTTTTTTATTTTTATTTTTTGGCCATTACCATGAATGGAGCTGACATTTCCACAGAGCTGTCCGTCATAGCTGCGGGATCTTCAGTAATGAAGCTATTTTAGGGAGGGGACACACCACAATTAGCAGTTCAAATGTGTCATCTGGGTTCCTCTACAATGCCATCGGATCATGTTGAAACTGCAGTGTCTTCTAGAAGTTTGAAGCAACTTCTATGGTGAATGCCTCCTAAGTGAAGGGGTGTGAGAAACTCTCCCAGCTCTTCAATACTGAACACAGAAGCAAACAACAACAACAACAACAACAACAACAAAGATGCAATTGCCTGGCCTAATATTCTCTGAACAGGCTTTCCGTGCCTCCTGAAATTGAAAAGGGATATGTCACTTAGTTTTGTTAGGCCTTTATACTGGCATGTATTTATGTGGGCATCCTTTCAGCGTTTTTCAAGTCTTTCTTACTGGTGATTTTCTGCATTCAAGATAGTGTTCTCAGTTTGTCCTCATATCACTTATGAGGATCTAATGTTCAGAGATGTGCCTTTTAGTTTTGTTTTTAACAAGCAGCTCCATTTTTAGGCAGCTCCCCTTTCTGGATTTGAGTACAGCTGTGGTAGATATTTATTTTTTGTTTCTTCTGCAAAGATTCTAAAAAGATTCTAAAGATAAAAAGATAAAAAGATTCTAACTGTGCGATTGCTCATACAGACACATTTGTTTTATTGTCATAATCTAATTTGTTTATATGTGGCTAAAATTAACAGTAAAGAATAACTAAGATTTATACAACAACAAACCCCTCTACACAGGTAGTTACTTAAAAGAAGCAATAAAGTTGGTGCATTAAGAGAGCCAGACTAATTAATACTAATAATTTTAATTAGCCATTTTTTTTTTTTTTCTGTTTGCCAAGATAAGACTATGTGCTGTCTCCAGGAATAATGATTGTAACTACCTTGTTGTTTAACAGAAGAGTTCATTATCTTGAGCTACAAAAACATTTCATTATGCCCAAAAATACTTTAGGGAAATTTTAGTCTGAGTCTTTGTTACTGCTTGGGAACATCATCCTTCTCTCACTGTTCAAATATCTCTTCATGTAATTCTGCATAAACTGCATATTACTAAAAGATAATGTGCTTCATTTAACTGCTGTGTAGCTGCTGCTGCTTATCTTATTGGTTTTTGGTCCCCCTTAAGAGATGAGGCAAATAGATGAGAGGAAAGCACTGAAGTGGAAATACTGCAGAAAGAAGGAGGAAAAGCAACCTGCTATCTAATATTCTTCTCATAGTTCTAGGGCCCCACTATAAATTAATATTTGCAGCCACTTCATTCATTAACGGTGAATAGGGGAAAAAAATCTTTTCTGTCATACAGCCTTGACAAATTGAGAGTCAAGCTTACGTTTAAACAGTAAATATATCTTCACGTTCCTTAACAAGAAGCTACCTCTGAGAAGACAAGCCTGCTGAGTTATTTGAGTTTTTATAAATCAAATCTGTTTTCAAGTTTGCCACCTTTCAAAGTCTTGCTTACAATTAAAATATCCTATAATTACGGTGTACAAAATCAGGAAAAACAACACATATTTAACTTGCCATTTCTCAAACTAAGTATCATGTGAACTATTGCAGTAAAGCAAAGGTTGTAAAACTGCATTCCAGCATCTGGAGTTGAATCTGGATATGATAAGTACAGATCTCTGGGTAAGAAATAGGCACTCTCTTTGAAGTGGAAATTTCTTGGAAACTTCTTTAATAGTCTGGAATGTTTCATCTGATAAAGTAACAAAGTAAAATGTGCATACATATTATTTTACTCATAGCATGTATATTAAAACACAAATAAAATTTAAAAAATAGTAAAGATGTAGGAAAAGTAAAGCTGCAATGGGGGAGGGTCAGGCTGGGTGTTAGGGAAAGGTTCTGCACCCAGAGGGTGGTCGGGCACTGGGACAGGCTCCCCGGGGCAGTGGGCACAGCACTGGGCCTGCCAGAGTTCAAGAAGTGTTTGGACAATGCTCTCAGACACATAGTTTGATTTTTGGGTGGTCCTGTGTGGAGCTGAATTCAATGGTCCTTGTGGGTCCCTTCCAACTCAGGATATTCTAAATCAAGTACAAAAAATTAACAGCATTATCTGCAGTGCTAATGTATTAATTTTAGTACATTTAATTTCACATTAAGGCTTCACTTACGGTAGTGCATAAATCTTGCCTTGTATGAAGCTTATGTACACACAGGTATTCCTCAGATCTTTTTTTTTTTTTTTTTTTTTTTTTTTTTTTTTTTTTAATGGTAAAATTATGTTTCCATGTTGTCTTCCTGTTAAAATAGCAAGATCTCCAGGATAGGGTAGCAAGTGTATTTTGAGTGTATTTTGCACTTAGTGACTCAGTTCTTCACATACAGGGAGACATCAAGCAGCACTTTGGATAGGTGTGTTTTTACTGTTCAGCTGAGTAGACCTTATATGCTGCTGCTGAAAGAGGTGATCTTGTTCTTCCCTCCTTCCCTGTCACAGCTAGAGGATAATCATCATGCTGCTACAAGCAACTACTTGTTATAATAGAAAACTTTTTATTATTTTTTTCCAGTTTTAGGTTTCTAACACATCAGCCACCTGTACTGAGTCATACTGTGACTGCCTAACCACTAGATTTAACAGAAGGGAAGTGGTAGGAGCACACACCCTTGGCAGGGGAAGATTTGAGCAGAATGACCTCCCTTGATAGCAGCTAATACATAGGCAGCTTTAAATACGATATGAAACCTCACCTTCAATCCCTCCAAAACACAGGGTAGCACCTATTCAACTGTGCCTGAATATAAGAATTAAAATAAATGTTTGGAGTTTAAGAAGTCAGTTCTTCTACTGTATCCTATTCTGTTATTTGCTCTTGTACTGTAAGAAAGAAATCATATGTATCTTAATGCATTTAAATTATAAGGTTACTAGATATTCAGACCAGCATAGTTTATGGCTGGCCCTACTTCAAGAAAATTGTGATGTTGTTCCCAAGGGTTTGTAAGATTAGTCTGTCCGGTTGTTGGAGGTGGGAGGTTGCATAGTTCAGCAATAGTTTCCGACTCTCTTGCCCCCTCAACAGTAGAATAAATGCAGGCCATCCTCTTTCTGGCCCTCAGTTTTACGTATGCTCTGTAGACTAAATATGGGACAAGGCTGCCACTCCTTGTCAGCTCAGAGAACATGATCTTGGCTACAGAATACAGAGCCAATAGGCAGAGGAGATTTATTTACTGTTTGTGTGACAAGAAGCATTTGCTGTGCCAGAGGTAATCAGTGTGCAATGTTTCTAAGCACAGGGCCAAGCAGAGATGATGTGGTATGAAGCTTGAGGGGCGTGCTATGGGTGTGATCCTCCCAGAACCTCTCAGTCTGCAACTGCAGCCAGAGGCTCAGAGGGCGCTCACACCAGCATCCTTGGGATCTCCAAACTATGCCTTCTTGGGAGTCAAGAACTGGATGATCCTGATGGTCCCTGTTCCTTCTCAACAAACAGCTCTGGGGGGGTTTTCAGAGTGGTCAATGATCAGATATGGGTGCAGGTCACCCGGGAAGAGCAAGTGGCACTTAATCTCATCTGGAGCAGCGCCATGTATAGGGACTTGGATGGAAGTTTGGTGTATTGTGCGAGGTATAAAAAGGTTTGGCTCCGGACAGGTGTTGGGAGAGGTGAGCAGCCCAGTGCCCATGGTAGGGAGGTCAGGATGACAGGTGGGTAGGTAGAGAGGCTGGTCTGTGGCTGCATGCATAGTGCAAACCAATAACTCTTGCTAAAGTTCATCTGAATATTCCTGAAGGAGCTGGCATGTTTCACTGGTTTGTTGTGTGGCCCTGGCTACTGCAGGTTGTCCTGCACCAAAGCTGTTTCCAAGATGCAAAGGGCCGGTTGCATACAGGCGTGTTGAGTAATGTCATCCTCCTTGCCAGGTAATGCCAGGTAATGAAGTACCTTCCCTGTCAAGGACTCTGCACCACAGTACATGGACACTTGGTACCAGGAGTGACTACCTGTCTAGTCATATTCATCTCCATGTCTTCCTAGACCATCCATGGAAGATAAAATCCAAGGTCTTCTAGGAGCCTTAAGTGGTCCTGTCTGGATGTAGCCACTTCTAGCTGTGGGGGTTCCTAGGTTCTTAGCCCATCTGGCAATTCCTGACATTGTGCCTACATGGAAAAGAGTCTGGCAGCAGCTTTTTATTGATCTATTGGCTAAAGGGCCAGGTGGTACAACAGTTACTGAGCCATGGACTCAGTGAGATACAGCCTTTCTGCTGAATTCAGTAGGAACTGTGGAGCAATCCCCTGTTCCTTTAAAGCGATGGAAAAGCAAAGATAGCTTCAGAAGCTATCACAGTGTGCTGGAAGTTGTATCACTAGAACTAAAAATATCTTTTGATGATGGCACTCTATGTTACAAGAATGAGGCAGAAACTTTATAAGCAATATTAAAGAAGGAAGGTCATCAGCTGAAAATAGCTCAGCTGTTTTATGCTATCTTAAGTATCAGGTCTGTGATTCTGTAATCTATTTGAAGTGATGCTAGTTCATTGTACCAACACAGCATTTATAACAACTGTTTTGTCACATTTCTTTCATTTTTCTTTCTCTTGAAGAATGAGACATATTTGGGTTACTGAAGTATGCACCTACTCCACGTAAGTAGTTGTGAAGAGAGGAGTGGATCTTGCTGAAGGAAATGTTGATTGATTTGCTTAATTTCTCTTTAAGATCTTGCAGTTTATTGGCATATTTAAGTAGTTTCCAGACTGCAGTGGGAGTTTGTGGCACAGCTTGATTGTAGGGCTTGTCTCCTACATGTAAGATGTAAAACAAGATCAGTTCAGCTTAATGAATACCTTTTATATTAGGAGTGTCTAAGCATGAGAAGACCTTATACAGCCTACAGGACTGGTTGTAGGCAGCAGCAGACTAAGAAATTACACGCTTCTCCTCCCAGGAGTCTGCAGGTCCATCTCAATGCATCCCTCTCCTGCCATCTCCACACCTGGAGCTCCCACAGACTGGGGTCTGCAGTAAATCGGTTTTACTTGGGGTAAATTTTCCACGCTTTGTGATTTTTGAATGGGATGACCATTAAGATCATTCTATTGTAAACACAAGAGGGCACTCCCACCTCACTTTTAAATGACTTCCAGCATTTGTAAAAGGAAGTTATTGATGGAACAATGCAGAATACTCACTTCGAAAATAGAAAAAATGCTATCTCTTTATAAGCATTTATAGACCATGCACTTACAAGCCATATGTAACAAATGTAGTCTTGCTTTGATCCTTTCTCCAAAATAAAATGCATGGAGTAAAAAATGAATCTCATCCTTGATCTCAGTGAGGTAAAACAATCCTCACTTGCTTTTATGGTAACCAGCATTGCACTAAAACTGGGGCACTACAGGATATTTTTGGGGAATTCCAAGAGCCTTCTCTTGTGGAAACAGAGACTACTTCTTTCATCTTGTATAGCAAATTCATTGTGAAAAACTACAAAAAGGAAGGCAGAAATTTAACATCGTTATGCTTACCAACTCTTGCATATTTTTTATGTCTTCACAAAATGTCCCTTACCCGCTCACTCCAGTGTATCTGATGTGTTATGCTCTAAGTGCTTTGCATGCTCTGGCCAATTATATAAAAATAAATGTATTTTAAGCTCACCTAAGGGCCCCAGCTGTTGGGATCAAAGTCTCACTTGATCACACGGAAAGGTTTTGACAACTTTTTAAAGGGTCCAGCACATGAAATGACAATTTAGGCTTATAAAATAGAATTTCTTCTATGTTTTAAAATACAGAACAGAAACACAAGTAATCACATTTTTGTCAAGGAAATATAAACATAGAAGACCTAATAATGTAAAATCCACTGTTAAACCTCAGTTTAACTGTTAACACTTTGGGTGAAATGTATCTCTTTTCTTCACACAGAGGGAATTTTCTGGTATAGTCCAAAGCTTTTCCATGGGGAAACAAAATTTTAACTGCACTTTTAACCTCTTAGCATTCTTTCCACAAGGTGTTTTTCCATCACACTTTTGTGGTGCACTTTATTTTCCACTTAGTGGTTCCCCTCCTTGTGCAGTCTGTTTTCATCTCTGCTTCCAGTATGAAAAAGAAAATGTGAGGTGAGGGAATAATGAGCCAGGAGGGAGGAGGCAGACCTGGCAGCCTCGAAAGGGTGACTACAGAGTTGTATGTATGAGTCTATGTCATGATGTGTGCTGTGATCTCCCTCTGCACTTCTTACCCCAGCCTCACTGGCACTCTTTGTCCCACAACGCAGAACCCTTGCTTATTGTTCCACTTCAGTTCCCCTGTTTTTCCCTTCTTGGCACTGCTGTCTTCCCCCTCAAGAGCACAAGGGCTCTACCCTGCAGTTCTCCAGCCCATGCTTACTCACATTGTTGGTACTCCCAGCCCTCTAAAACCCCTCTCACCCTCGTCACCATGTACCACAGAGCCCTATCCATGAATTCTCTCATCTATCAGCTTCCAGCCCTACTTTTCCTTTTGGCATAACACTAAATGGCCTCTTTTCTAGCTGAAAAAAAAAAAAAAAAGATAAATGAGAAAGGAGGAATGAACAAACTATTTCTCTTGTTCATTATGAACTTGATCACCAGTTTCTTAAAAAAACTTCCCGTTTGGCCAAGATGTCTGATGTCTCTTACAGCATTTTCAATCTGGGATGCTGAAAAAAAGGATAAGAAGGATCAGCATCCTCTAATGCAGCCCATTGCTTGACAGCACTTTGGGGGAAAATATGTGGGAGTAGAAGTGTGTCAAGAACCAAAGTAAGAACTCCTGGGAGTGGTTGTGTGCTGGCATTAAATGCATGTGAGCCTCTGTTGTGGTCTCTTGAACTGCATTTTATCTTCATGACTCTACTTTTTATTTTATGGCCTGCCAGATCCATAAGCTCATACCTGACTACACTATAAAGCAGACAGTGAAATATGGTGTAAAAAGATTAAAAGCAGATAAAGTACTTGTAATGTAACTTTGCAGAAAAATATTGATTTATTTATTATTATTATTATTATTATTATTATTTTGATAATGGTTGTTTCTCCAAAGAAATATGTTTAAAAATGCACATTTTGCCTGAAACAGAATGGAGTAGTGACAGATTCTTATGGGTCAAGGTGCTCATTTCATTTCCAGGCATGATCTTTTCCTCTGAAATAGCAAGTGATTTACAAGCACGGATGTTTCTGAAATGATGAACATAAAAGCTGACTTTTAGCTCTGTTAATGAACCATATTGAAGAGGATGGCTACTCTGTAGAAGGCTAGCTCTGCCAGCACAAGGAAATTGTTCCCCCAAGAAGGGTCAATAGTGACTATTAAAACACAAGAAATCAATTTGAAATGTTAGAAAGCCTCAGCATCCCATACTTTTTTTTTTTTTTTTTTTTTTTTTTTCTTCCCATAAATGCTCATTCATATGTTTGGCAAAACTTAGATATGAAGAATGAAGAGGAAGTCAGAGAAAGTAGTATTGTTTGAAATATATTGTATACAGATTGTGAATCTGACTGTTTATGACAAATTACTGTAATTATTTAGTTCAATTATTTGTTATCTATAATTATTCACATCCTTTTTCTATTTATTTCTACTGTAATAGGAGGATAGCTATCGGGGATAGCTGCTGATGAGACTCATACATCCCCTCCTTCATGGCAGACAACCCCAGTTCCAAATAGGATCTGCTGCCTTATACTATCACTTGTATATTCTTCAGGGAATTACTGCTGCAGTCTCTTCTCTTTGACTGAATATTACAGGAAAATTGGCAGGAATTTAACAGGAGCTGATAATCCTCTGTCAATTATGGCCAATATTGGTCAGTGCGTTAATTGGTACCTCAGAAAGATCAGCCATCCAAAACAATCACATAAGCCCTGTTGTTTGGGGAAAGGAAATCAATTTTTACTGGGTTTTATTCATCTTGGTTCACTGAATCAGGACAACTAAGAAAGAATTTCAGAATCTTTTTCTCTCGCTTTATCATAGCACGGAGTAGGACAGGCAGAGCAACATAGGATAGCCTCCTTCAGTAGAGGGCTGCGTTCAGCCCCCCCTGCTGACCGATGCAGGAATAAGTGCAGGCAGAGGCTTTGCAGGGTGGAAAAGTCAATTTATTTCTGGGGCAATTGTGGCTGCCACCCCCAGCCCGACCCCAGGTGAGGTCCTGCTCAGGCTTGGGGCCCGGCCCGGCGGTCTGCATGGTCGCCGGACCCCGGTTGCTCCTGCTGGGCCCTTCTCAGCCAGGATGTGTCCCCGATGTTGTCATCCTGTGGGGACCGTGGCAGTCTGCGCCCCTCCTGCCCCGCGTGCCACGAATAGCTTCGGGTGAGTTGTCGTCCCACGAAGGGGCTGCGCTCCCTGCGCCTGGGTGAGACGCTGCGGGAGCGATAGTTGGAGGGGCTCCTCCGCCGCTGCTGCCGCTGCCCCAGCCCCAGCCCCGCGTTGCGATGCATTCTTCTGCGGGGTCTTCGGGCCACACGCACAATTGCAAGGATGGGCCCGCGGCACAGCGGGCAGGTGTTCCTTTCTGCAGCCCAGGGCTGGATGCACTCCAGGCAGAAGGAGTGCCTGCAGGGGTCCACACGAGCTGCACTGGACAGCTGGCCCAGGCAGACGGCGCATGTCTCATCCCCGGGGGCCTCCTCCGGCTGCTGCTGCTGTGGCCGGTTCATGGTGACTGCAGCTGCCCTGGTGCAGAGATGGCCTTCACCTGTGGGAGGCTGCCCTGGTGCCGGGCGTTTATCAGCAGCCTGCTGTCCTCAGCACCTTACCAGCAGCTCGTCAGCAGGAACTCAACACCTCACGTCTCGCTGGCTGGACGTCGATGTCTCGCGTGCCACCAGCAGGAGTACTACAGATAGAACCAGGAAGAAAATAGTCGGTCAGCAAATATGCATTAGCTTTCTAGGTTCAACCAAGTTGTCTACAGTACTGTAGCAGTAAATATTCTTAGTATGGATTACAAACATTGCTATTAAAATGGCAAATATGCTGATGATAGGTAATGCTTCACAAGACTACACTTAGGACAGATGAGGGATGTAGATGTATATATATTTGATAACATTACCGAAGGACCTCAAGGTCTCGCGTGCAACAAGAAGGGCTTTGCGTGTGCTTCCTGCAACAGCTCCGCCTCTCGCCTTCCAGCAACGGACCCTCGAGCTCCGTCGAGTACCAACAGCTGGACTGGACACAGGCGCGATGCTCAGGACACTTATGGCCAGCCACCTTTTGTGAGGTCATAGGGTGACAGTGACTCTGTGGTGGCATCACGAGGGTCTCGGGGTGCCCCTGATGGCAGCACTGACACAGTTCACCTGACCATTGTGAGAAACTAAGTAGTGAAACTGCTCTCTGCTGTTAGACTTCAGTTTGGGATGTGCTTAAACAGTGCAGGGAACAACCACCAGTGAGAAAAACTGTTAATACTGAATATCAAAAACGTTTGATTTTATCAAATGTGGAAGTAAAGTAACAAAATGATTTTGCTCATAGCATTAGTGTGTGCTAACTTAAAGAATACCTGAAACTAGATCCTAAGAGGGGTAATCCTGAACCTCGTCTACACTCGGGAACATGAGACAGATTCAATTCTGAGCTCTTCCATGGCTACCTGCCCAAAGAAATCGACCATGGTTAATCACAGAACAGCCTCTCTCAAAAATCATGGCAACTATCCAGCAAGCAAAAGTGACCAAAGATGGATTCTTTTGAAACACAATACAAATAATGCAGAGTATTAGTGTACTTAACTGTCTGCACAGGTATTCAAGGAGCAATTCAAAGAGGAGAATCAGCAAGAAATGAATGGAAGATGCTGAAGCAGTGGATGCAGACAAAACCTGGAGCCATAATGCTCATTAACGGAATGAAAATGTTATTCGTGTTATGTGTGTAGCATGGGAGTGGGACAGAAAGAAACAACACGTTTGAACTGTATGAAGTTCAACAAGGCCAAGTGCCAGGTCCTGCCCCTGGGGCACAACAACCCCAAGCAGAGCTACAGGCTGGGAGATGGGTGGTTGGAAAGCTGCCTGGCAGAGAAGGACCTGGGAGTTTTGGTTGACAGTCGGCTGAATATGAGCCAGCAGTGTGCTCAGGCAGCCAAGAAGGCCAACAGCATCCTGGCTTGTATAAGAAAGAGCGTGGCCAGCAGGTCCAGGGATGTGATTGTCCCCTTGTACTAGACTCTGGTGAGGCCGCACCTCGAGTACTGTGTTCAGTTTTGGGCCCCTCACTGCAAGAAGGACATGGAGTTGCTTGAGCGAGTCCAGAGAAGGGCTATGAAGCTGGTGAAGGGTCTGGAGAACAAGTCTTACGAGGAGCAGCTGAGGGAGCTGGGACTATTTAGCCTGGAGAAGAGGAGGCTCAGGGGCGACCTTATTGCACTCTCCAGGTACCTGAAAGGAGGCTGTAGCGAGGTGGCGGTTGGTCTGTTCTCCCACGTGCCTGGTGACAGGACAAGGGGGAATGGGCTAAAGTTGCACCAGGGGAGGTTTAGGTTGGATATTAGGAAGAATGTATTTACTGAAGGGGTTGTTAGTCACTGGAATAGGCTGCCCAGGGAAGTAGCTGAATCACCATCCCTGGAGGTCTTTAAAAGACATTTAGATATAGAGCTTAGGGATATGGTATAGTGGAGGACTTGTTAGTATTAGGTCAGAAGTTGGACTCGGTGATCTTGGAGGTCTCTTCCACCCTAGACTTTCTGTGATTCTGTTATTCTGTAATTCGACATGAAACATGATATGCATTACGCTGCATATTAATTTATATCATTGCCTCACCATGCTATGTGATTGGTCAATTTTTGTATGTGAAGCTGCAAATTCAGCCGACGAATCCAAGAAAAGAGATGTAGTTCTTGGTTTTGCGAAGTGCTTCGAGTATTTCCATGGAACCCTGCAGAGACTGCCTTGGTATAGAACATTGTTCTAGGAATAAAAAGAAGTCTGAAAGAAAAACAAATGTCATAGAATCATAGAACATCCCAAGTTGGAATGGACCCATAAGGATCATCAAGTCCAACTCCTCGCACCTCACAGGTCTACCCAAATGTTTAGACCATGTGACTAAGTGCACAGTCCAATCTCTTCTTAAATTCCAACAGGCTTGGTGCAGTGACTACTTCACTGGGGAGCCTGTTCTAGTGTGCAACCACTCCGTCGTTGAAGAATCTCCTCCTGATATCTAGTCTAAACTTCCCCTGACTCAGCCTAACCCCATTCCCGCAGGTCCTATCACTGGTGTTTATGGAAAACAGGACACCCGCTTCTCTACTCCCCCTCACAAGGAAGTTGTAGACCGCGATGAGGTCTCCCCTCAGCCTCCTCTTCTCCAGGCTGAACAGACCCAGTGACCTCAGTCTCTCCTCATATGTTTTGCCCTCTAGGCCCTTCACCATCTTCGTCATAGCTGGTAGAGAAAGGGAGTGACATTGATTTGGGGGCAATGTATAATAAGTGTAAGTTTTTACATCTGATTTAGTATTCTCAATCTCACACAATAAAAGAACTTCACAAGATAACAAGAGCAATGCTGTAGACACTCAAAGAAGAATTTTTATATTGAGGTCAGGATGCAGCGATCTCATTACGCTGATTGGCATAATAAAATGAATACTTAATGCTGTATTATATGCAATGTATTATGTATGTTATATATTTATACACTGCATGACATATATCTTTTTATATAGAGTCATAGAATATGCCAAGTTGGGATGTATGTTGTATGTGTATGTGTATGTTTTGTGTATATCTAGAGCTGTATGTCTACATTATGTATGCATGCTGCCTAAGTATTTGCTATATAATGTATATCCAGATCACTTTAGCTTCTAAAATACACTCTGCTCGTTGCTGGCATTAACTATGCCCAGGCAGCTCCTTTCTGTCTCTCCTTACTGTGCCAGTGCTATGAGGAAGGCAGAGCAGGGTGAAACTGTTGCCTAAGATCTCTTTATAGACTGTGCTAAGATTTGTTTATGAGGATTATAGACAATTTCAGCTCTCCAAGCACCCAGAGCAGTACAAAGAATTACAAGTAGAAGTTAAATTGCCTTTATTGCCTATGAAAATATTTTCTTTACTCATTCAGCAGATAAGGGAAAGGTGCTTGATTAAGTAAGATTCTGCCAGCAGTCAGTATATTTGATTCACAGAAAATTCAGATTTTAGCAGTTCCTCCAAATTAAGCAATTTCTTTTATTTTTGACTTTTGTATTTCATTATTAAGGTATTTTCTAGTTCTTAATGGGGTATTCCACATTCAAAGTGCATATAACAGGCTTACTGTCATTCTCTGTTAACAGAAATAGCAAATATTAAAATTTTTGGATGTAAATAATTATAGCTACAATCTTTAATCAATTATTACTCAGCCAGTAAACTTTAATAGATCCATGACACAGATAATATAATTTTTAGTGTCCAAGGAATTTTACTACATTGCTGTTGTCCTTTCTTATGTTTTGAATGCCAGGCATTTAACTGCAGTACTTATTGAGCTTACTGGACAATTAAAATGCATTACAGTTTATTGCTCTTTTTTTGTAGATATCATTATTACAGTCTTAAAATATCCTTGGAAAGGTTAAGCATATTTGCCTGACAGAAAAATAAAACATTTGCAAAAAAAAGTAAAATTCTCCCATCAACTCGATTAATTCAGTTACATTTCAAACCTGACCAGCAGGGCTCTCTATCCATCTTTATTGACTTCCCTGCAACTCATTGCTCCTGGTCCTTTCTCAGGATAAGGCTTCAAGACAGCCAGCAGGTCTGCTGCAGCAGAGGTGACAATTACTAAACTGAATGGATAATTTCTTCCTTGGCAAAAATAAGTTTACTGGGCATTACAGGAAGGAAAGGGGTGAGTCATGTGAGGGCAGAAACACATGCACTAGTTTGCATGTATTTTTGCTATTTTAACTGAACATTTTTAATGACTTTTCACATATGTGAATCAAAACAGAAAACCTGTGGCTTCAAATCCCAAATGTCAAAAGTTAAACTGTAGAGTGTTGTGGTCTCTCCTCTGTATCTCATCCAACCTGTCCAGAGCACTGAGGATTCATGTATGGGGTTCAAATGCTCACATGCCAGGTTTGTGCTCAGCGAATGTGCAGGCGTCGAGGGTGAACCCCCTGAGCAGTTCTGCAAGAGCTAGTTGCCTTTCTGGGCACTGGCTGTGAGACCAGGAGGAAAACTGCCCTTCACATCTGGTTGTAAATTCAAATAATAATGATTTTTTAAAGGTAAAATTGCAAGTTAAAATTCCAGCTGCACAGGAACAAAAGGATTTTTAACAGTTCTCTCATGTCATAATTCAGTTGTCATCAATCACAGTGAAGCTGTTGTGGTTAACACTGAATGAGAACCAATCCTCTTCATTTATGTTACTTCTCAAGAGCCGACTCGATCTGGAGGCACACTGGCTTGCCCTAAAAGCCTCTGTGTGGATACAGGTGGATGGTGAGCCCATAATGACCAACCTGTCACTTGGTAAACGGTGTGACAAGCTGGAGGAGATATCAGCAGACATGGGGCTGGATGAATCACTCCCAGAAATGAAGTTAAATGCTTGATCTCTGCTTGATCTGTGTTTAATTTGCTCTTGTGTGTCTTTGTGTGGTACAGCCATAGTTCTGTATAGGGAGTGCAACAATCGGTTATTCTATCTAGAATAAAATATTTATGGCTCTAACACAATGACATAGTGCAGAGAAATACAGCCCTGTACAATAGCAGAGGCCTTGAGAGGTGGAAAAACATGATGCAGCACAGAAGAGGACAGGCATGGGGTGGTAGGAGATGGGGCACTCTTCGGGCACTGGAGCCCACATGGCTATCAACAACTCCCTGATGGTCAGATAAAGAAAGACAGACCCGTAGCTGGACAAATCTGGGTAGGGGTGACAGAGAGAACAAAGAAATATTATGTTCTTGGTGCAGAAGGTACGTCTGAGGGCTCGCAGCACTCTGGACATCATCAGTGCAGAGCTGACCTGGAAATGTGAGGACTGCACAGCCCAGCTCTCCTCCATGGGCCTCCAGCCAGGCTGGAGAAGGGACGTCTGCAAGGAGGGGACCCACCTTCACCTGGGTCTGTCAGGTGATGCAGACTTAGGGGAAAAACATCAATGTCTCAAGGTCATTTCACACGTTACTGTGAAGATGTGCAATGATAAGGGCATATCAGCTGGTAGCACCAGCATAGCACAGTAGCATGTAGCATAGTACTTGTGTGCTTGCTACTGGGAGAGTGCTGTGGAATCAAGCTGACAAGAATACATTTAGTGATTCGCAGTCATTCTTTGTAAGTTAAGCATATGCATAGGATTACAAGCTGTGATATGTTAATTTATTATGCAGTTCTATAGATTGTTTATGAAACTCATTGCAAACATCTTCTATTATCAGTGCTTCACCATGTTTCAGATGGGTTTCTGTAAACAAATATCACCAGTTATTGTTCTTTCTGGTTTCCCTTATGAAACGTGGCTTATCTCTGGCATCAAAAGAGATTTGCTGTGTAGATCTAGAAATGCCCAGCACTCATGAGTTACTGCTGCTGGTTGCTTTGTTAGCCTGCATGACTTAGAGCAGGCCCACTGCTCTGCAGTAATAAATGTGCTGTCTCTTTCAAGACAGTCTCTCATGTTGTTGCTGAACATAGCCTGCACTGATTTCTCACTGGATCTGACCATCATCCAGATAAGAACTGATGCATACAACAAATCTCAGATCTTGATTTCTCATGTGCTTGCATTTCACATTGCTCTAAGGACATCACCTCGTTGTAGTAGTATTATCCCCTAATGGGTGTCAGGAAAAGACTGGCATGTAGTTAATTTGGGTAGGTCATTTTCTTTTGACAGATATATTTTTGTCATGGGTAGTTATTGCAGAGATCTGTATTTCTTGTGAGCAACAAGCCAAGTTTCTCCCCCAGTGCTCGGCTCAGACAAAGACAGGATCTATGGAGCTGTAATTCAGAGTTCCCCTGGTGGGGAAATGCAGAGGACAGGAAGCAGCAGTGGATGGGGCAGACTTGATGGCCAAGGAAATCCCTATCCGTATTCCCTGAACAAGAGCAATACAGATGTTCATTGCTCAGAGCTGTTCTTCTCTGTGTGCATTAGTCCTGAGGTTTCAAGATGGACTAGAGCCAATCTGATGGCAGGATGTTTTTCTCCCTGCTGTCTCTCTGCGTGTTCCTATCACCTCTCTTGTCTCAGCTCCAGCACTGGTTCTGGCAAGTCTCAACTAAGTCTTCCCTTCAGTAGGTTTAGTTTCTAGCCAGATAAGCATGCTGCTCCAGCTCACCCCAAACATTGTCATTGCTGAACCTGCAATTGCTAGTTGTGCTAGAAGTGCACAGCTGGCACAAGGGCACACGTTCAGCAGCAGGGTGCTCTTTGGCCACCTTGCCATGGTCGTGGGGCTACATCAACAGACAGATGTGCCTCTTATGTCTGTATTTGCAAGATTGACAGAAATCTACAGGAGCTAGAAACACAGGATGAGATTCTCCATCAGAACCGGTGAAACTGTTGAAGACTAATTTCCTGCAAATTTGTGCCTCACGAAACTCATTCTCTTTTATCACAGTAACTCCAGGTCTCATATGTTCCCTCATACAATTTCACCATTTTCTCACTTTGTGAAGACAGTGGCACTCCCTTGGTTACTTAGCTGAAAGAATTTAAAGAATGCCAAATATCAGTATATTAAATGATCTTAAGAACATCATGAGTAGTGAATTTTTGTGATACAACTATCTCCACACCAGCATATCGGAAGAACAGGCAATGTTTCCCAGAGTACTTTGTGAAAGATTTCAGAAGGTGTTCGTATTGCAGAATGATGGGAACCAACAAATGTGTTCATAAAAAGATATGTTTAGATAAAATGTGTCAAATAAAGCTCAACTCCATCTTTGCGATATGATGTTCTTGCTCATATTTGCCTGTGTGGAAACTTGAGATAAGTTTACAGCAAAGTCACGGACAAGTCTAAACTGATGGCATTCCTATTATGCATTTTCTACAGTAGCTCACATTGATTTGATGTTATGGTTCTATTTTAATGCTTTGTAAAATGTAATCCTTAACTCATTTTTCTCATCCCTGCAATAATACATTGTCCCTAACAGTAATGTGTAGAGGCAGCAGAGAGATACTATATACAATTCCAGAAATGCACCCATCAAATTATTATGCAGTTCTCATGCATCATAAGATTGATGACTATGTGTTTTCTGCACCAGATTTATGAGATGACATTCTTTATTATATTGCTCTGTCTGTATTGTTCATGTTCTCTCAAGCATTTATAAATATCCGTGTATACTTCTGAAGGACGTCTACTGCCCTTTGTTATCATGGGTCCCACGGCTGAAGTAATTATAAAAATAAGTTTATTTCAGCATAGACTGTGGGCCCTAAAGTTAGAATTATTGTTAAAAGTTTCACAATGATATATTCCTCTCCTACCGTAGGGTGGGCTGGGCAGGGTGATGGCGGTGCTGTAATTTGGAACAGGTCTTTGTTCCTAAACACAGTGACAGTAGAATAGTTGCAACTAATCCCTGGCCCCAGAGATCAGGGGAAAGTCTGCAGCAAGGGTGACTTGTCTTTGTTGGAAGAAGATCAGAAATACTGTATTAAAGTACTGACAGGTTTCCTAACCTCATATAAGAAAATATGACTGATGCATTGTTTTAGCTTATGTGGCAATATACATCTTTGTGGTTTCCAAAAAAATGAGACAAATTCACCTCTGATGTAAAATCAGAGCAATAAGCATTCAGTAGGGATGAATTTATTCCCAGATACTTTACTGCTTCTCAATGAATCTTTTATTTCTTCTACCTCCATTCACCCAAATTTTGCTTTTAAGTATTGCATTCCACCCAATGAGAGCTACACAAACAACATTCTCAACAGGTAAATTAACACTTTTTTTTTTTTTTTTTTTTTTTTTTTCTTTGGAGAGGGGTGGTGGTGTTGTTACAGATGCCTACAATGATACAGTAGCAGCTTTTGATCTGCTATTTTTCTCTTTTAATGGAAGCAGATAGCCCTTATCACAATGGATAGCACAAGTTTCACCCTGAGATGCATAACACTATTAGTTTCTTTTTGACATTGGTAGACAGACTCAGTTATGGTGAAAAGATCCAAGTAAGGGACATAGCCATTATTTCAGACTTGAAACAAACAAACAACCACCCCCACAAAAACACACCTTTTCTTTAAACATTTAAATAGAGAACTTTTTTTTAAAGTCTGATCAAATTGCTGTTGCAAGAACAAAGGGCTGCAACAGCTAACGAGTTTTGTTTCCTAGTACTTACTTTTTTTTGCAAAAGCTGCCTATCAATTAAGCATGGTAAGAGGACATGTTAAAGCTCCTAAGTGTTATCTCAGAATTGAATGAAAGTGAAACAGAAAGAGTTGAATTTGATCAACAGCAATCCATTTCTAGTCAAAACCTCATCCTGTTCTCCTTAAAGCTAATTACAAGTGAAGAGTGCAACTCTCTCTGAAAAGCAGACCTTTACTTTGATCAATGATTTGCCTTCTGATCTTGAAACTACAATGTAATTTTATTTTACAACACATGATTTTTATACCCTTGAAGCAGAATGAAACAAAGTGTTACTGAACCATGAGGTTTCCTTCCTGATTTATTGAAAGAACAGCATGGTATTGTTGCATTGGTATTGCGACTGTTTCAAAAGACTGTAACTACATGCTGCCATTTATTTTTTCTGCTGCATCTGTTTTGTCTCCTCTAGGGGGCAATTTAACACAAGCTATATCCTAACAAGACATACAGACTGGCAAGAAAGGATGCTCTGCTGTTAATGGAGGATGAAGAATTTGTTTCCATTTAAAAGACCTGACCAAGCTGAAATAAGTTCCTGTATCTGCTTGTCAATAAAAGTTTTGTAAGGCTGCTTAGAATAGCAAAGTACCAAAGGGTCTCTCTGAGCTCCCAGGTCTCACATCTTCCTTTTCCAGTGATGTAGAAGGTCAACAAAGCTTTCTCAATTTCCTTCTTTTCCAGATCTTTTTTTTTTTTTTTTTTGGGGGGGGGGGGGGGGGGTGACTACTTTCCCTTCCACCTGAAAGATAAAATAAATACATTATCATGAATAAATAACTGGTGTTTGCTCTACTGCAGCTTAACTACCCACATGAGGGTCTTAAAGGGAAGCCTGAGCTCATGGCAAGGGCACTCAGCAAGCTAGGTCAGGGACACGTCTCCTTTCTCAGACTGGCTCCTGCCTGCACTTGGGAAGCCATGTCATCTCTGTGCTTCAGTTTCCATAAGCAAAAAGAGGAGAACAAAACAGCTTCATCTGATTAATTTATACATATATATATATATATATATATATTTTTTTTTTTCCATAGGCCTCTCCAGACTCCCTGGAAAAGGAGTTCTGTAGGGACCATTAATGTGGGCCTTACAACTACAGGAGATGCTGGTTCTCTTAATGGAAAAAAAAAAAAAAAAAAAATCCATAAATATCAGACAAGTTAATGACCCTGATCTCAGAAACAATTTGCAAAAGAACCATTAATAACCCCGTAGTGTCACTGTGTTAACTGAGTTCAGCCCTATTAATTTTTTATTTTCATTTTTATTTTTTTTTTCTCATAGTTTTAGTCATACATGCTTTGTATTTCCATATTTCTTTAACCTTAAGTTCCTCATGTGTTTACAGGAGTAGTATATTTTTCTTATCAAATAAATGTTACCAAAATAATGTAAGTAAATAAACTCAACAATATAAGTGCCTAGAGCTCAAATTCTTCAGTATTAAAGACAATTTCTCAATTCCGTTTTTAAAAGGAAAATAGTAAAGTTCACTAGAGGATAAACTGAAAAAAATATTGCAATTAATATTTCAGAAAGTTGGTCACACTGAGCTTGAGAAGGCAGCTGAATGTGTTATCCTTCCCTGTGAAATCCCACTTAGGAATTTTCAAACTGGCATCAAATGTTTGCCTGTTTAGAAAAATCCGATCACAAACCAATGCATGAAAACCAAAGTGGGACAGTCCATGTGCTCCTAGCAGGGAGATTCAGAAAGATTCATGAAAGTAATTGGTAGCCTGCAAGTAAAGGCTGACGTAGTTTGAAGTGCATTTTGACTCAGGTAGGAGATACTGCAGAACTGTGCAGTCCCTAATACTGCCAACATATCTGGCACTCTAGGAAATCTCTCAAAACAAACTGACTTTTGTTGTTAAACAATGCCGAAGATTATCTAGAGCATCAAAATCCAGAGATTCCTACATTTGAACCTCATCTTTCATTTCTAGTTACTATCATTAAAAGAATGAAAATTTCATTTGTGTTACTCTAATGAAAGAAGAAGAAAGGGAGTAGGGGTAAATATTATCTGTAATACTGTGCAAAGTAGAAATTCTCTGAGCTGAAACAGCTTAAGGACAGTATTTGCACAGCTTATTCAGATGCAGTCTTTTAAAGAGGATCAGAAAAATAAACGACATAATTTATAATAGCACATATCCATGTTCCCCATACTATAAAGTACTTGTTCCTCCTCATAGCTCAGACCAACCGGAATGTTTTGGTGGGGATCCCCCATACCCTACTCATTAGCACTGGTACCACCATCAAACCACAGGAGACCACTGTTTCATCTTGCACAGACAAATCTTCATTAGGATGATCCCCATCTACTGCCTAAAGCAGATGGGACAGCACCCTTCTAAATGCTCTTTTTCAAACTCTTCCTTGGAGCCTTTCACTTAAGGAAGGGATGGAGAGCTGCTGTTGTATCCTTGGAGATACTCTAAAGCTCTCTGGGCAATAGGCTCCAGATGATGCTGCCTGAACTGGGGCTTGGACCAGATGACCTCCAGAGGTGCCTTCCAACCTCAACAATTCTGTGATTCTGTGTCTGGTCAACAAAGGCTCTTGACACTGATGACATAGTTGGGGGGCAGACCTTGCTGCTAGAACCGGTGGCTGTTGCCAAGGAACTGGTGAAATGTATGTGTGTGCATGTAGAGTAGTGCATCATGGCTTAATTAGCATTTCCTGGTTGTTGACTCTGCCACCATGTTTGTCCCACTACTCTAATAATGCTACCCTTTTGAACCTCCTCCTTATTTTATCTTTCTTTTTGAGTCTGAAAGAAGTTAGAAAAGCATGTTGAACTATTCCCTGTTAGTTTCCTGGAGATGGGTAGTATACTATGCCAGCAGCACTGTACAGAATCAAGATTCACTTAATGGCGAAATAGATACCCAGAATAGAAATCTGAAAAAAAAAAAAAAAAAAAAAAAAAAGATCAAGGTCATATAAAAAGGCTTTGGGTAGTAACTCCCTGACATCCTGACATTTTAAAAGGTGTGCTAGGAGATCTGAGCACTCATGGGAAAGTGGGCATTCTGAACAATCTTGGCATTTGGAAGCAAGGCAAAAAAATGTCAAAACTGCAGACTGTACAGCTGAAGGGGATGGATAATCAAAGAAGGGATCGTAATTAATCTAGAAGCACCATTAATTAACTAAATCACACATTTATTCCAACATTACTTATTCATTGACTTGAATACCCTTACTCTGTAATATTTGGATGTAGACCCAATTTTCCCAGCAGTATAGGCAACATTGAACTTTTCTGCCATCTGTTTAGATGGGGCCGAACTGCTGAAACCCCAAATGGAGAGGACAAGTCTGAAGAGCTGTCTTTGGTATGCCACAGTGACCAGAAACAACAGGGGAGTGATTGGTGCCTTTGGGAGAGGTCTGTCTTCCACCTACCTGGAGCTGTCACCACCATACCCATTCTCTCCCCTGGCAGCAGTAACACAAATAAGCTTGGCTCTGGCATGGGCAAAAAAGGAATGACAACCTGCTTGCTTTACTGTGAAAGCAGCAACTGCAATAGACATCTACCTGTTTTACTTGTGCCTTGAATAAGTCCCAGTAATAACAGTACTAATTATTTTTTCTGAGTATCAATTATACAAAACAGAGATTGATAACTGGTTAAGAAGTCTATTGGCAACAACTCTACAGTACTGTTGGGAAAAATGATTGGAAAGGCAAAGCTAAAACTACAGAAATGTCCAAGTCTAAGGAGTTCCTGGTATTAGTACATTAAGCTTGGTTCGATGGAAGTTTGATGCTCAGTATGACTGCTGACTTGACTACATGGACCTGCACAGCATAAATACACATCTGGTATGTGATAATTAAATGCTAGACTCAAATGGGAATCTTTATTTAGATATTAGGTCAAGAATTAGTTTTTCACATACTAATTTTATTCACTTCAACACTTTCCACTATATAATCTATGGGGAAAATAATCCTTTAGAGCAGCTTACGTGTACTTATTGGTGAATTATGCCTTTCAGAGATTTGCTGGATTTCAATTGTAGATCATATGGGATCTTTAAACTGAGAAATGTTAGGATCTGAATCTGTTTGCTGTACAGACCTGTTATTACATCATGTATTTCTGTGAATTGGCTCCAGGAAGAGCAGACTAAAGGTCATCAGGCAGAGGATACGGTAGAGGTGAAGAAACAATGTACTGTCTTGAGCTGATCTCTAATTTTTGTGCTGTGTTAGAAGTCCCCTGTGCAATCTAGATAAGCAGACATTTGTTCAAATTACAAGAGCTGCCCTAACCTGAAGAGATCAGTCCTCTCCAGGCCTGTTAGGGCAACTGTTGGTTGCTCTCCTTCTTCTAGCTGTAACAATGGGAATCAAACACAGATTTCTTTAATTTGAAGGACCTCCATTTACTTGACTGCTAAGAAACAGACTGAGTTATTGGGGCTTGTTATGTTTTTAAAACTTTAATTTTAGAATATATTGTAATAATATAGGAATGACATTTAAAAGCCTTGGAACCTTGTAGCCCCCACTGATCATACAGTCCATAAAATCATCAGTGGTAAAGGAAAGTTTTACATCACTGAAATAGGAACTGACCAAACTAACTGTGAAATTGGTACTTTGGAACAATGCTGGCTTCAAAAATCCAGACGTGGTGAGATGAATTACAGAGATAGTTTGTGACTTTAAGCTCTTTGGTTCTTAATTAAATGCTTCATATCAAGAATAACCAGTTTAAAGGAACTGTCATATTAAGATCAAACTATCAGTCTGTGTAATTCACTATATTAGATTGGATGGCTGATCTGGCTTTGACACTGGTTAATATTTGATGTTGTAGAAAGAGACAGACCTTCTCTAATGCTGATTATAAGTAGTTCTTTATTTTTCAAATTATGATTTTTTTGCAGTCTTTTGTAGTCTGACTAGATTGTACCTTTGAAACTGGAAGCTAATTTTTTCTTTCCATTTTTGAATTCATGTCACATTACCTCTTGAGGATGGTAAGAAACTGTCTGTTGATGTAGGAATTCAGTTCAGAATTGAAACCATCGGTACTTCACACACAGAGCTCAGATTGGCAATGTTTATTAACTTTCTTCATGAGTAATGCTATAAGTATTTGGAGTATCCTAAGTGCTGTAATCCCTTAAAAAAATCTGTGAAGATGAATTTCTGTGGAAATGCTGAGTGCAATATACTGCTCTGCACATCTTCAAAGGTGCCAATTGAATCCAGTCTTTATAGTTTCATTGAAAACCAAATCAGGTGAATTCAACTCAGTAATAGAAGTATGCATGGCAATGTAGCCAGTCTGATTTGAAACTGAGTCCATCGGTGACTGCTTAAAAATGTAGTGAATGGCATAACAAACGCAATGCAACAGTTTGGGTGTATCAAACAAACATGGCAAAGTGTCAAGACTGGCAAGGTAATAAACAACCTACCGGCATTACATTATGCTCTCCAGAAACCATGTTTTGGGAAAAAATAATCTGACTTACATGCTTTTGTTTCTCTTTTATATGGGAACAGATGGACCAGCTCCCAGTTACAGAAGACACCAGGAAGCAGAATTTCATTTGTGAGTGAGATGAAATTTTTAGTTGGGTTCTTAAAATCATAGAATCATAGAATACACATAGCAGAAAGGAACCCACAAGGACCATCCAGTCCAGCTCCTGGCTCCACACAGGACCACCCCAAAATCAGACCATGCATCTGAGAGCGTTTTCCAAACACTTCTTGAACACTGACAGGCTTGATGCTGTGACCACTGCCCCGGGGAGCCTGTCCCAGTGCCCGACCACCCTCTGGGTGAAGAACTTTTCCCTAACCCCCAGCCTGACCCTCCCCTGTCCCAGCTCCATGTTCCCTCGGGTCCTGTCACAGTCCCCAGAGAGCAGAGCTCAGCGCCTGCCCCTCCGCTCCCCTCGTCAGGGAGCCGCAGGCCACCATGAGGCCTCCCCTCAGCCTGCTCTGCTCTGGGCTGAACAAACCAAGGGAACTCAGCTGCTCCTAATATCTTTTGACCTCTAGAAGCTTAGCTATCCTCATAGCCTTCCTTTGGACACTCTGCTGTAGTTTTATGTCCTTCTTATACTGTGGTGCCCAAAACTGCCCACAGTACTTGACATGAAGCTGCACTGGTGCAGAGTGCAGCACATACTTGGTAGTCTGCTAAAAAGCACAAAAGCACAACCTTTGTGCTTTGTTCCATACACCAGTTCTAAAGATGACACGCCCAGGGTATTTGTCAAAAATTGTAGTGTTATTCAGTTGTATGACTTCAAGCATGAATTTATTAAACCAGCTTCACTATCAAGTAGTTTTCTCAGCTGCTGAATGAGAACTGGGACATTGAACATTTGAAAGTTAATGTGATCCTTTCACTGTCAGATTTCAACTTAGTGTCTGAGAGAGAAATCAGGGACTTTGGCAAGAAGGCTCAGCACTCTGCATAAAGCTGGATCTCTCTGGAGCTGTGTGCTTGCATTTGAAGTAACTTAATTCTTCTATGTGAAATCTTGAATCAGTGACTTGTTCACATTCAGAACACATATGAATGTACTTGTTGAAGGTGTTCATTATAGATATTCATTAATCTTCCATATTTATTTATTTATTTATTAAAAGTAGATACGTTTATCTATAAATAAATGATAAAGTCTTGAACTTCCTCAGCGCAATTCCCTGCTTCAGTTTAGTAGTTTTTCATACAGTGTCAATGATACAAATATACAAAGGATGTGGAATAAACAGACGCCTGGAGATGTAAGGATAGCGTGGCTTTTTCTTACTGCTATTTGTATTTCAGAACCTGACAGATTGCAATTGCATAAAAACACTTCCGTTTACACGCACTGCTCACGCCTCTGTTTTCCCAAGATGAAACAAAGACTCCACCTCACCAAGCTAGCAAGTAAAATAGACAAAAGGAAAGAAAAATAAAGCAGTGTTGGAGAGATGGCACAGAAGTTTTGGCTAGACTAATAGACTCAGGAGTGCTTCTGAGATGGTCACATCCTTCCTCTTATTATCTCCAGCTTTGATAGGGTAACAAAAATCACAGGGGCAGCTGCAATATTCTTTCCACCCCTTTCAAATGCCACAGTGCGTGCATGAGCAAGTCAGCTACACCTGTGAGTACACCAAGCATGCTATGAATGCTCTGCTTGAGCACAGCCTTTTGCAGAAATTTTCTCTGATGGTGCTTGCAATGAGAGGTCCTCACCCTGCTCCCTGCACAAGAGGCACTGGGGCTACTGAGCACCCCACTGCACCCCTGTTGCAAGGGGAGGCTGCTCCATCAATGCAGCCAACATCACAAAGTGACATGCTCTGTGGGGGGGAAGAGGGGCACTGGGAAGAAGTGGGTGGGTGACAGGTGTGCTAGGCCCTGCTGACTTGAGGGATTTGTTTTGGCAGCCTGAAACACTTGCAGACACTGAAAGACTTGAACAGGTGGGGACCTCTGAGCAGGCTGCTTTCCTGTTTCCCCTGACCTTATCTAAGCCCAAGATTGTGCATATTTTGAAGGTGGTTGGCATTGAGTTTGCCATAATAAACTTATGCTGTGTCCATACCAATAAACTGAAGTGCTAAGGTCCGTTTTCTCTACATGAGGTGAACCATGGGCATGTCCATACTATTCAGTTCTCTTAAGTCACTTGTGCAGAGTGCCCGCATCTGAGCTACCTGTGGTAGACCCCAGCCCATGCTAGTTCCTGAGCTGTGCCTGAACTAGCCTAGGAAAAAAGAGTGCCAGGAACACGCAGTGCCTAGCTGGGGCCCCACCATGGTTTAATGAGCCAGAATCAATGTACCAAGAGGGGTGTATGAAGGCAAAGCTTTGGGGTGTGTAAAGTGGATGCTACTCTTTCTTGGTTGGCCCAGGGAATTAAGTGTTGGTTGTTATGAGTTTCCCAGAGAGGCACTGAAAGTGATTTCTAATTAGAAGCTCCAAGTGTGCTTTGAGAGAGCTGCTGAAGAGAAGACCTCAGGTAAACAAGAACTAGGGAGGGATTGAATCTGAGAGGAGATGTGTCTGACTTAAAGCATACAGGTGTTCTGGGGAAAAAATGAATAAATCACACCATTTAAGAGATTTATTTGTCAGAACTTCTTCACTGATTGTTCTCAAAAGTCAGACAAAATGTGAAGTGTGCCATTGCTGCAAAACACAAGGACTTTGTATGGCTTTGTTGTGCCCAAATTACAGAAAGGAAAAGAAATGCAAACGTTTAACTAAATGCCTGATAGATGTTCCAGACCTGAAACTTCTCTTTTGTACTCAAATGCACCTTGGTGGGAGTAGTCTGGCGCCATCAGACTTCTCAAAGCTCAGGGTTGGGTTTATTTTTTATTTTTTTTGCATATAACGTTCTTTCTTTTCATATTGACTTGCCACGTACTATTAAGTTGTCTCTTCTCTCAAATTGCACTAATGGTGCACTGTAGATTTGAGTTCAATGTCAAACTTGCAACAAAATACACAGCTAATCTAAGCCTTGCTTGTCTGAATGCAAATCTTTTATGAGCTTATTAGTATGATTTTACTTTTGAATATCAGCCTATGTGGAAGGCATTGCGAGTTTCACAATGTGTGAGTTTGCAAATGTTGCTATGTTAAATTAAACCAGCACTTGTTTTATAGAAAATAGTGAGGATTTAGTGTAAGACAGCTATTTTTCTCTAAGAATAACTGGTACTCTTAGAAATAAACCTGGGATAATTTTCAGTCTGACTCAATGATAGTGTCCAGACTCCTAGTTACCAGACAATCTGTGCAACACAACTGCAAACTTTGTTTTGCTGTGTTTGCAGTCTTCAGTGGTCTCCCATCAGTTTTTATGAGACAGCTCCCTTTTATGTATTAGCTGCTCTGGCATGTGCCTGACTTCACTGCATCCTTTATTGCTCCTATTGGTCCACAGGCACTGAAGCATAATACCTCCTGTCCCCACGTACCCTGAAGTTCTGCTAGGGGTCATTGCTTGCGGTGCCTGGATTACAGATTTTTTTTTTCTTTTTTTTTCCTTGAGTAGGGAAAAACATCATTGTATTTATGTCCTTGAAGAGAAACTACTGACACATTTTTATGTGAGTCACTCTGGCACTCAAGTGAGGCAACATAATCCCACTGAATTTAAATGAGTTTAACTAATAGCAACTTAATGGGTAGCATTTTAACAAAGATATACTCCATAAATGCTCTATGTTTTATTTCATTCCTTTCCTAATTTGTAAAATAGCAGAATTCTAGGACTTGGAGTTAAAAATAGTCAGCTTATGTATGTGTTCATTATTGTATGTATGACATCCATGGTTTACGCAAGATAGTACAATACTACATTTACATGCATGCATGGCCTATTATTCCTATAATTACTTTATCACTTAATTAAATAACAGAAGCTTTTCCCAAATCTCTAATAAATTAATGCATCCTTTCCAAAGAACCCCAATTTATGTCTGTATCCAACGCTATTTGCTTATTTAGATATGAAATATTTAGAAGGTCAACATGACTAACAAGAAAAAGTATTTATTTATCATATTAACTTAGTATTTCTTGATTTTTTTATTTTTTATTTTTTATTTTTTATTTTTTTCCTGCTGCAAGGCCAAGAATTGAATCTTAAGACATCAATTCAATAATTTATTCCTTTTCACTGAAGCACTCTGGTCTGTGCTTTGCTTTAAGTAGGGCTAATTTTGTGGCAGAAAAACCTTATGCTTATTCCACCTGTAAGCTGAGCAACAATATTAGCTACAATTTTATACATTCACATTCCAGAATATTTTTCTGTACAAATTTACCTCTGGCTTCAGATCCAGGAATGAGGTATATAAGCAGATAATTAAGTGCTCTGCTGAATTAGTGCTTAAAGTGCACAGCAGCTTCCTGACATCACTTAGCACCATTGACTTCAGTGGGAATACAGCATTATGTTGGTGTAATGATCCAAACAGTATGGGCTGCTTTGGGTATTCTTTGGACACACTGCGGAAAGATGCCAATTTTCTATATTATGTCAAATGTGCTGCCGCTCTCAAATATTCTGTCATGGCCTGATATAAATAGCATCTGCAGTTTAGTACCTCTGCAACTTGAATGCGGAACCTGGAAGTTGATGAAAGAGCCTGACTTTGTGAAAAGATGACATGTTATAAGAAAGTGGGAATATAAGAACAAATATTCTCAAAGCAATACTTGGTGGATTATACAGCTTTTCATCTTCCTTGAATTGAATGCCTAGCACCTGAAAGGATGGATGTGCCTTTCATTTTGTGGGTTCTCCAAATAAACAGCTGGTTTAAAAACTTCAGACCATGTCTGCTGCTAAATGTGTTTTGCACTGGTAGTAAAATGCCACTGTGCAGAACAATCTATTCCCACATTGTCAGGAGAGGCTTGATGGGGGCAGGCCAAGGGCTTGCAGCTTGTTTAGAAGCACTGCAACCACTTGAACAGCATAAAGTGTTGAGAAGTGATGCAGAGCTGCATAAATAGGGATTACTGCAGTTTTAGTCGGGGCTGAAATGTAATGTGCTGACTATTACTATAGCTAAGAGGTTTCTCTGTTATATGAGGAGACTGGAAGCACCATCAGTTAGTTGAATGCTTTTGGGCAATTTAAGTCAATATGCCTTTGACAGCAATACTGGAAAGAAAAAAAATATAATCTGCTTTAGAAACAACAGTTGATTACTTTTCTTCAAAAGCTCCAGTGCCTTTATATTCTGATGCGAGGGCATCAAATCTACAAAGGTGTACACTTTATGCCAAGTGTGAACTTTTGACTTTCCCATTAATATGTGAAAAAATATGAAAAAGTTTTCACCATTTGCTCATGCTCTGTAAATGTTAATTGCATTTTAGACTTCCGTAAATCTATGCAGTTTCCATTAAGGTAAGCAGCTGCATTTCCTTCTTCGCCTGCTAGCCTCCATTACAGTGATGGGAAACAAGTGAAGAGAGATTTACCTGTATCCCTGCAGATTCCCAGATCCTTTCTTCCTGCTCATGAAGAAGCCACCTTATCTGGATGCAGAGGGAATAGAAACTAGTTTTGTATGAGGAAAAGGGACACAAGCAGGTTAGCAAGACTGATTTCAGAGACAGAAAGTATCTATGACTGAGATTTGAAGAAGAGAGGAACTAGGGACCAATAATGAAAAATGAGAGTGGACTGAAGAAAGAGCAAGCTGGTGGATCAGATGAGGAACTGGAATATGGGGAGGAGGACTTATTGCTGGGTGGGAACAGTAAATCCCTCAATGGACTGAAAACCTGGGGAAAGATGAAATAGCCATACCCAATTTACATGCCATGTAGGTTTTTACATAGATAACATCTTTTTATGCCCTCATTATAATCATAGTTCTTAGCATCTCAGCTCACCTGAAGTAGACAAATAGGACTCATCTCAGTTGCCCCGAATGATCTACAGCTAGTTAAGATGCTGTAGACTATCTCACCTAGCCTCTGCTAAGATGAGAATTTACTGTGAATTGCATGAATATGTATCTGATGTTGTATGGCATCTTAAAAAATGCTAGGTATCTTGGTTTGAGCAAACAGGCTGAGCCCTAGTGATGGTCAGCTGAATCCTGCCCTAGCCTCCAGTGTCTAGAGCTCCACTAACTTTAAACGGGAACTCTTTTGGAGTCTCCTGAAGACTGGCATCTATGTCCAAGTGCACGTGGACAGTGCTCAGTTGCTTAAACACAGGTTTAAGGCCACTGAAGATGCTCTGGACTATCTGGGATATCCTCATGGGCCTGGCAGCTGAGACTATGCACTAGGCACTCTGAGAGAGGCTCTGGGAGCCTATGAGAGGATCAGCTGAACTGACCCCTGGTTATTTCAATCTTTTGTCAGCTTGTTAAATTCCTCCAAAAGATTATATTACATACCTGCAGGGGCTGACCCTGGAGGTCCTTTCCAACATTCCTGAATTCTCTATCCAAAACAATTCCTTTCTGTGCAGAAAAATTCTAATTACCTTTATAAAATTGCTTATAGAAAATACACTTGGCCTCCATCTTTATCAGTGCATTTATATTTATGTCTGATCTACAGCACTCCAATATAACCTCGTAGTACATACTAAAAATTGTGGTAAATGTTTTCATTTAAGCATGAGGCTTTCACAATGGTACTGGGACAAAAAGAATACTGTTAATTTTTAAAGATTTCTGTTGCACAAATAGTCAATGAAAATCTCTGGCTGACAAGTACAAAACTGTAATTAGAGTATTTAATAAGAACAACTAGCAGTATGGGGGAGAGCATGTACTCTGTTTATGTAAGCACATATATTCTCCAGACATTTTATAGGCAACATAATTTCCTTAACGATTCCTCTAGGACAGCATGTACAAACCTCTGGTTATCAGTGAAATCAATTATTGTGGATTTTGGATACCAGCTTGTACTTAAACGGAAGTTATATATTTATTTATTCTTCATTACTTTATCATAGCTGGCCTTTTTGAATCACTTTCATGTAGATTGTAGTTAAAGGTTATCAGAGCTGTACCTAAAACATCAACATAATTTGGAACCGATACCCAATGAGCTGGGTAACTTGCTGTTTGCCTGTCAAAGGGATAACTTTGAATTTGTTAGAGATCTTTCTGACACAAGGGATTTATCTGCGATGCTCAATCTCAAGCTAAGCGCTAAGCCCTCGGAAGGCATTGTCTGAATTCCCTGAGTTTCCCACTTCCTGTTACTATGGAAACTATAGATGATTTAATTTTCCATGCTGTGAGGTGGATGTATTTGGGATGGCACCCTACAGTAACACATGAGGCACTCTAGGAAAAGAGAAAAAAATGTTTCCTAGCATTTTTGTGGGGAGAAGTGGAGTTAAATAATTTTTTAGATGTCAGCATTCAGATACTACCTGTGTTCATTATGAGAGAAGGAATGACAAAGGGATGGTTGATGTGAGGAGTACTTTGCTGCCATGCTTTGATATGTAGGCTTTTATTGGTCCCTTTGGGATCGTCTTGATCATTCATTTTCTGTTCACACAAGTCACACACTTGGCTTTCAAGTCCAGATCTTGAAAAATGCTCATTGAAATGAAAGGAATGGATACCGACTGTATTAGGATGCTGGGCTTATCATTGGTGTATATCAAAATATTTCTGCTTTTTCCTATGCTGTCTATGCCAGCTGGAGTCCTCAGGGCACATGTCAAGGCTTCGAGGCAAGAGGTGAGAATAAATGTAGAAAGACCCTGCATGCAGCAAACCTTGGAAATAAATCAGGAGCCGCCAGCAGGTTCCACCTCTCAGCCCTAGTGCAAAGCTCTCCCTGCTGGGTTTATCCCAAGCCTTTCAGCTCCTGAGTTGGAAATAAAGCCACAGTGCAGCCACATCCTCTCTGCCACTCAAGATTTTAAAGATGCTTGTCAAATCCTCCTCAGTCTTCTCTTTTCCAAGGTGAAGAGTCCTCATGTATTCAGATGTTCCTGATACAGAACCACTGTTATCCCTTGATCATCCTTGTTGTTATCCTTTGGACCTTCCCTCGTTCACACTGAGGTGGGGTGAGCAACAAAAGTTGCAAGACTGAAGATGAGGAGGCAGGAGGACTTTCCTAGATGCACTGTTTGGTTCTCTGTTCCTTTTTTAAGAATCAGTAACACCTGATTTATAGCAATCCTGTGTGTGGAAGAGGCTTTAATAATACCCGCTATAACTGTGAGCTCTTTCTAAGAGAGAATAGTCAAGTCAGAGCCCATCACTTTGCATGTAAAGCTGAGTTTGTTTAAAATGCTTTTACAAGTACCTTTACTGAATTTTAGCTGCCATTTATTGCCCACTCTACAAGGTTCTTCTGCAGTTTTTCACAATCAGCTTTCATCTTAACTACCCTGAAAGCTTAATACCACCAGTAAATGCTTCCACTTCCCTAGATGCCTTCTTTTCAAGGCCCTTTATTGAAGAAACTGAACAACACAGACCAAAACAGTGAGCACTCTGGGGATTCATTAAGGATCATCCTCCAGTGTGAAAACTTACTACTCATTTCAGCCACATTTCCTCTTCTTTAACTGGTTATTCATCTACATGTGGGTATTTCTTCTTATCCAACAGCAACTTTGTTTACTTGAGAATTACTGGGGAGAAACTGATTATTAAATCAATTTCCATGCATCTTTCCCACAGAATGTAGCCAATTTTCTTAATTTTTTACCTCTCATCATATTCATCTGTCTTTCTGCTTTCTCAGTGATTTTCCAGCTCTCATTTTCAGATGCCTTATATTCCCAGGCCTTATAATGATCGTCATAAATCTTTGAAGTTGTTGAGAGCCAGAAGGATTTCTCCCTTCATCAAGCTGCAGACTGTAATGAATGCTATTAAGGACCTGCACTGTTCATCTTGCAGGTATTTATGCCTATTAACTGCTAGATAAACATACATTGGTTTTCTCATCAGTATACAGACATGTCATTGGTTTTACCTTCATTGATCTGAATTCCAACGACTGCTGTTGCTTGCTTGATGCCACATTTTCTACATCTCTTACAGCATTTGAGGCAGATCATTTCCATTTGCCATATTCCAAGGATTACTGTCCCTGAGGCTTACTGCTTTTCTACAGCCACATTCAGGAGAATGGAGTTTTAAGTGCATAACTCTAGTTAAATCTAACTCAGCTTGGATGTTGCCCCTCACAACATATTCATATGATCTTTTTAAAAAATTGAATGCATAGTTAAATGACCCTAACTGGTCTAATGAAGAGCTGAAATCTCTCTAAACAGAGCAGCAGCCTTCTGGGAAGGAGGGGAACTTTGGTCCTTCCCAGAACAGTGGGATGTGCTGAAGGACCTCAGGAAACAAAGTGGTGAGGGGCTGGAGCTGTGAGGGGAGCAGCAGATACAGGGTGCATGGGACCGTAGCACCAAGGGACCATTGCTAAGCTGGCAATTTGGATAAAGATACCCTTCTTAGAGAGAGAATGGAAGAGCATTTTGCCCTGTAGATGTGACCCACACATCAGTATCAATTGGCTTTAGGGGCAGAGAGTGGTCCACACCTGCCCTATTCACTGCTCAGGGTGCTGCCTGTCTCACTAGTGACAGAAAGAGAAAATGCCTTAATTTGGGCAGGGTTTGCTGCAGTTCAGGAAATTCCTCAACTGACTTAAAGCAAACAAATAAACTGGAAACAGGGGCCTGCCGTACAAGAACATAATGGATTGAGAGAGAGTTCTACTATAAGTTTTTTTATTTCTATTAATCTTGACCTAGTCCTATAGGTTTTCTCTGCAGAAGAAGTTGAGAAATTGAATATATACTCTAATGAAACATAACTTTTTTTTTTGAGATTAAAATCTTTGCATTCTTCCTTGAAAAGTTTAGTTTGGGCAAGTCTCCAACTCTGGCTAACTTAGATTCCTGTTCCAGTAAGGTATACTTAAACTTGAGCACCTGAATTTCTCTCTGCAACATTGTTTTCTGTGGAATGTACAGTTTACATACCCGTCGCTTTCCTGGTAGACAGTTATGTCCAGTGTCTCTCAGCCTGCTCCCTGTACCTTATTGCCAAATACCTTCTGCTTTCTGTGCCACACCACTGCTTGAAAATTTAGCAGCCTTGAAACCTTTTTTTTCTGCCTAGCTGCCCTCTCCCAGAGCTGCTGATGCATCAGGCTTTACCTGTTGCCTTGTTCAGAAGCTGCAGGGATGGACTGGGAGCTGTGCAACGTGAAGAGGTCATTAGAGTGTGCAATGGCGTGTGAAACCCCCCCAGTCACCTTCACCACTAAGAAAGGGAGATGTGGATTCCACTACCGGTTACCAACAGAAACTAAGAAGCATACCAGAGTACCCCAGCTGGAGCTGACTGTGTGGTTACCAATGTGGAGACCTCCTCTACCGTCTGTGCCACCATCTCATGGGTGCCAGGTTATTTAGTGTTGCTCCTTTGCCAGACTCAAGACCCAAACAGATCCAATCTTATGACTTAGACCATGTTATTGAACCAAAGTTGCTCTCTGCAAAGGTCATGTCATGACACTGACAAGTACAGTGCACAGAAGGGAGCAGCAACTGACAGGATGCTATAGCCAGATATGCCGAAGCTGTAGCCTCAATTATTCCCTATCTCGCCCTGCAGAATCCAAGGGCTGCTTTCTTCAGCTTGACTCCAACGTAAATCCCTTCTGAGCTAAAGCTGCTGAGTTTTGACAAATTTGTGATCAGAGCCTGAGATTAACTTCCCTTAACCATGCATATCTTTCAAATCAAGGGTGTTTTTGCCTTGCTCTGAATGGAGTTATGTGACCCCGAAGCAAAATGCTGAGGATGAATCCCATGCTCTGCTGAAACCTGGTAGATTCATGTTTATTCATTTAAAATTTATCTTCTCAAAAGTCATTTTCTTCTAGAATTGTTAATATATTCTGGTAGCTGTTGGGAATTTAATGCTGTCATTTTCCTTGGCTTGCTGGGAGGGTTACATGTCACTTATAATTTACACAATATGTTGTTTAAAAGGTATAAGTGCAGTTTCATTATTACAGGGAGCTTGGAGAAACAACACAGCTGAGAAAATTAGCTGTGGATAGCCTCTAGAGATTTATGCAGCTCAAGGATTTTGTGATCTTGTGATGAGATTCATTAATAGTGCTGCATGCTTAGTTACACCTCCACCTCTGCCTGCCGATCCCAAACCGTTATATTGGGAAAAGTTTACAGTGCTCAGAGCCCTGAGCTACTGTAAAAGTCTATGAATCTGATCCTGCATGGGCCAAGCCTACTCAAGGAGCATACTGTCACTGAAGGTTTACTGGTGTAACGCGTCGGGGGAACAGTGTGTAACGAGTGCAGTTCACTCCAGCAGTGATGATCTGGTGCTGTTTGGTTTATTCCATGCCCTGTTTTTTCCATGGATGGCAGTGTCATTTCCATATAGCCGTGTCAACCAGCAGCTGCACCCGCATGGGTTTGGTGCTCTCCCTCCAGGAAGGCAGTATTACGCATGTTTACAACTCACACCAATAATGCCTGCAATAAATGCAGCCTTTTTGCTGGCACCTGTACCACCTACAAATGCACCAACAACACACTTACCGCTTCCTGATCATAAACAGTGTCTATAGAAAAAACATTCAAAGTCTTTAAAAATATTGTTGAACAACATGATCATGAACATCAGACCAAATTTCTAGCAAATAGCTCTTCTGAGAGTAGGATGTTTCCCTTTAGCTCATAATACAGATAAAATGTTCAGAAGCTTAAAGCGAATTCAAACAATTAAAACTGAAAAACAATAAAGCTCTTCTAGCAGTACATCATGCCATAGGTAAAAAACCATGCCTAACATATTGCTGTAACATTAACTCAATTGGACACACTACAGAAAAGCTCATTTCATTCTGGAGCCAGCAACAATAAACCATTAGTGTTTTCTGCTTAAGGCAGGAAGGAGAACTGAGATGAGAGCCCTTGTATTCAGAGTAGAGTTGTCAAGAAACCAAGACGGGGCATGTAAGTAGGACAAGGTGAGGGCATGCCACAGCTTGGGATGCTTCATTGTGCGATATGCACAGGCAACTTCTGTAATATTGTAATTGTATTGCAATAGACTACCCCAAGGAATGGAACTGCATTTCCTGTTCTGCATCATCCCACAGGTGTCAAATTTAGAAGAAGGCTACATCTCAACCACGTGGGCAGATTTCACTGCTGTCACTGGGAACCTCTGCTCAGCATTGGTGAGGCCACAGCTGGAGTGCTGTGTCCAGTTCTGGACTCCCCAGTATTAGAAAGCTATGGAACTACTGGAGAGAGTCCAATGAAGGTCCACTAAGATGATAAAGTGCCTTGAACATCATCTATGAGGTAAGCCTGAGAGAGCTGGGACTCTTCAGCCTGGAGAAGAGGAAGGCAGGATTTCATCAATTTCTGTATACACTTGAATGGAGGATGCAAAGAGAATGGAGCCTGGCTCTTTTCAGTGGTGCCCAGGGACAGGACAAGAGGCAACGGACACAAACTGGAACACAGGAGTCACCATCAGGGAACATTTCTCTACCATGAGGGTGACAGTACTGGCATGGGTTGCCCAGAGAGGTTGTGAAGGCTCCCTACGTGGAGATCTTCAAAAGCCACCTGGATGTGTTCCTGGGCGGCCTGCTTTGGATGGCCCTGCTTGAGCAGGTGTTTGAACCAGATGACCTCCAGAAGACTCTTCCAGCCTCAGCCATTGTGATTCTCTGAATGCCATGAAATATCTAAAAATAAAAGCTTTGCAGTGAAGATAGCATTTTTCACTTGCTTTTTTTGCACGAATGCTGTCTTTATGTGTTGTTCTATACTGGATGCCCAGAGAAGATAAATATTCCAGTATGCAGCTCATTACTTCCCATGAATCTCTACTATGGGACCTGTCCTCTCCCTGTCTACACTATTTAGAGAAGGTACAAAGACCAACTGTATTGTCACGGCCCTGAGAGTACCAATAGGCCTTAATGGGCCTCCCCTCACATTCTGCCTAGGGGCCCAGGAGCCCTGTCGCAGCTCATCTTGGGGTCATCCGTCCCTGCCTGACCTGTGACAGAGGAGTATGGGTCTCCAGCCATGGCCATGGCCATGGCCATGCAGCTTCCTTATGAAGACCTCCACCTGCACTCTGGTTTCCTGGCTTGACCTTGGCTCAAGCGGGTCTCAATACTAAGACTGACTTACAGACTGACTTCCTAGCTTGATCTGAGACCTGCCTTATCACCATGGTATTGCAAGATCTGCTGTCTTGGTTGGAGTGCCACTGTCTTTGGGGCCACCCTGCTTTTATCACTCAGAAGTGTTGGGATGGGCCCTGGCTGCTGGGGACTCTGGCCTGCCAAACCAAGGGTCCTTCATGGCTCAGGGCTCCAAGCAACCTTGCTCTTGCTGCTCCCTGTGATACACAGCTTCTTGTGATACACTGAGTTTTGTCCCTTAGGAGCCTGTGCCATGCAGAGAGAACAATCTGTCTGCAGATCAGCCATCTCTCTTCATTTTCCCCAAAGGCAGAAGTTTTTACATCTGGACCATTAAACACAGTCCTAGCAGAGGGAAGAACGTGCACATGTGCCACATGAATGCCTTGCAAATTACAGCCTGAGCATTCATTTCTTAGGGAAATATGCAGTAAAAGGCAGAAGGGTCTTCTGATCTTTAAAATATGAATCAAATCATCCTTGTGGGCTGGAGGCTGCAAGAGGCATCAGGAGCCATGCAAATCTGGAAAGGTACACACATATACAGGCTCACACACACACACTTTTTTCCTGACTTCTTGTTAGTGTAATTCTCAATACAGAAGGCAGAAGGCTGTTCCATTTAGCAGAGCTGGGGAGATTGCAGTAATAGGAAGATCAGCAATTCCCCATAATGGTTCTGCACAGTGAAGGAGACCATCATGTCCAGGCCTTCTGGCCAGAGAGCACATTGGGGATCTACACTGGGCTGCTACAGCCCTGCAGTCTCAAGTCCCTTATGAAGGATGGCTTCTAGAGGATCTCAGTTCTTGTCTCATTTTTACCTTTAAATTGCTAGATCCTCCCCACTCTTTCTGAAGAAAGGAAGAATGGGGGGTGCACGGTGCTTGGAGCTCCAGAAAAAAAAAAAAAAAAAAAAAAAAAAAAAAAAAACATTATAAAGCTTTATATAACACAGAGAAATGGACGAGACATCATCCTGAAAGAGTGCTTCAAGTGTGTGACGTATTCAAGACCTCATGAACTTCCAGGTGTGCAAATGACACACAAAAAAACATTTCTGTATTGGAAATTCCAACCATGCCATCAGAAGTCAAGACACTTTCTCTACAGCTTCTAGCTGTTCCTGGTAATTTGACCATCTCAGCCTATACAGTGGTATGTTGGAGGTCACAGACAGGGGAGTGTGCAATAAAACACAATTTTTGAACAGCTGCAAGGCAGTGGGATGTGTCCAGTCAGTGTGCAAAAAGGAAATAAGACAAAGAGGAACTGTGGCTTTGCATTTGAAAAAAGTACTCTGATCCTACCCTGAAAAAAACAACAAAACAACTGAAATACAAAATGGCCAGAGAGGGAATTAATTTGCTCGAATGCCTGAAAGATGAGTGGAATTTGTGGATGCATGATGGATGAGCATTTAAGTATACGCCTGAGGATTTACAACATACATAATTAAGTGGTATAGCAGACAGATGAGTTTGAGATGACTTCTCACTATCAATAAAAACATACTGGAAATTTTAGATGTATTTTACTAGATCAGGCTAATACATTTTTTGATCATCTTCCTTCTGAATTCTATGTTTGTACATCAAGGACATGATCCAAGCCCACTGCATTTGATGGAAAAACTTATACTGAATTCAGTGGGCAGTATTTAATCAGGTTCCCTACAAATATTGTATTATATTTTTGATGTCCTGCAAGGTCATATTATATTTTTGATGTCCTGCATATTTTATGAAAAATATAGACTATAGATTTATTTTCAATTAAGTAATTATCTACTACAGTTCTTCAAAATTCATGCAAGTCCTCAATAAGACTTTTGAGTGATGTACAGAAAGCTCATAAAACATCTACTTGTGTGAACGTAAAAAAATTAGTAAGGTGTTGAGTACCAAAATAATTACTTTGCTTTACACCTTGCCAACAAACAGATAGTGCCTGCACAAAGGTTTCCTCTCCTTTGCGTTAATAGCCAAAGAACTTTACCCATTTGTTCACAATCATAAGTATCTGAATTCCTTTGTGCCCTGCAGTGAAATGAAATAACGTGTCTAGAATTTCAAATTGCCAACTGATGTGAAACTGAGGCTGGAGCATAATACAATTCTGTGATTAGAAAACATCTCTCTCTTTTTTATTTGAAGAAATTACAACAGTCAAGAAGAATAAAAGGTCCGTTAACGGACTTCTTCTCATCTGATAGTGAATTGCAGTAACAGCTGCTTTGCAGGATGCCATTTACTGAGCACTGCTTTGAACTGATAGGCTGCTCACAATTGCTTCTGTGCTATATTCATGATTCATAAAAGGTAGGAATTTCATGGTGTTAAGCATCCAAATCTCACATCGTTGTTAAAACTACATCTAGAATAGATCTGGCTCTTTGTGCTTAAAGTTTTTGATTTGTCACAATCATATTTCCCCATAAAGACAAGCATCACTGCCGTATCAGAAGAAATTTGTTTCAAGAACAACATTTCACAATTCAAAATGATATATACTAAAAAATGTCTCCTCATATATAGCAGAACTTCTCTGTAATTTATTGGCATGGATCCCAGCACAGCCAGTTTTGCCCTACTTGGAACACAGTCTTTTTAGGTGAGCAGAATACAGATCGAGTCTTTGCTCATCATGTTATTTTCTACTCATTTTAAATGCTTCCTGCAGTCAGCTGAATTACAAAAATTGCTGTAAAAATCCAGACTCTTTGTATATCTCCAATAACATTTTATAAAACTTAACTATAAACTTTTGTAATGTAATGCTGCCATGAAAAAGCCAAGAAATTATTCCTCTCTGCTCCCCTTGGGCTTCTCAGATCTCATAAGTCCTTTGCAAAGGTTTAACTTTAGCTCAGGAGGAAGGGGCTTCTGTCTTAGAGGCATGAAGCTCCAGATATCCTTGTGCACTGGTCTGCTTTGAAGTGACAGCATTTATTTTCTAGTACTGACAGAGAGCAACTGGATCTAGCAGAGGTCCCTCAGTGGCTTCATTCACTGTCTGTGCTCCAGCTGATCCACAGTGAACCCTCACTTTCACACTGTAAGCCTCTGTGCAAGATAGGTTTTTTTCCCACTCAACTTAAGAAAGACATTTAAAATACCATTTTCAAGGTAGTAGCTTTATTTTTTATTTTTTATTTTTTATTTTTCCTTGTGGTAGATTGTGGTAGCAGGTATTTCATATTTGAAAATTAAATTTTTATCACAATTATTTGGAAATGTATTTGAAAAGTTGAAAATACTGAAGAGAGAATTAATCCCATGGATAGCTCTAATCACAAAAAAATCTACTGAAGGCTGAGTCAGGTTTTGTAATTTTATAAATTTTTATTTTTTCTTAATTGTACTTTCTGAATTATACAGGTGACAAGTGAAAGGACATTTCTTCTCAGAAAGAGCAGTCAGGCATTGGGACGGGTTGCCCAGGGAGGTGATGGTGTTACCGTCTCTGGGGGTGTTTAAGGAGAGGTTGGACGTAATGCTCAGGGACATGGTTTAGTGGGTGACATTGGTAGTAGGGAGATGGTTGGACCAGATGATATTGGAGGTCTTTTCCAACCTTAATGGTTCTATGATTCTGTAAACAGCTTGCCATTTTCACCTGCTTATATAACTACTCCTTCAGTCTTATCTGCTGAAAAGGCCTGACAAAGTCTAGTGCAGTGGAGTGAATTTTGGAGTTATTTTGAGATTATTTTACTTGCTGCAGCGTATTACTGTGTCTGAATACAGGAAACAGTGTTGCTCTTTGTGGACTTTCTGAATGTTGTAGCGGAATGTGTAGTACAAACCCACAACAGGTTTTCACTATATATGTATACTTGAGAGTACAAAGATGAATTATATATTGAGAAATCAATGTTTTGAAAATACATGCCTCATGGTTTTTCTCAGGTGTAAGCATTATTTTAGGTTTTGTCTGTGATCACCACTTTCCTCAAAAGCAGAATATTTCCTTAATGCTTGAAAAAAACTTTGTCTTCATATTTCTAGGAACACCTGAAGATGCTTGAGAAAGGGATGACTCCATTGCACACAAGGGACACAGATCAGTCAGAACTGTGTCAGCTAATGCTTGTAGCATCTGGTGATTTGAAGAGCAGTAGCCATCAGCACAGAAAAGAAGTGCTGCTTGGGTGGAAATGGCAGTGGTGATATGCAGTTCTCAAGAATTCCTGTATCAAAACTCCTTATTGAAGCACAAAAACTGGGCTGCAGTGTGGTTAAAGGAGATCGCTGAGATCAAGTTAGGGAACATTTATACCAACTGCACATAGGTAACTCCACAGAGCTTGGAGGAATACATCCATAGGTGCAAGGGGAGTTGCTGCTGTCTTTGCAAGGCTGTTCCTGACTATCTTTGACAGGTGATGGCTATCTGCAAGAAAGCGCTCATCTTCAGCAAGGGCAAGGAGAACACAGGGCTGTTCATCTTCACCTCAGTCCCTGGAAAGGTAATGGATCAACTAACCCCAGAAACCATTTCCAAAAATATTGAGGACAAGAATTTGATTAAAAGTAGTCGACATGAATTTATGAAGGGGAAATCATACTTAGCCAGACTGGTAGTCCTCATTGGACTCTTTTCCATGGTCTGTTCTGTGAAAAATACTAACTTATCCTTTGCGACTTGATACATATGTGTTTGTTATTGTTGTTTACTGAGGACTTGATTCTCCCTGTTTTATTCTTTGCAAGTTTCAATCGAGTTTGAAAGTTACTAAACAATATACACTGTTAAGCTTCAGTTCTCACTCATGTCCTGTTGTATCTAATTCTCCACCTGTGCTACATGTGGTCAGTTTGGATTGTAAACTCTTGAAAGTAGGGATAGCATTCATTAATTTGGCCACAAAAATTGTTGCATATACTAAACAGTGATTTTGGAAGGTATTCTTGGAATGACTGCTGCATTAAATAGCTTTGCACTTTGTGGAAGTATGCTTTGCATGAACTATCAATGTCTGCTTCTTTTTTGCGGCTCATCAGCACATGTGCAGAGAGCAAGTTGCTAATTTTCAGTGGACATCCAAGGGCAGGCTTGGTTACAGTGTGCTGTAATTCACAAACACCACTTTGAGCAGTTCAGGGTGCTCCATGGGCTCTCTCTAGCTACTGGAAATGTGACAGCTGAAGGACATCCCCAGGGGGGAAGTTGCGTGAGTCAGGATCTATCTCAGTACTTTCAATGAAAGGGATTGAAAACCAAACCTCCCCCTTCAGGGGTAAGTGAATAATTTAGGTTGTTTTTCCCCCTTTTGCTAGCAATTTGTTTCACATGTACACACCTGTGTGTTTCTAATTAAGTAGGAACCATGCTGAAATGACAAGGCAGTAATCTTTCAGTCCTAGGAAAAAAAAATAATAAAACCTCTGAGGCAAAAATTGAGTGGTAATTAAGAACTTAACTTTAACATTTGCAGATTTTGCTGACCTAGAGTGAGTGAGGGGTGTCTGGAGGATGTTTACCACCCCTCTGTGGTTCCCAGCTGTCTTGAAGCCTTCTGTTTCACAGATTACTCATTCTGCATTTTTGCTTTCACTTCCCGTTCCTGCTTCTCCTTATTTTTATTTTTATTTTTATTTTTTTCACCTTTCTTGGGAATACCCCTCGCCTTTCTTCAGGAAACTTTTTCCTGAAGTTTTCTTCAGGAAACTTTTCCTCTGTGCTCTCACCTCCCTCCTTCCCCTTTTCCTTCCATTATTTCTCCTTTTTTATTTATTTTATTTTATTTTATTTTATTTTATTTTATTTTATTTTATTTTTTCTTTCCACTATCACTGTTGGTTTTCTCCTCAGCATGTCTTATTTCTCCCCTTTTGTTTCCTCTGTGTGACAGGATGGCAGTTCAGGACTGGAGCTTTCCTTTGTCAGGAGTATGTTTGTTCCAAAAATGTAAACCTAGGACTGAGAAAGACCAAGAAATGGCCCAGAAGACATGAAAATAGATACAGAAAGAGGAAGAGGTTTGTGCAAAAGAGGAGACAGATAGCAGGTGTAGAAATATCTTAGAGGGCATCTCAGGCAGCTTGAAAATGGCTTGTCCACAAGGGAGATTTCTTCTGGTTTGTTCTCTCTTCCTAAACCCCAATCAAACCCTGCTTTATTACACAAAGCCAGAGAGACATGATTTTGTCACTCACTCACTTTCCTAACACCCTGGATCTTTCAAAATTTTGTAAAACTATACAGATGGGTGTTCACCTTATCCACTTTGATTTTCAGCCCCAGTGTCGTCTTGCACCAACAAGATTATTCATCTAAGTGAAAACATATGCCTTTTATGGGCCTTCAGTTTGCTGCCTAGCAGCTTTAATGCATATCCCTTGAATTTGATCAAGAAAAAGGAAAATAAAAGTAATTGCTGAAAGACTTAACCACAGGAGGAAAAAGCTTTCAGTCTAACTGAATCAGCTTTACAAAGAGCCGGAGAGAAAAATATAGAAAGTATGTTATCTTTGGAACCACTGGCCTAAATATATATATATATATATATATATATAATTACTACAGATTTATAAAAAATGGCATATTTTTGAACTATCTTATGGGAAGGGCCATAAATATTACTATATAAATAATAGCATTGTTCTAAGCTTTGCACAGCTGAGTGATGAAAAAAATGTTGAATTCAATGAAGTAGAGAAAACAGATTGGAAGACATCAAGAAAGGAAAGGAGAAAGCTCCTTCCTTCCTTCCCTCCTTCCTTCTTCCCCCCCCCCCCCCCGAAAATTACCATCCTGCAGGGAGGTGATGTTGTGGCACTAACTCCACAAGTCCTGTTCTTGCAGCACTGTGAGTTTTAGAGATCCTTGTTGCTGTTGAAAGATGGAGTGAAAAATCATTTTTTCACCAATCAATGAAACTTCACCTTGGTGTAGTTACGTATTTGTTAAAAGTAGGAACACATTTTATTTGAAGTCTAGGCTTTGCTACAAGTGCTGGGCTCAGTCCAGAGCGATGCTATCTATTACCATTGAAGCAGTAATGTTGACCCAGAGCAGAACCTGGCCCCAAATGTTTTTTTTTTTTTTTTTTTTTTTTTTTTTTTTTAATTTTTCTTCATTACTGAGTTTTATGTAGGTCTTTCACATCTAAGAAGTCAAATGCGAAATGAATTTCTGTGTTGGGCTATTGGAAGGTGACTAATATTTCAAAAGATGTAGTAAGGGTTTGTAAACCATTTATATTACACCAGCAATGTTTTTTGTAGCTGTTCTGTTCAAGTATTTTTCTGAAGGAATGAATATCTTGAAAGCAGGAGTGACCTCTCAAAAGTCACTTTACACTTGCAAATGAGAATCTGTTAAAACATATTAATCAGAATCACATTCTTTGACTGTGAAAAATGAAAAGCCTTTGCTGTTTCTACCCCAACTCTCCCCCTGGTGCTAAGACATTATCTCCTCAGTAGCTGAGTAGGATGTTCCAGCAGTAATTAATTTTCCATCAGCAGCTCCAATTCAGCACCTGTGTGAATTGGATGTGCCCTGGATGTGGCACCTGGCCTTCATTCAGCCTTTACCTCTGAGGAGCTGCAGCCATCTTTGGTGGGGAGGAAGGGGACAGGCTGGAGGTAAGCCACCAGTATCCTCTGCAGCTGGGTTTATGAGCTGCCATTGCTGCTTTTATGCAACTTGTGAGAGCCATTCTAGAAACTGCCGTGTGGTTTCCACCATTTAGTAAAAGTCATCAGTGAATATTAAACTCCTGAGCCACTATGCAACATGACAAAGGCTGTTTTTCAAAATAATACCCTGTGCATGCAGATAATTTACTCAAGACTAACCCACGACCCAGCAAGTATCTCAGGAATAACATCTGGTAGTCTTTCCATTACTGGGGTGATCGTATCCTCCAGGTTATGGAAAAGACCATAACAAATCCCTGTCCCACAAAAACAAGCTGAGGTTGGCCCCTGCAAGGCTATCTTAAATTTTACTCTTGTCTCAGTATGCCAGGTCTAGGGGTTTCTTGCCAGGGAAATTCAGTGAATTTTGTGTGGCTACTTTTTAGGACACACAATCCCTCCAGATATGGTGTCTCCTTTTCTGTGCCATACAAACTGTCCATGGTTAGAGCTGAGCATGTAAAGCAAGATACAGCAAGCTTCTTAGCATGTCTATACCTAGTGTACAGCTTTCCTGTACTACTTTAGTCCTTTTTAAAAGCCAGTGCTTGGCTTTAAAAAATAAAAAATAAAAAATCACACCATTAATCTGTAGATACAGTTCTAGTTTCTGAATGCAAATATTTGAGCATCTATCTAGTATTGAGCAGATCTTGCTGCAGTGTCGTGACAGGTAATGAGCTGCCATGGGTTGTTCGAGGATCACTTTATTTCTGGAAGGGTGTTGGAACTGTCAGATTTCAGTATTAGGCTTCTATGAATACCTTAGTTTGATCATTTAACTAGTGAGCCTATAGCTGCTTTTTCCTTAACCTTTTATGTTACATAAAGGAATACACTGTAAGATGATGTTAGTGAATATTTACAAGAATTCCCCACTAAATATCATCTATTGCTACTGAAATATGAAATCATTTATGCTCCATTTGGGCCATTAGTTTTGTTTTGCCAGAAAGCTGAAATTTGCTTAGGACCAGTAGGAAAAGATTGCAGCATTAATTGATGTGGCTGTGTGCAGAAAGCTTGACGGTAGTAATATATTTGTAATGCAATCAGTGATAAAGCATTCGTGTCCTGGTATTTGTTGAAACACTTAGCTTATTTGCATAGAAATAGCTAAACAAATAATTAAGTGCTCCTTACACACAGAGTGGATGAGGATAAAGTTTTCTCATAGTTTTGGAAAAACAGATGTGTGATCATGTTTTTAGCTGTAGTGAAAGCTAGTATAATTTAATGCCCTACCAGTTTTCCCTATGATAAGCACAGCTGATAAATGTTCTACTTGGTATTAGTGGTCTGAGCCTCTGACTTATTCCAGATGAATATTACTTCTTGAAATGCCCTTTCTTCCTATCCAATAGTTCTTATCTCACAGATTTTCATCTTAGCTGCTAAGATGCTGACTTTTTGACAAGGTAACTTTCCTTCCAGTTGAATTATTTCTGAGAATTCCATCATGGTGAGCAAAAAGAAATTATCTTCAGATAAATAATGGATATTGAGACTGTGCCAGGCAATCCATTGAGATCTGGGGGTCTGTGGCCTGACAGTGGAGTTCAGTGGTGAGTAATTCCTCTGGGTTGTTAAATTGCTTATTGATGTTGTCCAAATTGAAGAATCCAGAGGTTTAAATAGTCTTAATAAATAAGAAAACTGTATATATATTTTAAAATGCAAGTTGTATCAAAATATATTTAGTGTTGATAAAGCATTAGAAATGCCAGGTCAAAGGGTTTGCTGGCAAGAATAGGCAGAGCTTCACTGACTTCCACCAAGTCACTGTAGCCGAGCATTTGCACAATGATTTAGCTTTAGGAAATGTCTAAAGCACAGAACATAAAATGTTGTCGCTTGCAATGAGAACACTATCACCTAAACGGGACTATGAACAATTTAGGGATCAGAATGCAGAAAACCCTGTCAGGAAGAGAAAGAATAAAGCAGACTGGAGAATTGATGGGACAGGGAATAGGGAAATGAGAACTCACAGAAAAATATTTCTCTAACTCATTCTTGCTGTTTCCAGCAATAGTTTCAAATTAAGTCTGGGAACATTGAAAAAGAATTAGAAATCTGAGTAAACGATTGCACAGAGGCAAAGTAAGCTGCAGCTAAGCAAAGGAGAATACTGGCAGTGGAAAAACAGTTCTTGTGGATTTATGGTGAATTTAAATATTTGCTGAAGAATAATATGCAGAGAGCTGAAACACAAAGATAAAAGAAAAACCTCGGCTCCCCAAGGTGATAATGAAATCAGGTGGTAGTGATGCATAGAGGCAAGGCTGTTGCTAGAACTAAATCCTGATACATAAAGAACATTTTGGATGCTTCTGCACTTTGTTTGACATTGCTCCTGAGACTTTGCATCAGTAAGTGAGGTTATATCAGCAAAAGAAACAAGTTTTCAAAAGGTTTCAAAAAAGGCTCTGGTCCTGACAGCCTTCAGATGCTGAGCCATGTTGGACTGGAATAATTTGTGAAGAGCACAGAGACCTTAACTGGATGGCCTTAATGTAATTAGGAAGTTGGCTCATGGCATGAAGAACTGAAGTAGGATTTTGTGTTCTTCTGTCCCCTGGGACAACATAAAGAAATATAAGGCTAACCAAAAGTTACAGTGCGTTAACGAGGGAGTTGTCCAACTGCCTCTTGAGCATTGACAGGCCTGGGGCATCAACCACCTCGCTGGGAAGCCTGTTCCAGTGTTTGACCACCCTCATTGTAACAAAATGTTTCCTAATGTCTGGTCCAAACCTCTGGCACAGCTTTGTGCCATTCCCTCATGTCCTGTCTCAGTCCCCCGGGAGCAGAGACCGGCACCTCCTTCTGCCTTCCTCTGTTCAGGAAGTTGCAGAGAGACACGAGGTCACCTCTCAGCCTCCTCTTCTCCAGACTGGACAATCCTAGGGTCCTCAGCCTCTCTCATAGCACATGGCTTCCAGCCCTTGTACCAGCTTTGTTCCCTGTGCTGGATGCTTTCAAGGACCTTAACATCCTTTTTATGTCTTGGAGCCCAGAACTCCACACAATATTCAAGGTGAGATTGCACCAACACTAAATATAGCAGAAGAATCACCTCTTTTGACCATCTGGCTGTGCTGTGTTTAATGCACCCCAAAACACAGTTTGCCAGTCACTTCTAGGAACTGATAGCATAAACCTAATTGCAAGTAAAGGCACTCACATATGCAGTCTGATTTCTCTCTCTCTTTTCTTTTTTCTTCTTCTTTTTTTTTTTTTTTTTTTTTCTTTTCTTTTTCCCTAATGCTAAGTCTTTCCACAGTTCTCATGACTTTGCTCCTCACACCCTATGCGCTGATAACAGGGTAACGACTCTCCATTTTCAAAAGGATGTCCTGCATGTGGATAACAAAGGACCCTGCCAAGAGATGTCACCCCCCAAGTGTTCATTAGCTCTTGTATTGCCCCTCCTGGTGGTAACGAAGGGACAGAAGAATTTTGCCTACAGGCAGGCAGCCCAGGGCCAGTGCCTCTGCACATATAGGTACTGTGTAGTAGTTCACATGAAGTTCACTGTGCAAGTGGAAGTTCAAAACTGTACCTGAAATGCCTAAAATAGATAACAGATTTTTCCTTTAGCTCATGACACTGGAGCATTGCATAAAAATCCATTTAAGTTCTCACTGGAGTCACTGAGCTGAAATCTCTCCATCCAGCTGCAGTTTGCAGACTTCTCCCCCAACACACCGTGGCTAGGAGAAGAGAGAGGGAGAGAGCTCAAGCCTGCTCTGCTCCTGCCCCACTTGGCTGCTCAGCCAGCCTGGCCTGGGAGAGGCATCCAGGCAATCTGCAGCACGCACCTGGGGACTCTGTTCTCATCTCATTGTGTTAGTGTTTGAAAGCCATGTCAAGGAATCTAAGGAATCTCTTATTTTTCCCCCCCTTGGGATGGAGTTTATTCAATGAAGCTGCAGTTAAGGACATCTTAATATGTGACCTGACTTTGACCTGAATTTGAATGTTGTGGTTTTTGTTTTTTCAAGCTAGATCCAAGACTTCAATCAAACATGCATTTGTTAAGGAATTCCCCAAGGATGCTGGAGATGGTGCTTCATTCCTTTGTTTTATTCATGGGATTTTAATGCAGAATGAGGACTTGCTGTCCTGTGGGTGCAGACTCTGCCTGTCTGAATAATGCAAAATATTCTTGCAAAATAACTGAGCAGGAGACAAAGTGTGAGGCAGTGAATGTAATGTGCTCACGATGGTTAGAGTGTCCTCCAGAAAAACAGGCAGTGTAGTGTGCAGTTGAGGCTCCAACAGACAGATATTGCATTAACTTACCAAATGTGAGCAGGAAAGACTGAGGGATAGGGCACTTTTATGTGCTGATGCTCACCTGCTAATGGGGCATTTGTACAGCGGGAGCAGAGAGGTGAGCTCGGGTCCTCCATGTGCTGGGTAAGAGCATTAACCATTAAGTTAACACACAAATAATTGCACGGACTACTTTCCTGCTTTCGTAAAGGGTGTCTGACTTTTGCTTCAGTTTTAATTATTCTGACTTTGAAAAACTGAAAACCTTTGGTCCCACATTTTTATTTTGGCAAGAAATCAAACAAGTTAAAAGGTAAAATGTATTCTGCGGCAGAATCAAGTTTCTCTGCTTTCACAGCTCTGACAGCTGCTTTACTCTCTGGCTGGCTTCTTTGAGACTCCTGAAGCCAACAGCTCTAACTGAAGCTGGGATTTATGCAGAGAAAAACCACCACCAACAACAACAAAAAAAGGAAGCCAGTTTTAAGAAAAATCCATTTATTATTATATAGATATATAATACAGTATATATAATACAGTATAACATTTATATAATAAGAATATAAGATAATCATGTTACTTATAGATCAGGTATAAATCTTGATACAAATCTGTTGAAAATTTCCTTATGGACATTTCCATAACATTTTGCCACAAATTCCTATAATTACTCTGGTGTTATTACAATCTATTTCTCCCAAATTTTGCACCAATTTAATTGAACTATTTTGTAGGCAGGTATATTTTTATTTTGGAAAGTGTTTAATAAAGTGATTTTATCTGGTTTGTTATGTGACAAGGAACCCTTTTGGTCCTGACCTCTTTGTCATATGCCTTGCACCTTCGGTGTCCAGTGTTGTCTCTCTTGCCCACCCAGTCCTTCCCCACCCAGTGTTGTCATTCCTGTTATGAGGAATTATGATATGTTATTCCTTAAGAGAAGGCTTCTGTACTACACTTTCCTTACCCCACCAACCACCCTTCTTCACCCTCATTTAGCAGATGACATCCTTCCAGGGCTTCTTTTATCATGAACCCATTTGCAACTTGCTTAATTGTTGCGGACAAGCACTTCCAGTTACTGCATTTCCTGTTCCACCTTTGCGTCTTGTGACCTCAGTTGCAAGTGGTGGCAGGGTCACCGTCCCTGGGTGTGTTTAAGGAAAGGTTGGACGTGGTGCTTAAGGACATGGTTTAGTGGGTGACACTGCTGGTAGGGGGATGGTTGGACCAGATGATCTTAGAGGTCTTTTCCAAACTTACTTTTTCTATGATTCTATGATATTTAGGTTCAGAGCAGCAGTGCAGTTTTGAAACAAATTCTCATTATCCTGTGTGTTAATGGCTCAGTTCTTGAAGCAGCTTGTTTACTAAACTGAATTCCTGTTGGAGGAAACTGGTCTGTCTGATAAGAGTCCTGTGGAAACTTGTATATGAACACATCATGAAGAACTGTCACAAGATGTATTATAAATCAATCAATAAAAAAAATCCCATGACTTTAGTATTGCCAGTTCCTAATTTCTATTCACTTGGCTTCACAACCTTAGCAGTACTCTTTAACTTCAAATATCTTGAGCTTTCTAGGCTCATATTCACAGAAATCAGTTCTGTGGCGTACTACTGATACTTCAACTGACCTTACAGCACTTTGCCCTGTGTACCCACCTGGAGCCTATCTCACAGCCATAGACCATTCATTGCCCATTCAGCCCCTTCAATCCATTCTGTCTCCCCTTCAGTTTTGTTAACTAAGCAATTGTAGAGGCTTTATGTGGCAAGGTTTTGGTAGGAGGGGGGCCATAGGCGTGGCTTCTGTGAGAAGGATCTAGAAGCTGCCCCATGTTTGGTAAGGGCCCCACTGCTGACCAGAGCTGAGCCAATAAGCGATGTTGTTTTGCGCCTCTGTGAGAGCGTATTTAAGACAGGGAAAAAAACGCTGCACCACTCAGCAGCTGGGAGGGTGAGAGGAGTGAGAAACAGCCTTGCAGGCACCAAGGTCAGTGAAGAAGGAGGGGGAGAGGTGCTCCAGGCGCCGGAGCAGAAGTCCCCTGCGGCCTGTGGTGAGGACCATGGTGAAGCAGGATGTCCCCCTGCAGCCCATGGAGTACCACTGTGGAGCCGGGTTCCACGCTGCAGCCCGTGGAGGAGACCACGGTGGAGCCTGTGCCCCGAAGGAGACTGGGGCCTGTGGAAGACCCCTGCCAGAGCAGATTCCGGGCCGGACCTGCAGCCCGTGGAGAGGAGACCACGCAGGAGCAGGTGACCCGGCAGGAGCTGGCTGCCCGTGGGGGACCCAGGTTGGAGCAGTTTGCTCCTGAGAGATGGACCCTGTGGTGTGGACCCATATCTGGAGCAGTTCTTGAAGAGCTGCTGCCTGTGGACAGCCCACGCCGGATCAGTTCGGCAAGGACTGCATCCCGTGGGTGGGACCCCACAGCACAGGGGACAAGAATGACCGAGAAGGAGCGGCAGAGAAGAAGTGCTGTAGACTGACCATAACCCCCATTCCCCCGTTCCCCTGCGCCGCTCGGGGGGAGGAGGTGGAAGAGGGTGGATAGGGGGGGAAGGTGCTTTTGGTTTCTTTCCTTTGTTTCTCACTTCTCTAGCTTGTTAGTAATAAGCAAGAAATCTTACTTTCTCTCTATGCTGAGTCTGTTTTGCCCGTCACAATAATTATTGCGCACTCTCCTCGTCCTTATCTCAACCCTTGAGCCCCTTTCATCGTATATTCTCCTTGCTCCTCTTTGAGGAGGGGGAGTGAGAGAGCGGTTGTGGTGGAACTCGGCTGCCTACCCGAGTAAAACCATCACAGCAATCTAACCTTGTACCAGTAAGGCCTTCTTCAGTTTTGCATGCATATAAAAATATTCCTTTGCTTGATTTTCTATGCTAATTAATAGTTGATTTCCAAGAAGGATTATTATGCATGCTTTATGTCTTGATTTAAGAAATATGTGCAAGTGAAATGTCTGGGAGGAAGAGACAAATGCATCATTGCACAGGTGCTTTCAGTTATTTTGCTGGTAATTTATTAGACTAATTGGATATCACTGGCACACTAATGATCCAACATTAGAAACACTGTTTTACTCATTTAGAATTTGCAAGAATTAGACTGGCAATACTATGGCTGCTAGCCGATATTATTTTTTACTTCCCTTTTGATGTTTTCAGATTCGTTGCTATTTCTGGTACCACAACAAACTGCTGTACAAGATTTGTTTGCAAAGCACTCCAGCTTTCTGTTGAAACTGTAATTGATGTTCCCCATCAGTGCCATTTCCAACAAACATCAGAAGATTCCCAGCATCTTTTAACTTCTGCCCTTGTCTGCTGAGCATCCAAGTAACTCAGGCATGCACAAAAAATTGTTGTAAGCCATCTCTGAGTTAAAGCTGTAACTCTGGAAAAAGTTGAACAGATTGTGCTTATACTTTCAGAAAAGCTTTACAGCAAATTCTCTATGGTCTGTTTGCAGGCTGTGTTGGGAAAGACCTGCCTAGAAGATGAAGGTGCTTTCTGTGCCACCTGGCTTATTTATGGGCAGTAATTAGTGGCCAATGGGTGTGTAGACCTGGGTAGGGTGACATGAAGGTCTCTTGGATTTTGTTGAGGAGATGTTGTGCATGGCTTTGTTGTTAGCACACCTTGCTAAGCGATGGTGAGTCACCACCAGCACTTGCCTGCTTATTAGCAAACCTAAGATCACAAAAATGGAGGCACCCTTTTTTTTTTTCTTAAATAAATGTGCCTCTCTTCTCATCACTCTGCTTTTTGTTCAAAGATAGGGAGCATGAAACAAAACATTTCAGTATCATCACACTGGTCATGTGCGCTCCAGGCAGCAAAGATACAGCATCTGATTTTTCATTCACCCTTGGATGTTCTTTGCCCCAGCCCCGCACAGAGCACTCCCCCTGCAACCCCGAGCTGGCTCCCATGGGGACCAGAGCTTCCCAGCCATGTCCTAGCCACCAGCAGAGCCTGCAGGCACGTGTAGCAAAGGTCTTGGCTAAGGCCAAGACTTGTCCTCCATGCTGGGCTGGGTGCCCATGGCATCTGCAAATGACAGTGACCACTCAGACAATCTCTCTTCTGCTGGGCCAGCTTGGGCCATGGAAGCTGCTCTTTTCTTCTAAATGCATGCTTTGTTTTTCATGGGAATTTTTTTTTTTTCTTCCCAGTTATCTATCTGTTGGTCTTTCCTCCCAAACATGTAATCATGTCAGACAGTTTCAACCAAATTTGGAGAGGGCTTTCATTTGCTCTGAGTCTGTCATTTCATTTGCCACCTGCTATTTATTTTCATCTGCTGCCACCTAACTGTATCAGAAGAGACAGTGAACTGTGATTGATTGCCCAGACACATTTTTTTTTTTTTTTCCAGAATATCTGTGTACAAGCTACAGTCAACAGAGAAACCAGAATGCAAAAGAATTGTGAAAATTTTGAGATCCTGGATATCCCATGTTCTCAAGTTTGGCGCAGATTTGTCTGCTTTAAATGTGTCTTGGACTGAGTGCTGAAGTGTTTTAAGCATCCAGTGCATGGCCAGCTGTAAACTGCTGCTTTCAGATCGCAGGGCTGCCATCCATGAACAATTCTCTTCTGGCAATATGACATAAACCTACTTCTCTGACAGTCTAATTCTTATTACTTATTGTGGAAGAGAACAACATGAAAATAGTACATACCTGAATACAAAAGAGGCGAGCCTTGCTGTGTTCAAAAAGAGAATTCTATTTAAAAAGAATTTTTAATTTTTTTTATTTAAAAAGAGATTCTATTTAAAAAAAAAAAAAAAAAAAGTAGATTAAAATGGGGCATTGAGAGAGGAAAGACACAAGGGAAAACAATGGTTTGGCCAATGCTGTGGGATGAAGTAGGGGTCTCCACCACCAAAATTAAGATGCTCCACAGGCTGAATTGCACAGGGAGGCAAAACAAGCATAAGATGTCTGTCTGGACCATCTACACCTACAGGTCACTACATCCTTGAGTAAAAGGTAACTAAATTTGCAACAGGTACCGGAAAATGATAACAGAAGAAATAGGACAAAAAGCACTTTCATGGCATGTAACTGAGGTTAGGATGAGCAGTGGGTTTGAGGCTGAGCTGGAACAGGAGGAGATTATGAACAACTGATTTGCAGACCTTTTTATTAGTACAAGTAAGGAAAGTTTAAAATGAATAACTTTAATGAAAAGCAAAATTATTAATTAATAACATTAGCTATTTCTAGATATACATGCACGTCATTAAAGCTTGCACTTCGTATAGGAGTAGTTCTTTTCTCCATAAATTATACTGCTCGGTGACACTGTATACTTTGGTTTTGTTTTTCTTTTATCTCTCATTGATAAAGGTGTGTGAGCTGGAGAAAGGAAAAGCACGAGACTCATTCCAGAATACATTTGCCAGTCATCCTTGCAGTGTTGATTTAAATTCATAACCTAAATCTAGTAGCATTAGGACATAATTAGATCTGAAAGATTTAAAAAGTAAAAGATTGAATTAGGAACACTGATGAGATCAGGAACAAAATGTCTGTTCTGGAGACAGTCTGGACTGTTTTTTCTACCAAGTGCACCTTCAATTTTATAGTGATTGCAAACCATAATAAAGTGCCTGAAATACAGATAAAAGGTCAGCTCTATTGTTTAATAAGACATAATTTATCTCATAAGCCCTGATCTAACTGTATAAATGATGACACTAATCACCCTTAAAAGGAAGCTGTGCATAATGAGCCTGTGTGAATGACAACAGGCATTACCTCATTAACTTTCTGTCTTTAATATGACAGAAAGTGGTTTTGAACTAAATCTAAAAAATAAAAATAAAAATCATTCTTATGACATCTGGCTTTCCCTGGTGTTCCCTATGTTTCCAACACATTGTTGTCTCCTCCTCCTCCCAGCTCTCTCTTCACTGCAGGTCCCAACAAGCCTCCCCCTACCCACAACACTTGATTCTTTTGGGACCTGTAACACAATGGACCAAAGATTAAAAAAATTGCTAAAGGCCACTGCCAGGGGCTGGCTGGCAGTCAGTGTAGCATCAGGAGCCTTCTCTCTTTACAAAATGTTTCCACTTGTTCGCCTTTGTCTTCCATCCCTGCTGGAACCCCAGGCTCTTTTAGATGTCCCTGGTGGCCGTGCAGCACCTGAGCTTTCATTCCAAGGGATTATTGATGCTGGTCCTGCAGAAGCTGACTGTGTCCTTGACAGAGGACAACTTTTCAGGCCTCTGAGTGTCTCCCATAGCATGAAGAGCCCTCTGTAGAAGCCACAAAGGGTGTGATGGCAATATACATGCCAGTGAGCTGAGACCACCCCAGCCCCATCACCTTACAGTAAGAACCTTCACTACCTGCTGCTCCAGGCTGAGCTCAGGGGAAAGCATGCTTGAAGGTAAATTGTGGTCAAAATACAGTTTAAGACAAGAATTTTGTTTGGTCTGTGTTCATATAAAACCCATGAGAGTACCCTGAATCATCTTTGGGCTTCCTGTGAACTACAATAGTAATATAAATAACAATATCCTAGTCTGGCTTTGCCCTCCAGCCTGCTCTGTGCAACAGAAAAACAATGCAATTGGTACGTAGCAATTGGTACTCTAATTCCTATAATAATATATATTTTGATTGCACGTGTAAAAATGGTCACTAGAATAGTGATTAGGGTGCACAGTAGCAATGGCATTTTGTCTGCTGTATCAGTGCTACCCATCTTTCCAGAGTGATGCTTATCCTTTTGCTGCTGGTACTCATGCTTGTATGTGTATAGATAAATCTGTGAGGCAACGGGACAGGTAAAATGTCCGTTGAATGAAGTGAATGAATGAAGGAGCCTCTTTATTCCCAGACTGCTATTTGTGCCTCCTTCTATCAGGCTTGCAATTAAGACACATGATTTTCAGGGCAATACTGTGAATAGCAATGTGGACACTGTTATAAACCAAAAAAAAATAAAAAAAATAGATGTATGGCCATTCCCTCTTGCACAGTGCAGTGTCCTTATTTAATTATACTATTTCCCTATTGGTTTTCAGGTAGTTATAAAATGTCTCTCAGCATGTTTCACATAATATGCAACATTTGAGCTGTGCTGTGCAAATTATGCATTGTAGGCTCATTAGCATCCTACAAGAGAAAGAAGTGCTAAAATAAGTTCATCCTGTACTCAAAATAACATTTCTTTAAAATTCCCTTTCAGGTCCATGTGTCCACGTTCTTGCTCTGAGTTGGTGAGACTTTTCCACTATATGATCCTGTTTTATTCAGGTGTATATATATATATATTCAAAGGAATACTTGAATTCAGCTTTTACAGGAAGCCCAGGAATTGACACTTTTTTTGTCCAAAAGGAAATAAAAAGCTCTGCCAGCTATCAGAAATATAAAACTAGTTGATAAATGAAAATTTCACCACTGTTCTCTTCTTACCCTCAGGGTTACTGAGGAGGTTCAGCTTGTTTTCCTGGGCTTAAGAACACAAGTTTTGGATATCCTTGATTCTCGAGCAGCCTGTATACCCAGCCAGCAGTTGTCATGCATGTCAAGAGCAAGTACAGCCTGAAGCTGGATGCTCACCAGCAAATGTCTGCTCTACTTGCAACTCATAGTTTCAGCAGAAGTGAAGTATCACTTAAAATGCCATTTATGGGAGCTAGCACTATAAGGAAACAGAAGTTAGTACAGATAATCTTAAGTCCCTTTAGATGCTGGGAACAGCAGGTCATGCAGCATCAAATGATCCTCTGACTAGTGTGCAGACCCTGTCCCTGAAAAAGTTGCTTCATGTTGCTCTTTCAGGTCCTAAGATTTTCTTGAAAAAAAAAATAAATCTTCCTCATTTCCACTGTCAAACAGAAGGATGTTCCCAGGAGAACTTTTTTTCTGCAGCCAACTGGCCAAGAGTGTCCCCAGCTGGGACAGAGGGGCAGCACGGCTCAGCCCTGGATCCAGCTGCACCTGCAGCACAGCATGGGGCTGTGATAGGGTTAACCAGCTCTGCAATGTGTGGTGGTCCTCTGGTCAGGTTCAAAACACTCTGTCCCTTCCATATATATGGCTCCTATGTGGCATTTGAAAGTTGATGTCAAAATTAAGAGCAGTTATTCAAAAGTATAAGCACTTCTCAACACCTCTGAAATCACAATGCAGACAATGGCTTTAAAATGAGCAGCCTCTCCCCAGTCCACCTCCAGAATCCAAGCAAATAACGAAAATTAAATCCAAGCTGAAGCCCATCTCTCAAACTAGCAAACCTTCTCACCTTCCCTTCATCCCTGATTTAGGGAAAATGGTGTGGTGGTGTCCTCCAGCTAGCAGACATACCTAGGTCAGGGTATGATTTCCCAGTGGGAGTCTTTGCCCTCTGTTTCATCTCCTTCTACCAGTTCCCTATCAGATCCTGCCCTCAGATTATTTGCCTCCAGATCCCATAGGAATATGTCAGTAAGATTTATGGGCAGGTAGCCAAGGGCAGAATTTGGCTGTGATAATGAAAAAGCTCCCAATTAATGTCAGATAAAGATGACAGGTTCGATCTGTCTTTGAGAAAGCTGAAGCCTTTCATATGCCATGCTGCCTTTGTGTTACACTCTCGGGTGCCTTTCTCTTGCCTTAACTTATATCAGCCATGATAAAATAAAATTGCAGAGGCAAAGTAATTACACTGGAAAGTGCTTGTTCTGGCTTGGCCCTCTCTTGTTATGTTAGCGAAGGCTGGACCTACTCCTGACATAGATGAATGTGGTCTGTCTGCATCTCTCCTTCTCACAAAATATAAATGAAATATGAAACATATTCAAAGTAATAAGATCACAAAGCTTGTCTTGTCTGCTTTTATACTCGTGAAGCCTAGGGTATTTAAATTTTTTATGACCCAGTTGGCTTTCACAGCTCTTTCAGTCCTGTTTATGAACAGACCTCTGCCATGCCCATAGGAAGTGCTCACTTTCTCCAGAAGGACTTTAGGGAAAGATGGTATAGAGCTCCTCTTTGATGTTTTCTCAGAGCTAAGCTACTCTGCACAGCTCAATGTTAGTTTCTGGAGTTAAAGAATTTGGGGTGAAATTTCATAGGGACCTACTAGAAGGACATCTGTAGTGAGATATCTGGGATTAAATGGGTCTTTAGGCTGGACTGCTCTGTGGAGAAGTAGGCCACCACAATGACAAGCCTAAAGGGTCTTCATAGCCACCATGGAAATCTCTAGCAACTTGGATCCAAATATCTAATATCTGGCATGCTTGTGATCTTGACAGGTTGGAGAAATTGCCTGACATGATATTCTTGAAGCTCATCAAGGGGAAGAACAAAGTCCTGCCTGTGGGAGAGGAACAACCCCAGTCACTGGTACCTGCTCGTGACTGCCCAGCTGGAAGACAGCTTGGCAGAAAAAGACGTGAGGGGTCCTTGCGCACAGCAAAGTGCAACATGAGCCATTAGTGTGCCCTTGCTACAAAGAATGGTATCCAGTAGTATCCTGGAGGGCATTAGGAGAAGTGTTGCCAGCAGGTGAAGGGGGTGATCATTCCCCTCTGCTCAGCACTGGTGAAGCCTTACCTGGAGCAGTGGGTCTGGGCTCCCCAGTACAAGAGAGACCTGGAAGGTGCAAAGAGGACAGAACCAGGCTCTTTTCAGTAGTGCCCAGGTACAGGCATATATATATACCATATATACTATACTAATCCATTGCTGGTCCCATACAAACCCTTTTTCACCTGGCTGCTATGTTCTTGTTTGTTTGTTTGTTTTTGTTTTATTTTGTTTTGTTTTTCAGCAAATATTCTTATAATACCTATTCACTGCTGGTTAAAATCCCAGCCCAGGAAAGCAATAGCTACTTGCTATTGAACAGCATGTGTGGCACTGTTAAAGTTGGCAGCAGTTTTCCTGCTGGTTGTGTGAAAGTTTGGGTTCAGTTCAAGTAATTTGCCTGTGATCACAGTTTTCCACTTCAGTTTGCAGAGTTATTTCATGTGCTCATTGGTTGGTACCTTTGATCCTCTTGCACTAGTTTTGTTCTGAAATTTTCCCATGTGAGGATCTGCAATGTGGCACAAATCCCACCTGAAGCAGGGGAAAGATTTCCACTGACTGTGGTTAGACTTGAGCCAAATCACTGCAAAATAAACCTCTCAGTCTCTGGGTATGTGCATCCAGCTCTTACATTCCCAATAAAGTGGAGTTTAAAAGGTATATTTGTAAGATAAAGCTATAGCGTACCATTCACCTGTTTATTTATTTATTTATTTATTTATTATTTTTTATTTAAGCTAAGTGCAGTATAGTCTGATAATGACTATTCACTTATTTCAATCCATCTTTTTCCAATATTTAATCCACTTTTCAATTTTGTCTATATGGCTTACTTCTTCTCTCTGCCTCTATGCTTCATAAAAGAGTGTTTTTCTCCATTGACTTTATTAATTTCATGAGATTTTCCAAATGACTTAGCACAGACACTTTTCAAATCTCTTGGGATATAAGTGTCTACACCACATTTGTCGTGTCTCTTTATTTCTTCCCATTATGTGTGGACTACCAGGCATGGACCTTGCAAACATCACGTTCTCTGAGCCTCTCTTGAGATTTCATTATGTTTCTTTAAAGCAGCCTCAGTGTTTCATGTATAGGGAACAATTTATATAAGTGCTGAAGTCCATAGGCACAGAGTATATTTTTTTACTCACAATTTCCAGATTTTGCTTTAAGTGTCAGTGGCCCTGTGACTCTGAGCAGTTTGCTGGTAGCTGGGGCCGTGCTGGGCTGTTGATCCACTGCTGATCCCTAAATGCACTCTGCTGCTGGAAATGGGGGTGACTGCTCCCTCCATCCCCTTTGTTCTCCCATCAAATTGCGTCTCTCATCTGGGAGAATTTATTGACAGCAGAGACTTTGCTTTGTGAGCGCTGACCTTTGAGCTTCTGGGTGCAGCAGCAAGCAGGGGCCATGCAGTGAGCTCCCATCCTTGCCTGTCCCTTGCAACCCATGCTGCTCACGCCGAGGGGACTCCACTCTGCAGCCTGATGCCTCAGGCAGATGTCCTGCTGATGGGAAAAGTCCTCAAATTACTCCATTCACAGAATTTCTGCTAAAAGAAGTAGAGTGAAAAGGAGTAATCTCTCTTGACACATTTAAATTTCTATCAAAACAGACTCCAAATTCTCTAAATTTGTGTCAAAATATGTTCTAGTGGCAGGTTTATGAGAGCATTTTAGACACAGCTGAGGGAAAAAAAAAAAAAAAAAAAAAAAAAAAGTAGAACAAACATTCCTGTGGGGAAAGACAGGGGCATGAGGAGAGGCTGAGAGAGCAGTGACAGCTCATCCTCATCCTGGAGAAGAGGAGGCTCTGGGGTATCTCATCAATGTCTGTAAATACCTGGAGGGAGGGTACAAAGTGGATGGAGCCAGGCTCTTTTCAGTGGTGCCCAGTGACAGAACAAGAAGCAATGGGAACAAACTGGAACACAGGAGGCTCCCTCTGAACGTCAGGAAGCACTTCTGTGCTATATGGGTGATGGAGCACTGGCACAGGTTGCCCAGATACGTGGTGGAGTATTCTCCTTGGAGATCTTCAGAAGATCTCCCTGCCTTGTCCTGCCGGGTTGCGCCATGCTGGTAGGTGGGGATGGAGCCATCTCTTCATCCTCTTCTGCCCATCACAGGTCACTCTTTGGTGGTACTGACCAAACTGTGGGAGGATGCACTGTGGCTGTCAGCACTGCTTTGATAAACTGAATCTGTTTTGGCAATAGGAGATATTAGATATTCTAATTTTGCTTTTCTTGTGAACAGACCAGAGACTGTCTTACTGGTAGGATGTACCCTGGTATCACAAAGACAACAGCATAATGCAATCACTACTCAGAATCAGAGATTTCCATTCATTATTGCTGGGACACTAAATGATGAGGATTCGCATGTGACAGAGAAGGTGACAATAGGATTTCCAGTTGGCAGTGGGGACTGTGTTTTCGGACTGACCTTGTATACAACCTTTTTTTTTTAAAATCTTTTCTTTTCACGTGGGCTGAAATACAGACACACAGGAAGCAAATTAAAAATACCCTTTAGAAATTAATTAGGTTTATATTGAAAGTGAAAAATAGCATTAAGAGGGTATTATTTATATCCTGTGCCAGAGAAAGCTGGTGCTCTGTACTGCTAGTGAATCTTGTTCCTCATCCTGACAGAGGTAGTCTGCTCACAGGCAGCACACTAATTTAAGTTAGACCATTTAAAAGAAATCCTAAAGTGGATACAGTGGGAGAAATCTACTTTATTAGGAAAAAAAAAAAAAAAAAGGTTGATTTGCAGTTTCTCCTGCAAATTAAACAAATACAAGCCAGGATAAAATTAGTTTAAAAGCACCCACAGGCAAGGTCTATCTCAGCATTTAAATTGGCTACAGTAATGTCTTCCATTAAACAGCTCCGTGTTTGGATTGCAGCTGGTTAAAGAGGGTAACGTGTAAGGAAATAGTACTACCAGTGGGGAAAGAGGAGCTGAGCTGGGCTGCTCTCAGCATGGGGTGGCAGGGTGGGCTACCAAATGCTGACGATGGGCACACTTTGTAGCCCGAGGATTGAGAGGAGCAGCTCCTATGCGTGATGCTGGAGGTTGTGGACATCCCTCATGGGCAGAGGCATGTTCCTGCTTCTGGGGAAATAACTTGGTATTAAGGTCTTTGTCCCTGATGCAGCTCTTTCATATACAAAGCAAGCGTGTGTCTTGGTGCACACAGTCTCTATGAATCCCTGGAAGCCATTCATTTAATTGCTCAATTTTTCAAACCTCTGTTTCCAGCCAGTATACACACATTGCTTTACCTTTTTCTGACAGTTCATTTCACTCATGTTGACTTTTTTTTTTTTTTTCTCCTGCCTTTACAACCTATTTCTACACTGTCTAGCTGCAATAGTTCACATGGATGTGTACACAAGTGCACATGTGTGCTTAAAGCCCTTCAAACAATACAGCCCGTTTAGCACATGAGTCTTCAACAAACTTTTGTTCCTGCCTTCCTCAGAAAAAGAGCATAAATGCTTCATCCACCAAGTCTGGATGAAGAACAGCTATTAAAATCACCAGTTCGAGCCTCCAAAATAATTTCCCAAAGACAAAAGCGGAACAAACAAGTAAAACAAAACAAGAAGAGAAACTGCAGCATTTTATGATGAAGTTCTGTGGATGAGTGAAAAGAAGTCCTTGCAAACTCCAGTTGTCCAAGCTTCAATGATCTTGGGAAGGCAGCAGCAGGAAGGCTTGGTAAGATGTCTTTTCCTTGCTCCTGTCTGGCGTTTGTTTGTTTTCTCTCTATGGTTCTGGTGATAACAGAGTGAAAGGCAAGGGCTGGGGGTATTGCCAAGGGCCTGGACCACTCCAGGTCCTGGGCAGGGTTTGGGCTCTGCCATTGAGTCTTTGGATGGAAAATGTGATGTAGTGACCTGACAGGTTGCTTTGTCCTTTCACCCGTTTTTGGCAAATGGCATCAAGATATGCAGAAAAACTTCCAGTGCCTGAAATGATGTAAAACGTCTCAGCACTGTGACAAGGAAACAGCCCCTCCAAATCACTCAAAATAAGAGGCATAATATACAACATGAAAAGTCATCACTGCCCTGATAAATCCAGAAGGTAATGTCTCTTGAAGTTAAGGGAGCATAAGTAAGAATGGCAAACAAAGGCAATAAATGCTGTATTTCTTCTCAGTTACAAGATTTTTTTGACATCATGCTGAGGCACTGTGCGCACAATTCTCTTGGGAGTTCTACTGCCAGAGCTGCAATGTTGCTCCTGCCTTTACAGCTCTGTGCTGTCACACATGGTAATTACTTTTGCTGAAAGCATCGCTTCCTAATGCCCCATAAAACACGCTCAGCTTCGGGAAGGTGGGACAAGGGGTAATGGATTTAAACTGAAAGAGAAGGGAGATTTAGATTACATATTCAGAAGAAATTATTTCCTACGAGGGAGGGTGGTGAAGCACTGGAGCAGGTTGCCAGAGAAGCTGTGGATGCCGTAGCCCTGGAGGTGCTCAAGACCAAGCTGGATGGGGCTTTGGGCAACCTGGTCTGGTGGGAGGTGTCCCTGCCCATGGCAGAGGGGTTGGAACTGGGTGATCTTTAAGGTCCCTTTCAACACAAACCCTTCTGTGATTCTGTAATATGCCTGCTAGCTTATGCAAGGAAGGAAGGGGAGCTGGGTAGTGACTGAGCATGTGTTCCTGGCTCCTCATGTCCTGTCTGGTCTACAATGAGTGCTTGTTCTGAAGAAAACTTCACTTTCTGGCTTCTCGCTAGTTCAATCATAGCCATTCTGCTCTGATGACACTTGCTGTTTTCAAAATAGAAATTTACTGTAAAAGCCCCTTCTGTGAGAGCTGGTGAGGCTGTGATCTTTAGGTCTCCATGTCTCTGGATGGAGAAGCAGGTACCAGAAACCAGCAACCCACTCTGTACCAACCCAGAGGTAGTGTGTAGCCCCCAAGATCTGATAAACCCAGGACATCATGAGGCCCCCAGCACACGCTGCCATTGAGTTGCACAACTTGGAGCACATCCACAAAGGCGGTGGCTGCTACATTCCAAGGACTGCCCAAAGACAGTCCTGGTGGACAAGGGTCCCAAGGTACTTTCTGAGCACCTGCCTGGAAGCCAGTAGTCCACCAGCACAACCCTCTCAGGTTAACTGTGAGCAGGCACTGCTGAACACACCATGGGCATAGTTATCTGCTCTTAATGACAGCTTGACTCCATTAATAATAAGAGCTTATTAAGTAAAATGTGTTCTAACAGATACTGGATGTGATCTCTTTCTTCCCCAACTCTATTTGCATCAGGAAACAGAAAATTTTCATCTTATTTTCATCACCATCTCTGCCCATTCCCTTCTCTGTAGCTTCTGTACAGTTGAACAGACAAGGCCTTTAAAAAATGCAAAACGAACTAAATTAATAGAAAACTGTACATTAATTTTAATTATTGCCAAATAATTAAGAAAAAGCATCTTGCCTCTCCCCAGCAGCATTTAAGCAATAGAGATAAATACTGAAATAATTATTTTCCTTGTACAATTGCCAAAGACAATAATTAAGATGGTTTAAACATAACTGGAGACACTCTGGAAAAGCAGCTGGGAGAGGGAGGACACAGCTCTTCAGATAACACCTTCTTTGGCAGTGAAGGCAGGGAATTCAGTATGAGTCTTCCACAGAGACCATCATGCTCTTTAAATTAGTTGGATGAATTTAAACAAATAACTTACTGAAGGCAGCCACAAATGGAATTACTGTGTGTTGGTTGCTGAGTTTTGCTATGGTGAGGAATATTTTGGCTTCTCAAAGAGTAGATACAGCAGCCAGGGAGAGAAGGCTTTGCTGATCAAGTTTTGAGGCACAAGCAGATTTAACACCATGATCATTCATCCCATTTACATCCATGAATATTAACAGCAGGATATTTAGACCCATGCTCCATGATCAACATACCTCCCTACAAAGGCCTGCTCTTCATTTGGGGAATGGCCTTGACGCTGCTGGGAACGTACCCTGGATGTTGCTTGGCTTTTTCCTGTACTATTAGACCTGGGAGGTTAAAGCCACTGTTTGTGCTCTGTGTGGGGAAGCCACAGATAAATTGGAGATTCCACTGCTTACTGGTGCTGCAGACTGGGTCAGAAAAAGCAAAGGGCAGGATTCAGGCTAGAAATGTAAAAGTCTAAAAAACATCTATTATTTTTCCATTTTAAAGAGAACAAGGAGCCTGATTTTCAAAGATATTATGCTTTCCAAAGAGGCTGAAAGCTGCCTGGCAGCATTTTCAAAGACTCCCGAGGGTTTCACTTGTCTTTGAGATTATTAGTAACTTTGCAAATAATTTTGGTCAAGCTGCAAGCAAGCAAAATCACTTAAAAATACCCCAAGCGCCAAACCTGTAAGCTTTTAAAACTAAGAAGACATGCACATATGCAGGGAAATGTGAAATAAAGCAAAGGAAGTCAATAAATGAACATCACAGAGTTTGCCTTCCTGTAGTACTGTGTAAGTCTAACAAATTGCCATGTAAACATCCAGATATGTCTTGAGTAACTGTATGCAAGTTAGACTTGAAATGGATGTGATATTTCATTCCTCTAACCAGCTTTCAGTTTTTATGGCAACTATTAGAGCCACTGTTGGCTTTAGGAGCTACTGAAGGCAAAGAAGTATTAGTATTGAGATGAATCTGTAAAACAGAGAACCTCTCCTTTCACATTTCCATTAAAAAAAAAATCCATAAAAACGTGGACTCATAGAATGGTTCGGGTTGGAAGGGACCTTGAATCTCATCCAGTTCCCCCCCCCCGACCCCCCCACCCCCCCCCGTCATGGGCAGGGACACCTCCCACCAGACCAGGTTGCTCAAAGTCCCATACAGACTGACCTTGAACACCTCCAGGGCTGGGGCATCCACAGCTTCTTTGGCAACCTGTGCCAGGGCCTCGCCACCCTTAGAGTGAAGAATTTCTTCCTGACTTCTAATCTAAATCTCCCTTCTTTTAGTTTAAAGGCATTCCCCCTCGTCCGATTGAGCAAAGTGTTGCTCTCCATCTTTTTTTATAAGTCCCATTCACTTATTGAAAGGCTGTAGTGAAGTCACCCCCCTTGGAGCCTTCTTTTCTGTAGGCTGAACAGCCTCAGCTCTCTTAGACTTTCTTTGTAGGATGGGTGCTCCAGCCCCTTGATCATCTTTGTAAACATCTATTATGTAAACACCTTTGTAAACATCTATTTCATTGTTAGGATTTCATTGACGTGTTGCACAAAGTGATTCTCAACACTGTAGAAAGAGCCTAAAAATGTTTTTCACAGCCCAGGTATAAATTTACACACTACTGTACAGCTGGTGACTCCGTACTTACACGTCAATGTTTTGTGAAAGAGTTTCTTCTTAAAACGATACTGTGAAAATCCAAGGGTAATGACTTTTCTGGACACTAGCATATGCAGAAAGATACTGGCTGTGACCAACTGACTTGGTTGCATGAGAGAACTTTCTGTGTAATATCTCAGAATTGGGGTTTCTAAGCTTCCAGCCCTGTACCGGGAGTATCCCTAGCTGTGACAAAACCTGTGGTGGGGGAAAGCGTTTCAGGATAAATTTGAAAACTACATTAATATGAAGTCCCTCAGTCTGAATCTCAGTGTACCAACTTCTCCCTAAATCCTGCACAATGACATAAATTAAAGGTCTGCCCTTCTGCTCTTTTGGCTGATTGATTTCAATCAACCACAGGGTCAAAGGAAATAGAACTAACACAGCACCAGGAGCAGTTTGCCTTTAAGGCTGTAGTAATTATTGTGAACTAAATGTTTATAAAATGTCCCTTTGCAATCCTGAATATTACCTTGTTATTCTGTTGATGTTAAAGTGGTCCCTTGTCTATTGAGAAGTCTTGATTTTTTTCAGTGGGCTTCGGGCTGCTCTTTATAGTGGGTAGAGCTTGGAAAATCCCCAAAACCTATCATGCAGACACCAAGAAGAGCTTATGACTGAGAAAGCAGCAGGCAAAACTGAAGGAAGTAACAGCATGCTGGACCTAACAAAGGAGTGCCTTGATAAGGGTCACTGCAAAGCTCTGTGGAGAGCCAGAAAAAGGATCCAAGCTTCCAAGGCCTGAATCCACAGGCTCCATATAAATTAACCTTGCCTAGTAGTAAGGGAAGTGACTCCCTGCTGCATGAACAATGCAAAAGGTAGAAATTTAGCCTAAACACATGGTTAAGGACACGTATAGCCAGTTGGTAGCACAAGAGTACATCAAACAGAGGGACTGAGTAAATCTCTGCTGTCAGGGTCTAACAAGTAGTTACATCCCTCTGACTTTGTTTCTGAAGCCTGTTTCTGGCCTAAGATATAACCCCAAGGTACTGTTTGCAATTAGAAACAAAATATTCAAATTTCAGGATAAAATAATACCCCAAACCCTGCCAACTTCTTCATTCATTAAGACCAGAATGGGCTACTAATGCAAAATCTAAGCTATAAATAGTAAATATTTGAGTTAGACTGGCTCATTGGCTCGCACATGGAGAGAAGGATTTTCAGCTCTGCAGTAAGGTCCTTGCTAATGAGCAGAAACCCAGGAGCTGCACATGTTGCAGAATACATTCTGCAAAGCTTAGAAATGGCAAAAACTACTGTGTAGTGTACTGAAGGGGCTCTTACAACTGTCTGCTAGACAGAAGTACTATAGCAACTCACAGAACTGAAAAATGCAAGGGCATTTTTGGTTGAAAAAAAGAGACGATAAAAAATTCATGGGCATTTCTATATCGAGAAAGTTGAGGTTTTAAGTAATGAGGCAATAACTCTGATTGCAGGTGAGCTGTATCTTGTGGCACAGTTGTCCTGCTAGTGTGATGGTTGGTGGTGTTGTTCATTATAAGTAGGGATGATATGGTTTTACTCAAAACTATACAAAAGATTCATACTATTAGCAGGTAAGAAATGTCAAAAAATATCCACAACCTAAAAACTGTGATATAGAAAGAAATTTCTCTATTTTAAATATTTCAATAGTTTCAGTAGTTTTAATATTTTAAATAATTTTATTGGTAATATGGACAGCGAAAATGAGCTCACCCTCAGCAGGTTTTCAGATGACACCAAGCTGAGTGGTACAGCTGATGAGCAGAGGGACAGGCGCTGAGCTCTACTCTCTGGGGACAGCGACAGGACCCGAGGGAACAACATGGAGCTGGGACAGGGGAGGGTGAGGCTGGGTGTTAGGGAAAGGTTCTGTACCCAGAGGGTGGTTGGGCACTGGGACAGGCTCCCCAGGGCAGTGGTCACAGCTCCAGACCTGCTGGTGTTCAAGAAGTATTTGGTCAATGCTCTTAGATGCATGGTTTATCTCTTAGGTTGCCCTTTGTAGAGCTAGGAGTTGGAGTTGATGGTCCTTGTGGGTCTCTTCCAACTCAGGATTTTCTTTTCTATAATTCTGTGATAATCACATAAATTGGGGAAATTTTTCGGTACCCTTCATGCTATAGAGAGGCAATGAACAAAGCAGCTTTTGTTACATAACTGGGGAACCAGTCAAAGACATACCCACAAAAAAGGTTTGGCATTAAACTTAAAGAGAGAAAGATCTCCTCCTGGCCAAGCAGTAGGATAGCCTGGTACAGACTGAAGGAATGGCTGGGGGTCTGTGGTGCTCTTGGCATTTCGCTTCTGGTAACAAGTACAGAAAGCTGGGTGTGTTCTGAAAAGGAAAATATAGACCTAATGAAGATGTGAATCAGCCATTCACCTAAGAAGTATTTGCAATGCATGTGTTCAGCAGCAGGTGTCACTACACTATCAGTAGCAACATTGTCACATCACAGCGAAATCACCTCATTTTGAGCCTCTACCTTGTTCTGCAGTGCTCTTCTGCTGATATGGGACAACAGGAATAGGGAACACTCCGGGATTAATCTTCCTTTCTTTTTGTTTTAACTAACTTTTACGAGACAAGTTACCTTTTTACCTGCTACTGGGATATTGTCCTCAAAATGTCTCCTTGGGATTTACTTGTATGTCTGAGCCTTCTTGCAATGGTTTTCTTATTCTGGATAAAGCCTTTGGTAGATCATACTTGATTCAAGGCCCCAAAGCCTGTGTTAATTAGTTCTCCTAGTTTTCTGATGTTGGCTTTCTGTGTACCAGATATGACAATATTAACAATGTGAATGCAGTGGAAAGCAAGGCGGCAAGTGAAAAGAGGTACCTGATGTCTGACTGTGAGCTCTCTGTATCTAAGAGCTCTAAAACACTCCCTGTTATTACGGCAAAACTGTTAGGGAGGACAAAAAGTTACAAAGGGTCATGTAGAATCTTTGTATAAAAATGCCTTGAAGACTGATTTGTACAGTGGCATTAAATGATCCTGCAGGGTAGGGTGTGGATTGACTCAGTTACCCTGTCTCCAAAGGGGAACCAGCTGAAGATGTGTCTCTTGCGGACAACGGGAATATTTAAACTTTTGAATAGCCAAACTATTTCACAGATGGAGCATTAACATTACTTTCTATGCTCTTCTGTGCTTAGTTTTGGAATAAGGACTGTGTTCTGAGAGGCCAGTGAGTCAGAATGAAGGCCCCCAGGGGGACAAACTCCTGCAGGAGACCAGGTGGGGAGCTGGAAGCAAAGAAACGGAGATCAAAGACAGAACAAAGGGAGCAGCTTATGGCTAACAGAGCTCTTTTGGGGAGTGTCTCATTTGGGAGGTTAAAAGATGAATTACTTTACAGATGGTTTTGTCTATTTCTTCTTAAAATTAAGAGGATTTTATGTTTAGTAGATAGAAATTGCACTAGAAAGTCACCCAACATTATTAGTACTGATTTCATTTCTGTTGTGAAAAAAAGATGGAAGATGAAGTTGCCATACCTACTGCTTTCTGGAAAGAGGCAACATTTTTTTCCAATCGCCTATACTTCAACTGAATAAAATACAACTTACAGGTTGCCATTTGTCATCATTAGTGTTTTTAGCAGTTCTTCTTCCTATTAATTCAAATTCCACTTTTCAAGTCTGGCACTTCAAAAACTTCTTTCAATCATGCTTCTCTGCCAAATATTAATTTCTTTGGACCCACGTTGCGTATGAAACTTTTTTTTGTGTGTGTGTGTGTGTGTGTGTGACGAATTTTTACACAGAGATCTCAGTAAATCTGTAGATTATGAGTTTCTTGTGCACACTTTATACATGTGCAGACAGCCACTGACAACAAGCAAGTTTAAAAACAATAACAGCAACAACAAAAAGAACAAAAATAATGACATTTAATCATACTGCATTAACATGTAGGGGTCTTACATGAGTTTCCTTGAATCAGTTGATATATATTCAAGGAAACACTCCTAAAAATGTTGCAAGAAAATGCCTTTAAAAGCTTGCATTAAGCATTTGATTATATACTAGCATCTGTATGGGCCATTACCAGTACCATGCATTTAAGTTTGGAAGCTTTTAATTTAAAACTAGGGGCAATTTACTCTGTTGTGGTATCATTAAATTTAGAGTCTTGATACAGGACAGCACAAACTTTTTATTTGCAAATGTTTCCAGTGTAGGCAGTCAAGCTTGACTTGATGTTTAAGGTCAGTTCCCAACATTTGAAGAATAGGAATTCTTAGAATTTTTAATAAAGTATTTAGTCCTGAATGACTTTCTTTCATCTTTTTTCCTGGAAGCTGTTTTTTTTCACTTATAAAAGCAACCCTGAATGCTGTTGAAGTTGAATGCCCTTCAGCATAAGAATGGGAAATGTTGACCAGCTTATTCCTTCCCTTTACCTTATGGTCCTGTTTTGCAGGGACCATTTACTAGACGTGTCACCACGTGTATGCAGTGGTGTGTTAGCTCCCTGGCCTCTCATTAGCACTGGTCTCTTTACTCAGAGTAGAAATTTACTCATGCCCATTTTAACTAATGGTGCTGGACTAAGTCCATTAACTTTTAAATGCTTTAAAAAGGCATCAGTTGAGAATGCTTTTACCCTTAAAACAGAAGCATAAAGGATGAAATGCCAATACCATCTTAACATTTCAAAAACTATCCCTGTCTCTACCACTTGTTTCTGTCCTATTTCTGAAGGTTTTTCATTGGGAGTTCAGTGGTTTTTCATACTTTTCTTTGCATCCTTTCAGTAACAGACACTTTTTTGTTAATTTTTGAATGCTCTCTTATTTACCCTTTTCCCCACTTTTACAATATATTTTGCATTTACATTATCTCTAGTGTTTTTGCATAATCCCATTTGCTTCAGAAAAAGCTGCCTGCTGAGCTATTAAAAGGTGCAATAGTGCAGATTATAATTGCTGGTAACTTTTTTCAGCTCTTAGAAATCACATTATATTTATGATGTTTTATTCTTTAAGTTTTTGTAAAGACCAGTCTGCTTGCCTGATAGACTTGCAAGGATTCACGTTTTCCTGTGAGCACTTTCACAGCCAAGTCCCTCCAGGAAAATCAGATGTTGGAGGACCAGAGATTTTGAATGGATCAAAACTCACCTGCTCCTTCTCAAATGCAGTGGTTTCTACTGCTGAGAGTGAAAATCCCGAACAAGTATTTGCTTTCTCTCATGGTTGTTAGTTCCCTTCTCAAGGCTGAGAGCATGAGAGCAATGTTGGAGTTTGATATTAAGGCAGAGTATGTCTTTTGTTCAGCTCCAAGATATTAACACAATCATGTTAGCTTGGATGCTTTTTTTGTTGTTGTTGTTGTTTTGTCTTGTTTTTTAAACCTCATTAACAGTGGCCATTTTCTAAATTTCAAACAAATTCCATCATGCTTGCCAGGGCTTATGAGCTGAAATTGTCATCTCACTCCTCTCAGTGGGCATCTATGTAAGGAGCTGGACTCTCTGAAATCTTCAGAAATTCCTGCCTCTGAGGGAAAGAAATGCACTGACATCTCACAGGGGCTGCACGGGCTGACTGTGACCTGGATCTTTGCATCTGGACACACATGTCTGCAGCATTAAGGCCTTTATTCTGCATTTGCTAAATTTGTATTTCCCAGAGCATATAAAAGTGTATCTGTGTGTATAACTGTCTTATATATTGAACAGGTGTGTTCAACAGACATGCAGGTATACATGTGATCACAGGCACCAGACTGGCATTGTTCTCCACTTGGGAGTTTGCAGCTGGAACCAAGAGAGCTCAGGAATGAGAGTTGAAGTGAGGTAGGGGAAAAATTTATGCAGCTCCTTTTTTCAAGTCTAAAATATTTCTGGAAGTAATGGAAAATAGAGGTCATTAGCCTTCCATCCTTCATGAAGTAGAAGAGGGGAGTCAGAGATTGCTTGCAGAAATAGGTTAGTGAGGAGCTGGCAGCAGCATGTCTTGAAGCAAATGGTATTAATGGGGTAGAACTGTGAATGAGAGTTTTAATGCCCAAGGTATTAACACAGCTGTGTAACACCTGTGTCATGGTACAAACATGTCACCACTGAGAGGTGGGGTTCATCTCATCTAATAGTTTTCTTAAATACAGATGTCTGGGCTAAAATTCTCCTAAGCCACATTCTGCAGGATAAAATATAATTTTCAGAAGGCAATTCATATAAACTCTCTTGACCCACAGCTATGAGGTGGGTGGAATTCATGCTTACTGGTATGTATTTATCCCTGTTACCTCCAGAAGGGGCTATTGAAGTCACCTAGTGTCCTGAGAGATGTGATTATGTGGACTGAACCCCATCCTTAGACATAAGTAATAACGCAGGTTGATCCATAGGGATTCTCAGCTTTGGCTACAATAATTAGTATAATAAACCACACTTCATCAGCTGTAAGTTTTAGTGTGGCACCTATATTTCTCATTCATATTTTAATTTCCAGGAACTGCCATGGAGAGCATGAATCAATTCAAAGCAAATGAAGAGTGAGAGAAAAGTGGATGAACTATCTACAATAATTCCTCCTGCATAAACGGATTGAGGAAGGATATACAGTTCCTGTAAAACGGAACAAGAAAACTTGAGGAATATTATAGCAGCGTTATATTAAGTCACATGTTTTGAAAATACATGCTTCACTTCCATTTTCATACCATTATTTCAGTAACCCATTATTAAATTGCCACCTGTCCCAAAGCTAGGCACTGTGGAAGTCTCCCGCAGTTTTCCACAAAGAACTGTATCTTAGGGCTTTCAAAACTGAAACTGCATGTTGATGCTATGCGGCTGTTTTGGAATTCAGAGACAAATAAAGAAATCTTGGTCCAATTCCAGAGTCCTGAACATGGATGTTTTCTCCCTCTACTTCCCTCTTCCTGCATGATATCCTTGTCTCTAAATTGGAAAGGCATGGATTTGATGGATGGACCACTTGGTGGATAAGGAATTGGCTGGATGGTTGTACTCAAATGGTTACAGTCACTGACTCAATGTCTGTGTGGAGATCAGTAATGAGAGGTGTTCCTCACGGGTTAGTATTGGGACCGGTGCTGTTTAACATCTTTGTTGGTGACATGAACAATGGGATCGAATGCACCCTCAGCAGGTTGACTGATGACACCAAGCTGTGCACTGTGGCTAACACGCAGGAGGGAAGGGATGCCTTTCTGAAGGACCTGGACAGGCTTGAGAGGTGGGCCTATGCAAACGTCATGGCCACAAGGCCAAGTGCAAGGTCCTGCATCTGGGCCAGGGCAATCCCAAGTACAAATACAGACTGGGAAGGGAATGGACTGAGACCAGCTCTGAGGAGAGGGACCTGGGGGTATTGGTTGATGAGAAGCTCTCCAGGAGCCGTCAATGTGTGCTTGCAGCCCAGAAAGCCAACTATATCCTGGGCTGCATCAAAAGCAGAGAGAGGGAGGTGATTCTCTTCTCTGCACTTGTAAGACCCTACCTGAAGTGCTGTGTTCATCTCTGGGGCCCCCAGCACAAGAAGGACATGTACCTGTTGGAGTGAGTCCAGAAGAGGGCCATGAAGATGATCAAGGGTCTGGAACACCTCTGCTGTGAAGACAGGCTGAGGGAGTTGGGATTGGTCAGCCTGGAGAAGAGAAGACTCCAGGGAGACCTTATAGAGAACTTCCATGTCCTAAAGGAGGCCTACAGGAGAGCTGGGCAGGGGCTCTTTGTCAGGGGGTGTAGGGTTAGGACAATGTGTAATGGTTTTAAACTCAGAGGGTAGATTTAGGTTGGTTATATGGAAGAAACCCTTCACTCAGAGGGTGGTGAGGCCCTGGCACAGGCTGCCCAGAGAAGCTGTGGATGCCCCAGCCCTGGGAGTGTTCAAGGCCAGGCTAGATGGGGCTTTATGCAGCCTGGGCTGGTGGGAGGTGTCCCTGCCTGTGGCAGAGGAGGTGGAAGTAGATGATCTTAAAGGTCCCTTCCAACCCAAACTGTTCTATCATTCTTTCTATGGAATACTTTGCTATTTTATTCTATTTCTCATCTCATTGCTTCTCTGTGTATTTTAGAGCTTATGCATTTAAGTTGCTTTTTCAAAAGCATTTTAAATGCCTCCCAAACCATTAGACACAGTGATCTGAGCTTTGCAGAATGATTTCTGTCCCAGTAACTCTACTAAATCCTTCATCACGGAGAATAAGAGACACAGTTCAGTGGAGAGTAAATGAAGTTTCTAGGTGCTACCAATGTGAAATTAGTATCAGAGCATCCTAATCCATTCTTTCCCCAGCAGAAATATCACCCACCTGCATTATTCTGGCTGGTCATTCTCACTTTATCACTTGTAAGCCAAATGGTGTTTCCATTCAGATGGCAAATCAGACTGACATCAAATGTGTCTTGGAATTTAAGAAGTAGGTTGGGGCTTTATATTTGGCCTTTGAGTACTATGGCTGTGCTGAAGGCTACGATTTCTTATGTGACATAGTTTGTGGAGTATTCGGCATCATCTATTAACACTGCAACATCATCTCAGCATTCCTGTAGTATACATTAAACACCTTTTAAAATTCCAGTAATCAGAGACCCAACAGATCTGGGAACAAGTTCTGAAAACTACTACCAGAATTTCTTTGGGGATTGATTTATCCTCATTACTCTGATAAGGTAAGCTTTGATGGTATTTTTCTCTTTCCACAGAATATTCCTCTCCGAAACCAGTTAACTTGCCCAGTCATGCTTCATGTTAGATTTTGTGATTGTCTTCACCTACAGATGTCAGGCAATGTGCACGTAGACAGCTGTGTAGTGTCCATGGCAGGTTAATGGCACTCTTACAATAGGTGGTATCCCATCTTTGAAGTTGTCTGAGGACAGCTGGCTTATTTAGACTTTCTCAGAGAAGCACTATTAAATTTTAAGCAGCCTCAGGCTGCCTGGATTTGACAGACCTTCAGGTTCACAGTTAATATTGGATGCAGACTTTGCCTTCATCATTTCTTTTTGCAGATGGTATCTGTAACTTGCAATGAGCTATTATCTCCTTTCACATTGGGTACATTTGAAAGAAAATTCCTTTTACCATATTTTTTATATTTACTTATCTGCAATTATATGGTGTATATTTGCAGTGCAAAAGACATGAAAAGAGTAGATGTCATGATTCATACCAAACTTGTAGCCCATCTCAATACTTTTATCTCAGAAATTAATTAGGAATGAGACAAATATTATTTTTACACTCTTTTCAAAAAAAAAAAAAAAAAAAAAAAAAGAAAAGAAAAAAAAAAAGCAGTGTAACTCAATAAATTTTGTACAATGCATCAGCAAGTTGGAAAGCACAAAATATTTACTTTCAGTTGAACCCTGTTATTACAGTATTGGGTAAAATGGAGAAATGTTCAAATTAAATAATCTGGCTCCTTCATTCTTTCTATTTTATAATAGACAAGGTTATTGCCTTGCAGATTTCTGCTTACTAAAATGCCAAAGTTGTCATGGTATTTCCAGGGAAATTTTTATGTAAAGATTAAAAAGACCCATAAGGAAAAAAATAATGAAGGAAAAGCAGTAAGAGCTGAAAGGGAACAAAAGCAGAGCAAGAAAAGCAGTAGAAGGAAATGGGGAAGAGAGGTGGAGAGAAGAAAGGAAAGATCTATGAAATTTCCTCTCGGACATGACTTCATTCCAAGAGGCCCCCTGTTGCCTGCAGGGATTTCACAGCTACTGAAGGGCAGTGTGGGGGCTCTGAGCCCCAGCTGTGCATCCCATACCAGCTGGACTTGGACTTGCTGTTGTCCTTCAAAATGCTCTCCTGTATTCCATAGGAACTGGCAAACAACAAAGAGACATGTAAAGGGATGAATGGTGGCACCAGAAATGCACTAAAGCAGAGCATTTATGTCTTTTAACCATCCTAGTTCATCTGTTGCTGATGAGCTACCTGATTTTTGGAAAACAGCTCTCATGGAGTGAGAGGCAGGGAGAAAGAGGAATTCTTCCTCCTTCTGGAGAAGAGCTGTTGCTGGACTTTACCTACAGCCTTTGTTGATATAAATGGCTAAAATATGGCCTTGTGAATTACAAACGGCACAAGAAATAGGAGACTGGCAGTTCAATAACAATTTCTCTTTGCATGATCACCGTCAATTCAATGTTTCATCTTGCTCAGCAATGTGATGTTTCATCTAAGTTAAAAGCATCACTACTTGCAATTTCTTGTCACAGTAACTTGGTTGTGAAATTTCCATTTAAGAGAGTGATCTGCCTTGTTTTGGTTTTCATTTGTAGAATGCTGCTAGATAAATTAGTAATAAATTGCAATATAATTATCTGCAAATGCAAGGAAATCCCTCTAAATAAACTTGCATTTAATAGCAGCAAGAAGTTTGGAGTGTTTGGTGAAACTTTATACCAAGGTGCCCCTGCAGAAGAGGTCTCTGAATTCAGGTGATCAGCATAAATTCATATGGATTTTAATGGGCCTTAGATACTTGGGCATTTTTGAGAATCTGAGATGCAGATGATTATATAAAAGAACAAATAAGCATCTGCTGCTGCTGTGCTTCAGCAGTCTAGCCTGTCCCTCAAACACTTTAATTCCAGCTGACTATACTGAAGAGATCCAGGAAAACATAACTTGAAACAGAGAGTCCCTTACCTGCTAGTAACGCTGCAGATATTCATGTCATTTCCCTGTATAGACTTGTGTAGGACGGTGACAAAACCTTGCCTTTCTTTCTGGTGGCCTTGGGAAGATTTGAGCAGCCATCCAGTGTTGTAAGTGTTATTGTATCAGCAAGAAGAGAACAAGAGCCACTTAAGAGGAGCTTTATTCATTTTTGCTCTGGTCAATAAATAATATCTCCTTGTTGCTGATGATAGCATCACCTGTCAAGGAGCATCACCATGTAATTTCTCTCACTATTTTTCCTCCAAAGCCAGTGATTAGAAAACAAAACAACTCAATCTTCCCTACTCTTTTTCCTTTTGGACATCTCTGATTTTTGGCGTGTGCACATGGTGGTTAAAATACATCCAGAATCAGGGTCTTTCACTGCCCAGAACCCATCATATAACCCATCCCTTTTCTTATAAAAATGCCACCTGTAACATTAGTGATGTGTCTCAATGTTCACCAGGACCAGTCAAGTCCTCTCAAGTGTTCCACATTGGAGGCCAATTTTAAACTTTCCATTGTTAGTCTTCATACACTATGAATTTTGATGTAAAAATGAAACGTTATAGGGTGGTCCATCATAGGATGGACAGAAGCTCACATGCATGCATCAATGCACTATTGAGGCAGTGGCTTTTTTCTCCTGAGCTGATCTCAGCATTGCACTTTGCTGACTATCAGTCTTGTCTGTCCTCTTGGTAGACCGTGGGAGGTAGAGTTGTGAAAATGTATATCCATGGAGAAATAAGAGAAAACACAATTTTTCTAAAGATCTCTCAGCAAATCCAAAACCAATTTAACTTGCTGGGTTTGCTGCAGATGGTTTATGTGATTTGCAGATCTCTCAAGAAGAAGCCTATTTGTTTCTCTATCTGACTATTTTACCTGCAGTTACATTCCCAAACTTGGTTGTACCTAGTAAGTGGCGTCTATTTCTCAGCTTTGGCACTCAAAAGATGATTTTTCTTGGTACCCTGGTGCATGTTTATCACCTGATTCACACTGATCCTTGTATCCCTGCCTGCAGTGCCACTGTGGGCACTCCTGCCTCGATCAGAGAGGAACCCTTCTGAAGGAAGGTGGGATGTTTTGTTGCATCACACAGTTCTCTTTTCTAAAGGACCTCATGCTTTGATTTGGTAAACTCATTGCAAACATGAGATTCTGCTTTAGGGCTCAGCAGGGAGCTCCTTGCTGGTTAAGTTTTTTTGTTTAGCTGTGTTCTGACAATAAATTCAATGCCCTTGGTCTTTAAGGACCTTTACACTAATATTTTAAGCCACAGTGCTGGTCTTGCTCCTCAAAGAGAGCAGAGGACCTCTAAAACTTCCCTACTAACCTGCTGACAGAACTGTCACACCATTGAGGTGTGGATCACTGATACTCACCCATGTCTCCAAGGACAGAGAGGGATCACCAGGAGGTGACCTGGCTCTCCACAAGACACCACAGCATTTCAGCATTTCTAGATACTGATACTGTCTGAAGGAAAGGTGAGTCCCTGCAAGGAGCCTGAGGAAGGTGGGTTTTGTCCAGGACAGTTTTCCTGGCACAGGGACAGAAGAGAGATGAGCTGATGTTAGCAGGCATGAGGAAACAATGGGGGAGATGGCCACAGAGTCACCTCCATTAGAGGTGCCAGACCCTGGCATGGCCCTGGATGTAACTCTTGTGAGAGGGCTGGATCAGGTGCCCCTAGAGATGTCTCTGCTCTGTGAGTGCCAGTGGGACAGACTCGCTCACAGGGTTTCCAGGTGAGGCAGTGGTGACATTTTGCAGCAGGCAAGCTGAACCCATTGCTTAAAAACATTTTGAAACTCATCTTAGGATGAAATAAGAGTTCAGGTTTATGGATGGGTGAAAACATTGCCAGATGTAGTCCTTTGTAATCCCAAAATTGCTTCTCAAAGAAATTGCTGACACCATGGCCTGGTGTGGGGGTGCAGAGCTATTCCTGCCCAGATGCTCTGCTGCACAGAGATACCTCAGCAATGTTCCCAGCTCTCACCATGTTATTGTGAAGCCTGAATGGCATTCACCATCCTTCCTGCAGTCTTCTGATTACCTGGTCAAATCTGACACAATTAACTCTTCCACCCCTAAGATGGCTGTGAGCAGAGTTATGTGAAATGCAATGAAGTGGAAAGAGAGCTACTTGTGATAACACGCTGGAGAAGCACAGAAGAAACATAAAAGAATCAAGCATTTACTACTTTGAAAAATGTTGAAATATCATCTCCAAATTTGTGGGGTTTGAATCATGACTTGGAGCAGGTGACCTCAGGAGTTATTGGTGTGTTTTACTACTCAGTCACTCTTAGCTGGTGCTTGGTTCAAGTAACATCATTCAGGGAGTGTACAGAGATGCAGTTGAGCTACTAAGCCAAAAAGTAATCCTTTGGGCTATTTATTTATCTGGGCCAGGGAAATCAGCATAATTTTTTTCAGTTTCTTATGATGCTTCTTTAAAATTTGGTGCAAGTATATGAGTGATCCAATTGCTCTTTGAAGACCAGGAGGAACAGATATGGGAAGAGAAAGAATCTAGGCTGGGTGTTACTTGGGGAAGGATGCCTTTGCACCACATACTGGGGTCTGCAGATGTCACTGAAACTTGTGGCAGTGGGTTCACTCTCTCTGTTTTCTTCCCACCTAAGTGTACCACTTCCCTACATAAAGCATCGCACCCCCACAGTAGTTACATCTGCTGTCTCATCTACTATCCATGGATGCTGGGAAATGCTTTTTTTCTGTTTTACCACAGCCTTCTGATGCTCAGAGCTTTTCATCTGACATCAACAGATAGGTTTTATGGACATTTTTACCTCAACTCCATTTGCATTCAGTGTTCCCATGAACCCTGGCTCATCATATTAATGTTGTTCACTAACTCTGTGTTATTTTCCTGTGACCAGGTATGGTTAATCCAAGTACAGCTTAATTATTAAGCTAAATATTGACAAGACAAAAGGAGCCTTGATTAGTCTGATCTACCTGCATTACACACCTCTGCTTCCTCTGCACAGCGAGCCACAACCAGTGGCCCAACTGTTGTTCTCCCTGCCCAGCCAGGCAGCCAAGAAGAGATCTTGATTTCTCCCTTCAAAACAAATCCCCAGTGTGGGGCTCCCTTAACACTCCCTGAGGGATGATTTGTAAAATTAGTGCAAAGATCTAGGGCTGGACAATCCTTGAGTCCTTGAATGTCCATGTTCTACCAGCATTAGTGCAGCGCTGAGGTATTTCCAGCAAAATACCTGGTGCTGGATCACAGTCTCAAGGTACAAAGCAGCGCAAAGCCCTTCTCTTCTGTAGGGAAAGCTGAAGGATAAAATGAAATTGTTCCTCTGCTGGGGAGAGGCTTTTGCTTTGGTGCTATTAAAAAACAGTTGTACATTTTCTGGCAGAGCATTATTCACTGGTAGAAAACTCCTGTTCAGCAAAATTGAAACACTCCGTGGGAAGACATCTCTATTAGCAAAAACAGAAGGAAAGTAATAAGCGTAAGATTTTCATTAGGGTCCCACTGCTGAAGAAAACTCAACCTCAGATGACTGTTTTTCAGGACAGTTTTTTTTTTTTTTTTTTTTTTTTTTTTTTTTTTTCTCTCTTTTAAAAGTCAGAATTACCCATCATATCAAAATTCTGAATTTTGACCAGCTTGAGGAATTATAATTGGGTGTTCATTGTAGAAAATCAGTTGTGGTGCTCAAAGGAAATGTGGGTGTTCTGTTCTTTTCATCTTCATGTTCAAAAGGATAGGGGTCAGCCCCTATGCTTCTCAGACCTTCTGGAAATAAAGTAGACATTTCTCAGGAATGCTTGTTTGACAAACTTGCTAGGTATAAATGGAGGAGTTACTATGAGATTTCACAGAATTTGCTGTCTTCTCTCAGCATGGTAGCAGGGTGGATTCAGCGCCTTCTTTAGGGGAGGGAAAGTCCACAGGTGTTCTGCTGTGCCTGAGGTACAAGACATGAGATGCTTCAGCTGCTTGTTGCAATCCAGCTGGGTGTATCAGAAATACAAGGAGAAGAAACAGCCCTAGCTGCCTGCTTTTTCTAATGGCACAGTGGGATGTAGGCAGGGTTTTGCATCCCTTTTAACACCCAGTGCTGCAGGTGTGGGAGCATAAGGGGCAGGCAGCCCAAGGAGCATGGTGATGCGCGCAGCCATGGTGACAACCTGGCAGGAGATGGCATTTGCTAACCTGCACCAAGCCCTACTTTTATGACAGCCTGCCACTTACATATTTATGGCAGCCCAATACTACTTGCTTGCTTGTTTAATCTTCTGTCTGAGGTTTGCATGTGCCTTATGAAAGCTAGAACCAAATGAAAAGAAAGTGTGCAAGTCCTCCCCATACCTTTTTTTGTCATCTGGCTGGCCATGAGTGGTGAAATTGCTGAATCAGTTCTGGCCTGACAGGAGAGATTTTCTGTTTTCTTTGTGAGCTAATTATATTTTCTCCTTCCAGCCACTCACATTATTACTGTTAGAGGAACAACACTTTTTAACACATGGCCAGCAGTGCACTGTGAGCTGGGAAAATGTCCACATTCCCATTGTCCATTTTATTTTGGGAAGCAGGCAAATTACAGTTTAACAAGCTGAAGTTATATGTAAATGGTAATAAGCACCTCCACACACAGAGAAGATAAACAGAAGCCAGAAAAGCTCTTGTGGGTGCGTACTGAATATTTCAGAGCAGCTTTATTCCTGAAGTCTTGTCCAGACTGGCCATTCATGTTAACAATAGCTAATGCTCATGCCATTTCTGATGAAGATTTTTGGTTGTATGATCTGCCTTCTGGAGAGTTACGCACATCTAGAAGTGGTTTGGTACACACAGGGTGCTGCTTGGCTCCAAGGCTTACCCCTCCCGTGACCTTCTAGCCAGAAAGCCAAAAAGCATCACCACTGGGAAAACAACAGGACATGGTCAGAAAAGTCTACCCTCAGTCTTACCAGGAAAAAAAGAAAAAAATGAAGGAAGGAAAGAAGGAAAAGGCAAGAAAAAAAGAAGGAAAGAGAAAGAGAGAAAAAGCCCTTTCTTTCTCTGTCTAAGAACATATTATATACATGCTTAGCTGAGACAAGAGCTAGGTAATTTTAAAGCAGGTTCTCATATTAAATGGACAGATGGTCCTTCTATTGCAGCAATAATTTTAATAGGACAAGTGCACACAAATTCTGCTAATTCCCTATGTAATTTCTGAGATAGCTGCAAGTTGGTATTAAAGGCTGTAGCAAGAGGATAACAGGTAGTCTTTCAGACACTCCAATAAATTGCTAAAGAGCGTGCAATTTTTTCTTGGCACAGCAGTCTCAATTATTAGAGGATTTAAAGACGGAAAACTTCAGGGAATGGTAGGCTTTATTTATTTATTTATTTATTTATTTTCCCAGAGAGTATTTACATTTTATATAGTAGCTAATCCATCAGGTTTATTTCATTGCTTAGGCAGGAAAGCAGGCACCACACTATCTTACAAGTGCAAGTGGCATTCCCTTAGAACAGGATCTTGCAGGCCCAGTTTTTGCAGATAATCTTTTAATTGTCTTCAAGCTCTTTCTGGATGTCTGCAAATCCCCTTAGCCTATCATGCAGCTGATCCAAATCCACTGAAAACAAACAAAATGTTCCCCTTGATTTCAGTTTGCCTTGGATCAGGCCTCCATTCATAAAAATTCCACAGTTTCAAAATGAGTGCCAGAGGGATGGATGGCTGCGTGGTATTTTGAAAGACTCAGTTTCTTCTACTAAACATCATTGCAACTGTTTTAATCTGCAATGCATGTCATTTTTTTTTGCTCAAGGTTGCTAGAAGGAAGGTCCAGGCTGAAGAGGGACATGTACTGGAGTGATGCACATGGAGCTGGAGACATGGCCATGTGAATGCACCCACACAGGGTACAGGGATTAATAAAAACACTCTGCTACCCCATGTCCTTCATACCATACTATGTCAGTATGAAAATCCCACATAGTCAATCTGTTCCTCCTGCAGACATTTCAAAAAAAAACTTCTTTAATCCATGAGATCCAACAATGTTCATGCTTTAAGTGATCGTACAGCATGTATGATGGGAAGTAGATCTTTGTCTCTAGACCCAGTAAACAAAATGTCTATGTTTGGCTCCACAGGGTGTTGCCTTACCCCTTGGTGATGCCTGTTCCCACCTGGGCTTCATGGACATGTTGCTTGGTCTCATAAATTAAGAACTAGAAAACCAGTAACTCTCAGCAAAAAGTACCTGCCTTTAAAGAGTACAAATATTTATTTGTGTGGACTTCCTGACCTACTTAAATTTCATTCTGAAAAAAATATTACAGGCAGTGCAAGGCTATTAGTAATCCTTATGAGCAGATGAATGGTATTTTTGGTGTGTTTTTGGCTACCAGAAGCAAAATGAGCAGGAACAGATTGTAAGTACTTGTTGTCCTTCCAGTCAGGAGAAAAAAAATAAAATAAAATAAAAATTCAATGGAATATCCTTGGAAGGAGACACTGCCAGCAGATGAACATCTTCCTAACAACCAAAGGCAGTTCAATGATTCGCCATGGACCCTAGCACTGTACATTTCCCCCTGGATCCTTGTATGTCACCAATCACTGTAAATTAATACCTTAGACATTAAAACCGGGTGGGTTTTTAATTAAGCACAAACTGTCTGTTGCTGCCTGGTCACAGTTCCTGATCTGACCAAGACCTCACCACCGGGGCTACAGACCATCGTGTTGTGGAGGTGCCCCACTGGGAGGGCTGTTGTGACAGCACCAGCTGACGTCTTGTCTTTTGGCATCTAAGTGGGAGAGGTGCTGAGGGTTATCACACATGTCAAATAATTGCTTCCACTTCTTGGTTAAGATGTTTTAGACGTGGCTACTGAGTCCCAATACTGTTGGTAGTGCCCAGTGTTCTGGAAGAAAACCTCAGGTACAGAAAACAAACATGCTGTAGTTTCCAAAAATCAGGAATTGATGTGGGGTTACATACAGCCCCTCCCAAGGTATTTGGGGTGTATGGGTTTAGCTGTGGCCAGCTATCTCTGTAACCTAGCCTCCCACCTCATTTCCCCTTAGCAAAGGGAAATCCTCCTTTTACACTTGCAAAATGATACAAAGTTTGTAGAAGAAAAAGTGAACACTTTTTCTACCAAATTTTGCCACAGTAAACCTAACAAGTGGTCAAACAGTGGAGCAGACTGTCGTAGCCCAGAGAGGCTGCTGACTCCTCATCCCTATGGATTTTTGGAAGCCCTGCTGCTGCTCTCACTAGCCCAGCTTTGTGCAGTGTCTGTGCCAGGTGGCCTCTGGAGGTCCCCTCTAGCCTACATGGGTCTGTGCTTCTGTGACATGAACTGCTGAATAAAACTTGTTCAACATTTCCTTCCAGTTTTCTCATCTTCACATCTTGAAAACCTTTGGAAACAGAAGAGGCCAAGGCAGCTGTCATCAGGAGAAGGAGCAGCTCCCTTCAGGGGCCAGGCCTGCCAAGTGACATAGGAATGAATTTCCAAAAGTAGCTAAGGAAAAACAGGGGAGTCAATTGGCTAGAAAACCCAGGAGCAAGTGTTCAGTCTCAGAAGTCATTGTATTGGAAACATGAAAAGAGCACAACCCTTCTCCAAGAAGTCTTATATTTTTCTAAGTAGTTTCTAAGGTTCAGATGAATCCATATTTTGTGTTGTGTAATCATATGTTGTCACATAGAAAGACTGACAGCAAATAGACAGTCACTGCTCTGTGTTCCTGTGCCACACAGAGAAGCCAAACTGGTGGTAAAGTAATCTTCAGATGTGGAGTGTTTCTGCTTGTATTTAAACCTCTGCTATAAAACAGAGCCTTAAAAACATCCTGCTTGTCTAAAGACATTTTATCTCCACAACTAGAAGGAAGCTTTGCTTTTACATCACTCACTGACTTTCCCCAAAGCATTGCTGAAAGGCATAATCAGCTTGTCCTTGGGGCACAGAGAAGCCCTGGTACTGACATCCTTGATTCCTTCTTTCCACCTGCACTGTACTGCTTCAAGTCAACCTCAAAGTCATCAGGAATATTATCTGAGCAGCAACAGCCTTAAAAAGCAGAAATGTTTTTAAAATAGCTTTTCAAGCTGGATTACTTTTAAAGTGCTGGTTGGAAATTAGATGCAATGGTGTGAATTGGAGATGAAAAGATGAAATCAGCCCAGAGAAGGGAAGATGTTACGTCTCAGCAAAAGTGCGTTACTTTGTTTTTGACCAACTACATCAGCAGTGGGTGCGAAAGCATCTGAGGAGTGAGAGGGAGCATTGCAAAAGGATGTAAGGGTGGCAAGAACTGAAATCATATACATGCATAGAAAGATGGGTCGAGACTGCAGATCTTTTTTAATCTCAGTGTCCTGGAAGGGGCATAACATTGTTTCACCTCTAATTATGCAGCATGTGTTTGAGTGAAATGTCTCCTTCCTTCAGTCACCCTTGATAAAAGCACTTAAGCAAGCGCTAAATTCTAAGTGTGTGAATAATGCTGTGTTCACTCAGCAAAGACCTCAATGACTTCATTTGTTTAAGACTCCTAATAACTTTTAGGACACTTATTTCCTGCTGTGGGAAGTATCATGAGAATTAAGATTACAACACAGTGGTCAAAACAGGGAACTCCCTGGAAGAGAATACAGGAGGTGGAAAGACTCAGAAAGAAAGCTTTTGTCATACTACATTAATTACCTGAGCCTTCGGTATTTGGGCTCAGTTTTCCTTTCATGTCAGCGCCATAATTTGTAGATAGGTGCTTGTATAGACGTGACAATAAATGTCATTACAGGAAATCCCATGCAAAAATCTTTCATCTAATTGTAAATATGAAAGAAAAATGATGGGAGCATTGGTTCAGCCAGAAAGATGTTGGGTACAGAAATGCACTGGGAAGATTTGTCTTGATCGTAGGGTTGAAAAGAAAAAGCTGTTGGGCTCCTGAGATGCCTGGTACTTGTAGCTGTTCAAAATAAACTGCTGACTGTAATGACTGCCCTTCAGAGACAGTCTATTTTAAGACAATGGATCTCTGCCAGAGGGAGCAATCACAGAAATGACAGTGCGCAATAAAACAAGGCAAGCCAGGATGGGGTTTTGATCTGTGAAGGAATTCCTTTCTTGCTTGCACTTTAGCATTGAGCTTTACATGAAGTCTTGTAAACCCCGTTAGTGGAGGAAAAACTGCTGGCAGCCAGAGGCACAAGAGCTGCATTTGTGTTGCTTAGAGGGCAGAGCCACATGGCATGTGCTGGTGTAGGGCAGAGAACATTCGGATGCCACTCACTAGATCAGACTGCCCAGAGCCTCATCTAACCTGGCCTTGCACACCTCCAGAGCTGGGGCATCCACAACTTCTCTGGGAAGCCTGTGCCAGTGCCTCACGAGTGAATAATTTCCTCCTAAATCATAACCTAAACGTCCCCTCTTTTAGTTTAAAACCATTCCCTCATGTTCTGTCATTATCTGATTGAGCAAAGAGTTACTCTCCATCTTTTTTATAAGCTCCTTTTAGGTACTGAAAAGCTGCAATGAGGTCTCCCTATAGCTGTCTCTTCTCCAGGCTGAACATACCCAGCTCTCTCAGCCTTTCTGCATAGGAGAGGTGCTCCAGTGCTCCAGTCCTCTGATCAACTTCTTGGCCCTCCGAGGGGTGAGTTCTTCCACACCTTCACTGAGCATTTCTAGTTTGGTTAGTACATAATAAATATCAATATAGAATAAGCTCTGGACTTTGAGAAGTGCCATCATTTCAACAATGTCTAAAGCTCCCAGGAGCTCCTTCAATCAGCCTCCCTCAACTGGTAAAAGCCATGATTACAAGTGGGCTCACCCCACCTGTAGAGGGTCCTTCCCCCTATTGAACACCTACCCTACATGATTCTGGTGTGCTGGTGGAAAGCAGCCCCCATGGCTGAAGTTAAGGTACAAGGCCTATGCCTCCTAAGGAAATAATAAATGGACTATTTATAGTATATATAGTATTATATGGTACTGTAGAACTTTATCTTGTTTAAACAAATGGTAACTGCAATTATACCCTACTTCAGTACACAGAAAATAAGTGAAGGAAACATTTGCATGAAAAGGAGAACTCCAAACAATATCAGAAATCTCTTACCTTTCTTATAGAGGAAAAAGGCAACAGATTTTGAAAGGAGGGAATAACAGTATGTAAATTATCCTTGCTCTCAGAACAGCAAAAAAAAATGCCCTTTGAATGAGGTGTATTTCTTCTGATTTCTGTATCAACACAAGTTTGTAAGCTTTAACAGGTCTTTTTTAAGACATTGTTATAAAGCCTGATGATTTCTTTGTAAAAGACAAGGAAAAAACTGTGGGATTTCAGCATTTAAAACACTGTCAGGTGGTCGGCAGCATGCAATGTGTAGGAGTTATGAATAAATGGGCAAATCCCCAGCTTGGCCTCAGTAGAGCTGTGGCAATTCCCATCAGCTGATGACAACCTTGGACTCTTCAGGCTTATGGGGTGGTCTGGCAATCATGCCCATGGCCTCAGCTGATTGCTCTGTGGTCTTGATTGTCTCATTTTCTATTCTGCACATTTTTCTTGCTGGTAAGCTCCCGAGCTTTCCTCCTGTTTTTCTGTGTGTGACGTTCTTTCACCTTGATTATCCTGTCTGAGCAGCATGCTTGGCTTTGTGATCTTGCTTTTGTGAGAACACCATTTCCAGGAGAACTGCACATAGCTGCCATACCCAGGTGGCTTATGTGGAAAGCCATGGGGACCTAAAGCAATGGGAGCCTCTGCCCCAAACACAGGTCATTTGGGAAGCCAAAGGAGGGTGAGTGGGCCCATCTCAGGATGAGATGTGGCAGCAGCACAAAGGGGTGAGTGTGTGGTCCCTTGGCCATACGGAATGTTTGGCCAGCGCTGATGCAGATTTCTTTTCCCCCTCTCTATTCATCCACCCACTGCAATCCAGCAGCTCTCTTTGGGTGTCTAATAAATAAGCAGGCAATCAGAGCTGTCAGGACTGTCTCAAAAAAAAAAAAAAAAAAAAGAAAAAAAAAAAAAAGAGAAAAAAAAAAGAAGATACAGATCAAGCAGCTAAAACGAAGCAGAAAAGCTTGTGTATGGTGACCTTCAGAGAAAGCTGAGAGTTTTGAGGAAAACTACTGTCTGGGTAGGGATTTCATGCCATGAGCAATACACTGCTCTTTTTTTTTTTTTTTGGGGGGGGGGTATGGGGCCTCTCTGTGCAGTCTTCAGAGAGCATTGCAGGAAAAAAAAAAAAAGCCTTTTTGGGTCCTTTTCCTAAGGGAGACTCTCACAGAGTACAAAATGCTGACTGACTCCTCAGTCAAAACACTTACTGCTTCATCTGGTTATGAGGGATGACTACAAGGGCAGCATCTCTGTCTCGCACGTACACACAGAGCTGTTCTTATCATATCATGAGTTTATATTGGTTTTCTATGCCTAGGCCTTTCAAAAATGCCATTTTCCTTGAAGAAACTTATGAAGAAAGTCTATGGGATGTATTCAGTAATATTATTCAGATGGCTTCAATACAGCATAGCGTTTTTCATTAAGCAGTAGATGTTGCCAACAGCTGTGTTTCATTTACATACAGAGCCTGGATTTAACAATGATCTTGATGTGGGAAGCCATCTCTGGCTGTTAGTTTTCAGCAGCTCTTGTGTCTGCGGTTGCTATTTGTTTCACAGTTGGCCTCCTAAAAATACTTCCATGTGAAAGCTTTATCTGGATGAAAGGAAGGATAGACCAGTTGTAGTGACGGAACTTCACGAAACCTTGCAGTCCTGGGCAAATCTCTGCTGTCTGTGTGCAAAAGCAGGAGGAAATGAGCTGTTCAAGGAAAGGTTGGACGTGGTGCTTAGGGACATGGTTTGGTGGGTGATATTAGTAGTAGGGTGATGTTTGGACAGATGATCCTGGAGGTCTTTTCCAACCTTAATTGTTCTATGATTCTATGATTTTATACATGGCAGGTGCAGTCCAGAGGCAGCAGATCCACAGCCTGTGTGTTTTGGACTCCCTGTGAGCAGTGCTCAAGGAGCATAGCTCTGTATTTCCATTTAGGATTTCTCAAACATCCTTATCTTTGACATATAAGAGCAACCAAATCAATTCATAATCCTGAACAGGAGTAGGAATGACAGAATTACTGGAAAAACTGTTTTAAGCTGGTAGGCAGGCAATTTCACTGACTTTGACCTTTTATAATTAACATGGGAAAAGTTCCACCCTAATCCCTTATTACTAGCTATTTCTGGTTGTTTTTTTTTTTTGTTTGCTTTTGTAGATTGGGAACTGTTTGGCACTGTTTGCTCCCTGCCTGTCAAAACACAAATCATTGCAAGTCAAGCAGCATCTTCATTTGCATTCACACTTTGCTGTGGCTCTCAGCTACTTTCTTGGGTGGAAAAGGAAGCAGGATATACTCCAGAGACTACAGATCTGCAAGAATACTGGAATAACTTGTCTGACTTTTGTTCAGTAATAGGTGCCTCTAGCATCTGAGATTTGGGAAGAGATGAAAGCCTCCAGGAATATGTTCAGAGCGCTGATGGCTTGGGCTGCCACTGGGTGTTAGGCATAAGAGCTTTGGACCTATGAGACCTGCACCCACTTCCTCAAGGGAGACCAGACCAAGTCTGAATGTTTTTAGGGGAAGTTAACGTCAAGTAGGATTTTCTAAAATGCTCAAGCAAACAAGGCGGATGAGTCCCATGGAATTAGAATAAAACTGTAGATCTTAAAGTAGGAACTTTCATAAAGAAAATGTCTAGGAGGAATATCTCAAATACTGTGTAGGGAAACACAGTCAGATTTTTGTGGAGTGGAGTGGTGTGGTGAGCCCCCTCTGTGCCTGGCAATATTCCTGTTCTAGCTCAGAATTTACTTTCTTGCTGTTCTCATAAAAAGGTGGGTATTTTAGCCCACTCTGACTCTGCCTGAAGTCATGCCCAATCCACATTAGCTCATGTATAGCTTCAGAAAGCTTGCCTGTTCTTTTCCTTAATTTCACAGCTGGCTTGGTAATGATACTGTAATTCCCTAGAAAATTTGTTTTGCTTGCATGCTGGTATGCAAGCATTTTCCTTATCAGTTTTATCTTTTTCTTTCAAATCATTTAATGCAGCCTGAGATCCTTCAGAAAATACATCTGACCACTCTGGAGGTGCAGCACACGTCATGGGGAGGGAGGGACATGGCTGCATTTCAGTGGTGCAGCTGATGCATCACCCTCTGAAAGGCATGCCACTTGCTCATGTAGCTCTGGGCAGCAAAACAGCAGCTTCTTGGTCATGAAAAGTGGTGTCATGTGTGGATGAGAGGTCCCTGAACCAGCCAAGTGGGAGGCACTTGCAAGCCTGGACAAGGGTGTGTAAGAAATGGCCCAAGCCCATGCAACTAGGTGATGAGGTATATAGCTTCATAACTGATGGGTAGGTAGGTGATGTATTAAAGTATGAGCGTGAAGAAAGCTGGGCTTCGCAATCATTGGTCTTGAGCTTGGTTACACCTTGGCCCTACTGTGTCAGTAGCCCTTTGGCACCTACCTCACAGGTGAACAGATGATTATTATCATGGTAGCTGAACCCACAAATCCCTCTCTTGTCTTTGATGGGACTTGAGACAGCATGGGATGCTTCACACAAGCTCCCTGTTTATCTGCAGGGAAGACTCTGCCATCCTTTATGGATAATATCTCTGTCACAGTGCATCCCTCACTCTGAGCAGGGAATCTTGAAGCTGATGGGGACAAAAATACTTCTCCAAACCACCTTTCTGGGGTGGACAAGGAACCACTGATCAGCCAGGAGGTAGCAGGAACACTATAGCATAGAGCAAACAAGTGGATTTTATCATTCCTGACACAAACATTCCTTTGAAAATGTTCCTGTACTTTCACGCCATGGAAAAGCTGCAGGTGAAGTCAGTGCTAAGTGAAATTCATGACATTTCTCACCCATGTGTCATGAGAAAAGGCACAGTTGTATTAGCAAAAGCAACACCACCTACCACAGGCGAGGTGAAGGGCTGATTTACACCCATGATCACGTCTACATGGCCTCATCAGCAGCATGGGAGGGGCATCGGCAGCATTTGGCCCCTATCCAGCAGTTGATTGGTTGTGAACACATTCAGTAATAATTCTTTGACAGTTTATCAAGAGAATAATGATAAGAAAAGCATGGAGTCAGAACATGTTCAAAAGAGAAAAGTTGTGTTGCTGGCTCCTATAACAACAGGTTAGTGGAAAAATTGCCTCTGTCTGTGGAGACTTTGCGTTTACCAGATGTTCTGTATTTGAAAGTCCTGCAATTAGCCTTCAAAGAGGTAAATTAGCCATGATTCGTTTCAGAGTTAATCATTACTGTTACATATTTGAAACACCACCTGGTATTTGCAGTGTAATTAATGATATTATGACTCTTGCACAGTGGTTTTAAACAATCTTTAGAAATGTCTATCATTTGAATTAAGAAAGATAATGCTATCTGCACCTATAAAAGAAATGCTCTGGCTGTGCTTTTCCATCCATTCAGAAACTCTCTCTCTTTTAGTATGTCTTTGGAAGAAATTAGCCAGGGTGAAGCTGAAAAAAATGCTTCAAGAAATAAAAATGTGAAGCTTCATCAGATCGAAGCTGAACTCACATTACTATCCAGCGCAGGCAAACAAACCTCCTACAGATATACTGTATCCACAGCACGTAATTCCTAGTAATACGAATCATGCATCAGCTTGGTCCAACAGCAAGTTAATATTTCCACAAGGCCACCCTACTCCCAGGAAATAGGTAACTATGCAAATCAATAAGCACTTAAATGCAATCAATAAGCAAGAAGGGTCAGAAAATCAAAGTTCTTTTCTCATCTGTATGCTTAGGAAATGCTCATAAGTGGTGATTTTTAACAGCTGTCTGCATTAGCTGAAGCACGCACCCAAGCCAGGTCTAAAGTCCTCTGCAACTCTCACTCCGGAGAATTTTCTGGAAAACAAATAGATATTTGAAATTAAAGTCTCTGTAACCCTAAAAACTCTGTTAGCCTGATCCAGAGAGAGACCTTAGAAGAAAAAAGCTTCTCTTAAATACATCTCTATTTCATGCTCATTATGCTCCAGTATATATGGGAAGGGTACACTTTGTGGATATGGAGCTTAACATCTTCTGCAGAGCAAAATGCTGAGACTGAGGAGATCGGTGCTGGACCATCCCTACAAGGGTGCAACTTACCCCACGTGCTTCTGCTGGCCTTGTGACTCGGAGGCCTGGGGGTGCTGGTGACAGTGTATTTACTTTGGTATTCATGTGCTGTCTCACACTCACCATGAGATCTCAAGATGTGCTGTATCCATAGAGCTCTGGTGACGTCAGTGGGGTGAATGCACAGAAACCAGCCACGCTAGCAAAATCCCTTTTATGCTGCTGTCATTGCCTGGGAACAAAAGCTTGAGCAGACAAACCCTAAATTGTTGATAGCATTACCGCAGCTAAAACCTAAACAAACACATCTTGCAGCATCCCAAAAAGTCACCTGCTGAGCAGTATAGAAGCACAGGGCTGCTGTGAGTTATGTGTCCAGTGGGGAAGTTACCCCACGGGTCTGTGCTGGTGTGGTGCTCAGGTCATGTGTACATTAGGGGATAAGTATCTATCCAGGCTTGCCCATGAGAGTGAATCGGAGAAGGGTGCAAGGAGAGCAGGGCTTACTGGTCATCCTCAGAGAGGACTGAGATTTACTGCTGGGGTCCCACAAGCCAGAGGGATGCACTGATATGCCTCATCTTCTGCCTGGGACCAACTGCAAATTTTCGTGAAGCTTTAACCCCTGCATTTGTGTCAGGTGAACACAAATATGAAGGCAGCATGCAACAGCATGGGAATGGGCCACCTCACTCCATGTAGGGGTTTTCCAACAGTAGTTGTGCCTCTGGAGCTCTGTGTCTCACCCCACATCGCAGTGAGCTCCATGTCCGCAGCAGCTCATTGAAAATGCTGTTGTCACAGGTGTTTTCTTCACACCTAAGTGAACTCCATCTGATTTTTGGAAGTTCTCCCTTCCAGATGTGTGTGTGAGCTTGGTTTCTAGACTCCGTGCAGCTGGTAGAAACTGGCACAAGTAGGGGAGTGACTCACTGATTACTCTCTGGGCGCATGGGCCTGGGATGAGCCGGTCGCTGTTTCTTACTGATGGCATTCAAATGAGTGAATGCAACAATATCACATGCAGACACACAAATTTATTGTGTGATCTCCAGCCTTTGGACGTGTTTAGGTCTCTCTTAAGGCTGTGTTTAATCTGTCTACATCCTCAGGCTGTTTTCCTGTAAGAGAAAATGTGTTTATTATTTTAAGTAAGTCTTGGGGTCAGTTTTGTAGTTTCCTACCTGAAATCCTCCTCATTATCAGGATCTATTCTTTGGCCAGAAATACTGCTCATCAAATCCTTTCCACTTGCACAGTCCAATGCATGCTACGTCTTCAATATTTTTGAAGCAGGTGCACTTCATTAGCAATATATGTATAGCCTCAGCATCATTAGGAGTGGCATCCAATGAGGGCCTGTGACAAATTTTTACTTTCCTAAGACAGCTTTCCTGGATGGAAGCCCACTCTGCCTATCTGTGTGCCTCTGGCACACATTTTCTAATGGCTCCACGTATTCCTTCATTAAGTAATAGAGGTCACAAGGGTTAGCCTTGGGCACTAGCTTTCATAATTTCTTGTATACACATTTCAGTAGTCATTAGTTATTAGGGCTTTGGAGGGGTCATAACGCTTTGAAAGTTCTGCTCTGCAGAGCATGTCCCTGGCAACACACACATGCAATAAAGCAAAGCCTGGCCATGCTTGGTTTTCTTTCCCTGCCCTCACAGACAGCAAGGTTACCAGGAGCAGAGTGCTGGTCCCTGCAGCTGCCTCCCCACTGTGCGGCAGGGTGTGAAGCTTGGAGTGGACAGACAGACTGAATTGTCTGTCCATCCTTGCAGAAACCTCTGATGAGTGAGCCCTGAGGTCCTTCACATCATTCCACATGCACACACACACCAGTCCTTATGTTCAGGCCCAACAGTTACCCCAGGGTGAAGATTTGTCAGTTTTTTACTTTACATAATTGCTGGAGGGAAGAGCTAGAGATGTGAATAAGGGCACAAAATCACTCCCAGACATTACCTGGATGACCAAAACCACAAGGAGGCAACAGAAACTCAGCTACAGATGGAATTCTCTAAGGTCTGGCCCTCAAAACAAGGGCAGTTGGAGCTAAGCTGTTAGAAAAGGAGCCTGCTGCATTACCCTGAATGAGAAGCTATTTTCATCAATAAAAGAGTAGGCCAAATGGGGTGCACCTGAAAGAACTGAGTGTTGCGTCTATGCCCTCATCAAACTTCTCCCAGTGGATGCATAACTTCTTGTTATAGGCATGGTCTCTAATGAGGGTGTCCTTCTTTGCTGTGCTATGTCTCCCCTTGAGCCTGCCTTTCCCATTCCTCTGCATAATTTGTGTTTCTCCAGTCCCCGCACTCATTTCTCCAGGCTGGAATCATGCTGATGTGCCCAGGGAAGGCAGCATGTCCTTATTCCTTCCTCCTTCTTTATTTTTTGTGCTGTATTTTGACCTTTTGGATCTTTATTTTCCTGTTCCCAGCCTACAAGTTGGAACAAGTTCTCTGCCCCTTACATGCAATATCTCCTCACAAACAGTTTAAATTAGGAATAAACCCATGGGATTACCTGGAGTTTCTGCCTCCATTACTGAAATAAAAAGGTAAATGCTATGAATTATTCTTGGATATTCTCTGATTAAAAAAAATAAAATAAAAAAAAAATTACTAGATCATGTTCCATCAGGCAACATATTTATTTCTTCTGTTTGTTTGTTTGTTTTGTTTTTGCTCTAGTGTTTCAAGTTAGATTCAAAAGTTGAAATAATGTTGACCAAAATCTATTGAGACAGCAAAAAGAGCTGGAAATGGAAATGGAGGTAAAAGTTATTACAAAAAATTCTTTTCTTTCAGTTGGCTTATTATTAGTCTGCATTTCACACACCTCTCCTGTGGATAGTCATAAAGAAACTGGGAAACTGTGGTACAAAGGTATTGCTCTGCAGTGAGAACTTTGCACACCCTGCTCAGAGGAATTAAAGGCAGACTTTTGAAGTGGTGCTTCCAAACACTTCTCTGATCTACGGACACCAGCACACCTCTTGCCCTTCTCCTGTGCTCGGTGTTTCAGTTTCAAGGCAGCCGGTGCACTTTGGACATGACACCTGCAGCAAGTCCAGGGACGGCATGCCCAGTATTGCCTCCAGAAAGGGAAGTTATTGTTCCCATGCAACATGCTCCTGGCTCCAGAAATAAAGGGCCAGAGAGGTGCCCACGCAGCCCTGCTCTGTGGCTGCACATGCACACCAGGCTGAGGGTCTCCTCCTGGGAGCATCTCCAGCCTTGCCCTGGCTGCATCCCTGGAGGAAAGGCTTAAATGTTGGCTGTGATAAAATGCAGCATTGAAATGACCCTGGCATTTCATTCTTGCAGGCTGAATGAGCAGTACAGCCATTTCAATACAGATTGGATGCAAGCACTCAAGCAGTGACAGGATCTACAGCTTCACGAGCTGGGATGCTCAGCCCCTTGTATGACCACTAATTTCTGCCTGGGACTTTGCCAAAACTTGTCCTTGGTCTGGCTGCCAAGGATTGTAGGGCACTTGGGGATGGGAGCATGAGGCTGCCCATGGGGGCTGGAGCTGCCATGCCCCAACCTGGACCCCCTGGCATCGTGGCTGGGGCAGGCAGAGGGAGCACACACAGCTCTGCAAGGTTGCCCTCACACAGCCCACAGCTGTGATTTGAGTAAAAATATGCTCCTGGACCTGCTGTGACTGTAATTATGTGGAAAAAGGAGATCCCACTGGGTCGTACTACAGATGAATTTGGCAAGCACCGCATGAAGCAGGGTCTGTACAGCTTGGCCAAATAGCCTGTGATGCTCAGTGAGTGCAAGAGCAGCTGGGAGAGGCAGCAGAGGTGAATGCAATATTTCACTTCAGCATGGCATCCAACTGAGCTGCCACGGACAAGCCTGGGGCTGTCCAGCTCTGCTATTAAAGATGCACCAGGGGTGATGAGTGACAAGACTTAAACTAAAAGAAGGTAGATTTAGGTTAGATATTTGGAAGAAATTCTTCAGTGTGAGGATGATGAGGCTGAAACTGCAGAAGAAGCAAATGTCTTAGGGTCAAACTGGAGGAAGATTTAGGTAGCTCTTTGTAATCATATTGCTAATTCAAATACACCCTTTCTTTGCCTACACCAAGAGCTTTCATGGGATAAATTCATTCTGCAAGTCTGCTAAATGTCCTGCAGCCTTATTGGCATTTGTACATTTGTTCCCTCTTCTAGACAATGACACCAAGATATCTCATCTTCTAGTATCCCTACAGTTTCATCCATTCAGGATTTTTTCTCCTTCAAAATAGTGCAGAACAGTGGGTTTTGTCATTCAATAAAATATGACATTAAAAAGCACTTCCATTTTTTTTGCTTGAAACCTACTGCCCAGTAACTTTATCATACAGCCACAGTCCTTGTATTGTGAGAAAAATCAATTGTTATTCTTTATTCATTTTCACTACAGCACCAAGTCTTGTGCATGTTTCTAGCAGAGTCCCATGTCTTATTTTTTTCTGTGCTGAAGAATCTAAAGCTATATTTTTCTTTTCTCAGAATAAGCTGCTCCATATCTCTTATCTCTGTATTTTTCTAATTTACTGTACTTTGAAGCTGAGATGACCCACACTGCAAGCAATACTGAGGATGCCTTTATATGCTTTTTTTATGGTGGCATAATAATAATCTTTCCCATTTTTCTCTCTTCCTGAGATGCAGAGGAAGGTTTGCATGCCTGAGCACTTGTCTGTTCTTTTTAGCTGCACTACCTAGATGAATAAAAGCTATAAATCCAAATACGTTAACATTTTGCAGTCTACTGCAGCAGTCATATTACTGACCACATGCTTAACAGTCCAGTTGTCTTTCTGAGCCTCTCCGAGCATGTCATGATATATTTCAGGCAGCTAGTCACATAGACATCAAGAGCTCTTCCCTGGATCATAAGGGATAAATCAGAGGTTGTGGATGGGTATGCATGGCCAAGATCATTTTCTCCTTGTGTTTGACTATGTTTTTATTTGCACTCAATTTCATCTGCAAGCTTATTGCCCAGTTATTTAGTGTTCTGGTGACAGTTTTTGCAGTCAGCTTTAGATTTGAGTATCCTGATTTATTCTGTATTATCTTCAGGCAGTGTAGCACACATTGCTACTTACCATTTTTCCATCACTATGTTGAACTGAGCATGTGGCACTCATACTAATGACCTATGTACACACACAGGATGTATTGAATGATTCCAGTACAGAACCGCATGCACCCTGCTACAAACCTCATCCTTAATGCCTAGTTTTTGTCTTCTTGTTATTCACCACATATTAGACCAAGAAAGAGCTTCCCTTCTACCCATGACAGCCCAGTCTCTTTAAGAGCTGTTGGTGGGAACTTTTATGCTGTATATTGACTAGATCACATTTTCCCAATGTGCTTGAGTCCTACAAAGTGCTCTAGCATCAGCTTAAGAGGCATTTGTTGAACTGCATGTGTATGAGGGAGACAAGAAAAGGGTCTATGCTCAATATGGTAGCTAGCAAAAACTGAGAAAAGGTGATCAGCAAAACGGCAAAAATGCTAGGACTACTCCAAGCAGAGAAGACCATCAAAAATAATGAAAGAACATATTAAATAGGTTTTATTAGAGAAAACACTGACATTTCCATCTTCAGTTTGTACAACACTGTGATTCATGGGGAGGAGAATGGATGAATGAAAAAGATAAGTGAGAAAACTAGGAGAGTCCTAAAAACAAACAAGAAAGCTAAGACAGTTAAAGGATGCGTGAATATTTGGAGGCTTATATCTGAGGACCAAGTTCTTGTGCTGTTCATGTAGGCATTTGCACAAAGTAGCTGCCACTGACTGTGCCGTCTGGTTTTACACCTTCAATAGTTTGAACATGAGACTGCTGTGACCTGATGAGTTGCAAATCCCATGGCTGCATGAAGGTATATGCCTGCATGGGTACTTGCAAAGGATTCAGTCCTTCCAGCATGTGCAGAGATGTCTGGGGATAAAAACCGCATGTACAAAAGAATGTGTTACTGGTACTTACACTTGGGAAAAGTGGGCTCTGAAGCCACTTATAATCTTCTTCTATGAAACTCATCCAGCTGCCTTTCATGGCCATCAGACCAGCTACCTCCTCCGTACTCATCCCAGGAAATGAGGCAGATTTATGCAGCTGCCACCACATCAGAGCCCTGCATATTACTAGTTCCGAGGCGTTTGGACTGTAGGCAGTGACAAGTTGGCTAAAGTGAGAGGAAGCCTCAGCACAGCCAGTCTTACAATAGGTAGTAAAAATTCAGACAGCTGAAGAAAATTATTGAATTTTAGATGGGCTTTGAGAAACTAGATGAGTTCAATGGCTGCTCTACCATTTAGAAAGCTGTAAGATTACTGGCTGCTCTGGAAGCAATGCTTCAGAGCCTAAAAATAGGCTGCTTATACCGCTCCTTCTGTTTCCCCAGGAGTGCCGAGAACATTCAGTACTTATTAAAGAAGGCATTAAAAAGAAGTTGAGGTTTGCATATTTCTTTCTGTGATTTCCCTTTTGAAAAATATCAGAATAACCATTTATAGCTACTTTTCTCGTGGGGACTCAGATGGCGTCAGAAAATGGAAAGGAAGTGATATACCCCTTGATGGGTCAAACTGCTCACTGCTGCAATGGGTCTATTGGTTCCTGTTCTTCTCCTAGACGTGAGACCCTATTCTCATCTTGATCCTTTTCATCAGCTTTCCTGCCAAAGACCTAGGAACTGGCTAGCATCTGGGGTCATGATTCAGGGAGGAGGATTATGGAAAATCCCGTGTTCCAGACAAAAGGCAAAAAGACAATTACCAGATTTTATGTCATTTCTGTAAGCCACAGAATGTAGGTCTCAGGGGCTTTCTTCTGGATTGTGCTACAGAGGAACCAAACTCTGGACCAGCATCAGCAACCCAGAGATGTTGGTCACCACAGTGAACTATTATGGTTAGAGTGTCAAAATGTCCTCAGGGACATTAGGCTCCAGAAAGCTTACATGAAAGCTGATTCAAAAAAATACATAGCCAACGCCATCTACATCTGCATGTTGTCCAAAACCTTGTGGCTTATGTTTGCCTTTCATTTGCTTGTATCTGGTGTGGTGCCATACACAGAAGACCCAAGGATGTGCATAAGACTTCCCACAAAGGATTTAACAGAGATGAGAAGAGCAGGTCTTTGACAAGCTTGTATTTGCAAGTCCTGGAAAACTTCTTTGCATTTTACAGCAACAACTTGGAATTTGTGTTTCAATGGAATTCAGTTTCTGGAGGTGACTGCTAGTATTTTTGGTCTGCAAATATTTTGTTTCCTTGTAAAGGCACCTATCGAGGTTGAGTTCCTCATGGAGCTGGAGGCTGTGTGAAAGGATCAGACCAGCTTTGGCATCACACAAACTACTTGTTCCATGGCCACAACTGAGCATTTCAGATTTCAAGGGTGCAACCATGTCTCATCAAATTACTGATGGTGGGGTTGGTGGAGCTGTGCCATATGTACTGCTGGGGACCAGGTAAAGCAATTGTGGAAGGTAAAGGAACAGAGATTGTTATTGACTCCTTCCCACTTTGTGGGTCTTTTTTTCAATCAAAAATGAACTTCCTGCATGCCCATGGCTTGCTAACTCTGTGAGCATAAATCATGCATTTTAGGAACACATATTTAAACATACAAAATCTTGCATTGCCTAGACAATGGAGTATTTCCACAGGCTCCTACATATAAGTATTTCCTCAGGTACGTAGCCAGTCCTTGGCTTTAAAATGTGCCACTAGATGTGAGGAAGAGGAATTCACAAAACAGGAGAAAGGTAGATAAAGAATAAATTAGGGTTGTTTCATTCCAGGGTGTTATGCCAGCTTAAGGCATTTGGGAAGGTGGGCACTTCATCTCTGCTTGTATGAGCCAGAGAGCCGAAAAAATGAACCAAGGAATTTATGTCTCCTCTGGGAACTAGGCAATGAAATCTAAGCCTGTGCTTCTGAAGTGCTTTGCCAGTAATTGGTAGCTGATTTTTTTTTTTTTTTTAATATATATTAATTTCTAAAGGAAAATGTTTTCAAATCTCTGATAGTTTCTGCACTTACAGTTTTTTAAAATTACATCAATAACTAAACAGAGAGGTAGAAAGTAAGAAAAGTCCTCTATTTAGTAAAACTGTGCCAGTTTTAGGTAAATCAGTAGCATTTCCCTGCAGAGCCTCTTTTTATATTATCTATATAAAATTCGGAACAACCTAAAAGTTCCCATGGTATTATGAGGTATTTTGGCATTTGCAAAGGATCTTCAGGCAAGCTGCTAAGTTGTGATGTTTTCCTTTGTAATTGGTACTAAAAAATATTTCCCTCTATTTGTATATCAGGTAGAAAGGAAAGAAAAAATGTAGATCCAAAATTAGAAGGAGCTTGGCAGTATGGTTTAAAAACCCAACGCTGACATAGCAATGCCACGTTTGAGGCTGGTGGTAGACTTAACTGAAAACATCTCTCCAAAGTTAATGATTTTTTTAAGTACAAAGGATAGATTTTGCTAAAACTAGACTAAAATGTTCCATCCCTCTCTGACACACACACACTATGCTTACGGTATAATAGCTGGGCTTGTGCTCTCTTAGCAGCTACTAGTAAATATAGGTAAAAAATAAATGTACATACAATATGAGGTATATATACTATACTTACTTATACTTACTTCCTATTTTTGGGAAAAAAGCATAAAAGCTTTGTTTGCTATGTCAAAAGTCACTTTATGTTTGAGTGATGACTCCCTTAAGGGCTATTACTGTGTATCTTGTATAACCCATACACATGTGCTTCATGGAAAGATTTGTAAGGTGTAGCCATAAAATAAAATGTTATTTATTTTCTAAAAGGTTGCAGAAAAACACTATGTATGCCACAAATTATATCAGTGGTTTCTAAACTACTTGGGCCTAAGGACTGCTGCCAGCTCATAATGTCTCTTCTACATGACCACACAAAGTCCTCACTGCTGTGTGTAACTGAGAGCACCACTGATGTGGTTCCCAGCTCTCCCAGTGGGCTACTTACTGCATCTTCAAGGGTCACGGCTAAAAATTGCTGCTGTAACACCAGTGGTTATTGAGCTATTTTCAAATCTCAAAAATCATGGTCCCTGTTCCTCATTTGGACCCCAATAGGGAAACTTTGAGCGTAAAAAGCCAAGAGCGTGCCATTGCAGTGTGTGGCCCCAAAAGTTCTAACCAGAGCAACAGCAGAAGAATATTTTTTCCTTTCCAAGCTGGAGAGATGCAAAGGAAACTCTGAGTTGTGTGTGCCTACAGTGATACTTGCATTGAATTAAATCCCTCAGCCTGGTGCAAGCACTCTACCTGGATTAATTTTTAAATTCAGAGCTTTTCCCCACTGTGTCTTTCCGTTCAGCTGACTGTGGTTATAAAATTGGGCCGAGCATACAAAACAATGAAAATCATTTTACTAGTGTGCTATTTACATAATGCCATGCTATTAACTTAAAATCTAGCCAACATAGAAACAACTGAATACTTTCTCTTCAAAATTCCCAAGTTACTTCAGCCAACCCACATAGCAACCCCCACATTCATTAAGTCCCTGTGATGGTTTTGAAGTCTAGCTGTGGGACAACACAATTATTTCTTTCTTTTTTTTTTTTTGTAGTTTTTTGTTATTTATTTTTTGTTAGTTTCTACATCATGGCTTCCTCTGCTGCTCCTCCTCTCCAGCTGGGGTCTCTATCAGATCTGTAAAATGAGATACAGTGATGCATGGAGTGGACTCAAAGCTCTGTGGGACTGGTCCTGCTCCTACTTTTCTCCAGCCCCTTCTCTACCTCTGCCTCTGCCCCTTCTCAGTCCATCCTCCCCGTTCCTCCTACAGGATGTGTCTCTCATGTCCCTCAGTGGCTTTAGTGCCACTGTCACTGCCGGACTCTTGTCCTGTACCATAGTGGCTGGCAGAGAACCCATTAGTTGTAGCTGTGGCCTGCACCCCATACCACAGTGCTGCTGCCAGCCTCATTGGTGTTAATTAAGCTGCCAGCAGCTTTTATGTGTCTAGCTGGTAATGGTGGAGCAGTGGTGTTCTAAATTTAGACTTCTCGGGAGCTGTTTGAGAAGGCAAACAGTGCCAGTCCATGGCTGATGGGCTGAACAAATAACAAAGGACAAGCTTGCTAATGGCAACAGTGTTGTTGTATGTCATCAGTGTCAACCGGGCCAAGCCTTGAGCAGGTGATGCTCCAGTCACCCAAGGGTGAACTCTGCACAGAAAAGGGAGGTGCAGGAGATGATGCTTTGGTTAGGTTAAGAGTATAGAGGTAGAAACCTGCCCTCAAAGAAGAAAACTTGACATCAATTTAAAATCTCAACCTTTGACTAAAATTGACTTTTTGACTTGGATTTATTTTATTTATTTATTTATTTTGATTGACTCATTTTGACTTTCTCCTGGACATCTATGTCAGTGCTTTAAAATATGACCTGTTTTTTGTCTTGTTTATTCCAGAACTGTCCTCTGGTGTTGTACCATCACCTTTGTGCCTGTATCAGTTTTGCAGAGCATGTGGAGTTGGGTGCCTTGGGTGTCTTCTGCAGATTGAATTTACTGATGCAGCTCACGTTGTACCCTGGCTGGAGCATGCAGTGTGTTAGCACTCCTCAGAGAGGCTGTCTGGAGAGCAGGGTGTGGAAATACAAGTGAATGAAACAAAGAAAGAGCAGTAGGAATATGGAGGAATGTGGATGTTGTGATAACATCTTCAATTTGTGAAAGGCTCCCTCATCCTCCTTTGTCTGCTTTATCAAAAAGTCAAGTGGCTTGGAGTTTCCAGAGACAACCCGCAGGTAAGATTTATAAAAGTAACTGACCTGCTAAATCTGGTATTTGGTACTTTGTGGTAATAAGTTTCTGTAGGATTTGGGAATCTATTCCCCTGTCTATTTGCTCTATTTTGGCACCCCTTTCTTTTTGCTCTCAGAACTGTAGTATTGGTACCCACAAAGTTGTACCAGAATTTCTTTAAGAGAGTGCCAAAATCTTGACCTTCCATGTTGCCTACATTTGCCTTTCTGTTCAAAACTAACTGGGTTTTGGATGGACAAGGTTATTCTTTAGTCTGATCTGGTCTGTAGCACTATGCTAATTTGTTACAAACTGAGTTTTTCATACATTTGCACATTTCAGAATTTGCTAAGCCTATAACTATTACAGCTCTAATTATTCTGTCATTTGAATGCTTTTATTTCCATTTTGGCATAATTGGCTATGTGATTGTAAAATAGTTACTTTATGACAGTGTTTTCCTCAACAGGGTCCTCTGACCCTCTACCAAGAAAATAATGTTTCTCCTTTCCTCATTACTGCAATTAACATCAGGAAGCAGTAGCTCACTGAATGATATAATAGTCACTGAGTGTTGTTCTCTAGAAAATCATTTATCCCTTTTCCTTTGCTGGGCAGAAGTTAGTAGCTTGCTTGAAGGGATTTAAATTTTACACTAGTGAAATCCATGGTGGCAAATCATCCTGATGTACAGAACTTGCTAACCTCCTGTTGCTCCCATATGTCATTCTCGTGACAGAGGACTGACCTGCCATCAGATCACACCCTGGTGACATCCGTGCCACCAAATCCATCGGCAGCGGCTGACGATCTGACCAACAGTGAAGTGCATCAGTGGTGATAGGTCAGAAAAGGAGCTCGGTTCTTTGAACTATGTACTAAATGACTGGAAAATCATTTCACTCCTCACACAATTATTTTATCTGTTTGTTTTAAAACAGTCTGTGAGAAATAGACGGGTTTTGAGCACAGGACAAAGGGCTAATAAAGAGGCTGTCCTACTGACAGCTTAGCCTGTGTGGAAACTGCAGAGATTCTCGCCCTTTTGTTCTTCACTGGGAGGGATCAAATCACACCACACTGGCTCCAAGGTATTTCCCTGAAGTAGGAAAGGACAGTGAGCAATTTAGGGAAAAGTGGCCCAGAGAAACACTTGCATCAGAGCTTTCTCCTGCCATGGCTGACAAGCACATTTTCCGAGTAAGTAGATGGGATTCATTGCACCATGCCATCATAAAGTAAACATAAAATTGGCCAAAGAAATTGCATCCTGAAATTGCCTATTTCTTCCTGGTGATTACAAAAGCAATGCAAAGTTACTGGTGCTAACTCAGACCTTTTCACGGTAGACATCTCACATTAGATGTTGAGATGCCTGCCTTGCTATGGACACACTGCCCCATGATGGATGTCCAAATGAGGATCACTGCTGTGTTTTTCCTGTTCTCCCAACAATCCCTGTATTCACAGGTCCCCTGGACAGACTGTGAGGTAGTGCTGCTTTGACTTATAATGCTGGCTGAAATAAATGTTATTCATGGGAGCAGTAACATATAGTGAGTGATTTAAAAGGCAGTAATTGCTCATCTGTAAATTCTGGGGAATCACTCTCTTACTGAAAATGCTCTGAAGATCTCAAGCAAAATCTATTTTTTCTCTCAACTGAAAACAGATTTGGCTGATAAATATATAATTGCTGTGCCATGCTAAAAGACGCTTTAGCTGTCAGGAATATTGCAATAGCAGAGGAAGGAATTCAACACAATGTCTTAAATACAGGGCCCAATTTCCTACCTAATCTGAGGGCCAGATATAAAAGGGGCAAGATTTGAAGCAGCTCACATTTGTGCTCATAAGTTGAATCCTGCTTTCATTGTTCATCATACGAAGGGATTAAAAAGCAATGTTAGCACTCACCTAGGGAACACAAGCAGGGATTTCTGGCACTGGCAGAACTCTGAGAAATTTTGGTGGTGGTGCACTTTCAGTCTTTTAAGTAGAAGTGCTTACCATTTCTGTCTGGAGAGGAACAGATGGGAAACTATGACCTAAGAAATGTTACGGGATTTGGTGAAGCCGTGTTGGCTGTATCAAATAACATCCCTACATTCCATGTGACTTTCTGTGGCTTCCAGGAGGATCTGTTCCATGATATTCCCAGGCACAGAGGGGAGGCCTACAGGTCTATAGTTTCTTGAGTCCTCCTTTCTACCCTTTTTAAAAATGGGAGTGATATTTCCCTTTTTCCATTCACTGTGGACTTCACCTGACTGCCAGGACTTTTCAAATCAGATAGAGAGAGGCCTGGAAACTTCATCAGCCAGCTACCTCAGGACTTTGTGATGCATGTCATCAGGCCCCACAGACTTGTGCATGTTCAGGTTCATCAGGTAGTCTCAAATTCGATCTTCACTCTCAGTGGGGGGCTCTGCACTCCCCCAGCCCCTGCCTTGAGTTTCATGGACTTGAGAGATGTGGGAAGAGTGTGTGCCAGTGAAGGCTAAAGCAGTGCATCACCTGTGCCAAACAGCTGGGACACCGAGGCTTAGGGGGACATTTGACATCCTGTGATGTGACAGAGCTACCCTCTGGCACAACTGCAGTGCAAAACAAGCTCTTGCAGACATTTCAGAGAAAAATGCACATATGAGTATGTATGAGGAGAAGCAAATGCAAGAGTGGCATGCTTGGCTTCTTGCCAGGCAGGGCAGGAAGAGCCTGGCCCAGGCAATGGACACAATGGTAAATGCAGTACCTGAACCTGAACTGCAAAAAGGATTTCAGGTCTTTGGACTGAAAATATATATATATATATTTGTTCAATGCATAAAGTACTTTTGTTAAGAAATTTTTGGCTACAGTGTAGCAGAAAATTGCCTAAATTAAATCATATGGAGCAAGAGACCCTGCAGTCTGCTGATAAATTATAATGCTCTGGTGTCTGGTCTGGGAAATAAACTAATTTCCATTCTTGCAAGGGTTGGAGACAGACATAAGTATAACAGAAATACATCTATTAGCAACCACAGAGGAAGCTATATATCTATTAGAAGAGCTGTCTGCACGTTGCCTGAAGTACTGATGGCTGTCTGAGCAGCAGAGCAAGATGGGGACCATCCCAGTGCAGCAGGGACACCCCCACCCATTGGTGTACCAGCACCACAGCTCTCACCACGGCAGGGGTGCATCACTGAGCAGCAGAGCCAAGGTGTCCTGGCACTTACACCTGGGAACAATTTGTGAAGCTTGGCTCCTGGGTAGCTTAAAGGGGAAATCAGGCAGCTGCTTGACTGTCCATTTTCTCTGCACTACATTAACCCCAGGCAGAGATCCCCTCTTCTGAAACCCTCCTGCAGTGCTTTTGGCAAAGGTTTGGGCACGTGGTGTGCTGTGCGAGTGGTTCCCGAGCAGCAGTGCTGCTGAAGCCTTGTTTGCTCATGGGCTCCAGCTCTTGCCTGAACTCCTGGGTGGATGAATTGGGCCAAGGAGGAACCCAGGTCACAGTCCATATAGGCAGCAATAGTCTCTCTTCCTGGTGTGATGAGCTAGAAATGCTCATTTCTGGGTTTGTTGCAGTTTCTGATCTTTACAAGATGATTTCAATCTATGATCCCAATTCTGATTCCAGCTGTGGCACTGGAAAGTGAAATGCTTCCATTGGTTTTATTGGAGCGAGTCTAGATTTCCACACAAGCAACAGAGATCATGGTCTGCCCCTTCTATTTACTGGTAACTCTTTTCTCGATTTTATCATTTTTAAAGCTATTTTACTATTTTTTACATAAAACCAAATAAACATTTTAAGATACTTTGAATTATTCTTTTACTGATACGAAAGTAAAATTATGGTCAGATTTTTGCTGCTTTAATCCAGCAGATGTGAACAGAGGGAGCTCTCTCTTGTTACTGGAAACCTTACAATATGATGTCACCTTCAGGGTCAAGAGGACATCTGTGGACATTTACATTACAGCCAACAGCAATGTGACTTTTATGATAATGCAATTGCATCTTTGTTTGGAAAAGAAAATAGCACTCTCCTGTTCACTGGGATCAAATATCAGATCTCAGGAGGAGTACTTCACAGACACAAGGCCTGGCAGTAGTTACTTAAAAAAGAAACGAGTGCTACAGACAGCAAGACTGCTTTTGAAAGAACATTGTATCCTTGGCAAAATGGTATTGGACATAATGCTGCCACATCCCTTTTTTTAGATTCCAGATAACATGTTTACTAGAGAAACAAAAGGGCTCAGTAGTGAGAGGAGTGCAGAATCTTTAGCAATTTAAGGTATTTATTAAGTCTTTGAAAACATTGTCATCACGTCAGGTTTTTTAATCAGACGTTCATGAAAATATATTAAATTATTTGAAGAATGTTTTAGCTAAATGTTTCACATCCCTTTAAGATTTAAAAATAGGTTTTGTACCAAAGGAAAGCAAAAAGTGAATTATTTATCTATATTTATCAGTGCATATTAAAATCTTAATACAGACACCTGAAAAGTAGTTCTAACCTTTGATAATCAGTCAAGATATATGGAAGTATACTGAAAAGTTTTTCAATTTTAAAGCTGAAGCATTCAAAATTACTGGTGCGTTTTGAGCATTTACTCCCCTGTATTGAAGGCACAATCGATCAAAACATGCTACATATGAACTGAAAGGTTGCCAATCTCTAGGTACATCAAAGAGAAACTTTGAGACATTTCAAACAAAGCAAAAAACATGACATGAATTCACAGTGGATGATTTTTTTTTTCCCTTGATAAGCCATGCATTGCTTCAGTAATTCTGACCTTTGTGCTAAGGTTCTTTGATGAGATACAGGAACATGGGTTATGGCTATGTTAAGTGATAGGTCCGTGCCTTTAGTTTCTCAGAGAAATTAAGATAACTTCTTTTTTGCAATCCTTCAAAGAGAACACTCATTTCTTCAGTCTTGCTGCTTCTTCTAAACCAGTATATCTTTAAAAACAGGGACAAAATTAAAAAAAATAAAAAAAATAAAAATTCATCTTATCTCCAGTTCAATCAAGATCACTGGGAGTTGTGTTGGGCAGGGATGGATTGATATGACATTGCAACAAGCTCACATTCAAATAGGAACATGTGTATAGTCCTCTCAAAATCTGCATGCTGTCCTTGAAATCTCCAGAGGTAGTGCTGCCCCCTCAGAAAATAGATGGCCATGATGTGGTTGCTAGCAAATGTATTGTATTCACAGAATCATCAATGCCTGGACTGCAAGTCCTAATTACTGAGAAATCTTCAGGGGCTGCATCTACTTTATCAAACAGTTCATCACAGCAGGAATGTGTCAGGGGAATGAAGCAGCTGCTGATGAGTCCTCGCATCTACAGACTTTTTCTTCCCTTGGACTAGATTCTGTCTAGTTCTTTGGAGGAACAGTAACCCCCTTGTACGTGGCTTGAAGCTGTCCACGGCTTTGGTTGATGGTTTGGACTCTTGTGTCCCCCCAACAAGTGAGAATACCCCTGGAGCTCCTAGGCTGGTGCCTCCATAAGACATCTGCTGCAATTGCACCCAAAATGCACCCGTGTGTGGGAAGCTGACAGCTGGGGAAATTTCTTCAAAAAAGCATTACGATTGTGAGTGAAGGCCTTGGTGTTAACACAGGTATGGATAACCTTGAAAACATTTTACAATGTCATCTAGAAAATATTCATTGGCATGACCTTAAGATGTTTTAAATAGCTGGAGAACAAGACTGAACATCAGAGACCTAGTTTATCTTTTGGATATACTCCTGGCAGCAAAGGGGTTTATTTTTAAGGTTGTTTGTACCCTGTGTAACTACTCAAGTTAATGGCTATGTATGGCATATATGAAGTTATCTAGGTACATCAAAGTAAAAAGTACTTGTGTTTGGTCTTCACAAGGTTTTTAGACCAAGATGGTAAACTTCAACTGGAGATATAACTAGGAAAAATAAAGCATTGTTTATATTGGAGATATGGTCTGCATATTTTACAGTGCTCTAACATAGGTTGATGGCTAATAAAAACAACCACTTTTACAGGTTTCACTTTGTCACCTTAATGATTCAAATTGTAACTCAGATTGTTAGGGGAAAAACAAAATTAAGGTAGTTTCCCCTGCCAGGACAAATTCTGACTCAGCAATATAAACTACATTAAATGCAACTATTCCCACTGATTTCACTCAATCTTGCCTAAGTTTCCAAGTGTTTCTTAGCTGAGATAAAGTATTTCCATGAGAAATGAATTGGGTTGATGTGAAACAAATAGTCTTTAGTGAAGTTTATCAGTCACTCTGTCACGGTTAAACCTGTGGATTAAAAGAGAAAAGGAGATGGAGAAAGACTGATCCTTAACGTCGGTACCTGTTTATAAAAATTGAAATAAGGGAGACTAACCTAAACTCATGTCAGATGAAGGGTTTATATGCTCTCATAAGATTATACAAATATTTATACACTTAAATTTATTCAACTTGTGCAGTAATATTTTATTTATGTGCAGCCAAGTGGCATTCAGTCAAATCCAACATGTTTTTGATTACCATGTTTTTAATCATCTGCTGGAAAATTGGTTGTAAGTATTTTTCTGAGGTTTGGTACCACAACACTGATTCTACATTATAGGTTCAAAAATGTTTCCAAAAATAAAAATGCTATTGTATTGCAACTTTTTTTTTTTTTTTTTTTTTTTTTTTAATCCATACAACACTGGAAAGCTAAACAGGACAGTGAAGTAATGAATTACGAGCACTCTGAAATAGTTTTTGTAAAAAGCTAAAAAAAGGTCTTCAGCTTCTGCCAAAAAATAAATGATCTTAAGTCACTGATGAAGCTTAGAACTATTTTCTTGTTATCCATTTATGTGAATTGTTGTATTTAAATTGCAATTGCCTTTTAATGTGCAGAAATAGACGTCTGCAGGGTTTGATAACCAGAGAGGGACCTCCTAATATTTCTTTCAGAGAGCTCGTGAGATCTCTATCCCTGGAGGTATTCAACACCTGTCTAGACAATGCTGGACAACCTGCTGTAGCTGACCAAAGCAATCTCCAGAGAGATTCCAATCTTTTTCTTTATTTCTTATTTTGGGATTCTGTTTACTACCAGTTCTAACATATCTGTTCAAAGTCCAAGGCTGCTAAACTTTAACCCATAGCCAAAATAATATTTAACTCCCTTTACAGAAAATCTTACTAAAAACAGTATTTCTCCCTTTAAGTGGGATAATGTCTTTCAAAATAAATCTCATTTAGGATATTTCCTTTGGTCAAGGATTCATTTCAGAAGGGTAGGTTTCTGCTTGTGCTGGTATCTAGTAAGAACAGTTGTGGAGAAGGTGATAGAAAATGCAAGTAGTGCTTGCAAACGGAGTGCTGCGGAAACCAGAGACCTGTATTTTGTAGGAGCTGAGATTTTGATTTTATTTTTGTTTTCCTGCTGGTTTGGGCTAAAACTTCACACTTCAAAATTGAGAAGAAAAGGGAAAAGTTTTTTTTTTTCCTTGTCAATCAAAATGTTTCATTTCTGTTTTGTTCTTTTAATTATAACCTTATACAATAGCATGTACTTTACCAGACTTAGAAAACAAACAAACCAATAAAAGCACAATTTAAAGCATATGGAAAGAAAGGAAAATGCAAAATTCTGCAAATATTGGAATAGCGTGACAATATTGTTGAACACTTTCCCATTTTCTCCCTTCAAATCAGAATTTTGATTAAATTGCCACATTGTTATTAAGCATATTCAAGTCAGCTAGGTTTTTGTTTTCCAACAAATCTGTCTTTTGAAAATATCTAAGATACAGTGCTGATGGAGAACTTGGGAGATGGGGTCTTTGGAGAACTTGGGAGATGGGGTCTTTGGGGATAGCTTGGCTGCAGTTTCACCATATTACTCAGTAAAGTGACCCCTGATATCTGCTTCCTTATTCATAAAATATGGGTAACAGCAGCTGCCTCTGTGAAAGCCCTTGAGTAATGTGATAGAAACCACCATATGTAAAAAGAGGTTCTTCCACTACCACAGTCAACCTTTGCTTTATATCAGAAACTCTTTGGAAGTAAACACTTTTCTTAAGAGAAGTCCACCTTTGAGAGCTGAGAGAAACCAGCCAATGTTTTAAAAAGGAGATACCTGAAGTTATATGTTTAAATATCTTTTAAATGTGTGCCGATGAACTACTTCCAGAAGAGTTTTTTTCCCCACTAACATCAGTGAGGGCAGCTGAAAAAGGAATTATTTATATAGACTATCTAATTAGTTATTCTTTTAAAAACAAATTAACAAACAGGTATATTTAATTAATATTTAAATGAGAATTTTGTCCTTTGTGATGTCTCTACAAGTTTCAAATAATCTAAATGTGGGATCTTTCTAGCCCTAGTAATGCAGGGAATGAGTTTTGTAGAACGAGGTACAGAGGTGCTTGGTGGGACAAACTTCAGCAGAACTGGTCACAACACTTCTTCATCACATATTATTTCTGGTATCACTGGAAGGTACTGGAAAAGTCCAGACAGACTGCTTTTCACTTATAAATTGATGTGTTGAGTTTTGTTTGTTTGTTTGTTTGTTTGTTTTTTTCTCAATGCTCTGTGAGCACCCAAAATGAGGAATGATATTATCCCCCACAGTGAATGTTTTTCCATCATTTTTATCCTTCTGCCTTCCCAATTCAGTTCCAGCTGTTTCTGTGTTATTCCACTGCTCCCAGGTCTCCTCATGTCACCAGGAGACCGTCAGACTTTAGTGATTCCCATCACCTCATTACTCCCCTGCCCTTCTGGCTGCTTTGTCCATCCTGCAGTGCGGGAGCCTCTTTCTGAACTCATCATACTCATAGACCCTCAGATACAAGGGATCACAAAATTTGTGATTACCTTTCTTTCCATTATTGTTCTTTAGGAGTTTGACCTCATCCCTCCATTATATGGTAACTGACATTTATCCAGCACTTCAGGCATTTACATGACCGTGGGCATGTGGTGCATGCAGGCTCCAGCAATCACAATCACGGTGCTTTCAATATTTGTTAAATGCCATCTCACCTCTTATAATAGCAAAAAGTTGCCTGGTAATTATCACAGAATCACAGAATTGTAGGGGTTGGAAGGGACCTCCAGAGATCATTGGGTCAAACCCCCTGCCAAAGGAGGTTCTCTAAAGGAGGTTGCCCAGATAGGTGTCCAGAAGGGTATGAAAGAATTGCTTATTCTCTTTCCTGGTAACAAGCACAGCAGCTTAAGAACTTAAGAGATGCTCTTCTGGGTCATTTTTCCTAGTACCATGTCTCCAGCAGCAGAAAATAGTGAATCCTTGAGGAAAGATATCAGAGCAAGGCAAATGTACTGGCAGTTACCCCCAAGATTTTATTTGAGCAATAGCAGTCCTAGGCACCTCATGAGCTAAGAGGACATTGATTTTTTTAAATTATTTTTTCATGGTTTTTTTTTTTTTTTTTTTTTTTTTTTTCATGAGCTCATTTATACTTTTCACCTTTTTGACTATGAAAATGGTATAATTGCACACTGTACAGAAGAATTACTTTTGTAGAAACCTGCTGATAGATGAATTTGCAGGTTGTGCCTGTGTTCTTATACTAGGAAAATGTTGATTTGTCTGAATACTGAATGAATTTTGTCACCCTGTACTTGTATCTCATATCTCCTTTCACCCCTCCATCTTCCAAAACAGAGTCGTCATCTACCACACGGTTTGGCTGGCTTATTTATGCAAATTTACAAAATTGCAAATCTTAATCAATTGTTATTTGTATATTTATCTCATAAGTCACAAGCAGTCTTGTTGCAGTAAAAAAATTAAACAATGTCAGAATCTGGGTAAAGTGTAAACAGAGCTATCTGAGTATGTGTATTTTGTTCCTCACTGAACATGTATTTCATATGCCTGTCTCCTAAGACTGCCATTGCCCAGTCAGAGAACAAAAACTGTACCATGCAATTTAAGCAGCCATTAGTCAAAAAACCTTTTGACATTTTCTCCTGTTTCTAGGACAAATTTTTAGGATGTTTTCATTTCAGAATTTCAATATTAAATTCATAGTTTTACGTGCTTCTGCTATTTCAGTGCTATTCCTTGTCACACAATAGCAGAGTGTGACATACTGCTTGACACTACTATTTGTATCTACACCTAGAAAGTGTTAAGGGCAACTATTGCACTACTCATTTTTTTCTCCCACTTTAAAGTTACAGATGTACACCATGGTTTGCTTCTTTGCACCAGGAATAATCTCTGCCTTCTTTACTTATTTCCAAATTCTTTTAAAACCATCTAGAAACACTCTTCTTTTTGCTATTATTATTATTATTTAGTATTGCTCTGGATTTCACCTGCCGTAATTAGAACTGCAAATTTGTCTTGCAGCAACCTCATATGCAGAACTTCAGTACTCAATATATAGTTATTCTCAAGTGCAAAGTTCAGGCTTTTTCTGGAAAGATTTTAGCATATATATTTACAATATAATCAGTTCACTGCAGCTGTCCTGCAGTTTTATAAAAGTGAGATTGTCTCACTGTGCACTAATGGACAAATTCTTGCTGACATTATATTGAGTGTAAAGAATGTGCAAACCCATGTGAAGGGTTTTTTATACTTTGCCATGTGCTATTAATAGCAGAACTGGGAAGCATTTGGTTTTAACAACATATGAAATCACTGTCCCTCTCAGATCAAACATGTCTTCTGTAGGTAATTGCAACAACAGCACAGCTGGACTTCTGCACAGCCTGAATCCCCGTGCTGGCTCTTCTGTGATTCTGAATGGTCACAACAGAAGACATCTATTGCGCTGCATTCAGCAAGGTCAGAGGAGCCTTCAGCTCACCCAGGTGTTTTCTGGTGGCCCACAAACAGGCATCTAGTTCTGGGATGTCTTAGCTCTCTTGCTCTTGCCGATCCACTAATTACACTGACAAGACTTCCATCCCCGATGCTGGGAACAGCCTCAGGGCACATGCAGGCACCTAAATTCAGTCAATGCAATCTTGAACCAAATCCTCAGTTATCTGTGGGCAGTGTGCATGGTCTGCCTCTCAGCTCCTGACAGTGGAGGAAAGCAAACATTTATAGTGTGAAGTGATTGTAGATTGCTGACATCTAGACTGGAAAGTGAGCAATTGTGCTCTAGAAATACTTGATGGATTTTTTTTCCTCCCTCCTAGTTATACAAGGGATTTGGAATACGTTTCTTATAAAACATGCAAACATTGAATCAGATGAATCATACATCAAGTTTCTAAGATTTATATATTTATTTATTTAGTATTCCATAAGACATATAGTATGCTCAGCAGAGATCTCTAAAATGAATGGAACTGAAAGACTGCTATGTGTCTCTTCTAAAAAAAACGTATATAGGTGGAATATTTGGAGCCTGTAATTTTTTTTTCTGTATTGAGATGACTGTTCTCAGTGTTTCATTTCAATGTATTTGCAGTTAAAGAGTGCAATCTGGATACCATCTGATGCTGTTTAGAAAGAAAGAATTAGAAAAAGAGCTTTGTATCTTTGACTTTAAACATCTTGGCGGTAGGTCCACAGGTGTTCTGTAATTCTACAGTACTGCAACCAAGAGAATATAAAGTGTGAGAAGAGGAAAAGGCAGCAGAAAAAAATGAAACAATTTCTTGTGATTTCTTTTTCTTATGATAATAAAGACATTAAAAGCTACCTATATGCATAAAATCTCGTTGCCAGTGATGGAGAAGAAACAGTCCTTCCTGGGAGTTTTTATTAGCAAAGACATTAAGCAGTTCCTTAGCAGGAAGGCTCAGGCAGTGCATGAGCGCTATGCTACAGCACTAGCAAGACAAACTTTCCTGTTTACATTTTTACTATTACAACCTAACCATGACTGTTGTCATGCATGCAGGTTTAATAAAAATTAACAATAACTTTTGTAACCCAAGGCCTGAAATGACAGTCTGTAAAGAGATACCTTTATTAGTTTTCCATGAGTCATAACATTTATGTGGGGTTTAATCTGTTATTTTCTTTTTCAACCAAAAAGGCTTCCAGAAAGTAATCTTTTATTAGTATAGGTTGTAACATGAAAGAAAAGGACATTCTGCCTGACTTTCAATTTGTCTGTATCGGGAAAAATAAAGAAAAAAATAAGTTGTTTGCATTAGGAGTGACAGCAGATGACATTCATTTAATCATGAGATAAATAAACTAAATACAACCTCAAAACACTCTCAGAGGGTGGTGAAACACAGAAAGCCTCAGGGAATAAAATTAACTGTCCTTTATAACAGTCACCCTTTTAACAAGAGACCATAGGCTCTTTTTTTTGTGTGTATGTTTGTTCCCCCCCCCCTCCCCACACACACACACACACATTTTCATGTTCAAATACTTCTTTTACCTTGGACACAGCCCTGCTGGATGACAAATGTGAAATCCCAATGCCATCTTCCAGGTGATGGTAGCAGCATCATGTACTGTTGTCCCAGTCTTTAAAGGGGTTTGTAGCAACCAGCCTCTGCCATTATCGGTAGGATTTCGAACAACCCTATCTGGCACCATCCCCCCTGCTGTTTGCTAACCTACATCAATGCTGCCAGGATCAATGTGCCAGGGAGAGTTGTCTATGGACAGATATTCCCATTACTTCTTCTCTGGACCTTTGTATGGGACAGCAAATGTGGAAGGTGCCATTTGGTATGTAAGATCCTTCACCATGTGATCTAAAATGCTCTTCAGAGCTTTCAGTCAAAACAGATGTTGTGGTTTCCAATTCCTTTATCAGGCTGCAGCAAGTACACCAATATACAGAAGTGTATTTTTTATAAGGATAATGTGCAAACTATCATTCAAAGCCTTAACTTCTCTATCTTAGCCCCCATTCACTTGTTACAAGCCTTAACCCAGGTGATAACAAGTGATGATGAACAGATGATTACAGGTGATGAGTTCTTTAAGCAGCATGGCTTTTAGCCTAGATAAAGCAAACCCAAACTTAAGAGACTTTGACCTTCCTTTCAATGAATGATTGAAACATAACAGCATACCTGGACCTTGATACTGTGGCTGGTAAAATCAATAGCACTCCTCTTATTGGAGCAAAATCAGGACATTACCTTATTACTCAGAGGGGAAAAAGAAGTTGAAGCACAATTATTTCAGGTGATGTCACCTAAGTGTCATATTCTCAAACATATCCCCCTTTAAGTTCTATCTGGATTAGAAGTACCTGCTCCCACTGACCAAATAACTCATCTTCTTTTAGTGGGAAAGCCTCTGCAGTTCTAAAATCAGTCTTTCAAACAAGCAGATAAGTACATATTCATAAAAGAATATCAGAGCTCTGCCTTTAAAAGGCAAGCACACAGAAACCTAAAAATTGCTGTGAAAGATAGCAAGGAAACTTCAGTAAAGACAACTCAATGGCCTCAAAAGTAAATGAGATACAAGCTGGACAGTGCTGTGTGACACATCCCAGCTACCACTCTGGGAGTGCTGCTGGAAGGCTTCCCAACAAGGCACCAAAGCATCTGCAGAGGGCTTCTCTCTAATGGGATCACTCCAAGCAGCAACTTTTAGGCAGATGGTATCACTGCTGAAAGCTGTGAAAGACCCTCTATTGGATACAAGCCCAACATGGAACATGAGCATTAATTTCAGGGGACTGGTACTTTTTTTGGAGTAAGCAGCATCCTCTCCACTCTTACCTTGCCAAACCCCAGGAGAAATGTATGGTAAAGGTAAGGTAATACCTGGGGGAAATGCATGGCTTGGTAGCCTGGGCACAGCAGGGCTGCTGCTGTATTGACGTGGGTTTTATGTATTTTGATACAGAAATTAAATAAAGATGAATATCTCTGTGGTCTCTTACTAGATGACTCTAGGCAAACATTTGTCACTGCAGAAACCTAATCATGAGGACCACAGGCAAATGTTGGTGCTGCATAACTGCTTTCAGTGATGCAAGCTTCACTGTTTCTCCCCCAGATTAGCAGGAGTTCAGTTTGAGTTATGGTCTTTTGTATAGGCATTAAGACAATTAGCACACTTCTGCTCAGATATCCATGAGCCAGCCTCCACGCCAGGCCTGCACACTGGAGCATTTAAGAGAAATGCAGCGTATTTACAAAACATGATTTCTTCATGTCCTGACTGGTCTGATGACAACTTTGCTATTGCTGCCAATGTTTTAAAAATCTGTTGGTTTTCTTTGCATTAAGAGGTTTAAACAGAAATAGTTATTTAAGTCACTGATTTGCTCTTTAAAAATTAACAGGAAAATATTATAAAGGGAAAATAACTCTTTTCTGCCTTCTCTGATGTGCTGCAAAAGGCAGTGACTTGTCATTGACCTGGTAGAGCTGTCACCGAGAGCTATTCTCACCCCACTCCTTGCAAAAATATTTAAATTACAGAACATGAAACTTTTGAGACCTCTCAAAAGTCAGTGGTTTTAGATCCAGTGAGACAGAAAAGGTTATAAATTGCCTTGTCTCATTAGTATCTTGTCTTCAGCTGTTTACACAGAGCTAGGAGAATCTTTACACAGGGCAGAGAGTGCCAGGAGAATATCATTCTCTCGGATGCTTACAGTCCAGTCATGGACTAATCTGGAGGAAAATGGGACATTTCTCCATGCTTCCTCTTTCTCCTCCTGTCAGAGGGCTCGGTGGTGACTTTTCACAAGCAGCCATAATTTCCTTTCTATGGGGGCCTGTGGAGGAGAAAGATCTCTGCTTCATTATTCATATTTACCACATAGGATTGTTTTTCCATTGACTTAAGATCACCTTGCCTATGGGAAGAAGAAAAAAAAAAATAATCCAGAATTATAAACTGTGTAAGAAGTGTGGGCTGAAGCATGTGTTTTTTCCTCCTACGGTAGTTAAAGGAAGTAATTCCCCAATCAATAGAGTGCTAAATATATTGAATTGGTGCTGATGTTTTATTTCTTCCAAAGAATTGTGAATATTTTTATTTGAAGAGCAACTAAAACAAACAAATTAACACACATCTAAAGCTTCAAGTCCGATTTATCTTCCTTGGCAGTGTGGTATAAACAATTATTTAGGATGCCAGAAATGTAGTTTCTTGTTCCTATGTGCATGTGTTTAATCCAAAGCCCAAGGATAGTTTCATCAAGTAAAACAGGGTTACTTCTGCAGAAAACTGAGCAGGTGCATAAATTACAGAGTTGGAATAAAAACCATTTCCTACATGTTCTGGGATTATGATGTGGCTCCTACAATTAATCTTCATTATTAGTTAGCATATAGGAAGAATTCCCTTCCAGAGGTTTGTCAAATTAGTATTTCACTGACTTCCTGCTATGTGAGTTATGTTTGTGTGCTTGAATAGAAACATGATACACATCGGGAATAAAGAAGACAGGATCGGGATCCAGTATGTCCTTTATTTGTTTTAAATTTTATTTTCAGACTTTTGATTCAAAGATATGTTAAAATTTGGAAACAAACAAACAAACAAAAACCAGAGAATGTAAGCCTGAACAGCAAGGCTAGCAACAGCCCTTGTGGCTTGTACAGGTGAGGAGACAAAGATTATGCTTAAACATTATTTCTTGAAAATCATTCCTCAATGGTGGAATGACAGGAAGCAAATGAAACTGAATCAGAGGAAAGAAGAGATGAGGTGAAGAGACCGAATATGTCAATGTATATGATATGTAGGGCTGTATAAATTGATTGCCTAAGGTGAAATATGCCTTATTATATATTAATATTCCATTAAATTAGTATGGTACGGCACACAGTATTCAGTTCTTTGATGCCTGGTTGTAGGCACTAGCTGAGATTATGACCCTTTGTAACCAAAGGCTGAGGATCCTCTACCACACCACCACCCAGGGAGGTCCTTTGCAAAGCATGACAGCAACAGCAGAAGGGCTGCAGGGAAATAAGCGGACCTAGTTGTGGAGACATTTGGACCTCAGCCTCTAGCACCAGTGGAGACGCAGTGCAGTGCTGCAGGAGACTGCTTGTGTGGAAAGTCTTGGTGAGTCCACTCATGAAAGTGGGCAGAAGGAGGTGTATTGTGAGCCAGGACCCACACTTGGTGGCACCCATGCTCACCAGCACCCCACACAGGACTTCAGTCCTGAAGGGCCTGTAGGAAACGCATGTGCCTAGTTGCTAATCCTCTTCCTTACCATGGCACTTAAAAATGTGAAGCTGAACAACTCCCATAGTCCTTTATCTGTCTGGTCTCTGCATGGATACCCAGCTCCACTCTGCCGTCTATGTATTTATCTCCATATGACTTGTTCCACAGCATAAGTCCCCATGGATTTTGGCCCCATGTCTCCGAACAAGGAGTTCATCAGCTGTCTACTGACGCAGATAACTTTTACGTTTGGCAACTTTCCAGATTCCACATTCTGGAGCACAGCTTTAAGGAAGAGACTAGAGTGAACAAACAGTCTGTTCTTCTCATATGTTCCTTGGAAGACACTAGTTTCTAATCCCACAGATTTGGGCTGGTGTTCCCTTCTGGTCTGATTGGCTGTAGAGGACCGGAGCACTGCTGGGACCACCGGAGGGCATGGAAGGACATGCAAACACAGAGCAATGGATCTGCCTCTGCCTTTGTGGTGTACCTCTGGAGACCCTCCAGCAAAGTCATTGGTGTTACATCTGGTTTTACGTCTTTGCAATGAAAAAATGTATTTCAAATACACCGAGTGTGACCCAACCTTGTATGGTCACACACACCAGGAGTAAAGACACATTTCTGCTGAGGATGTTTTTCTAACTATAGCACTCGTTGGGAACTGCTGACAAAGCTGTATGCTCTTGAGACTATATTTTTGTCTCATTGTTCATTGCAAGGAAGATGCCATCTATTTAGGAGGCCAGCTGGAAAGGCAGGCTGCTGGCTGGGGGACAGCTATTTTGGTGTCATTCCAACCCCCATACCTCCATTCTTTCTGTGGCTGTGGACACTGTTGGTTAGGCGGTACACATGGTGCTTTCATACACCACCAACAAGTTGTAAGGAAAAGCCATAAATTGTATAAGTAAAAGAAATTTAAAAGCCTGATTCTGAAGCCAAGCAAGACTGAAGTTTTCTTTCTCTCTCTCTCTTTATTTTTTTTTTTTTTTTTTTTTTTTTTTCCAGCAATAGTTCAGTTTCTATCCTTGCTCTGCTACAAAACTGGACAGATGTTTATGACAGTCACAAAAAAAGAAAACTGGGGCAGGCTGCACCAAGATGTCTGAGAAGCTGTTAATATGATTTTATGTTGTTATTCTGAAGGGCATTTTCTGCTGCTCTCAGCACAATATTGTGACTGGCCTTTGCAAGATGGAAAACATGATGTATTCTTACTTCATCCTAAATAACAGTGCAGCCAGCATAAGAACAAATCCTGGGAAGGACAAGCAACTTGGAATTTTTTGTACGTGCAAGGAAATTCAAGCCTTAGACCTACAAGAGGGCCAAAATGCCACCTAGCAAAAATGTCACCTAGCTTCAAAGTGTCACCTGGCTTTGAAGTAGGAAATGGCAGCTCTGGTAAAAGCAACCTCCTCTGGGCATAGCAGGAAGAATGACCCAGCAGGGTGAGCAGGGAAGATGGGGTCCCACGGGACAAATGGGGACACTGTGGTCCTGCAGGACAAGCGGAGATGGTGTGGCCACCAGGGAAGCAGAAAGGCCAGGCTGATTGAGAGATGGGGTATTCTCTGTCACAGGACTTACAGCTCTTTTAAGAAGCAGAGCTCTGAAAGTGCAGCTTCCATGAGATGGTACACCACAATGGAAAAATGCAATTTAACATTGCATGACCCAAAATAAAATGCTTTAGGTCAGTCAGACATGGTGAATTAGCTAAAAGTGATTGCAAATAAAATAGAAAAGGAGAAGAGAAGGGAAGGGAAGGGAAGGGAAGGGAAGGGAAGGGAAGGGAAGGGAAGAAAAAAAAAAAGAAAAAGAAAAAAGAAGAAATGAGAAGAAAAGAATCATGGATAAAAGATGTCTTGAACAACCTACTTTTCTTATTCTCTTATCCTTCTATATACGTGTGTGTGTTTAATCAAGATTGCAGCAAGAATCCACCTTGTGCACATCACTGATTTCTCTTCTTACTGCAGGCAGCCCTACTAGTTGCTGAACTTTGGCCATCTGCTTGAGCCTAAGGGGCAGTGATATTAAATTAACCGTAGTCTGACATTTCTTTGATAACTGACATTTGCACAGGCAAGTCTTCCATGCGCATGTGCACACTAGGAAATTAAAGTGTAAGGTAAATAAGATTATTGTTGCGTGTTTCTTCTCAAAAGCATATTGCATGTCATTATCTCTCCCTCTAATGACTGAAATTCTGTGTGCAAAGCCAAGTAATTTAATTTACATATCTCAAATGCATGCCATTTTGTTGTTGTTGCAGGGCCTGTACCGCATGCCTTGTGAATGAAATCATTTCATCGTCAAGAGCTGCACAGCTGCGGGCGGATAACTCCTCTTGTCACATTGGGAGAGCACAGACAGGCACCAGAAAGTGCTGCTCGTCCTGTCCCTCCAGAGCAGTCTGGGCTATATCTGGGGAATGCTTCTGCCACTCTGCAGCTCTCTACTTCCTCTGAAAGAAAATCCTGCTCTAGACTGAACTCAGTTATTGATCTCATCACACTCCCACCCAAGACGATGAGAGTTTTTCTGTCTTCGGCGGTGGCAGCAAGATTAGGGCCACCATAATTGGATGAATTTCAAATGTATGGTTAGAAATCAGCAAGATGCTGAAACATCCTTTCCCTGTATCCACTGACAAGTGGCATAAGGCTGCTGGGTGAGTAGCTACCTCAAAAAAAGCACTGTATTCAGATAAAGAAAACGAGTTGATTGAAGTACATAAACTGGAGGGTCAGGGACAAACACTGCAGTTGATGTGGGTATGGCTGAGGATATCAACATGGGATGCCAATGATGAGGAGCCCAGTCTGGTGTGTCAATTCACTCAAAGACAGGTGTCTACACAATATCCAGGTATGCACTGGGGAGCAGCTATATACTTCTCACAGCTTTTCTGTGCTGTGAGTTTATCATAAAGATGTTTTTCTTTTTCTATATATAATGATGTTGAAATATCAAGTTCTAAGTATGGGGAGCAAAAAGTATTTGACAAGCACATACCACACTTATTCTGTCATAGACTCCATCTGTAAGGAAAGAGGAATAGGTAGGATGTTTTTTTATTGTTATTTTTTCCCCAGTGCTCAAATACACAGCCTTGAGATCAGAAAAGATTGCATTGTCCACATCATTAGGCACCACAACAGTAGGAATTTAGCACTTCAGAAATGACTTTTAAGTCTGGTGTTATTGTCTCCAAGGAATTCCTTGATGTATAATTTTTCTGCAGTTGTCTCTTCCCATGTAGAAGAGAAAAGAATTTGTCTCTCTGTGCTGCAAGTTGCAGTCCCTTCACTATCAGCTGATAAATGGTCTCAGATTTTATTATTTCTTCTTCTTTTGCTCCCAGGGTAACACCTCCTATCATCAATGCCACCTGTGATTTCTCCACTGTTTATAGAGTTTTGTTTCCTCCAGACTTAGTTACAACTGAGGGAAGTGTATATGTATCTTTTCATCACCCGAGCCCATTAATCTCTTCTGGAACAATAACTCTCACTGAGACCTGCTGTGGTAAGTAAGGGAGAGCGGTTTGAGGGGCTTGCTAGATTTTGGCCCTTGTTTTCTTTCCCCTCTCATCAGAAGGAGCTACAGATGGCCAGGTCTTGATTCTGAAGCAGGACAAACTAGTTGGCATATATGCTAGTATGCAGGGAAAAGATTTCACTTTGATAAAGACCTGCTGCTGATTTATCAGGATTTTTATGCCTTTGGTGTGATTTGCTAAAACTCTAGCCCAAAGATGGATTTCCAGATTACAGGAAATGCAAATACAAATCACACAGAATCACACAGAATTTCTAGGTTGGAAGAGACCTCAAGGTCATCGAGTCCAACCTCTGACCTAACACTAACAGTCCCCACTAAACCATATCCCTAAGCTCTACATCTAAATGTCTTTTAAAGACCTCCAGGGATGGTGACTCCACCACTTCCTTGGGCAGCCCGTTCCAATGTCTAACAACCCTTTCGGTAAAGAAGTCCTTCCTAAGATCCAACCTAAAATTCCCCTGGTGCAACTTAAGCCCCTTCCCCCTCGTCCTGTCACCAGGCACGTGGGAGAACAGACCAACCCCCACCTCGCTACAGCCTCCTTTGAGGTACCTGTAGAGAGCGATAAGGTCACCCCTGAGCCTCCTTTTCTCCAGGCTGAACAATCCCAGCTCCCTCAGCCGCTCCTCGTAGGACTTGTTCTCCAGGCCCCTCACCAGCTTCGTCGCCCTTCTCTGGACTCGCTCAAGCACCTACACGTCCTTCTGGTAGCGAGGGGCCCAAAACTGAACACAGTACTCAAGGTGCGGCCTCACCAGAGCCGCACAGGGGGACGATCACCTCCCTAGCCCTGCTGGTCACACTGTTTCTTATACAGGCCAGGATACTGTTGGCCTTCATGGCCACCTGAGCACACTGCTGGCTCATATTCAGCCAACTATCAACCATCACTCCCAGGTCCTTCTCTGCCTGGCAGCTCTCCAACTACTCATCTCCCAGCCGCAGTTCTGCCTAAGAGCAAGCTCTGACTCTGGGGAGAACAGAAAATGCATGTCCCAAAATGTGGGACTCAGTGCCTGGAGCAGCAGGTCTCTGTTTCTGATGCTGAAGTTGCTCAGGATGCTCAATCAGTGGTTGTCTCCTCAGATCCAGCAGCCACAAGGAAGGCAAAGATGCAGGATAGGTGTGCTCTGGGGCAGCAGAGAGACAGGAGATGGGGGAGGCAGCAGCACCCACAGCAGCCTCAACAAGCAGAGCTCCTTGCTGAAGTGTGTGACAGTGTTGTGCTGGTCTCAGCACCTGTGAGAAGTTACAGGGGGAAGACAGGGTCAGCTGGAGAAGGAAAATCAGGTCATGGTGAAGGACTGCACAACCTGAGTTGAAAGATACCAACTTAAAAATCTTTTAGGATCCTGAAGAATCAAGGGCTCATGTTTGGTAATCCACGTCTTCCAGGGCAAGCCACATGGCTGTGTGTTAGACAGCCCTCTTTTTGAAGGAAAGGAAAATCAAGGAGACACCTTGATTACTTTATTACTGCTAGCACTTTATTACTGCTCCCACCACTACTTCACTGATCCCACCAGTGAGGTATGGTTGTCACTGGGCAGGAGAAAACATCACTAAGAGTGACAGTGAGCAGCTGAAATACACCTTGGTTTTGGGATCCCTTTTTCCTCAGAACTTACATGAGATCCTATCAGAAAACTGGAGAATTTATCAGAAGGTACCTGTCATCTGTGGACCACATAGCTGCTTGTTCTTGGGTTGAGCAACATGCAGCAGTGTTTTACAACTTTGATACTGGAGTAAAATTAATTTTCTCAATTATAAAAGCTCTTCATTATTCAAATGAATGAAAGAAATGGAAAATCTGATGATCTGAAGCATAAGCAATTAGTAACACTCCCAGTTCCTCTCCCTGTTCTTCGAGGTGATGCTTAATACATAAATTCTGAGTGTTTTTCTGGAGTGGAAAATGAGAAGTTTTCTACAGTCTCAGTGCAAGTGGGTTTAAAAAAATCATCAAAAGATATAAAGAAAGCTAACAGTAGATATTCTGTGTGATGGATGATGTGGTGACTGACTCACAGCTCTCTCTGTGTTACATGATCACACCCTTTACAAATAAGCTTTCCAAAATAATGAGAATCTCAGGTTTTCAATGGCATGTTCAGATGTAGGGTCTCCTTTGCTAATGATGGCATCAGAGATACTCTGTTTCCATAAAATTAGAAGGAAGCAGATTCAGCTGAGCTGCCTTAGCATTATTTGATATGCTCTTAGTTATGCTTGTTAACATCTGGGATGATAACAGTTAAATAGCAGTTCCTCCCAGTGTGAATAACAGGATTAGCTCCTGGAGCCTGCTCAGTAATATCAAATTCTCTGTTAGTTTTTTCCTTTTTTTTTTTTTTTTTTTGGCATTTGAGCAGGTTGATGATTTTATTACCCAGTGTCTGAAAAATATTAATTAATATTGCATATTAAGTTTCCATGTCATTTGGACTGACACATCCAATTTCAATAGAATTTGGTCTTCATTTTCACCATGAAAATTTCATTTCTTGTACTCACAGTATATGCCAGCCCATATTCTCTGTTTCACATTCTTAAAAAAAAAAACAACAACAAAAAAATATATAATGAAAATATCATGTTCTTCTCACTATTCTTGCAATCACAACTACTTCCTTGAGCTTTTACTCTTAGCTAAATGTCTTATTTTTCTTTCAGTTATGAAATATTGTAACTTCCTAGGTATAAAATGTGAATAATTTACTCTTGCTTGGAAAGAAGTTTGGCCCCTCAACAGCAGAAATCTATTGCTTCAGCAAGGTTTTGGCAGATTGTTTTTTTCAGCTCCAAGAGCAGAAAAACTTCTAGTAAGTGTTGCACAGTGCAGCTGTCCTGAGGATTTTGGGTTTTGCATTTTATGGGGCAAAATGCTCACTGACATCACAGTGTGTGATAAGCATTGTACAGTTACATTTTTGAACTAGTGATAAAAGATTGCCTGTGCCTAAACCAGGCTGGATGTAGCACTTAACCATGGAAATTCTGGCAGCTCATTGCATTGTACACAAGATTAATTCAAAGCCAAGTGCAAAACAAAAACATCTGCTTATTCATCAGTCTGATCCTTCAAAAATGATCTTACTGTGTATCTCTGGGAGAGAATAGCCTCATTATGGAACCAAGCTGAAGAACTTTCCATAATCAGAGAGCCCTGATTCTCCCAGAGCTTTAAATTTTACCACTTCTTCTTCTGTGCTCATTAAACACTAAGGAAAAAAAAACATTCAATGAACTAATAAATAGGAGTCTTTCTTTTGGGTGACCATCTGGTTCAGGTGGATAATTATCTTCTGACATCTGTTCAGTGCATGGACTGTATGGCTGTATTTAAACCGGTGATCTTAAGACATTTTCTAGTAGACAAAAATATCTGAAGTAGCAACAACTTTCTGGGGGTCTTCAGGTCAAATAACGTGTCTCATCTGGAAAGCATCCAGCAGCATTTAAATTCTAATGCTGCTAAATGGTAATGAACAAGCCAGATCTGCTTACTGGCAATTCAACTTGTCAAGAGGTGTGCTGTCTTCACCTGTAACCTTAAAAATGCACAGTGAGGATGTTAAAAGGAAAGATTTCTGCATTCCACCTCTCCATCCTATTTCCTGCAGCATTGCCCATGTCCCTCCAAGAGTCTACAACAATTTCTCTTCTCTTCCAAAGGAGAATGACAAAAAAATTGCACAAAGGCATGGTAGCATCTGCCTGGGTATTCCAACCAAACATAGATGAGCATGCCTCGATTGTGAAATTGCAACAGTGACTCCCATATGGTTGTATGATAACTCACCAGCTCCTGTCACTGTCAGGAATGAAAAATGCTCTGTATCTGTTAGGAGTTTTCTGATGAAAAGCTCTCCACTGAAAATGCCATGTTGCTGAGAGTGAAAGTGGGAACAGGAAAGGGTCTTTCTTTGATAAACACACCCAATTTAGAATGTTTTGCTTGAGAAGTTTCAACATGTCTTGCTTTAATACTTTCTAATATTTTTTCTAGTCCAAAGCAGCTTTCAAATTGCAGGTAGTCTATACTAGAAAGGAATAAAAATGATCAAAGTAGAAAGGCAAATCTAAACTCTTTGAATGACCTAATCTGAAACTGTTTTTAGACTATGATTTCATCCTAACTTACAACAGTGGCATAAAACAGCTACCTGAGCAAACTCCTCTAAGTAAATCTATGATGAGTTTCTGAAGTTGTGTGTCTCCTCCCTTGGTGTTGTTCCCTGAGGGGACTTCCCTGTAAATCCCCTATGGGAATGTGCTCATTGATGAGCTCAGCCTTCACCTTTGAGCAAATATGTCAGCACATCTGGGATCTCTTTCAACCAGATTACAGAAAACAACACCAGTTCTTGCCCAGAATTTACTGAGGGTCAAGAGTGACAACGCCTTATAGTGTACGGAGCTCTAATCTAGAAGATGACATCTTTGCAGCCTGTCTGATCACATTTAACGTTGTCTGTACCAGGCTTCTTTTTTGTTCTCTCCTGAATCAGAAATATAGGCTTCTGCTCATTTTCACCAAGTCTAGGATTTCTACACTGGCCATTGAGCCTTGTTCACAAAACAGGGGCTAGGAGAAGCATTCTTTGACAGGTAGCAAGTGAAGATGTTTCTGATCTCTCCCAAAATGATTCATTAAAAGATATGTAATCCAATAGCAGGGCTGAAAATGTAAGGGACTTGGTTTCCTACCTGGACATGTAATGGTTGCTGTTGCCCAGCTGGAACACAGCACAGCTGCTTTTGCAGAGAATCTGTGCTGTGCAAGGCAAAGAGCTTGGAGGCAAAGACTTCCAGATGCTGAATGAGTAGTTTTTCTTCAGATCTAAATGGCTGCTTCTTTATATGAGCTGAGTAGTTGGTGACCTTTACAAGTCATGAACTGCCCAAGTATTGCAATGAGTGGCAAGCTTGGCTCCAGCAGTAATCCTCCTTTGCACAACAAGCAGCAGACCCCCAGGTATTTGTCTGTTGACAGTTGTGGGGAGGGAAGAAGTAGGCCTAGAGGTACAAATGGAGGACGGCAGACCTCACGGCAATCTTTATTGCTAAACACACGCTGTCAAGAAATGAGAAGCAAATAAACACATGCTTCAAACATATTCTCTGGGAAAGGAGAGCAGGAGGAATGTTATTTTAAGGAGGAAAATCTCTATGTCTGCTTCAACCAGGCACCAACTCTCATAAACTCAATATTCCTCTTCAGTCTAGAGGAAGGACACTTTACAATCCCATGATGTACATCTATGTGAAGGACTGAACTCAGGGTCTGGACCACTGACCACCTGCTCCTCACCTGTGCTAGATTGCTCCCTTGCTTTGACTTGGCTCTCGTAGTGCTTCAAGTTGGACAATGCCCTGGGAGAGGTTTGCCCCCAAAATCACTCCTACCCCAAGGCACGTAGTATATACCCTCAGCCTCATGCTATTAAAATTTCTCTCTTTTGGGCTGCAGGGCCACCCTCCTAATATTTTGGACACAAATATAAACCCTTCCCCTGTCCCACAGAGGAAATAATAATTGTAAATAACAATTGTATCTTAGGGTGATAGAGGCTGCACATACAGCCCAGAGGAACTGCAGGAAAATACTGGGGATAGTCGCAGAGACACAGAGCAACTGATACTGGCAGGCAGCCATTTCTGCAAATTCTCTGGTCCATCCCTCTGCTCAAGCTGGATCACCTAGAGAAGGTTGCCCAGGACCTTGTCCCCTTGGGTTTTGAAGATCTTCAAGGAAGGAGATTCCACAACTCCTCTGGGCAACCTATGGCAGTGTTTGGCCACACTCACAGTAACAACATTTTTTATTTTGAGATAGAATTTACCATGTTTCAATTTGTGTCCATTGCTTCCCGTCATGGCACAGGGCACAGCTGAAAAGAGCTTGTCTGTCCTCTTTGCACCCTTCCTTTGGGTACTTATATACATTTACCAGATTGCCCTGGGCCTTCTCTTCTTCAAGTCCCAGCTTTTTCAGCCTCTCCTCATATGGAGGACACTGCAATACTGACCGTAATACTTCCCCACCTTTTATTTTTTTTTTTTTTTTTTCTACGCCTGCATCCTCTGAGCATGATCAAAGCAGAATCGCTTAAAGTACACAAGAGCGGTGGGAGAGTCCCAGAGGTCCCAGGAGAGCCCTGGCCACTGTAACATTGATGGCAAATCCTGAAAGCACCAAGCTGTTTCATATGTCAGTATGAGAAGGATGTTTTGGTTTTGTTCTGGTGCGTGTACAAACTCTGTGGTTCCCTTTGCTATTTTATTAGAAACATATATTTTTCAATTATTTTGAATTATTTAAAAAAAAAAA
>CM021767.1:81371757-81422562 GCA_011076525.1 Nettapus auritus | reverse complement strand
TCTGTCTCACTGTTCAAGAATGAAGAAATGGAATTTATTAAATTGCTGGTATTTCACTTCTTCCCCAGTATATTCACCTTCAGGGGGAAGGAGGGAGAAGACAAGTAGTTTTTAAGGTCTAGCTGTGCATAGCCATTAGGATCTAGGGTGCATGTAAACCAACTTACACAACATCGCAGACAGTGCTGCAAAACAGTATTTACTGAAAGAAAATTCAAGGCTTTTGCATAAGTCTGTTGGCAAAACTTCTCCCTAGAGAAATGCATACAACAGCTCAGATTCGTTTTTGCCTAGTTGTAAGTTCATAAGCTACCATGACAATTTTGTTATGTGGATTTCATGGACTGAAACCCTGGATGTATTTAGCCAGTATCTCTTCCTTCTTTAAGGTTTATGGAAATCCCATTTTATTGCCCAGCAGAACAGAATTTATCATGCTAAATCAGCGTAGCTCTTGACAGTGTTCATAGTGGCACTTCATTTTTCAGGGCTGTGAAATATTGCATTTTAAGGACAGTAATCATGCTATTACAATGTTGTTACTGTTCAAATTCTGCCCAAGGTCCATTTAAGGTTATAGCATGATTTTGTGATCTAGCAACATAATAACACAACAGTTAGTACAAAGTACTTATCTGAAAGCAAAAAATGACATTAACAATACATGCAGGTGTCTCAATTATATTCCAGCCTATGTACTTTAACTTTTATTGCAGAGATTTTGTAATCTGGTTATCCTCGTAAATGTATTCATAACAGAATCTACAGTTAATTATTTGCTAAGGTAACTTTTATCTGTTTTTACCATGTTATCACAAGTATCTAATGTCTTTTCAAATCAAGCTCACAGATTTAACCTGACAAATCAGATTGTATGCAATTAAGCAACATAGATATGCAGATAGATGTTATAATATATGCAGTAAAACTGCAAAACTTCTTTCTTAAATCCCAGGGGTTTATTTTGCAATGATTTAGTCATGGTAGATTGAGAAGGTGTAGGTCATTTTCAGATGGCTAAACATAAACACATATGTTTTCATCACAATGATAACCTCCTGTCTGAGCCTCATTACACAAAGCATTTGCCTATGCTTTTCTATCTCACTTTAATTGGAGGCAACTGTTCCAGCTGGACTGGCTGTCTTATACAGAAGATGATGACGTTGTTAACAGGATACAGGTTCCTCAAACCATCTGTCTCTAATGGCAAGATGCAGGGCTATCTTCAGCATCTTCCTATTGGCTGGGTTTTCCAATGGCACTAAAGATAATATTTCTGTTCGTGTTTCGTATGATCTGGTAGCCAAACACAATCAAACTTCTCTGATAACTCTAATGTTCTTACAAAGAGGTTTAATTAATGACCTAACTTCTCAGTCTGATATCTTGTCAGTATTACACTTCCATAGAGGCATGTAAAGGTAATAAAATGAAAATTGTGGTATCCAAAAGCGTTCTCATGTAGTTCATACAATAGCTCCTCTGAGCTCAGACCACTGAATTTTGAACTCCTGCTTTTCTTTTGCAATGGGTGTGCTCCTGTGCTAGCCCAGGATCCTGGTGCAAACCTAACCACGGTCTCAGAGCATCAACGTTCACAACTTCAAAAAACCACAGGTCAGAAAACAGAATAGCATGAAACTGATTTAAAAATAGAATTAATAGTAGCAGTTGATATGGACCAGCAATATTCTGCCTTCTTTAGTCTCTACTGCCCATTTTTGACTTACTTTTCATTTTGGAAAGTCAGTATAGGTTGCTTGCAAAAAAATTGCAGCTCTGGCTTTTGTGAAGCTTCTTTGACTTCCAACTTCTGTTGTCTTCTTCACACTCCTGTTCCAATGGACGCTGTGTGAAACCTTGCCCCAGCTGCCAGCATCCTGGCAGATGTCCTCTACTCCCCTTGTACACTGACAGCTCACCCCAGCCTGCTGGAGGCAGGCTTTCCTCCTCATTGATTAATTAATATGAGCTTAATATTGTGATCTTCTGAAATACATTTGCTTTTCCTTCAGGATAACAAACTTCATATCCCTAAACCAGTGCCTGATCCCCAGTCACTTCAAAATGGCCCTTCTGCAGCCCAAGGGAGCTGAGAGTAGGTGCTCTCACTTCAGCAGCATCAGCTTCCTCCATCAGAAGGACCAGGAGAGCCTTGGCAAAAAGGGAAGCCTGGGAAATGGGGGATTATGGCAAAACCCCTAATACTGTTGTCAGGAGGCTAGAAGGAATACATTATCTGCCAGATACTTTAAGAAAGAGATAACACACTAATTGGGATTTTTATTAGCTTGCTTGATATATTAGCTCCTTTGCTGGAAATAGAGCAGTGGGTGCAATTAACATGATCTTGGATGTCATTGGTTTCTTTTTCTTTATAGTTGTCTTGAAGAACATCAGAATTAAGAATAAAAAATTACTACAATACAAAGCTCTAAAAGCTGTATGTAGCTTCAGCTCTCTTGCAGACTCTAAATGAAGTAAGAAACAGCTTAAGGAGACAGCTGACACTGTTGAGGTTGCTCTAGTACAAGACATGTAGTAGGAATGTTATGCTCCTGAAGAACTAATCCCATGAACAGACTTGTGAAGAACATCTATTCCGTACTTTCACCTGGAGGAAAGGTTTCGCTGTGAAAGAGGCAAGTAAGATAAAACAGGTATAGCAGCCTAAGTGGTGCTTTGGGTCAGGAGACATGGAAGATGATGCCTCATAGTAGGTGGCAACTGGATGTTGGCAAGGGCATGGGCAGATGACAGAGGAAGGCAGATGAAAAAGGCTGAGGAAGGGTGAGGAGCTTTCCAGAGGTTTATGTTGACATGAAACCATCTCCTTAGGATGCTAGGGAGTGATTTGTTCCATAGCCTACACCTAAGTAGAGGAAAACATACTGTTTTCTACGATTTGCAGTGGAAAATTGGAAAGCATTTTACTCCTAAAAGGACAAGTTTCACACTGTTAAGATCAACTCAAATCACATGCTGGGGAATGTAATCACTATCCTAAAGAAATATGTTTCCCAGCAAAGGCTAGTTTGTAGGCAGCGGACATTTAAAGATGCTCCTGACTAAAAAGTGTTGGACTTTGGTCTATGTGCTTCTCATACTTTGAGAACACTTTGAGAAACCTGGGGCCAGGAAAAGGTACAAGGAAGGCCCGTGGTCATCACAGGACTGCATAATTATTTTCTATTGCATTTTCAGAGATTCTGGTTGCAATTCCTGTAGCTGGAGGATGTGTGAGTTATCTGAGAGCTGGAAGAAGTGCATAACCAGCAGCTCACTCATGGCCATCACAAAGGCTTAGCAGAGAGTATTGTGCCTCAGTAAAAGCTGAAAGTAAAAGAAGTCAGTATGGCAGCATCATAAATGTTGAACAGATAAAATACCACAGTTACCTACAGCAGCAATTACTGAAATTTTATTATTGTTGTTGTTTCATAAATCAATAAGTTATTTTCATTCTAAACAAAAGGCAAACTTAAGGACTTGATTATTTTTCAAAGGTATTGAAGTTGCAGGTGTTAGCACAATTTCTGTCTGCATGCGCATACATTTTTAACAAAAGTGAAATCTCACTGCTCTTGAAAGGAAATGTATTGCAATCAGACCATGCAGGCACTCTTTAATCCTGTGCAATCAGTTGAAAGAACAAACATGATCATAGAAGTCAAACAATTTGTGTCATTATGCTGTTTAAAAGTCTCTTCTGAAAGGCAAAGAAAAAAAAAAAGTACTCCAAAATGATATCAATTTAGTATAATGTGGAAATTAGGGGTCAGGTTTTGAGCAATTTATTAATTAAAACTGTTTTGAGGTGGAGACTGAGCAGTTTATGTGCAGTATTAAAAAATTCCTTTCCATGGGACTATCCCAGAATGCTCTTTCCTGTCCTGAAGGTTTTCTTTGTGCTTACCTTTGAAAGTGGCATCAAAAAACAACAACAACAACAATTAAAAAAACAAACAAAACAAAACAAAACAAAACACCCAAAACCAAATGAATTGTACTCTTTATAGTTAATACTATATCTGGTCTCTGAGACTGTGTAGGTGCCACACTTAAAGCCCCTTGTTTAAATTCCAGCTTGCTTGGGTGTTACATGAAATGGCTCTGGTCAACTATTTGGGCTCAGAGATATAAACAAGCTGTCATGCAATGATGTAGATGAAAAATGACTAGTTATGCAAATTTAAATTACCTCACACTTGCCCCAGAATAAAAGCATGTCCAGACACCTGGCACTAATCAGATGCCACTAAGCATTAAGCAGTTACTCCACAGTAAACTGTCTTTATGCTGAAACCCACAGAAATAGAAGAGCTTGCTCTTGCAGATATATTTCTTGATAAAATAACTTGTCCAGTAATTTTAGGTTTTCTCTACAGCCAAGAGACAGGTCTCAGTGTTTCCTACCTCAGGATATACTAATTGCTGAATAAATTCCATTTGAAACTAAACACAAACCTGAAAGATCTGTAATTTGCTTAGAGTACAGTACCAAAATAGTATCTCACATTCATGCACAAATGGATGCAGTGCAGACACAGCAGTTGTCCTTAGGTCTGAAAGAAATAGAGTTACTATATTTGAAGCATACAAAAGCAGCTACCCTGAAGGCATGGCTCTTGTGGAGTGTGCAATAACTCCAACAGCAATCAGAAAGTCCACAATGAAACCATCTGGATCAGCTGGAAACCAGTCAAGTGACAGTCCTGGAAAGAAACTGGGAAGGGAGAAACATACCATAACAGGAAGATCTGTCACCTGAATCCCATGGGAAGCCATTTAATTAAGGTGTTTGGCTGCAAAATACATGGGGAGTCCATGTAGTTTTATGGACCCAACCCAGAGGTTAATATGGTGGTACCCTAGAAGGAGAAAGAACCAGGCTGATGGACAGCTTTGGTTAGCTGCTAAGAAAATTTATGTCTCTAACAGCATCACCTAGAGCCACTTGGTGACCGGGGCAGGATGGCTGCAGGGTGTTTTTGTTGTCTCTGAGTGAAGATAAAAGAGAACAACATCATCATATGTACCTATCACAAATCAAAAAAACAGGCAAAGGTGGTTCTGGTCTGGGAAACCAGACAAAACTGGCCACAAGGCTGGCAGCGGAAGATTTCAGTTTGTTGGTTGGTTCGTTTTTGTTTGGAGAGCAGATGAGAATTTTCAAGAGTGGAAAATATTTTCCAAGAAAGTGATTTTGCATGATAAAATTTGTTAGGTTAAGGAATTAGTTGAGAGAGAACAACAAAATAAGCTTTGGATTCCAAAAAACAGATTAAGAAGCTAAGAAACTGATGGGAAGAACTCTAAAGAAAATCAATGGCTTTAAAGATAAAGAAGTACAGAAGACTGACAACTATTAAAAAAAAAAAAAAAAAAAAAAAAGTGGCAAGTTATCCCATTGCAAAGAAAAAGTAGGAGAATTAAAAGCAGACCACTATAGTCATTTCAAAGACCACTATAGTCATTTCGAGAGCTCTTTAAATACTTGTAAATCAAAAAGCTGTCTTGAAAAATACGGAAGAAAGAATGGAGGGCTAGTACAAGGTGTAGGCAGGGTTGAAATCAAAGAAGAATAAAAGTAGTGTGCAGACTGCAGGAAAATACAGGGAACGAAGAAAGAGATGTGCTAACTGGATTAAGAGAAAAAGAAAGACAAAGTGTAGTCTAGGTTTACCATCAAATTGAAAAAAAAAAAAAGAAAGAAAGAAAGAAAGAAAGAAGGAAAAGCAAGCAGCAATTCATGCAAAAAAAATGCATAGAAGTTACAGATTTTCTTGGCCTCAGCTTTGTGGAAAAGGGTTAATTGTAATTATTTAATTGTTGACATTCATTTAAGAAGGGGATATAGGAACAGGAAAGAAGAGAGAGAACTAGTTTTTGACAAGACTTATATTCAGGCTGTCTGAAGAAGAGTAGTGAAAGAGGGAAAACAACAGGCTTACCTTTAAAAAGCAAAAAAAAATATGAACCCAGAAAATTATGTACCCATCAGCTCAACTTCGATCTGCTGAAAGAATAGATCTAGGAGATAATAGGAGATAAAAGGATCTAGGAGATAAAAGAGCCACCACTGACTTGTAAATAATGCATCCTGTCAAGCCAGCCTACTACTTTTCTTTGGCAGGGTAGATGGCCTTGTGGCTGAAAGGGGTTGATATGATTCATTTTGATTTTAGCGAGGCTCTCGGTGCTATTTTATCTGAGGTTCTTATAGCCTAAATAGGGAAATATCCTGTAGATGCAACCACTAAAAGTGGGTGCAGGGCTGATTGATGAAGTCCTCTTCACAGGGGTTAATCAAGGATTCACTGTCACACTTCAAGGGCATTGAAGTGTGGTCCTACAAGGGTCAGAGTCATTAGCAGCCTCAAGATTGTGCATAATAGCTGTGATGATGGAACAGAGAGCGTGATCATCAGATTTGAGAATGACACCAACCTGAGGAAAGAGAAACTGCAAGGAAGGACACGAATGTAAAGTGGCTTTCAGTGAGATAAAGCTCAATAAAGTCAAGTACAAAGTGCTAAATTCAGTCGGAAGACTTTCATGTATAATGGGACATATCTGGCTGACTGTCAGCACTGCAGGAAAGAATCATACCCAGCTATAGAATGAAGTGATTAAAAAAAATGAGGATTTTATTCAAGGATATACAAAAAAATTATTAGTAAGATTAGATCATACTCGTGGCTGTAGAATTCTAAAGCAGAGGTCAGCATCTTCTCGGACTGTTATAGAGTGCATCACATCTGAATGGTGTTATCTTGTGGAGCAATAAGGAAATGAAAAAGGGTCCACTAGAGACCACCAAGGATGTGAAGAAGTTTACAAATGTGATTTATGTGGGAAAGAGGAAGGAAATTAGATCATTTTGTGGTGGAAGAGTGAACAGACAGATAAATGAGAAAACAGTATGCAGTGATGTTATAATATGCTGGAAATGTATGCTCAGGTGTTCTCCTTCACAATACAACCGAAATCTGTTTACTGCTCAGAAAGAAGATTTAGGATGGATATTAGGAAACACATTCTAGCAGGAAGGTGAAGGATTGGGCACAAGCTAACTTGGGAAGTTACAGAAACTCCTGCTGTATAGGTTTTAAGAACACATTAGCCAAATATGTGCTGGCAGCTGGCAAAGATAAAATCAACCCTGCCTCAAAACAGACTGTAAGGGACCTAGGGGACTTCTGACTGACTTCTCTGCAGCTGCCCTCCCTTTCCATTGCTTTTGCCAGGTTGTCCCTCTGCCTAACCTATCTGGAGTGGCTGTGTCTTTATCCCTACTGTCTTCGCTAGGCTTCCTAGCTTCACTGACTCTCTTTGTTCCAGGAAACCAAATAAATAAAAATAAAAATAAATAACTAAATAAGAAATTTATGGCAATTGATGAGTAAAGCTATGGTAAAAAGTGCACAGAAGCATCCCAAGCCTCCACCATCTTCAGGCTCATACAATGATCCCTCCAAAGGCAGGTGCAGGATCTTCATGCATAACACCTGAACTGATGGAAGTACACAAATATGTATGCACATTATACATCTCCACTCATCTTTATTTCTTCAATAATCTTGGAAGGCATATTAATGCAGCAGGTGGCAGGTGGAGCTATAAATGACAGATATGAATGGGGAAAAGGCATAGCTGCCTTCTTCACCAGTCCTTGGGTCTGCATAAACTCAGAGCCACCTGCAGCCAAAGACAGGATGCTCTCTGGCACATCAAAAGTACTAGAGTTAGAAATAGAAGAGAAGCCTGAAAGCTGGCTGCCAGGGCTGTAGTTATGGCCCTGGTATTAAAGCTTCAAATACCAGGCAATTTGAAGTCAAGTTTTCTGTGGTCTGTGGTTTTCTTCTCTAAATGATATAAATAACTACAAAAGGTATATCTTGGAGTGCTCTAAGGACTGGCTGACATCACAGTTTAATGTGCTGATTAATATCGTTTCTCTATTTCCTCCTGTTATTGATCTCTCAGTAACAAAATGCAGAAGGGAAGACAGCCCATAGGTATCTTTTACAGTTACCCCACCACAGCAGTATCTCAAATATTTTTGCTATAATAGCTGTGCGTGTGCACATTCATCCCTGCAGGGAAAGAGTTCTCTTGTGTTTAAAAAATTGTTTTAAGAAATTCAACAAAGAAAATGCTTTAATGCAGTGATAAGATTGTGTTGTGATAGTGTATGCCTTTTCACAGTATTTTTTTTTAAAGAACTACTTAGACATTTGACATCTGAGAAATAGAAACACTGCTTTAGAGGACACATTGTTACAGTCCTGACTCTCCTCAGCTGTGTCCCAGTATAACCACAGAAGACATATTTGTGCCTTTTATTGCACAGGGTTGAACACGATTTACCTTCATTTGCCTTATGTTCAACCATTTAGTCCTTCAAAAAAGTCTGCCCATGCTAAACTGCATGAGCCCTTGACCACATCAGTTTTACGCACATTATGTCACACCATTACTGTACTTCCCATCGGTAAACCCACAGAGTGCTTTCAAATAATTCTCAATGGTTATAGCTGGTGTTAATGGCATAGGAAGGAAGTAAAGTTAAGGCAGCGTGGCTATGCATTGCAGTGCAATATTTCTCACTTTTCCAATATTTTTTTGTTGCTGAGTTCAGTGTTCTGGAAAGACAAGAGTTATCACTGGGTGCTGATGAGCTCAAAAGGATTTATGAAAAAAAAAAAAAAAAATACATGGCCTCTGAAATGTTGGAGTTTAAGTAGCATAGACCCAAGATGAATGTTCACAGGACATACACACTCTGTGATACACTGCAGCATTTCAATGCTATGGCTACACCAGCGTGCTTTATTTCTCAGAGATAAAAGAAGTTCAACTCAAAGTGGCTGTGCAGACATGGTATTACCTGCAGCCAGGTATGCTGATATCACCTCAAGCAAAGAGAATTTGACAAGCTCTTCACGCATACCATAAGGCTGCAGCCACCTCCTCATAGCAATTCTCTTCAGGTGTATTTCATGGCTGAATTTGCAATAATAAAAGGATTGACACTTTAGAGGACTTGCCATGAGAGCACCCCAAGACTCCTCTTCTGTGTTATTCACCAGAGAGACTCTTGGGTCCCACTGGGCAAGTGGGTCAGTATGGAAGCAGAGGATGCTTGGAAGTTCATATAGAAAGTCGAGCTCAGAGTACCCTGGTGACTTTCTGCTATTTGATGAAGAGAAATAAAATCCTCCTTCAATGCAGTTCAGAGAAAGTCTAGACAAGGGAGTGATGACCCCCACAAAATCTGGGACTCAAACCTTATGTTTTGGCAAAGTGTCTTAAAGAGCACAGATATTTTCTTGAAAGGAAGAGCAGTCCTGAATTTGATGAGTTCCATTTCCCTGAACCTCTGCTTGTGGAGTGTTCATTGCACACAGACACTTGTGCTGTCAGATTTAACTTGATTTAACATTTGTACAGTTAGCTTTAAGCTCAGGCACATAAGCTGTCCTGCCAGGAGTGGTGCATGTGATGAGATGGAATAGTATTTGATGGCAGAAGGGTTGAATCCCCCAAATCCTCAGCCAAGACTCCTACAGAACGGCAATGAGATGAGACAGGACGTGTGCACCTTCTACAAGGAGGGTGTCTGCAAGCATAATTGCATTGTGTTAGTGTCTGCAGTACTGACAGAAATTGGAGCTGAATACCCCCAGTTTTCCCTGGTGGATTATGTACAGCATAGTACAATGTTCAGCACAGCAAACAGAGAGCTGTTTTTGTTTTGTTTTGTTTTTTTTTTTTTTTTTTTTTTTTTTTTTTTTTTTTTTTTTTGTTTTTTTTGAAAGCAGGTGCTAAGAACTATTCAGAAAATCCCAGCACATGGACAATATAAAATGTAGTGATAAATAAATAAATAAAACAAAAACAAACAAATCCCAGAAGGAATGAATGAAAGGATGAAAGAAAGAAAGGATGAAAGGATGGAAGAAAGAAAGGATGGAAAGAGGGAAGGAGGGAGGGAGGGAGGGAGGGAGGGAGGGAAGGAATGAAGGAAGGAAGGAAGGAAGGAAGGAAGGAAGGAAGGAAGGAAGGAGGGAGGGAGGGAGGGAGCACAAATGCTGTTAACTCAGCAAGAACAAAATCAGGCCAGATTCATAGAGTATGTTCAGAAAACTCTCAGTTTTTATCATTTGAGGGGAATGGTAAAAAATCTTTTTAAGAGGTGCTTATGGGGAGGTCTGTCTCTGAACTCATAACTAAGAAGAGCCTAGCAAGAGTTACACTAAAGCAATCGGAGAAAAGAGCTTTAGGAACAGAGAGGAAAATGCCCACATTTCATCTCTGAGGGTGCCGGCCAAACCAGACCTGGCTGTTTTGCTCCCCATGTGAAATATTTCCACATAGGTATCACAGGCTAGGTAGCCTTTCATCTACCCTTTTTAGATTTAGACTAAAAGACGCATATTAGGCACTTTTTGATCAGCCTCTAGTTTGGTCTGCTTTGTCTTGTAAATCTCTGAAGCAACTTGTATTTTATTTGCTTACTGCTCTTCTGACCCACCGACTGAAGTTTCCTGAAAATCACTGGGTTCTGTCTTTCATGACTTCTGCATCACAAATACAACTTTTGCAAGCCCTGTTTGACACAGACCTCTCTGCAGCTATCTTCAGTGAACTGTGGCTGGTACAAAACAAACCTGTCACATTTTGTCACAGCTCCAATTTCATCTGACTCCATTTCAAAGTGTATTTGCTCCTTCCTAATTCATATTTTGGTTTGCTCTACACAAAAATCAGCTAGACTTTTCTTCTGTCCAGCCTGGATGTTACTGAAAGAGTAGAATAGAGCAGGAGAAGTGTGTCTGCTCCAGCCCTGAGCAGCTGGCAACAACTACCAGAGAAGCCTAATTTTGGTTTGGTAGCTTTGAGCTCAAAGTAGATCATGTTCGTGTTGCCTGTGGGAGAGAAACATGCGTTCTGATGAGAACTGTGAGCCTGCTGGGAAACGACAGACCCATCAGGCACTGAAAAATCATTTCTATGGAGGGTATGCAGATTAGGATTTTCTCCAGGTTTGGCCAAATTTTGAGCTGATTTTCTTAGGGAAGTGAAAGAAAACCATCTTAGTGAAAGAAAACCACCTTAGAAACCATCCTTGAAAAATTTCAAAAATCTAATCTAGCATTTTGGTGAAAAGATTGTCTGCATTTTTTTCTGCAGCTACAGGAAGAGAATGTTTTTTTGGTTTGTTTGTTTTGTTCTGTTTTGTTTTTCTAAACTGTACTTTTTTACTTGGCTGAACTTGTTTTGCTGACATTTCCATATTTACAATCCTTCAACATTTCTAGCAATAACCAAGTGCCTAAACTTTTGTAAGGAAGATGAAGATGAGATGAAGATTTTCCCTATTCTCTGAGAAGAGAACAAATAATCTGAGAGGATCTTTTTCCTGGATTGATGACCAATATTCAATTTCATGGCTATGTCTGTTGGAGTAGCTTCTAAGAATAGCCCCCTTCAGGGTGTTTTGGCTTGTGCTCACACCTCACTGAAGTGCTTGGTGGAGTTCCACTAGCTGGAATGAGCTTGGCGCTGGCTCTTCAGCACTGACATGCCACAGTGTGGGAGGCTTCCAGAAGTAACGTGCCATTTGCTTGGATAAGAAGTACACCACATGTTACAGAATATTGTTTTCCCCATTTCATTTGTCTTACTCTTCCACTTGGTGTTTTAAATGAATTGAAATAAATGTATTTTCGAGAACATATCACTAATATATTGACTACTTTCACAATAACAACAAAAATAATAGAGGTATTTGTGTAGAAATCAGCATGTTCTTGTGGCCTTGCACTCATTGAACAGTTGGCTGCCTTACCTGCTGTTGGTCCAGCTGTGTGACATCTTGGAAGGAGGGGAAAGCACATGGGTTTCCTTGCTGAGACCCTTCACTGGCCTCATTGCTCCCAGTACTGCAATGTGGAGTGGTAGCAGGTAGTCCCATCAGAGCAAATGGACTCCAGGCTGGGCACAGAGAGATGGGGGATTCAGCTACAGTCACACAAGAAGTCCTGAAAGTTGTAGATCTCTACCTGCCAAAAATCAGTATAACTGTAAGGAGAATTGTTCCGATATACAACCAATGCTAAAGCTGAGGCAGGTGGAAATCTCTTCCATGCCATAGAGCCAAGGGACCTTCTCAAATGAAAGTCCAGATGAGGGCTAGAGCAGAGCAGCTGAAGCAGCTCTGTGGTAAAGCTGCAGGTGTAGCCCTAAGTAACAAGTTTGAGTGTCTGGAACAGGAGTGCAGAATGTATCTGTCTGCAGCCTTCACTGGTCACATCAAGTAAAGATGAAAACCTCCATCTCTAAGTCATGGTAGGCTGGGATACTTCTTCTTCTTCTTCTTCTTCTTTTTAATTCATTTTTAATGTTTTTCTTTAAATCCTTAGTACTGAATTCCACTTGAAAGTCTGGAAGATCTAAAGTGAAGTGAAGACTAATTACTCATGGCACCCTGTAATGTATTGTGAAAATATAATATCCATAGAGAAAGAAATCAAATTAATGAAAGATTAATGTTGTTACAGGCAGCTCTATTATATGATGTATCTACTTGCTTTTATTGAAAGACTACTAATATGTGAGAGAAAAGAATAATGAATCATTCATGAATTCTTTTAAAAGGTTCAGTGATGAGCCTATGACCCATACTGGTGAGCTTAAGTTTTTATTTTCAGAGTTTTGCTTTTTACTGATTTTAATTGCCTGTATGACATGAAGGGCAGAGAGAGTCAGAAACTGGCTTTGTTTCTCCCATTACTCTTTGCCAGTGAAAACACTGAGAAGTTACAAAGTTCTTGACAAAACTTGTAAGTGATTCTGCCTCACAGTTTGTCACAGTGTCTTGCTGTTAAAAGATCTTTGCTATCTAGCTTCTCCTCAGTGAAAGTTTTCACAACTCAGTATGTAAATACAGGAGAGCACATCCCACCCTCTGTATTGGTAAAGATCTTGTTAAGCTCACTACCCTCTTCTGGCAACCTTTAGTTGTCTCTATGGGAGTAAAGAGGCTCAGCCTCTGCTACTGGTGTTGCAGCACGTATCCACATATTACACCCTACATAATTCCAGAAAATAAACAAATAAACAAAATAAAATATACAAAAAAACAAAACAACAACAAAAAAAAACAACACCACAACAACAAACAAACAAACAAAAAAAGCTGCATTCCACTCAAAGGAACAGACAAGATCTCAGATAGCTTTTTCATCTAATTGGGGTCAGCAGTTTTGGTATTCCTAGGCTACATGATGTGTGACTAATGGAGATGCAACTGAAAGAGCTAAAGCTTGGAGCCTGAGAGAGGATTCTTGCAGGAAGGGGACATGGGAGAAGAGGGAGGAGGATAGGCAAGGAGGGAATTTGGGGCAAAGTGCATGCGTAAGAGTCACTTAAAATAATATCTTTCAGCGTGACATACATCTATAAATACTTTTTGTCCATATTCCAGCTGCCAGTGACATTTCTCACTTCATTTACACAACAGGGAACAAAAATACACATTTTCAAATAGCCTGGAATGTGCTCACTGAAGATCTTTATTTTATTTGTATAAAGAAACAAGTAGTGGAATTTATATCCAGATCCAGATTTCCTTTAATGGTTTAGAGTGTCCCATTCCGGTGTGTTTCCAGGTCCATACCTGTCAATGAGCAGAGATCATTATCAACAAGAAGAAAGCCCCAAATATGAGGAACGGGATTTATAAAAAGTTTATACAACACTTTTTTTCAAACCCCTGTGCAAAATGTAAACAGACAGAGCTAGTGAAGTGTGCCTCCTCCTGTGACAGGGACCCTCAGCCAGCCTGTAGATCCCGCACTGCACAGCCACAGCGAATGTGTTTTGTTGTTCAGCCAACAACACCGAAATACCCTCTGCTTTGTTAGAAATATCACTCCATCTTAAACGTCCTTATGGGCTAGACTAAAAGATTCAGCTGACAAAGTCACAACGTTGCCAACAATGTGGCAAGCATTCAGACTTCAGCCGTGCCATCACACAACCTGCTGTCCCCAGCAGGGCAGGTGCCCCAGAGGGACTGCTAGGAGCATAGGCACTGGGCAATATGTTGTCATCGTTTGTCTCCAACCTGATTATTGACAGTGTCCTGCAGTGCTTTTGAATCTTTTTGTTGTTGTTGTTGTTGTTTGTTTGTTTGTTTGTTTTGCATTTTATTTTATTTATTTATTTGTAGAGTTTCCTGTTGTAATAGAGTTCTGGAGCAATAACGTGCTTAAGAAAACTCAATTTGTCATGAAATTCCAGGATTTAGGTCCTACCACAATGGGAAAGATCATGAAAACAGCATCTGGATTTTACTCCTCTTCCAGCAGGGGGATGTTTGCCCAGTGTGATCTCTACAGGCACATCAGAACAGAATTGGTTCATCTGAACAACAGAAAGTATGCAAGAGGGAGGAAAATCAAATAAAATAAAAGCTCTAAAGACCTATGTCCCTATGGCGCCTACCCAGAACAGGTCTAATTAATCTCCAGTTCACCCAGCACTGGACTTTCTCTGGTGGCAGATGCTTCCCCCATAGGTACTAGGTCTCATTTTCTGTGTTACATTTCTTAGCCTGCCAAAGCAGCCAGCCAACAAGTGAGTGCTCAATCTCTGCTCCTCTGGTTTGTCCTTTCCAGATGAATAAGCAGGAGACAGCTGTAAGCTATTGTCCCCCTTATGTAAATACACGAAGAGAACTTCTGCTTGAATTATCTTTTTGCAAATCCATAGTAAGCGTCGTGTTAAGAACCAGGTGGAGCATATCAGATCGTAAAATGTTACTGAGCCAGCTCTCATATTATGTATGAAAGGTCAGGCCCAAGCATTTTATTATTCTGTAATATTCTCCAAGATGTCATATGAATTAATCAGTATTTATTGAAAGTCATTAATTCAATTGCAGAAAATGATGAACTGCATTTATTTAGAATATTTCTGGAATAGACAAAGATGTTTTTCACCTGCACTAACAACCTTATGTTTATTGAAATAAACTCAGAGCAAACATCTGAGAGGAACTTTAATTTTCAGAAAAACATTTTTTTTCCTATAAACTAATAAATTCAATTGCTTTGGGTAAAATTTGCCTGCTCATTATACAATTACTTCTTTTCTCCTGTTTCTATGAACATGAATGCATCAGCAAATTTGCAACTGGGTCAAACTGACTGGGAAAATAGCATGTGATATTTCTAGAAGAGGTTAGATTACAAATTAGTTAAGAGTGTCTTGAAAATTTATTTAAGAGAGAAATATAAACCAGATACTTTTTACTCAGGAAAGAAGAACTGGAGTTTATCATAAGTAATGGCTGTTTAATATTCCTTATGCATCAGAGAACTGTAAATTGGGATCTGCATGTATCTATTTATCTGTCAACCTATCTTCAGATAGCAAAATCAGTCTAAGAGAGGACACCCATGGTTACACTATACACAAAGAGAAATAATGTCTTTGATCCCACTTGACTAGGGAAAGAATTCAGGACTTTGGCTCTTCAGGATGGGTCCATACAGATAAAAGGAGACAAGAGGCTGCTGTAGGCCTTCACCTCCTGGCCCACACGCAGCATATCTAGCTGCACCTCCATGCAGCAGGAGGTGCCATCATCTTTCTCAGCAGCCCACCAAAATGTGCCAGGTTCCTGTGCCCTTTGTACCATTTGAAGAGCATGGGCCAGGCTCTTCAAATGTTGCACCTTCCCTTTAGAATCTGGTGGTTTGGGTAGGTAGGCACCTAAGCACCTTAATCATCTCCCCCATGGGGATTATGGATTAAGAACACACAGGGTCTGGCACGAGTCATAGTATGAAGACAGGCTGAGGGAGTTGGGGTTGTTCAGCCTGGAAAAGAGAAGGCTCTGGGGAAACCTCATTGTGGCCTTATAGGCCCTAAAGGGGGGCCTACAGAAAAGCTGGGGAGGCACTATTTTTCAGGGGTGTAGTGATAAGACAAGGGATAGTGGTTTCAAACTAACAGAGGGTAGATTCAAATTAGCTATATGGAAAGAGTTCTTTACTCAGAGGGTGGTGAGGCCCTGGCACAGGCTGCCCAGAGATGCTGTGGATGCCCCATCCCTGGAGGTGTTCAAGGACAGGCTGGATGGTGTTTTGGAAGCCTGATCTCGTGGGAGGTGTCCCTGCCCACAGCAGGGGGGTGGAATTAGATAGTCTGTAAGGTCCCTTCCTACTCAAACAATTTGATGATTCCATGAAATTCATCCTTGATCCCTGTGTTTCCTGTCTACTTGTCTTTCATCAGTGGTGGCTGGAGAAGGCTGGAGCAGGTTCTGCGTCAGGCAAGTCCTCTCCGGGGATCACTGCTGTTACATATTGTTCCCAAGGAGCACAGAAAGGATTAATCTCATCCATGATCATTTAGATTAACAATGTTCAGTCAGATAAACCCATTCCCACCTGTCAGTGTTAATTTAACTTGGTTTGGTACTTTGACATGCTCCTGTGAGCAGCTGATGCTTGGGTTTTCTAAGGGAACCTGGTGACGTTTTGGTATGGGAACTGCAAACAGTGGCAGCTCTCAGGCTGTAGCCCTGGGGGTTCCTGTATTTGGCTGCAGGAGTGTTGAGGTCTCCTCACCTGCTAACTGATGGTTTCTTCAGGCTTCCTTAAACCAAAGCTCATGGGGGTCCTTCAGATAACCAAAAGCTACCTTTGCAATTTTGTGGGAGCTGCAGCAGTTACTGAGTGTGCACCCATGCTCCATCTCCTCGCCTGCCATTGAGGAGGGGGTCAGGAAAGGAGAAGGAGTCACATACAAAGCACTTGGGTGTTAAATAGCAGCCAATGTCAGGTTCTGGACAACAGGTCTTGCATCTCTCCCATGAGAGAAATATGAGCTGCTAGGGCCTCCCCCACAGCAGGAACTTTCTAGTATTTGACACCCAGCAGGACAAACCTGGTTGTTACCTACTGCAAAGTACATCCTAGAGGCGAAGCTGGCCTTAGAGGAGTTTATCAAACTTATGAAGTTGAAAATTGTCATGCTTATTAATCATTTATAATTGTAAACATTACCTTTACAATACATTATTTCCCTGCTCCCTGTAAAATTTCTTTCTGAAGCACTGTTATTCTGGATATTTCTTTACCCTACTGGGAAATTCTGTTCTCTCTTACACTCCTTTCCAGTGCTCTTACATCTGATTTCTCATGGGAACATGCCATGTACTTTAGCCACTTGAAGCAGCTGGAAATGGCAGGCACCATTGAAAAAAAAAAAAAAAAAAAAAAAAAAGCCCAACAACAACAACCACAAGATTTGACCCAAGCAAAAGGAAGAGAGAATCTGTTCCAAATATCAAGTGAAGAAACGAAGCAAGAATTATTCTTGCTTGAAGATTTTGAATCAATCTATAATATTTGTTCCCATTGGAGTGACAGCTCTGACAGCTTCCATGGCTTCAGAGCTATTGGGATGACCTGCCCTTGCCCACCTAGGAGAAGCTGGTGGACATCATACCAATTGGTGTTTGCCCAGCTACTGGCCATGAACCTTCTGCAATAGCTTTACCATCTTCTTCCCAACAGCTGTACAACAGTGGGCAGCAGCCCCATGGTCAAATGTGTCCAAGCCCTGGCCCAGGTGAAAAGGAGGGCATTTCCTGACCTCTTGCTACCAGAAGAGCTCTGTAACCTGCTGTTAGCATTACCAACAAAGACAAAACACTAGCTCTGAAAATTGAAATTTTATCCCCTTGGCTTTCCCAAAACTAGGGATTTTGAGCATTTCTGCTGTATAAAATTTGTAAAACTTTCTTTGGGTGCTGAGATAGAAAATCTTACTGCAGTGCAAGGTATTATTTTTCTCCCTCTTGTTCTTGCCAGACAGCATATAACTGCCAGTGAAGAGCCCACACAGATTTGTTAGCTTGCTGTCTTCATTTTAATACCATTTTTGGCCTCCTCCTTTCTAAGAAGCCAGACTTAACTTTACAATTCCTAAATAATTACTGTGTATACAAATTCAGGTAAATGTTCTTGCAGAACTTTAACTACTCCTCCTTATTTGTAAGACGCAGTAATGAGGCCCTTTTTGACAACATATGAAAGGCCAAATCTGTTAACATTTTGTTATGAAGTGTGTTTAGTGAAAGTAAATATAAAAGCTGACTGAAGCAGTATGCTCGAGATTATTTGTTATTATTCCCTGAAAAGAAAGGAAGAACCTGGGTCTCCCTGGAGATTCAATCGACATGAAATGATTTCAGCAAAAGGTGTTAAAGAGTGGGTCCACTTTGAATTGGAACCTTGAGAAAAACTGGCAATCTTTTTTATAGCTTCATCACTCCATCCTCCATCCAAAATGTAGACAAACTGCACACCTCTGCTGTTACAGACGGGAAGGAGAGTGAAAGCACCGTGAGAGACGTACTGAATGGGGAGAGGATTCCCTGGGCAGTTGTAAAGGGAGACAGTTTCCTCTTCACAAGTCCTGGGGGACCAACACTTTACCTTCCTCTTGCAGAAAGGAGAGTTGACTGCAAAACAAAACCCAGCAGAAATTCTTCCCTTTAGAAATATCTGTCTGTAGCCTTCTCACCATAACTGCAAGAAGGATAATGCTTAGGGTGAATGGCTAAACAGAGGACTATAACTTCTCTGGCTCCAGGAATGCCCAAGGATAAATGTGACACGTTGCTGTGTTCATAATGAGGAGCATTTTCCTTATGGTACCATAGGTTGCAGGGAATGCTCTGGTTGCTGGAAAGTATCTCTGTGAAGTTGCAAGTCACACTGGTCTGCTCTTCTGTTCCATCCTTCTATAGTACTCATTAAGCTAAGCTCTTTTCCCTGCAGGGAAAACGTAGTTCACGGAATTTAGAAGCTGAAAAATGCAATTTGCTATGCAGAGCAATTTGGAACATATTCTGATGTCAAACAGAATAACAGGGATGGTGTTACCTGGCAAACAGACAAAAAAAAAAAAAAAAAAAAAAAAAAAAAATTAAAAATGCTTAGGTGGGATTTTCTCAAACTAATAGCAAAATATATATACATGTGTATATTTATATATGTATATATATGTATGTATACATGTGTATATATATATATATGAAGAGCTAAAAGATTTTCCTTCATCAAGAAAAAAGAACTATGGATTTTTATTTAATAATAAGGGCAAAGAACCTCTGCCAGAAACAGAAATGTTTGTCAGTGAGACACCATTTAATGATATTAGTACTATGTGCTGCGATTAGTTTGCACATAGACAAGAACCAGGAAGAGTTACTGAAGAAAGTGCAGCCGTTAAAAAATTTAGAAGAACTCGGCATATCAAAAGATGTGGTGCAGAAAGCAAGATTCATTGACTGCAATTACAATTTTGCTATCCTACTCATTTAGAAAACAACCTGTCTCTGGCTTCTTTGAGAGTTATGTCTGATAAGAGAATTATCAGACCTTCGTATTTCCAAAATATTATGATCATGTTCTTTATTTCATAAAATTAACATCTTTGTATTATTTTTTCCCCAAATTTTCTCCTCAAAATAGAACTGTGTAACCATTCCTGCATCTCAGGAATACATGTGCATCGAGAAAATGTCAGAAACTTGCTAATAACTAAAACTTCTTATACAGATTAATAACCATCTGAATATTGGAACAAAAAACTCCACTTCTACAAACTGTGTAGGAAATATGTAAAATATGGTAATTAAAAAAATACTTAGTCAGAGTTCCAGTGCTTTTTTGTATAACTAATATTTTTGGTGCAGTCACTTTTTCTATGTACTTCTAAAACAGTGTGAGAGATGCCAGAATGTTGTGAATCTCTAATTTCTATTAAAGTCAGGAGTTCTGAATACAAAATGTGTTTTCAACATCACTCCAAGCAACTTTTTGTATCTGATTAACTATGTGATTCAAATTACCAAATCTTAAGATCCTAAGTTTCCCATCTAGTCAGTGGAGAGGTAAATACTTCCAGAGAACTAATTAGAGCAACTAAGTAAACAGTATGAATGGTTCCCCAATGTCATCAGCTCAATTAATGAAGAAAAATTGCTTTTCAAGAGATATGTTTCTGGACTGATTTATAAACTAAACATTTAGTATTTCCACTTTCTGGTTATTCATGAGGTTAATTATTTGTACCTCAGCATATGCCTTCCTCTAGACCTAACAGGTAAGGTAGAGAAAGCAAGCTGATATTAAAAAACGAAAAAAAAAAAAAAAAAACAAAAACAAACGAACAAAAAACACACACACACACAGGAGAAAGAAACCTTGACTGAAACTGTTTAAATGCACAGTATGGGCGCTGTGACCTTATTCTCTTCTTGATGAGGTCCAAGATTGCTTTATTAGTTAGACCTGAAAATTAGTAGTTAAGGGTACTTCAGAGAGCATAAATTTGTAGCACTGTTTTAAACTGCAAGTAATGAATAACTTCATTTGGGAGTGCTTGGTAGCTTTATCCTTATTCATTAATTAGGGAAAGGAACCACTCTCCTGTCGACATGAGTGCAATCAGAAACATAATCCCCTATGAAAAACACTGGGAGGTGCAGGAGTAAAAATTCAGTGAAACCGGAGCACAGCATGTGGGATGCCAAGTGCAGATGTAGGGAAAAAAAAAAGAAAAGAAAAAAAAAGTTTAAAACATCTGGGCAAATATTTTCAAGCCACCAGGTGGTTAATAGCCTGAACAGTTTCATTTTTTTTGCTTACTGTGAAGGTTTTAGATCATTCAGGATTGGGAGCTTATAAAGAGAGGCAGAGACTGCACAGAAAGAAAAAACAAACAAACAAACAAAACAACAACAACAAAAACTCCAAAGCCATTCAGAGGAATCTTATCAGGCTGGAGAAATGGGCTGACAGGAGCCTCATGAAATTCAGCATAGGTAAGTGCAAAGTCCTTCACATGGAGAATAAGCCCATGAACCAGTACAGGCTGAGGGGTGACTGACTGGAAACCACTTCCACAGAAAAGGACTGAGTGTTCTGGTGGGAACCAAGATGACCACAAGCCAGCATTGCACCCTGATGGCACATACGGTCTACAGCACCTTTAGCTGTGTGAGGGGGACTCTTCCCAGCAGATGGAGTGAGGAAATCCTTCCTCTCTGCTCAGCACTGGTGAGACACATCTGGAGTGCTGGGTTCAATTCTGGGCTCCCCAGTACATGGATATGAGAGGTCAAAAAGGTAGTGAGGGGACTTCCATGATGTGAGTGTCTTTCATGATGATAGAGCTGGGACTGTTGAGGCTGGAGAAGAACAGGCTGTGTATAAACATCTGATGGGAGGCTATGAAAAAGAGGGACTCAGACTCTTTTCAACAATGCCCAGTGGCAAGACAAGAGGCAAGGGACGCAAACTGGAAAACATAAAATGCCATTTAAATATAAGAAAAAAGTAACTGTAGGGGTGGTAAAACACTTGCATATGTTGCCTGGACAGGCTGTGGTGTTCTCCCTCTTTTGAGATATTCATACTCTGGCTGTTTAAAAACAATATTGCAGATTGCAGATGTAGTAGATGATCTAACAAAAGATAGTATCACTCCCCACAGACATGGCCTAGATGATCTCTGCAGGGCCACTATTCAAAATTAAATGACAGTTCTGCTGCAGAAGTTTTTTTATTCTGGGATAAAGCTTTTAATTGTTCCCTACCTATTCTTGTTTTTGAATAGCTGCTGATGTCTTTGTATTACAGCAAGTAAATGAGACATATTGTTCTTCATTAGTAACAAAACATACTATAGAACTACATTAGTAAAGAACTGTGCTGGGAAAAGGGGGTCCTTTCTTAACTGGAATGGAAGAACTCCTCAAACTGCAGCCACTGGGGCATTACAGATGTAAAAACAATTCTTCTGAGAATAATTTCCATAAATTATGAAATAAAAATGGGAAATTATATTAAAAGCGTAGCTAATAATATATGAAGGAGAGTGATGGACTGCACTGTTTTTTGTTGTTGTTTGTTTGTTTGTTTGTTTTTAATTTTACATTTGGGACTGTATGATCAACAGCATTGTTGCAGCAGACACATTTTTCTTTTCTCCCATTTACTCCAACCATGCTCAGGAGTTACACAGATTGACCAAGTTCATCAGTGGAGGGAGCTGGATATGTTCAGCCCTGAGAAGAGAAACCCTAGGGTGGATCTGATTGCTGTCATCAACTACCAACATTGACATTCTAAAGAAAAAGAGCTAGGCTTTTCTGAGGATACACAGCAGAAAGGCAAGAGGTGACAATTTCTGTTTGTAGCAGGGGAACTTCCAACTTGACATATGAAATATATGTCCCAGATAAGGCTGGTGAAGCACTGGTCTAGACTATATAGGAAGCTGTAGGATCTCCATCCTCGGCAAGTCAAAACCTCAAGCATAAATAGTGCTGAGAAGCCTGGTCTAAATTTAAAGTGAGCTTTGCTTTGAGCAGGGAGTTGGACCAAATGATTCCCAAAAGGCCCTTCCAACCTCGAGCATTTTATGGCTCTACTGTACAATTCCAACTAAAATATTTCTTATAGACCCCAATCCAAAAATCTCATTAAAAAAAAAATCTAATAAAGACATGAAAGGAATATCATTGATTTCATTGCTCAATCTAGCCAAGAAAGATACTGATAATATGAAAATTATGGACAAGTTAAAAAAAAATAATATATATATATATATAATAGTTGTGACTGCAATTCTGTTCTTTGGGAGACATGGTTTAATGTTCTTCCTTTGTCCCTTTTCAAAAGTAAGCTCCTGGAATTTACGTGGTATTTTTTACAATGACACTTCATAGCTTTTTTATTCAGCTACCTGTTATCACAATGAGATTCTCAAGTCAAGAACTATTATTTACACAAAATACATGACAAGAGAAAGTGGTGAACTCTATGTTCCTCACTTAGATATTTTTATCCCGATACCTCTTTCTTAAAGATATTATTGAAGCTAAAAGATAAAATTTTTGGATAATGACAAAATATATGAATGGGAACGGGGTATTTGATCTTAAATTTTATGGAGAAAAAATCCCGTATGACATAGAGGTTCCTGGACTGACCAAGGCTTGAGAAATCACTGGGAAATAATGTTTTAAAAAGAAGCTCGAGGTAGTGACTTCCTAGCCTAAAGTCAGAGGGAAAAAAAATGGCTTTTACGCAGATGGGAAAATTGACAGCACCTCTGCTGTGGCTGAGGAACAAATGAATACAGAAAAAAAAAAGTAGTTACAGAACCCATTAGAAGTTGAGCTCAGTAATATTAAGTATAGTCCAGAATCAGTCTAGTGAAAGACGAAAATACGCTGACAGGATAAACAAAATAAACACCAAAAGACATGAACTTCTCTTGACTGATAAATATTTCTGTCAATCTTTTAAGGTCTATGATAACTCTTGAAGAATCAAATGAAAAATCAAGCAGAGACTATTTGATCTTTGCAGGATTCAAAAACTAATAGCAATCTCTTCTGGTGTTTTACTATTGCCTACATCCATAATAAGGGCAGTGTTCCCTGGGTCATGATCAGAAGTGTTTTTAGGTCACAAAGTATAACAGATGGTCTTATTTGTCAAATACTCCCAATCCAGATTTCCTTGATGTACCAGCTTGTCTCTTTGGAAGGACATTTCTGCAATCAGTGCTTTGGATCTGGGAGTTTGTTTCAGTGGCCAGGCACTGATGGGATATGATCCTGTTCCAATGGATCAGCACACTCAAAAAAAAAAAAAATAATAATAATCCTCATTGAGAGGAGAGCATTGGTGAGCATGATGGCTTGGTTTTCATGTTGGCTAGAGAGAGGAAAGATGGGAAGCTGGAGCTAGATAGCAGGCCAGTCTGAGCCAGGGGAGGAGGTTGCCCAGGTGCTGGGACTATTTTCCCACTGCTGATGAGGGAGGTACCCCATCTGTTTTGCCTGGATGACTGACTGTTTTAAGCAGCTCTGGTAGCCAAAAATCCCTTCTGGGAGAGTGTAATTATCTCTCTCCTAGATGGATCTCATTACTGCTAACTACACCTTTCTTTGTCCATAAGCATCTTCCCATGGAGCTATCCTTGAAGTCTTCAATACTTAGCTGTCCCAGCAGCGTGTACCAGGGGATTGTGTCTTCATTATGTGAAGGGTTCCTTTACGCTTATTTTAATGTTGCAAACATCCAACAAAGTGTTGCATACATATGCCTATCACTGTGTTTTCACTGAGTTTGTTTTTCTTTTATTAGGCATGAATACATTTTTGAGTTTAGCAAGGATGCTAAGAGCAGCATGCTGTGTTTCAATAAAGCTCAAAATTTTCAGTAAAATTCTTCACTTCTGCTTTTAAATAATGTTCAGTTCGGTAACAAATAACTAAATAAAAAATAACAAGTAACATCAATGTATATCACCTCTGAAATATGCTGCTTTCCTTTCTATGACTGTCTTGAGCCTGTGTGGTTTCTGCCCCTATACAAATCTAGAAAAGGAAGCAACAAAGTACCATCCAATATAGAGGAGACAGGATGTTTTTGCTCAGGAGTTTTTGAAGAAGCAGACAGAAAGCTGCTATTAGGACAGTTTGAAACAAATCTCTCATATGTAAGAAGCTGAGCAAGTTCATTTAACTGAGTGCTTATCTAACTGATCTGCATAGCCTAATGCTCATCTGTTATTTTCCCCACCATTGTTTCCTTCTGCTTATTTTCAGTTCTGGTCCATCCTATTCCTTCCTGGTCCCTCTATTGAGAACAGCCCTGAGGAGAAAGACCTGGAGGTGTTGGTTGATGAGAAGCTCTCCATGAGCCAGCAATGTGCACTTGTAGCCCAAAAAGCCAACCATATCTTGGGCTGCACCAAAAGAAGGGTGGCCAGCAGGTCAAGGGAGGCAATTCTCTCCCTTTGTTCTGCTCTCATGAGACTCCACCTGGAGTGTGTTCACCTCTGGGGCCCCTGGCACAAGGACATGAACCTGTTGGAGTGAGTCCAGAGGAGGGACAAAAGAATGATCAAAGGTCTGGAGCACCTCTCCTGTGAAGAGAAGCTGAGAGATTTGGGATTGTTCAGCCTGGAGAAGAGAAGGCTCCAGTACCTAAAAGGGTCCTACAGGAAAGCTGGGAAAGGATGCTTTGTCAGAAAGTGGAGTGATAGGGCAAGGAGGAATAGCTTTAAACTAAAATAGAGTAGGTTTAGATTAGATTTATGGAGCTAATTCTTCACTCAGATGGTGGTGAGCCCTGTCATAGGCTGCTTGGAGAAGCTGTGGATGCCCCATCCCTGGAGGTGTTCAAGGCCACGTTGGATGGGGCTTTGGACAACATGGTTTAGTGGGAGGTGTCCCTGCCCATGCCAGGGGGCTGGAACTGGATGGTCTGTAAGGTCCCTTCCTACTCAAACCTTTCTGTGATTCTATGTTTCTATGATTCCCTGCTTTTCTGCTCTAGCCTTGTTTCTTTCTGCTCCTTTCTGTTCATTTCTGCCTTGCTTTCTTCCTTCTTTCTTCTGAATGCAAAGGAATTGAAATAATTTTAACGACACAAACAAAAACAGCATAACAAGAAAAAATCACTTTTGGTAGTTATGGAAGGTGATGGGCCAGATAAGCAGGATTTGTATATTAAGGGAACATAACTTTTCAAAGGCAGTTCTGCTTCACACAGGTTTTGCTGTGTGATAATATTTCCTTGGAGTTTAGGCCCATTAGTCTCTGTCCCTGTCTCTAACAACTTTTTATTTGTCATGGGGGATTCTATGGAGCTGCTCTTTTAAAAAGTTAGTGGCAAATGATTCAGGTAGAAGTATTTGATACAAGGCATGATATGAAACTGCCTTACTGACATTGTATTCTTCCCATATTTCTTCCACAGAACTTAACGATATCAATCAGCCTATGTGGGAAAGGTGGTCCCTCACATTACATGTCCCTCACATTGCATCTTAGGCTTAGCATTGTGAAAAGTCACAGTCTGTTTGGATATCTCAAATTTACAGAACAGCATAATCCATAACTTAAATCTTGTTTTATGATCTCACTAGGAAAGAAAACAAAAAAAGAAAAGCCAAATAACCAACCAAACAAAAACAAACAAACAAAAAAAAACATGTCAAACAAGTGCTCAATCCTCTCTATACAAACCAGTCTAATGTAAATTCACTAATTTATCACTTAATTCATACGGGTTTTAACTCACGAGCTCTCTAATTCATACCTTGCAACTCATAACTCATGCACATATGAATAAAACAGTTACCTAGCCCAGGATGAGAGAGTTTGTTTTTCCTCCACCATCACAGTGCAGGAACCCTCTGTATCACACTGGCAAGCATGAAAGTTTCAGCGGTCCAGCTGCTGTTGGATCAACTTCAAAATCATATAACCAGAGCACGGTTTGGGTTGGAAGGGACTTTAAAGATAATCTACTTCCACCCTCTCTGCCATGGGCAGGGACTCCTCCCACCGCACCAGGCTGCCCAAAGCCCCATCCAGCCTGGCCTTGAACACCTTCAGGGATTGGGCATCCACAGCTTCTCTGGGCAACCTGTGCCAGTGCCTCACCACCCTCTGAGTGAAAAAATTCTTCCATATAGTGAATCTAAACCTACTCTATTTTAGTTTAAAGCTATTCCTCCTTGCCCTATCACTCCACTCTCTGACAAAAAGTCCCTCCCCAGATTTCCATAAGGCCCATTTTAGGGCCTGTAAAGCAACTGTAAGGTCTGCCCTGTAGCCTTCTCCAGGCTGAACAACCCCAACTCCCTCAGCCTGTCTTCACAGGAAAGGTGCTCCAGCTCCTTGATCATCCTTGTGGCCCTTCTCTGGACTTGCTCTAATAAGTCCATGTCCTTCTGCTGGGGGCTCCAGAGCTTGACGTAGTGCTCCAGGGGGGAGTCTCACAAGAGCAGATCTGAGGGGGAGAATCACCTCCCTTGCCCTGCTGGCCACCTGCTTTTGATGCAGCCCAGCACACGGTTGGCTTTCTGGGCTGCAAGTGTGCGCTGCTGGCTCATGGATAACCTCTCTTCAACCAACAGCCCCAGGTCCTGCTCCTCACAGCTGCTCTCAGTCCATTCCCTTCCCAGCCTGTATTTGTACTTGGGATTACCCTGACCCAGATGCAGGACCTTATAATTGGCCTCACGAGGTTCTCACAGGCCCACCTCTCAAGCCTGTCCAGGTTCTTCTGGATGGCATCCCTTCCCTCTTGCATGTCAGCAAGCTTGGTGTCATCAGCAAACTTGCTGCACTCAATCCCACTGTTCATGTCACCAACAAAGATATTAAACAGCACCAGTCCTAATACTGAACCCTGAAGAGCACTGCTCATTACTGATCTCCACCTGGACACAGCTGTTGAACACAACACTTCCAGCCAATTTCTTACTGTCCTGGTTTCAGTTAGGACAGGGTTAATTTTCCTCCTAGTAGCTGGTAAAGAGTTATGTTTTGGATTAGGATGAGAAGAGTGCTGATAACATGCTGGTGTTTTAATTGTTGCAGAGCAGTGCTTATACCAAGCCAAGGACTTTTCAGCTCCTTGCTCTGTCCTGCCAGCGGGCAGGCTGGGGGTGCAGCAAGAGCTGGGAGGGGACAGACCCAGGACAGCTGACCCAAACTGGCCAAAGGAGTATTCCATACCATCTCACGTCATGCTAAACAATATATAGGGGTGGCTAGCCGGGATGGGGGGCCGGCTGCTCAGGGATAGACTGGGCATCGGTCAGCGGGTGGTGAGCATTGTGCATCACGTTTCGTACATATTATTATTATTATTATTATTATTATTATTGTTTCCTATCTTAATAAACAGTCTTTATCTCAACTCTCGGGCTTCACTTTTTGGTTTCTCTCCCCCATCCCAGAGAGGGAGTTGGGAGGGTGAGCGAACGGCTGTGTGGTGTTTAGCTGCCGACCAGGTTAAACCACAACACTTACCCACTGAGTGGTCCATATATCAAATCCATGTCTCTCCAATTCAGAGACAAAGATATCATGGGGACAGTGTCAAATGCTTTGCACAAGTCCAGATAGATGATGCCAGTTGTTCTTTCCTTATAAAACCAATGCTGTAACCCCATTGTAGACGGCCACCAGATTTGTCAAATTTTTTTTTTTTGGTATGCTGATGTATTTATACCTTCCATGTTAGAAAGCTGATCTATACCATTTCCATGTTAGTGGATTCTGAAGAAACTGCCAACAATTAATATGCAAGGCAGGCTGCAAGAGACATTAAGCTGCAGGTGATAACAGCTGAATAAAGACCTTCAGCAATTCCAGTCCATTTTGTCCTGTGTAAGCCTTACTCATGCTTTGACCTAACAGTGCTGCTCCCAGCTTACATCAGTCCTTAGCATGACCCGTGTTAGCCAAAACCCAAAGAGGAGTTCAGAGAACAGTCACGCCAAATTACTTTTGACCCAGAAGCAGTGGTCCCACAGTGAGCAACAGAAGTATGGAGGGATGTTGCTCAGCAGAAGAACAATGCCATATATTCACCATTTGTCTAAGTAAAATCTCTGTATGAAGAGCAGCATAATTTGCTTCTGTTTCTTATTATTTTTATTTTACTTTTCACTACTGTTCTGCTGTCTTAATTACAGTGGGAAAAACTATTCTGCTATTCTCACTCAAAGGCAATATCCTTCACATGTTTACATTGGGTACATGCTTAAAAGATTTTAAGGTGTGTTTTGCCCTTACCTACCAAAACAAAATAACTTCATCTAGCACTGTGGCAGATGCATTGTTTCACATTTCTTGGGCTTTCTACCACATGAGAAGACATCTTGTGTGGTACTGTTAGGCTGATGTATCATTTTATGCAATTGACATTCATGTTGCCATAAAATGTTTATGTTATATCTGTTGTTTATCCAACTAAGTCCATTAGCTTACTCCTAGTATGGTAGCAAGACCTTTTTTTTTCTTTCCTAAAACAAATTCACTGTAGATTAAAAATATGAACCAAGTTCTTGAAAGGGAAGTTTCAAGCGTCAAACCCTTCAGCCACCCTGGAAGAGGGATCCGCAATTCAGGTGCTCTTTCAGGACCCATGACAAGCTCAGAGCCAAGAGTAGCTGGGCAGTCCCCAAAGCACACACCAAAGATGGAGAGATGTTTTCTGCAACTTTGAAGTGCCCCAGGGCCCATGTCCCCCACCTTTGGCTTACTATCACAAATGTCTACCATAACTTGGGTCTCATCTGTCCCACGTCCTCACCAGCATTAGGCTGTCCTCCCCTCTCTTCTGTCCCTCTCACCTCAATGCTCACAGATCATCTGTGTTGGAGTTTGCAGTCCAAACTTGAATTCAGTGTCCTCCACCAAGCTGCAGTTTGGAAGGTTTGCTGAGAGGTGCACTCTATGTGCTCTTTTCTTAGTAATACTTATCTCGTTATCCTGCCACATCAGCATTCAAAACGCTTTGCCTTCACCTGTTTCAGCCTATCCCTCTTTTCTCACCAACCTGGGGAAGCATGGTGTGTTTCTGCCGTATGAGCGTGAATCACTACAAAACAGCACAGATGTGTGAGAACCTGAGCCTCTGGCTATTGCCTCAGCCTGCTGTTGCTGGTGAGAAAGTTTTATCTTTGTCTCATTGTGCCCATGTCCTTTGTGTGACTTCCACAAAGATTTCCTCCCGGGTTCCCAGGCCAGACAGCATAAGCAGTTATCCAAAATAGTCCCCTGTCATATGGGAAATACTTGCATAAAGTTGCTGACCTACTGTTTGTCCATGCCCTCTCCTCTGCAAGACACTTTCCAGAGTCCCTAGAGATCTGATGCCCACAGGCCTTTGGAACTTCAGTAAAAATACATGTTTTTCTTCAGGTTTTACCTTCCTGTTCTCCTCACATAGCACTTTCCAAAAGGAAGCAATTTGCACAGCTGCCTGTTTTCATACCTCCCTGTGCACGAGGCACCATGCAGAGATGGAGCTGTGCCAGGGGGGCATTTTCCAGGCTGCCTCACCCTGATGTTCTCTTCTTGCCACTAGCATCCTTTCTGTCACTTCCCACCGTGGGCTCACCCATATGCTAGTAACAGAGAAGGAAGTAACACAGGCTGATGACACCCCACCCTGGTGACACCCTTACGATTGAGAAACTTCCCACAGATGTTCTTCTAGCCACAAAAACCAGCTTTAACAGGAAGTGTTGCCTGCTGCAAGGTGCTTGAAGCAGCCCAGGAGCTGTGCATTTTCTGATACCCAACAGGGCACAGCCACTTGTAGTCCCCTCATCATATGTGTCCCTGTTGGTTCCCTCCTGACTGGGAAGGAGCTGAGTGCTGACCCCTCATATCTCCACACCAGGAGACGCTCCCACCACTTTTCCCCCTGCACTTTGAAGGGAAAAATATGGACTGATACTGTATTTTTTTGTGCAGCTCATCCTGAAAACACAGCATGGTACTGGAGACCCCCTCACCTTCAACAAAGGAAAAACACATCCCAGCCCTGTGTCTCCACACAGCCCAGGGAATTCCCATTGCACTCTCAGTCCCTACACACGTTTGGGCTGGCCATGTCCTGTAGGCAGATGAACTTTGCCCAGAATCTTGTTGAAACTTTAATAATATGTAAGTGCTAATATGTAAGTTAACACCCATTCACATTTGTGAAATTTCTATTTTTATATATTTATTTGGGAGGAGTAGCAGTAAGTAGTAGTAGCAGTAGAAGTAGTACCAAAATACAGAGGTTTACCCTGAGATTGCATACTGTACAGTTCTGCCCTACCCAATTTCAGGCAAAGAGTATGGAGTTGGACTCAAGTGATCTATTTCTCTCCTTGGCACCATAAGTACTCACATTAATTCAGCTGCATATGATTGTAAAAACACCCTATTTATGGAAACCCATTACGTTCTGGGTGTGATACTTTTGGAAAAAAAAAAAAATCTATAACTTGTAAAGAAAAACTTTTATAGGAAATATGGGAGTCAGATATAAAGTTATATGTACAAGGAAAATGAGAAAATGCAAAAATGCCTGTTTTGTTGATAACTCCCATTTCTGCCATTCCGAATTTTTTCCGACGGATTTCAAACATAAAGAAGCCTTAGTTTTCATATCATACATTGTAAACTATAAGATTCAAGCTTCAGCTGAGTTACTTAAACTAATCACGATTTTAGAAGGTTTAGGGCTTCTTTCAATTTTCAGCAAGGAAGCTGTGACAGTTATGCTATGACATAAAGAAAAAAAGAACACCAGCAACAGCAACTTCCTAAGGTTATGTGAGAAACACATTCCCAGAGGAGCTACCACATGGCTGCCAAGCATAATTCTAAAGCTGATTTACAAATCTGCAAGAGAACACCAGAGTAAGTAAGATACAACCACCTTCCTGTAAACTCACTCACTAGAGATCAAATCCAACAACAGATCCCCGCATTCTCCTATGGTCTACAAGAATAATATTTTAAAATGTACTTCGCTATTGTGCAAGATAGCCCCTACTACTATTTCTTAAGTAGACCAGTAAGATTTAAGCCAAAAAAGAGACACAATTACCATAGCAATGATACTCATACCTAGACATGACATGTCCTAGAAGTCACTGCAACAGCATTAAACCGTTGCAATAACAAGATCTATGCTATGACTTGAAGTTCTGTCGTATCTTTGAAACAAACTAAATCCTTTTCACCCATCCACAGTGAATTCACCTTCAAATGTAATACAGTGGCCATATATCGGGCATACTTTTAAGCATCAGACTAAGCCCAGCATTTTCTCACCTCTTCATGAGCAATGTTGAGGAAGGGATGTTAATATGCATTAGGTCCCACATTTGCTACACAAATGGATTAAAAGCACAAGCTGCTGCACTGATTCCCACCTCCTCTAACAACTGCCTGAGAATACGCTGACATTAACATCCTCTCTCTGCGTACCACAGCCAGTGTAAAAACAGCAGCATGCAAACTACTATGTGCACAGCACTCAGACCAATACAGTTCCCCTACAAAGAAAATTCCATCCAAGATACACAAGAAAAAAGCACACTCAACAATCAATCAGCTTCCCAGGCAGGAATATATTTTGTTGTGGGAGAACATTTGCAACACCTACCACTGCTAACAACTTTGGGGATGCAACACAGTAGTCAGTTGCTGTTGCCGCAAGTAGGATATGACAAACCAAATCAGTTCTGGCTGTTCACAATACCTAAGCCAGCTTCCGTACTTCCTCTGAGGTCTCATTGCATTGGAGCAAAACAGAAGAGCAACCAACCAGGCCCACATCTAAACCTGAAGATTTGGTGGCCAAGAGAAACTTTATTCATCTTCACCTGCATGAAGAGGTAAAAGTGACAGCTCCACTGATTATATTGGGTTCACAGGAAGAGAAAACTAAATTTACACCCTGAACTTCATAAAATCAGCTTTTTTGACTCCTTTTCCAGGCAGCTTCCCTTATTTATCTCTAGGGTACATGCATATTAAATAGAAAATCCAACATTTCTGTCACATACGAACTGAAAATTTACAGTACATTTATTTTCAAGTAGCAAAATCACAATCAAATATATTTATAACTCATCAGGCCACATCACAGAAGAGGAAAACATAGAAGCCTGATAGTTTAAATTTTTTAAAAAATAATAATAATAAAAAATCCTTAACTAAGAATCACTAAGTTGAAACATTATTAAAGGCTGATATGGGACTGCAATATTTAGGCATAAATCCAAGAAAAAACTTTTCATTTCTCCTGAACTGATTGGTCCAAGAGATAAACTTTCATTTGTGAATTGATAGATAGATAGATAGATAGATAGATAGATAGATGTAGATTAGATGTAGATACGGCGGTGTGGTTGTGGATGTGGATGTAGAAGTAGGTATAGATATAACTGTCCCTTCTTGTCCCTTCCAAATCTGAAAGTAATGTGCTGCAGTAACACCTGCTTTAGGCTTGCAGGTTCTCTGGTGTTAGATGAATTTTGAAGCTGAATTGTGAACCCCTCTCTCGTAATTTCCCTGAGGGTGAGAGCTGCCCACCATGAGAGCAGGATGTTGGGCTGCCCCAAGATCTGCTGGTGCCTCTTTCCCTTATGCCCTTGGTGCTCAGGTGGCACCCACAGTTCGACAACACTTCAGTCCCACTCATTCTATTTATTTGATTTCCAATTAAAAACTCTTTTTTCACTCAACAGATGAAGGAAGATTGTTTCTCACACTGTGTCAGCGAGCCTTGACAGATAGATTATGTCAGTTCTGGTTTATAATTCATATTCCCTTACTGTATAAAACTAACTCATTTTTGAAAGCAGCTTTTATCTTTGCATAAACTTTGTATCTTTCTTTTGCCTTTTTTTTTTTTCTTTTTCCTAACCCCAAAAGGAAAGAAAGAAAACATATCTTCAGACTTGTAATGCTGAAAGAAAGTCTTGCATGCTTTCCCCTTTTCTGTGACTTGTTAACTGAATGTTTCAGCTGAAAGACATGTTTCTCTTTCATTCTGTTCTTCATGCTGCTTCGTGAATAACAAGAACTTTCAACATTAATTCAAAAATTGGAGGAGAGTTGGAACATTTCTTTCATGAGGAATTCACAGATTTGAGGAAAGTTACTCTGAACAATATATAAAATAGAAAGATGTTCTAAATGTCTTATGAAATAAAATTACCATAAAAATTTTAAAAACATGAAAAACATTCAATGGTTGTTTCAATTTTAAAACTTTTTAGCTAAGAAAGTGAAGAAAGTAAAATTCATTCTGAAGCAAAATTCAGAATGCCCAGACAAGGCAAAATCTGCCATATCTCATTCCTAAAACTCTGTATTTCAAGTTTTCCTGAAATGTGTATTTCAAGAAAATGGCTATTGTGGAGAACCATTTCTTCCAGCAAACAACTGTCTCTTCATAAGAAATTTCCAATTGAATTTTCAAATCCTCCTCAAACCTGTACAGAGATTGTGAGTGAAGAGTGGCCCTGGAACAGCCAGTTCTATTCAATGAGGACACTCAGTATTTAAGAGGATATTGGAAAAGTATGAAGCCTTTAAAAAAGATCATGCTATCCATTGAAAACTGCTCTGTTGGTGTTCCTATGAAGTGAGGCAGTCCATCACACTCTGGGCAGTATACTTTGTAGGGTGTGCTGTCCTTTGAATGTGCTGGGGTCTGCAGCCCTCCCCTGATGACCATCTCCCATCCAGGCACATAAAACATCCCCACAGCACAGCCACCCTCTCTCCAGCTCCTCTGATGTGTGCTCTTGTCCTGTAGCAGTGGATGGGAGATGGGAGAAAGGACAAACAGCAGGGGTGGAGGCAGTGTGTCTAATCCTGCCTCAGTGAATTTTATACAACTTAGAGGAGTAGTGATAGGACCAGCACAGAGCACTTCTGAGAACCCCTCTGTTGCAGATCTGCTGCTCCTCCCTGGTGACCTGATGTGCTAAGTGCTCTTCTCGCCCCACCAGGGACCTGAAGACAATTATTCTTCTAGAAAAAGTGTCAAACACCATAAACTATTTTCCCCAGACAGCATCCTAAATTGCTGCTAATGAAGGCTTTAATATCTTCTGAAACACAAAACATCACCAAAGGTTGGGCACCTTCTTGGCGGAGGGCTGACTGTTGTTGCTCTTTCCTGACATTTGGAGCCCATCAAACACTACCAGTACATGAGGTTACTCTTTGCAGGGCTGGGAACCCAACACAGAGCAGCACACCACCACTGGAGAGACAGAGCATGAAAAAACGTCTTTCTTAACTGCTTTGTCCTTTGGCTTTGGAGACTTAATCTTCAAATACCGTTTACTCCTGTTTATTTTCAGTTACAAGGCATATGACTGGATTAACCAAATGCAACAGGTGCAAAGAGACTGTAGTATACAAACCTGGAGAGAAAAGACCTCATGTCAAAAGGACGCAACCCTACAAGACACCCATCTTGCACCCTGAACATGCTAGAAAAAGACATGTACTCACTTAACAGCATCTTCACAAGATCATAACAATAAAAAATGATTAGGCAATACAAGTGGCATTAAACCCAATGATGACCATCTGTTATGACTTAGTTCCCCGGGGGATACCAGAGGAGGTTCTGCAGCACTGGAAAACAAAAGGGAAACAGCCTCAGGGGCAGCAGCACTGCCAGGATGACATTAGAGCCTTGATCGAGCACTGTGTCGTACAGTGCCTTGCGAGGGTGTCACAAGCAGTTATGGCCAGAGCTGCTTGTATGTAACCCTTCTGGAAAAAGAGAGATGCTACTTGCTCTGTGTACACTGTCATACGGGGCTCACAAAAAATTTACCGTAATTTACCAAATGGACTGTAGGATCCTTTTACCTCCAGCACATTAAGCAGAGGTCAGGCTGAAGTAGCATCACAGTGCAGGGTTTATAATGAATACAGAGAGGTTTGGTCGGCTTGGGTTGAGAAAAGAGAGCAAGGTTCTCAGTAAGGACAGCTAATGAACTCCACGGCCTGTAACCTTCACATCTCAGACAGAGAGAATGTGGGGACAGTTGTCACACCCCTAGAAAAATGGCACATACAATGCTATAGGACTGAGAAACTTTTAACAAGTATTTTGTTACCAGGTTCCCTAGGAATAGCTGGTGTGTCTATGGGGAGCATGGTCAAATCAGTAGAGAAGAAACTGAGGGCTAGAGCTCCCCACTAGCTGCACCCACCAAATTACTGCACCCAGGTCACTCCTGAATCCCTCCCTGGGATCGGTGCAAAGCAAAAACACCTGGCAACATGGGAGATATGAGAATAATAAGGAAAGGCAAATAGGAGAGTTTGAATGCAGAATAATATTACAATTTATTTTAAGTTATAAGAATTCATACAGCAAGGCTAAGAGTTTGCAAAGCAGAGATGCATACTCTATGGAAAAGGTAGAAGTAGCAAAGTGTTAGTTTCTACTCAAAAAAATCTTCAAGACTTAAAGAAGTGGAATTTTAGGAAGCAGAATCAAAGTGAGGGTAGGGAGACAAAGATGATCTCCTTGGGAGACACTGTAACAGGAGAAAATTAGAGTAAGAAGTTTTCCCTAACCAGTAAAGGAAAGTATTTGGAAAGTTGTATCAGAGGTGACCATTTAGCAAAAAGCCTGAAGCTGGATGGGTTTCCTGAGCTGATCCAGGAGGATATTCTGATTTATGCCTACTATAAGAACTAATGAGCAGAGGAAAATCGGGGTCAAAGTAGAGAATACCATTCAACTAGAATTAATGGCACTTTCAGTACTGCAAGAGACTATGAAAACTGTGAATTCTAAAGACTTTGAGACATTTATATGCTATTGCATGCCTTTGCTTTCACTCTGCAGTTCCATAGAACTGAGAGAAGATATGCCAGCACAAAATTTGGATAATGAGGTGATAAATTGGGCTGTTATTTTGAAGAGGGGAAGGAGAGTAAAGAAGTGACAGGCTTGATTCGTAACCACAAGTTTATAGCCACAGGAAAATGCCAATGGATATTAAATGGCTAATTATCATATCTAGAGCTAAATTAATGTCTTAGACTCCACATGGATTGCCTTTAAAAAGAGAGGGATCAGCTTAGTCAAAATATTCTGGAATGATAGCTACACTTCAAATCATGACCTAAAAATAAAAATAATTTGGTCAAATTTGATGAACTAAAATTCAGACTGATTTATCAAATCATTAGTGAAGATTGCCCCTAGGCAATGATTCATTTAAGTCAGCCCTCAAGAGCGATGCGTTTAGTTGCTCTGCAGGTAGTGGATCTTACACTGGCAGCAATGTGGGTCTCTAGAAGAAAGGTGGGCAGATACTACTTAGCTAACATTGTCAAAGGCATTTTACGCTGTATTGGGCTGTATTGCTTTCTCATGAATGCACGATGTTCTTCAGCTACAATGCTGCAAGAACTGCATGATGCTGTTTCTCTTTCTCATACCTCTGGTATCATGGACATTTCAATACTATTTTTAAGGCAGGCTATTTTTAAAAGCCCAAGGCATCCTCTCCCACTTCTCTTGAACTCCATGGGAGCAGGAAAGTCTTTGATGATTAAATCCCTCCCAAGCAGAGAGGAAAAGTGACTTTTTGTTACTCAGCTCCCAGTGCTGGTTGCTGTTAATCTACATATGTATGTGACAGTTGTCCCTTCCAGAGACATAGCATTCTGCTGGCTGGCTTCAACATAAACCTGGTTTAATCCTGATGGATGGGAGTGAAAGGCAGTTTCCTGAAAGTCATTACACAGCATATATACTTTATGAAACTCTTCTGGCACCTCAAGAGTTTTGAATGAGCCCGAGAAATGACAATATTCTCTTGGTTGCACTTTAAGAGCACTTTTTCCCCTGTTGACTAAAGCTGACATATGAAGACAATAAAAAACAGACAGTTTACAAAAACAGAGCCTGAGACATCTGTTTTCTTCTCCCATAGCACATGATGAGGTACTCAGTTTTGTTACCATACTAAACCAAGGAATGACACCTCTGTGAACTACTTTAATAAAAGCAAATGCAGTGAGACAATAAATGAAATTATCATGACATACAGAAGGCATAGTGGAACTGTGTTCATGTACTTCTCACAGGAGGATACCAATGCTTCACAGTTGATACCAGTTACCTTTCCCTCATTCCCTCATGCTAGCTGAATGTCTGGCTGAAGCACAACACAGGGTTCTGTTGTTTTGGAGCCTTCAGAGTGTTACCCAGGGTTGATGTCTGGCAAATCCCCCCAGATGATTCTCAGTCAACAAGATCACTCTGAGTTTGCTCACTAGCAGTCAGACTACTCAGACATTTGTTGCACTCCAACAACTCAGCAGAAATACTCTGGAACATGACAAAGAATATTTGGGCAAGTGTGGAAACATATTTTGAAGACATTAGGCTGCAAGTCTACAACATGACTTTCTTACCTAGGTAATGAAAAAAAAAAAAAAGGCTAGAGTGTGGGATGGTCTCATCAGCATTTTGGAAGACATGCTTGACACTGATTGCTCCAGCCAAGCTTGTCCATGGGACCCCTGATGTTGCCTGAACTCTTCTCAGGATGAGAACACCCAACACCTCAGCATCCCACCCAGCAAGCTACCAGCAGTGGGTTAGCATTAGGGTTCACAATACTTCTGAGGGAAGTAGAAAAACCTGCAGAGACAGAGCTGCTGAACACATCCAAGAAAACCTCCACAACACTTCTCTGAATGTTTCTAGGATCTTCCAGATGTGTAGCCTTATCCTTCACATTTAGAAAAAAAAAAAAAAAAAAAAAAAAAAAAAAAAAAAAAAAAAAAAAAAGGATCAGAAGGATCAAACGAAAAGGACATAACTCCTTTCCAGCTCTTTTCTTTCTTTTGGAGGAGCAGATGGTAAAGAAAATAAATATTACAAAATATATGCCACATGTACTACATGTAGATAGCATGCACATACACTAACAGACATGCTGCAAAACATTACTGGAAAACAGCATCAGAGTTTCTGCCTCACCAGATATTGGTAAAGGCCCCATAAAAAATGAAGTTGTATTTTTTAAGTCATGAAAATGGCCACAGTCTGACATAATACAAGGGCATGTATTTTGGGAGCTATTTTTTGAAAATGTTTTTCAAAAGGAATATCATCTTGTCTGTATGCAGTACTTAGTACTTCTATGCATGGCTACCTGTAGATATAGAACTATTTTCTAATATACTTATTTACATGTTTCAACAGTAGCAAGGAAGGACAGCAAAACCAGTTCAACAATATACATGTGTTCTTTTGTTAATGGAGTGTTTCTCTCCTTTCTATCACCAAGTTTTTATCATCTTAATTACAGCATCAGCTTCCCAATCATCCCTACCTGAGAAATCCACTGGTGGTCTCACCAGAGGTAAATACACAGCTTTAAATTTCATCAGTTTACATCTTTGTAAAATCACATTTTGGGGAAAAGCAATTAAGTGATATTAAAAAGTGAAAGGCAAATACCTGGTACTGTTAACACAGACTCCATGATCAGCTTTTTAGTCTGTGGGAAGACAGTCAAGACTTCTTTTCTTTAACTCCTTTTAAGAATTAGATGTTTTAAACCAAACCAATCCTCTGTACAGCTCCACTGATCATAATGGGAGTTCTTCCCAAAGCTGATTTTGGCCCACTGAATCTTTTGAAGTTAATTTTTGTTACATAAATGCAGTTTTTATTTTTCGTCTTTCTTGAAGCAGGCAGAGTTTCTGCATGAACAATAGACGCGTTCATTATAGGAAGCACATGCCATGCAGTGGAGAGAATTATAGGGTGATTTATCAATTATTTTGTAGACAAGTAGCTTTTAAATATATCCCTTGTTTCCATTTACATGGCAGCTTTAATGCCTATAGATACTGAAAAGCCTCTGTCTTAAGCAGTCATTTACAGTGACAAAATTATCTTTCAGACTTCATTCCAGCTCAGAAAAATACACCAACTTAACACTGGTGTCTTTGCCCAATAAAGGAAATCAGTTCATCTCTCTTGAGAAACTCTGCTCCCTCCAGCCTTCATTCACTTGCCAGCATAGGCTTTTTTTTTATCTGCAGATGGATGGGTGCGGCTGCCACTCACAGCATCAGGTTTCCTGCCTGAGGCTACCTCTGCCACAGCCCTACCATGCCATTCCCAACGTTCCTTGGTGTACAAGAAAAACCTCAGTGTTGTGGTGGATTCTACTCTACTCTGCTGCCTGAATCCCTTGGCAGTTATTTGCGCTCCCTATGAAGAAGTATCCCACTGAAGACAGTTTATTATTTCAGCCTATTAATTAAAGGAACATAGGTAAACTGAACTAACATTTAATTTTTGGTGGTTTGAGCTTTGAAAAGTCTGCTTTTGGGGATGTGTCTTCCATGGGAGGATTAATGGAGAAAGTGAAGGCTATCTGAAACACATTATCAAATGTACATAGCCTTTCCAGACACAATTTAAATCACAGCATTTTCTCACCCTAATGAAGGCTTCTAAAAATTAGGTATTTCAGTCAAACCTAGTGGCTCATTTTATTCATAATGGGCAGAAAACGGTATCCCTATGGGGGATTTATGTGTGTGCTTTATCCTAAAACAAAGTCCATAAGTGCTCAGATGTATCACCTCACCAGAGACTACTTCTGTCCACTGACTGTAAAATTACCCAAATGTGACCAGCTCGAATTTAGATGTCTGATATTAAGTGGCATAAATCCCACTCTTTGTGGGACCAAGGGATACTGATCTGTGAAATAACAGGAACTGTGTACTAGCAGTACTCCTGACTTCTGTTTCTGCTGTCCATGTCTTACATCATCTTGTCAAGTCTTCTTCAGTCAGAATGTAGAGGAAAATATGTTCCATTTAATGAATGTTGAATGAACGCTTTTTTTTCTTCTTTTTTCTTTTTTCTTTTTTCTTTTTTTTTTTTTTTGATAAAAAAGCAAGCTTTAGAAAACATACAAGCAAGCAAACAAACAAGAAGCAGTTATGAAATCTCTAGAATTGCCTGGTAAGTTAATAAGATACTGTTTCAGGCAATAAAAATGCTTGGATTTATTTGTGTGCTTGAAAGAAGGTGTTAGAAAGTTAATGCTAAACCACAACTTCTTTGCACTTGTGGTACTGTTATTGCTGTGCTGAGGGACTGAGATAAGCTTAGCCTGTGAGGCCCCCAAGGGTCCCTTCAGTCTAAGGACCTGAAGCACCCTTCTAGTTCCCTGGTCCATCCACACACCTTCACAATCTCAAATGCACATGTGTAGGTGAGACCTGGATGTACAGCAGTAGTGACCTCTGCTCTTCCCCCTTCTGCACACAAGTCCCTCCTCTCACCTCAGTCCACTGATGTGGCATATCCATACAGTGCCCAGATAGGATGGTTAGGCAGATTATCAAGCCAAAATGAGCTGCAGATGGCTCCAAGAGAAAAGTGATATGCCTGTACAATCAAACTGTTTTAAATAATGATCTTAAACTTAAAGAAGAAACACTTTATTCACTTTATTGGTGAGAGCATCTTAAAGATGAATGACTCTCTGGGCACAGAAAGCTGTTTCACTTTCATTTCAATTTTGTCAGAGGGTCTGATGAGATGAAAAGAGATTAGATAACGCAGCCTTTCTTAAGCTTTGGTCCACAGGCACACCACCACATAAAATGTGAATCTTCTCAAGTTAGAGAGTGACCTGTAGGGATAGCATTGATTTGCGTACATTGATTTCCTTTTGCAAATACATGCATTCAAAAGATTTTGTGAGAAGTCAAACAAATCCTGACAAAAAAATAATAATAATTAAAAAAAAAAAAAGTAACGGAAGTGTATTGAGTGTATTTGCATTATTAGGTCTCTTTGATTTTGTTTCTCTGGGGGGATCAGACTTTCAGAGAGCAAGAGAATGACAATTTTTTATTTTGTCTCCCTATGGAAAAAAAAAAAAAAACAACAACAACAACAACAAAAAAAAAAAACTTCACATGTTAAGAAAGAAATACTTTGATTTATTTATTTATCTTTCCTTCTGGAATTGAATTTGATTCAAGTATAAGGAATAGAAATGTACAGTATATGTCTTGTGATTTATTTTGAAATATTTCTGTAGTTTTTATGAATTTCCATGACATTCTCTCAATCAGGCAGACAAGATAACTCTCAGAGCATCTTTGAAGAATTCTGTGCTCTCATTTTACTTTACAATGAATTTAAGCAAAAGCCAATATGCTTACCAAGATAGGAAACGCATTTATATATAGCTCTAAAATAAATGAATCTCATCAAAACATCTGTCCAGGGGGCTAAACTAATCAGCTGTGAAGTTTCATATAATTCATGAGGTTTTGATGACATGACTGAATTTAGTATATTTTTCTTCAAAAATAGTAGATCACCTGTGGAGCTTAGCACGTAAAACCAGAGTATGTTGGTAGAGTTGTGAATCCCCAGGCACTTTTAGAAAGCTAGACCTTGAAGTGACTCAGAGGATGAAGCCAATCTAATTCTTGTAAATGATCATGTCTGACCCACTTCCTCAAGGTTCCCTGTATTGTCAGTGGAGAGAACAGAAACTTCTGCAGCAGGATGCACCTTATCATAATGCAAGTGGCTAGAACAGGTGAAGTGACATACTGTGAACAAACTAATTCCTCCCAAGAGACTACAGAGCAGGCCTTGGGTGTCTAACCCACCTTAAGGTGTCTGTCCCTTGTAGAATCTCTATGCTAAGTGAGGCCAGAAGGATCTGCTGGTTTACCCACTGCTGAACATCCCAGGCTGTGTTATTTCATCCTTTTGCCTCTAAATTGCGCCTGCTTATAGCACACATGACTAGGGACACCGAAGCATCAGTTTTTGAAGACCTCAGCTGATGGGTTTTTTCCAATGGCTTTCCTGAGGCTCAGATTTATAATGTATCTGATCTGCTGAAATTCAGGGGACAATATAAGTAATTTATCACCACTTGCAGATAGATGCTATATAGAAAGAAAAAAAAAAAAGAATCTGTCCTTTAAAAGTCATCCACCAGGATAAGCAAACCATCCCAAGGAACACCTAATGTTTCATTTAACTTTTCTTTACACACACATACGTGGGTGCATATAAAAGAAAAGACCATCTTAATGCATCAGACAAAAAGTCTATCTAGCCTGATATCAGGTCTCTTGGTGTGCCCAAACTGAATGCCTAGGGAAAAGTCCAGGACTTTCAGTATCTGTAATGTCTCAGTCTGAGGTGTTCTAGAGATGACCAACACTGGATAAAAAGTCAGTTGCTTCTTTACTACTGTTTAATCTGTCACCCATCAGTTTTATTTGATAGCTCTTCATCTTTGATTTGAGGAAAACTGGAAAGTTGGTCCTAAATTGACCACCCAGTTCTGCTCATAAGTTTAAAGACCTTTGCCCTGTCCTCTATCAATCACCTACTTTTCAGATTAAGAGAGACACTATGTCACTCATTAGTTCTTTGTATGAAAGTCCTTCCATACCTTTGACCACCTTTGCTGTCCCTCAACCTCTCCCAGCTCTGCCCCATCAAAGCACAGTCAGCAGTTCCTCTGTGGCACCCCTCTCTGATGTGGCATTTATATTGTGCATTGAGCAGTCAGTACTGCAAAATCTTACCCTGAATGTCACCAGGAAGATGAGAGAGCAAAAGGAAGGGAGCAACCTTTCCAAACATCCTCAAAAGGATATAACACTTTGTGGATGGTCATGTTCCAAAGACACGCTGTGCTCTGGTTAGCCTGAGCTGTAGCACAGACCTAGTCTTGGGCAGAGAATTATGTCATTTTTACAAGTGTCAATTTTGCTATGGCAAAAACTCAGAAAGTTGCTCCTTTTTTTACTTCTTTGGTGTAATTAATAATTTCCTGACTCCTGCCACAGATGTGGCACTGACAACCCTGTCATTTAGGTGGACAGAATCATTGTTCACATCTAACTTATTCTAGTTCGGTTGCCAGAAGCTAAAACCTTGTTTCATTTCTGTTTGAACTCTTGTGAACACACCTTTGTAATTTCTGTTTTACCAGTGCTAAGGTCTGCTCTGTCAGCCACATGAATTAGGTCGCACCATGGCAGTAACTTTGGCTTTGGTGTCATGACAAAGAGAGTGACAAAATCCATTCTGCAAACCTGGTGACGACTGCAGACTCAACAACAATAAATAAATAAATAAAAGATAGTGACAGCACCACGGGCCTAACTCTGGCATCCTATCATGCTTTTTCTGCAGAAACTGTATTGGGCTCAGACTTTGGATCAATCTGCCTATTGCCTTTGCAGCAGGAGCAATTACAGGCCCAAATTTTGCTCTCTTCACACTGCACAATCATTTAATGAAGCCTTCGTAGACCTGGGCGAATATTATAAGTGACTTTTCCATGGCTGTTTATTTGATTTCCCCTGCCTCAGTGTTGTTGCCTTCCCTTTCTGCAAGTAGGCTAATGTATTTGATGCCTTCTGGCAGGAACTCACCGCAGCTGGGAGCTCTGGCTGAACAGGAGCAGAATCCTGAATGCCTAATTACTTTCATCACAAGAAAAGGGACTCCTGGAGGTTTTCTTAAATGGCTCTGGTCTATGTGGCCCAGAGAATGGGTCATTAGGAGGCTAACACCTCAGTCCTAAAGAGCTAACAACCTAATTCAAAACAAGACTTGACAAGTTACTGCACAAAACTTATGGGAATAAGGATGCCAGGGCTCACTGTGATAAATGCCATGTATTTCTAGAAAAAGTTTGTAAAGCCAGAAATCATTCTAAATTTTGTATGATTGATTTCAAATATAAATAAACAGAAGAATGTTCCTCTGGCTAGGAGAAAGTGGTAGTTTTCTTCAGGAACCCAGTCAGCATGGATCCTGAAGACAGTCAGGAAGAAACACAAGGGGTGAGGTCAGAGATTAACAGGGGGACAGACTTCAATTTAAAAAGAGAAGAAACATCATACAAGAGATTTCTACTTTGCTGGCAGAACAAAGAGCAAATATAGTATTTGAGCACAAGCCCATGTGGAACAGTAGTGCAAAAAGGCATCAATTTTTTAAGCAAACAAAATGATTAAGCATCAGGAAATTCTGCATAATTTTCCTAATCCTTTGCTGTTTTTTTGTTTGTTTGTTTTGTTTTGTGTGTGTGTGTGTGTGTTTGTTTGTTTGCTTGGTTTTTTTTGTTTTGTTTTCACGATGAAGCTATGCTTTTCACTCCATCGGTTGTTACTGCTGAAGTTGCTGTGATGATCTGTCAGCTTCCCTCCAGGTTTGGTGCCTGGTCTAATGATCTCAGGAGTTGCTCAGTGCAGATCTGGTTCTCCAAGGCAGGACTGGGCTATACATGTTATCCAGTCCATGATTTTCTTTGTGTTGAATCGATACACTAAAAAAAATCAAGCTTCTCTCAAGTATAATATCCTAAAGCCCTAAATCCTAGCAGAGAGGCTCTGAGGCTTCTGTGTTTGTGGTTAGTAAGTTCAGAAGGCTGTCTCAGCTCTCGGTAAGGACAGGTTTAGATTCAGAGAGAATGCTGGCTGGAGGGCCTGGAAATTGGCAGAAAAGAGAGCTCATCAGCAGCCATTTATGCATTCCTCCACCAGGTAAGGGATTGCCTTTATATTAATATTTATGAAGAGGCTAGTGTACACAGAGGTGTCTGGCAGGTGAAACATGACAAATAAATAATAGGTTACATTAAATTTAAAAGTGAAACCTCTCCTTCTTTCTTTTCTTTTCTTTCTTTCTTTCAACAATAGTGGATTAAAAAAAAAATAAATAAATAATAATGGACTAGACAACTACTTAATAGGAGGCTGGCATTTTGGTAACAAAACAGAACTCAGGAAAGAGAACTCATCTGAACACACAAGAGAAGAAATCCTGGTGAAGCTGCCATAAGGCAAGACCTCAAGACCTTTTATTTATTTATATATTTATTTTATTTTTTGGGGGGAGGAGGTGGGGTGTATCTTCTCACCTGTGATCACTTTTCCACAAGCATCTCTGCATGTGTTACATTACTAGATATCATGCTAAAAGCACAGAATCCCAGAATCCCAGAAGGGCTGAGGTTGTCAGGGCCCTCTGGAGGCCACCTGCTCCAACCCCTGCCCAAGCAGGGACACCCAGAGCAGGCTGCCCAGCACCACATCCAGGTAGCTTTTGAAGGTCTCCAGGGAGGTGACTCCACCACCTCTCTCAGCAACCTGTGCCAGTGCCCGGACACCTGCACTGCAGTGCAATTCCAGATTAATTTAGACAGAGCCTCCTGTGTTCCAATCTGTGCCCATTGCCTCTTGTCCTGATGGGCAGCAGCTACTCATAGAACCATAGAATATCCTGAGTTGGAAGGGACCCACAAGGATCATCGAGTCCAGCTCCTGGCACCACACAGGTCTACCCAAAAATTCAGACCATGTGATTAAAAGCAAAGTCCAAATGCTTTTTAAACTCTGACAGGCTTGATGCCGTGACTGGGGAGTCCCTGGGGAGCCTGTTCCAGTGTGCGACAACCCTTTTGGTAAAGAATCTCTTCCTGATATCCAGCCTGAACCCCCCCCCCCCCCCGTCACAGCTTGACACCATTCCCTTGGTCCCATCACTGGTCACTAAAGAGAACAGATCATTGCCTGCCCCTCCACTCCCCCTCGTGAGGAATCTGTAGGCCTGGATGTGGTCTCCCCTCAGCCTCCTCTTTTCCAGTCTGAACAGGCCAAGTGACTTCAGCCACTTCTCATACATCTTCCCCTCTAGGCCCTTCACCATCTTCATAGCCCTTCTCTGGACACTCTCCAACAGTTTCACATTCTTTTTGTACTGTGGTGCCCAGAACTGCACACAGTACTTGAGGTGAGGCTGCACCAGTGCAGAGTAGAGTGGGACAATCACTTCACTCGACTGACTAGCGGTGCTGTGCCTGATGCACCCGAAGGTACCGTTGGCCCTCCTGGCTGCCAGGGTACACTGCTGGCTCATATTCAGCTTGCTGTCACCCACAACCCACAGATCCCTCTCTGCAGGGCTGCTCTCCAGTGCCTTGTCCCCCATTCTGTACATATAGCCTGTGCCAGTATGTGTACTCCCAGTGCCAGAGACTACCAGTACAACACCGGCTTTCATTGTGACCTTTCAGAGTGACGGGGAGGTTGTAAACATGACAAAGAGCTTAAGAAAACAAACAAACATATTTTCTTACTAGATCCATTACTGTTATTTTCTCTCTCCTTTTTAAAAATTTTCCAGTAGAAAGTTAAGTTATGACTAACACTTGTGGGATTTTATTTTTTTCAAATAAGTCCTTTCTTTGGGTACATCATTAAAGGATGTGTTACTGTCAGGTCTGGTGAAACTGTAATTACAGTGAGTGTAATAAATAAAAGCATAATGGCTCCACTGCATAAATAATGGCTCATTATCCCAGTTTTATTGGTGTTTAGTTTGCTGAGCCAATAACTCCTCCTGCATTCCCAAAGAAACTGTATGCTTCTAATCTGAACAATTTATGCTAGGTTAAGTGAAAGAAGCAAAGGAAGAGCTTTCACAAGAGAAAGGACATACGGTCACTTTGGTAGCCCCGATTCATGGGCTTGCAATATCAGCTCCCAGCTGAAGAGATGGGGGAGCATCCTACCTTGCCATAATGTTTACCGTGGGACATAGCAGCACAGCAATCCATTCCCTTGACAGGGTGCACCCAGCTGCTAGGTTCATTCCGTGGGGATAAAGCTTTGGGACGGGTTACATCACCTTGTGCCATGAGCGTTGGTGGGAGAGTAGCTCCAACCTCAGTGCTCTGCCAGGACTACCCCTCCAGGCTTTGCACTTATAGCCTCTCTGGGACCCCCTTATATTTCTATCTGCTGATTCTTTCTCTTCAAGTCTCTTGAATGTTTTTTTTCTGTTTCTGTACCCTTGAGTGAGATTATTAAGACATCAATGCTAGTGTGAACCCTGCCAGCCTCCTCAGGACACCTCATTTCCACCTGCCTGCTGAGGGTAGGATGTTAGCTCCTGACTTTACATCTTCATATGTGTTGACGCACACCAAACAAGTAAGTGGCAATAAAGCTGACAGCAAAGCCAACAGTCTGTATGGAGGCATGTGGGAGTGAGGTTTTCTCATGTCTGCTGTTCACCTGACCTGCTCTCTGGGGTAGGTATGATTTAGCTTTGCAAGGCAGGCAGAACCTGTGTATTGCATTTTTGTCCCACTGCCCTCATGGCATGGCATCAGACTCTGAAAGGGCTAACAGTCACTCTGCCTTCTGTTTCTTGAATAGTAATAAATGAAGTAGAAAGTTCAGGATCACTGCAAAGTGATGGTAATGGAAGCCTAGTTCTGGGTACCCAGATTTGGGCCAAATACTTCTTCCCCATTGTAAATATGGAAAGCCATGGAAAGCCATGGGACTGCTCACACTAACAGCAGACAAAACTGTGCACCAGACAATTATTCACATGGAAATGCCTGCCTGACAGGAACATGTCCTTCAGATAATCACAAATACAAAACAATAAGTGGTAACAGATACATCTTTAGGCTAGGCATGTAATCAAATTACCATGGCATAGCAAGATGTCACTTGTCACCTGGCCCTGGTAACAGCCTGTGTGTGTGCTCCTTCCCCTTGGCACATGAAGTATTTTGTGTTTGCCATGAGCCACAAGAGCCTGTGGATATTTTCTCTGGCCCCATGGAGCACAGGGAGTTGGAGGCTGTGATGGCTTTGCTGAGACCAAGCCATCCACTGACAGGAGCAGATTTTAATTCACCATGAGGGTGTTGCAGCTCCCTGAGGTGAAATTTTGGCCTGGGAGCCACCAATTGGACAGGAGGGCCAGAGACTTGAATCATAGAATCATTAAGGTTAGAAAAGACCTCCAAGATCATCTAGTCCAACCATCACCCTACCACCAATATCACCCACTAAACTATGTCCAACCTTTCCTTGAACACCCCCATGGACAGTGACGCCACCACCTCCCTGGGCAACCCATTCCAATGCCTGACTGCTCTTTCTGAGAAGAAATGTCTCCTCATTTCCAACCTAAACCTCCCCTGGTGCAACTTGAGGCCATTCCCTCTAGTTCTATCACTAGTTACCTGTGAGCAGAGGCCAACCCCCAGCTCCCCACACCTTCCTTTCAGGTAGTTGTAGAGAGCAATAAGGTCTCCCCTGAACCTCCTCTTCTCCAGACTAAACAACCCCAGTTCCCTCAGCAGCTCCTCACAGGACTTGTGCTCCAAGCCCTTCACCAGCTTCACAGCCCTTCTCTGGACACGCTCCATGACCTCAATGTCCTTCTTGTACTGAAGGGCCCAAAACTGAACACAGTACTCGATGTGTGGCCTCACCAGAGCAGAGTACAGGGTGGCAATCACCTCCCTGGTCCTGCTGGCTACACTATCCTGATACAAGCCAGGATGCTGTTGGCCTTCTTGCCCACCTGGGCACAATGCTGGCTCATGTTCAGGTGAGCATCAGTCAGCACCCCCAGATCCTTTTCCTCTGCAAAGATGTTATTTATGCAAATATTGCCATTCTTGTGAGCAAATACCATCATGAAAGCATTATCACCAAATACCAAGTACCCGTTTCATCTATTCCAATGACACTCTTCCTCACTTAGCATGAACTCTGATATCTTCCAACACTATGCTTCTAAATGTTTTACTCTTTGCTGGAACCCTTTTAATTGAGTCACCAACCACATGGACTAACCTGCAGCCTTGCAGATGCTGACTGTCCCGCCAATGACACTATCTCCTTTGACAACTGACATTTTGCTGGAGTTGGTGCCACTTCTACCAACATGATATCCTTTCTTGGTGACCCTGGCTAATCTGGGTCTTCCCAGGGTGCTCTGAAATCAAGTCATCAACAGGATGATCCAGACTGACCCAGAAGACTGGCAAATAATATGAAATTTTCTACCAGCATTTTGATATTTTCTACCACCTTTTGATATTTCCTTCAGTTTAAATTGTGTTTGATACTGCTATAAAAGTAACACAGAAACCTGTTGAAAAAAAGCTAGGCTTTGCCTTGCATATTGACATCCTTGGATGAACTAGTATTTTTAAGCCAAACATCAGCTCAATACAGTCTGCCTTGTGCTAGGTTTAGTGCTCCAGACATTTTAATGTAAAGTTCTTCATGGTGCTTTTTGCACTATGCTCCTCATCTCAAGTGACTTTGGGAACACTTATAAGACCTGAATTCTCAGTGCAGACCTGCTCTCACTCATCCCAGGGCAGTAGTCCCATCTCCAGCTATCCTGGACTCCTACCCAATACTTCTTTCTGGAGCTCAGCAGGTTGGCTCAATTCAGCCTGCCCAGATCTCCTGCCCTGAGCACTGCTGCTAGAACTACAGATGTCACTTCCACCGCTGGCTCCCTGAGTGTTATACATTGCCATTGTGAGTGGTACAAAGCCCTTTCTGGCTCTCTTTCACTGCATAATCTGGGTCCTACCTGCTGTCTTGTCTTGCATCTTGGAGAAGCTGCACAGGAACCATCACACTTTACCACATTGCCTCTTTTTTTCCTCCCATTACATACAGTTTCTTTTATTTTCATCCTATCTGTCTCATTGTGGATTCATTTTCTGGAGCTGACTTTAGCTCAATGGTACTTGTTTTCACTCATGATTGATGTTTTGCACTCAGGAGGTGCCAGTCTTTGTTGGTGCAAAACAATTGGGTTTAATACATTGCATTCAGTTGCTTGCCAAGGGGCTAGATTTGCTGTAATTGCTTAAATCCCCTCTGTATGACCTTCATTTGGGGCTTTAATGCACAACTGCTGAAATTATGCTTTTCTGAATTCTGTGCACTTTCTTTCATGTATGCTCCAATATTTATTGCAAAAATAATCATCATCAGTATTTTATAAGGAAGTTGAAACATGAAATTACCCCAGACTTATCTGTTACTGGGAACATTTAATTTATTTTGTGTTATGACATATCTTGGTAAGTTTTTCACTGAAGGCTATAAATTATGGTGTAGCGAAAACATAACCTCTATCTTTCTGTTTCAGTCCATCTCAGAGTTAGAAACACCATTTTAACAGTCTGGGACATGCTTGGCACATCATCAGTATGCTGCAAATAATTATATATAAACTAATAATAAACATTAGAATACAATCATTTCTGTATTCTTGGAAGTGAATGCAATCTTGAGCAATGCTGTGTTTCACTGGAGTTTTCAGTATTATTCACCTACAGCATTTTTTCAAAAGGAACTGAAGATCTTGCTGATCTTGCTGATTTATTTATTCTAGATGCTGAGTGGCAATTTCTTAAGGGATTTTTTTTTTTTTTTTTTTTTTTTTTTTT
>CM021767.1:81282586-81364902 GCA_011076525.1 Nettapus auritus | reverse complement strand
TTCTTTCTTTCTTTCTTTCTTTCTTTCTTTCTTTCTTTCTTTCTTTCTTTCTCTTTCTTTCTTTCTTTTTCTTTCTTTCTTTCAAGACAGAATGGTCTGTTTTCACCTTTACACAAGAATTCATATTTACATTTGGCAATAAATACATAAATAAATAAAATAGTTTAAAGAAAGCTCTGAGAAACACATGTTTAATAAATGAATGCCACTGTAACTGTACCTGTTTTATCATATTGCTGTTCATTTGGTGTATCCGTAGACATGTAAGAATAAGATGCACTTCAAAGCAGTGAAATCTCAGTAAGTTGTGGGTGAATTCCAATGTATAAATATGGATAAGACCCAGAATACTGCAGTGCTGTGATCTCTGTGACACACATTAGCCAGGCATCAGTCACAGAGGTCAAGGGAGGCCACTTTTTGTGGCTCTACAACTAATTCAAGTCCTTTGTCAGCATCAGTGCAGGAGATGCACTTTTGCCCTTACCTTCCCCAACAGTGATTTACTCCCGTTACAGCTGGTAGTCCAGACATTGTTCAGCCTTTTCTGCTCATGGGCCTCCCAATGGCAATGGAGGGATTTATTCCATAGCTCAACCATCAGGACAGGGCTTGGTCATAGAGGGAATGGAGTTATGTGAGGCCAGTATGTGTAGACTGCATGTGATCTTGTGACCACCACAGTATTCAAATCCTCCTCAGGGGCTTCTTTCCTCCCTTGTCTCCCCAAGGCCTCTGTGTAAGCCGGGTAACATCTTTCACAGAGTCACAACATACAAACAACCGAAAGTGAGGTTTGGAGTGAAATGATCCTGAAAGCTTTAGGAAGAATGACTTCAGCCCCCAAATCCCTCCAGATTCAGGAAGCTGTCATTTCTGTTCACCAAGCATTTCTAATCAGAAAGAAGCTGTCCAGCTAACAGTACTTACAAACACTGTTCACATTTATTACAAACCTAAATGCAAACTACAAATCTCAGAGACTCAAGGTGTTTGAAAATGAGGGATAAGTACTTTGACCTGTGGAGGAAGATCTGTCCCAAGTGTTTAAGTGAAATGTTTAATGAATATTTAAATAAAAAATATTTAAAAGTAAATGTTACTTGTCCACATTTCAAATAATAATAAAAAATAATAATAAATCATTTTTATTATGAAGTGATGTTGTACTTGTGTGGTGATAACTGAATATTCAGTTTTCCTTGCATAAATGAAGAAGAATCCATTGAGCCATGTGAGTCTGTACCAGCTGGGTGCTGCTAGAAGTCAGTCTGTCTTTGACCTGTATCCCAGAGATCTAGATCTGTATATTAATCTTATACCACAGCAAAAATGATTCTTTACCTTTGCTGACTTTGTATTTCTCTCATATAGCCTCCTTACTCCTCCTAAGTAGGTTCCTTGTCACTGGACTGGTTGTGCAGCCTCACCTCTGACCTCCTCATGCATCCTGCTGTCCTGCCTTCCCCGTTCCATCACCACCAGCAGCCTTCGTGAGAAGCAATAACACTCTATTCCCCTGCATTGGCAGGGTGGGGGCTGCTTCCTCGGGCTCATTTGCAGCACAGCAGTTCGCCTCCCAGAGCCCATCGCTCCTCTGAAGCTGCCAATTGCTAATGGCCAGGCAGCGGGCCTGCCAGGAGTGAAGGCGTCATTAAACCAGCACTTGTTGGCTTACGGCCTTAAAATGAAAATCTTAATCCTGCCTGTTCCCTTGCACTCCACAGCCACACAAAGTAAATAATTCCCACTGTAACAGTTGCCTTTGAATAATGTGAAAAAAATACTGGTGCTTGATGCCTGCAGGCCATCACTTTCTGGCAATGTATTAAAAATGGAACAGATAAAAGAAATGTGCACTTATAAAAACTGGTGATGCTTTCCTTTAAATCAGCCCTGTGATTTTGTAGCCAGCTGTAAAAGAGACACAAGGGAAAGGACAAAGTGGGGCGGGACTGGGTGAAGTGTGGTTCCCACTCCTGTCCTTCCCGTGCTTCGTAAAATGAAATAATGACACAGTAAAGTACAGAGCACTTCTGAAGTTGCAGCCTCACTAGGGGACGTCATCACTGTGATAGCCTAATGAGCTTGAAGTGACTGAAGAGTGTCAATAGAAAAAATCTATTGTGGGAAGATTTCTAATCCTCAGCACAGCAGGGAACCACTTTCTGAAATCCCAGCACATTTGTCAGTGACAGCTCAGAATGAAATTTCACGCAGTATAAAGATATATTCAGTACTCTAATAAAACACATTTTCAGTTTTATGAATCCAGGATATTGATTAAATAAAAACAGATCTAAACAAAAAAACTGAATATGGAGTGTTGCAAAGTGAAACACACATTAGTAACCTGAATTTTGGAACATTTATTAAAGATTTTTTCATTGTAATGTAGGATATAAGTCCTCAGAACTACACCAAACAACTTCTGTTTTAAGAGACACATAGCTGAGCTTTATACCTTAAAGGAAACTGTGTTAAATCAATTAAATCATCTCCTACAACTTAGTAACTGTTCTTGTGAATAGGGGTGGAGATGGAGATGTCACAATGTGGTTTTATTAAAGTTTCTTGGTGCTGTTTCAATTATGTTCTTATAAAAAAAGCTAAGGAAAAATGGTTAAGAGAAGAATGCAAAACAGTGTGCATGCCCTGATCCAGAGAGCTTGCTATCCAAAATTGAATGTCAAAATGAAGGGGTGAGAATTCACCAGGTGTGGTACTGATCCTTGTCTCCATTAGGCACCATGCAACAGATGTGAATCCAAAGGGCATGGTGCACAGTGGGAAACAGCTGGTGCTGCTGGTGAAGAAATGAGTGTTGGGGAAGAAATGAGCTAGTGGGAGGTGGGCTTTAGGCAAGAGATGGACAAAATCCCCATGTGACTCCTTGTTAAAAAAAAAAAAAAAAAAAAAAAAAAAAAAAGGCAACCACACCACTGAATGTGCAAACTGGAGTTCAGCATGCATGAGAGATAATCCTTCAGCTCTGCTCTGGTAATGCCTCATCTGAAGTATCACACATGCTCTGGGTTCCTGTGCTTCAGGAAAAGCATAGAATAGAATGGTTTGGGTTGGAAGGGACCTTAAAGCCCATATAATTTTACCCCCCTGCCATGGGCAAGGACACCTCCCACCAGACCAGGCTGCCCAAAGCCCCATCCAGCCTGGCCTTGAACACCTCCAGGGATGGGGCATCCACAGCTTCTCTGGGCAACCTGTGACAGGGCCTCACTGCCCTCAGAGTGAAGAACTTCTTTCTTATATCTAGTTTAAATCTCCCCTTGCACACAACTCCTTGTGTGCAAACATCCAACCAATTCCTTATCCACTGATTCCTCCACCCATTGAACCCATGTCTCTCCAATTTAGAGATGAGGATTTCACATGGAGCAGTGTCAAATGCTTTGTACAAGCCCAAGTACATGATGTCTGTTGCTCTTCTTCTATAGACTAATGCTGTAACCTCATTGTAGAAGACCACCAGATTTGTGCCACTTGAAGAAAGACCAGAAGATAGCTGTGAGCATGGCAGGAGGTCCAAAAACCCAGCTTATCAAGGAAGATTTAGAACAAACAAATGAATAATAAGGGGAAGCAGGATACCAACCACAGTTCTAATGCCAAAGTGAAAAGGAAAGGAATGATCTGTCCTTTGTGTCCTGTGAAGGGGACCAAGAAATGAAAGACCTAAATGGTAGGCTAGACATTAGGAAAAACTTCCTAATGATAAGGTCAGAGGAATAATAGAGTAATCTTTAGAGACCCCCAAGTTGAGGCTAAGCAAGCTTCTCCAGGGACTGGCAGGGGTGTAGCTAAACCAGTCTGGAGGCATGAGAAGGGACCAAGAAGCCCTGAACGTTCCCTCCAACCTTCTCCTTCTAAGTTACATACATGGAAGTGATACAGTCTGCACAGCGGCTCAAAAATGGATCAGAATAGGTGACATAAGATCTGACTATTCACAAACCCACTGGCCAAAAGGCCAGACCAGACACTGGCCAGACCTTCCCCTGAGCAGGCTTTCCCTGAAGTCTGGGAGAAGGCATAAAACAGCATCAACTTCCAAACACCAGTTCTACCATTCATAGTCCCAATGCAGAATGGTGTATTGTCTGCCTGGGTGCTGATAAGAAGGATTTGCCACTTGATTTTATTAAGTCTGAGAGCACGGTACTAAGAAAAGACTAAAAACCCATCACTGCTGCATCTATGTAAGTGAGGAGGAAAAACAAACAAACAAACAAAACAAAACAAAACAAAACAAAATTTTTTTGTTAGTTTGAAAAGCGGGTTTCCCTAAGTTTCACAAGTGCACATACTTTTCCATCGTATTATTCCTTCACTTTCAAAGCTTCATCTGACAAAAAGCCAATCTCCTTGACAACCAAGCTCAGCCTCTTGCACAGAGGCATCGTGCTGTATGGCTCGTTACAACTTCCACAGCACTGCCACCGGACAAAGGACACTTGCCCAAAAGAGGCAAACTCCGTGCTGTTTTGTTCATGGCCACAACAGTCTTCACAGCCCTTCACAGGCAGTGATAAGGATTAGAAAGCAGAGTAACCAGTGGAAAGCCAGGATAGTAAGCTAAATACTTTTTTTCCAGGATCAAATAAAACACTGCAGTGCATTGATACTTTATTTTATTTTATTTTAACCTGAGATCCTGCTGTTTTTTGCACATCTAACACAATCTTACCTGTTCCTTGTTCTATTTCTGTCCAGGAGAGACGAGTCATACAAATACATTGGAAAGGTTCTTTCACATTCATCTATTCACCTTATACCAGCAATGGACTGTGTGCAACAGAGCATCTTGTGAGATCCAGTGGCTGGCTCTTGGCCCTTTTTCAGACAGTAAACGTTTTTCCTGGATCTTCAGTCTGGTGTAAAGAATAACCATGAATGTTGGCAAGTAGAAATTCAGAAAACTAGTGGTAGCTATTATCTGAGTCTTTTCATTTCTCTCATTCGGTCTCGCTGTTTGTGTATTATAAATATAATAATATTAGCATGCAATAGTGGAAGTAGGATAAATTAATTAACATTTTAATAGTGTTTTGAATGAGAAAAGCTCTGCAAAGGTATACTGTCATTTGTGAATTTAATCACATTATTCAAGTTCAATAATGTAACACAGTACTTGGGCTCAGTAAAAAAGGTAATCAACTGTTTCCATGTTTTCCATCTTTTTCTGAAATGTAATTTTATCAGCATAAAATAGGAGATAACAAAAAATCAGAAGTTTTGCTGGATTTGCTCTGAGAAGAAATAAACCTTATTAACCATAAGTAATTAGATCCTGTTTTTAATAGCATACTAAATTCATTTCAATCATTGGAATTTTTGCCCAATTCCAAAAACTGCACCTGTCATCAGAAGTCAAGATATTTTGGAGGCAAGGGCTGGTGACCAGCAGCAGCCAGGTTGGCACAGGCACGCACAGCATTTGACCCTATGGCCTGAAGCTGAGATGTTTATTGAAGGGTGCAGAAGCATTGTTCCAGTTTTGGGCACTTTGTTTTATTGCTGAAGGGCTTGGGCCTTTCTTATGTTGCCTGTGGTCACTCATCAAATGAAGGGAGAGGATGAGGATTGTGCAGGACAGAAAATTTATTATTAGAATAGCATGTGTGTCATGCATCCTTGTTGTAGCAGCTCCATCAGGACATAACACATTGCATTAGAGTCAGAATCAGGGCAACTGCTTGTTCTTTGGTTACTGCATTTGTGACCCAAATGTTGTTACAAAAAGAGAATGGGGTCAGTGAAGTAACAGAATTGACCAGTGGAATAATTTAATGTACTGGGGAAAATATGCAAATAAGGATACAATTTAAATGTTTTCTATAAGAAATTGTAGGTTTAAGAAATGAGTATTTGAAGATTGCTCCAGGTCACGTCTTCTATGTCAGCTGGTCATTTTTTTCTCCCAGTCCAAGAAGGTGATGAATACAAAGAGGATAAGAAACTGCTTGCAAGTCTTTGATTCAAAATAATTCATCTTTCCTGTGAACAATTAGGAATTTTACCACTGACCTTCAATTTCTGCTTTCAAGAGTCTGCAAAGTGCTATGCTGTTAATGACAATTAGTCAAATCCAGCAAAAGGAACAAACTTGATCTAGTCTCAGTCCAGCCTAACAGTCAACATTGGCAAGGACTATCTGATGACAAACACCCTCTGAGGTACAAAGTCCCTCCCAGATTTCCATGCCCAGACCAGTTTGAAGCCAGCACGAAGCACCACAACCAAGCCAAACAACCAGCCTATATTGCAGGAGCTCAGTTAAGCACAGATATGTTGAAGTGTTTCTTTGCCTTTGTCTCAGCCACTGCTGCTCACTCCTTACCATCCACCTGAAGGCTCTGTTTGCCCAGCAGATAGGCTCTCAGGTCTTTTCCTCTACAGACACGTGTGAATGCATATGGGTGCTTCACAAGTAGCCACGGGCTCTTTGAGTGGAGAATGGGCAGGCAATGGTGCTTGAAAATGTCAGCAGCGATGGCTGGAAGCTTGTCTGCTTCAGGTAATTGTGAAGGTGAATCCATATAATGTTCAGATACAGTGAGAAAAACTCATAACCTGAACAAGGGGGAGAAATAGCATGATGCATATGATGACAGACTCTGGCATATGCAGATGAAAACCCAGAGAAGCAAAGTACATCCAAGACACGGCGTCCTGCCCTGCCCCTCCTCTTCCCCATGGGCGATGGTTTGGATGTGCTCCTGCCTTTGGTCTGAAAAGCGTAGATGTAGTAAGGAGCACGGTGTGTTTCCATCCATGCTGTATCCCACTGTTTCCGCTGTCACATCTATTCCTGTATCCTTGCCTGGAACTGATACCACGCTGAATTCACTGGAGCCATCACAACTGTTACCTTACTCTGAAAACTGCATCTGTTGTCAAGAGCTGAGGCGTTTCACAGACAAACGTTCCTGTGTGGCAGCAATCGGTTTTGCATAGGCAAATAAACCATTTGGTCTGTTTCCATGCTTCTAGATTAAAGCTCCTGTTAATGGGCACAGAGAAGCTTCGTTGTAATTTTCTCAACCATGTTTTGTTGCTAGAGGAGCTAGGTTTGTCTTCTGCAGCCTGTGGTCACTGGCTTTTCGGAGGGAAGAGGTCAGTGATGGTCGAGGTTCCATGTATTGCTTATGGGATCTGGGCCTCCAAATAGAGACCTGGGGAAGTTGGTGTCAGCAGTTTTCAAACACCAGACAGTGTCCCTCTATACCCACACTATCTAATCTGCAAGAGACAAATCAAGTCAAAACAGTAATGAGGAATATTTCCTGTCCCCTTTGGTGCACCATGAAACAGAGCTTGGAATCTATCATCTAAAAGATAAAGGAAACAAAACAAAACAAAAAAAGTCCGAAAGACTGGAGACAAGGTGTCTAAGCACAGCTTTTCCATGTAGATGATGTAAGGCCTTCAGCAAATAAATTAAGCCTGTTATTTTTTAATTTCTCAGGATATAAGCGGACTCACTCACGGGACATCAGGCACATGAGCCAGGGTGATGAGCCAGATAGTTGCTCAAGAAGGTGGGAGGTGGAAGATGGTGGGCACCACTAGAAGCACCAGGTCATGGAGAGGCAAAAACTGTGTGCCTGTTGGAAAGATGAAGAACCCTTCACTGACCCCCGTAGGCTGAAGATACAGGAACAGACATGAAAATGGAAACTGCTGTATGCTTCTACATATGCTGGAGTCTTTCTTCCTTTCCACTGCATCATTCTGCTTCTCCCTGTAGCCTGGTATGTGTTTCTGCTCAGTATTCTTATTTCCTGGCACCTTTCTCATCTGCCATCTTTTTCATTTTCTCTGTCCTACATGGGACAGCTTTCCTTTGTTTCACCATCTTCTATCATTTTTTTTTCCCCAGCTTTGTTCCCTGTCTGTTCCTGCATTAATTTATCCTGTTGGCTGGCCATTATGTAAAATATTGTGGGAACAGGATGTTCCTTTGATACTTAATTAAGGATAGAGTGTGAACAGCTGATCTCCTGGCATTTTTACCAGGGGGAAAAAATGGGGTGGGAAATATCTTCCATTTCCATTCCATGTCTATTTTAAATTAAAATTGTTCTGGACAGAATCCAGGTGGCAGCGGCAGGTTGAGTATCCCCCAGAATTTTCATTCTTCTTAGGCTAGGATGAGGAGCATTGTTATAGTCAGCATCATGCAATGGTATATTCATGATTCTCTCAAAATTAACGCATGCAAGCAAGAGGAGTGAGTAAGGATAGAAATCAGTCTGCTTTGGCTGTGGAGAGCCAAGGAATCTTTCAGTGGAAAAGGACACACCATGGTGGAGACCTGGCTTCTTGTTGGGTTTGAGCTTCTTCTCCAAGCAAACCCACAGCCTCCAAGGGTACCTATGGTGTGTAGAGGGGAAGATATATGTTCAGAGAAAGCTTGTTATGGTTGTGACTTTGAGAAAGTTTTGTGGATGGATGGTGGTGACAAACAGCTGAACTTAGCTCTCGGGACGAGGCAAAGACAAATGTGTGACATTTGGATCTACAAATGGAAGAGAGAAGGACGAAAAATTGGACCAGGTCCACAGTGAAGTGTAAGTGTTGGCAGTATGGAAAATGTCAAGATGCTCTGGGAGTCCTCATGTTGTTAAACTGAGGTTAAGCACTGACTTTGTCACAAACTTTCGTTACTTAATCAGAGAAAGGACACTCAAAATAAACACCTATTTTTAGTCTAAATATCACCAGATAGATCATAAAGATGTACAAAATTTACTGCTAAGAGAAGTTAAGCACTGTAGCATGTTACTAGTGCTGATGGCACCTGCTCCGTGACCAGAATTTTTAAAGAAAATATTAAGTGCCTGTCTCAGTCCTGCCCAATAATTCAGACAATGATGCATTTAACATGACAGACGAGATGATCACAGTGATCCTTCCAGGCCTTGCACCCTATCGTACACACTAAGTGTGTTATGGGACAGCCTGGCACCATCAGCATGTGGTGGATGTGTATTTACAGCTTACCAAAAAATGTGTGTGCTTTTCAGTGGGTGGGATCTGAATCAGAAACAATCTGCTGCAAGCTTCCTAGGGCTGAGGAGAATGCCGAAAGCCCACGCAAGAGCGAGGATGCAAAACATGGGAAAAGGCACAATGTACGAGGGCTTCAGGCTGGAACGTGCTGCTTGGCTGCTTCCTCACGTGCTGCACCCTGCTCAGCAGCCAGCCCAGCCCAGCACCAGGACCTCGCTGCAGGGCACCATCACTGCTCTGCACAAGTGATTGACCTGCTCAGCTGAACGGCTGCCAAAGAGCAATCAGAAAAGACTGAGTAGTAAATCAGGCTTTATTCTTTATTTAAGGATTTGCAGCCTTTGCTATATTTCCTCCGATTTGTTAAATATTTCATAGCACGTTAAACAGGGATTTTTGGAGCCAGGTATGCCACTAGACAATGTACTGATCACAAGGGACACAAGCTATTGTTATCATCCCCTCTACTCCTGGAAGTTCATCCATTGTGAAAATGTCAGAGTAGGCTAATTTTGTGCTGTATAATGTATTTGACCTACCGCTCTCACTCAGATGCATTTGAAATTATTCAGATGATCCAAAGTAAATCTTGCAATGAACACTAAATTCCCAATGTTATTGATTTATGTTTTTATTGCACTAAATGATTATAACTGCAGAACACTGTTCAATAGGTCAAGCATTCTCTTTGCTTAATTACTATTTGTCACAGCCAGTAACCTGAAGGTGCCTCAGTGAATTAAACTAGAAATATGCAGCCTGTAAGCTTCATGGAGCTAGAGCTATATTCAGATTTCCTTTGCATCCTGCATTAATCTTCCATCTCACCCTGAGACAAACTCAGTTAGTCTTTTATGTTGGGTAGTTTGGAGAAAAGCACAGAATTTGAATGTTACTAAAAATTCTCTGGTGCTGCGTCAACTGCAAATAACCAGATGCTTAGTCATCCATATACACACGGTGCTGTCCCCTCACTGCAACCCTTTCACCTTCCAGCAGCTCCATTTTGCCTGTGATGCAGGTTGGTGCATGCTTTAAAAACTGCAGCATCGGGCTTTAATTTCAGGGAGACAGAGCTAAGAGATTTAAAGGTTGGACCAGGGACTTAGGGACATGGTTTTGTAGGTGACAGTGGTGGTAGGGTGATGTTTGGACCAGATGATCTTGGAGATCTTTTCCAACCCTAATGATTATATGATTCTATGATTTTTTCCTTATAGCTAACGACACACTTGGGATCCCCCTAACTTATTTTTCACAAATATTGTGATTTTGACCCTGTGGACACCCAACAGCAGTGCTTCACTGCTAGGAAGTCCCAGGTGTCTCCAAGAGCAGTGGTCTCAGTCCCGAAGTCCAACATCTCTGACAGGTCTCGGCATGTTTCTGTCAGTTCCAGCGAAGCACCTGATGCATCATGAGAAGCCTCATCCTAATGACAACTCCCTTTGGGCAGGCCTAGGTGAGCAGATTACTGTACAGACATATTTTAGTATGCTGGTGGAGTTATTGACATCTCACTGTTATCCAGTCCTACCAGCCAGGATGGCCTTGTGCCCATAGAGCGACTCCATGCAGACATGGCTCCATCGGTAGGGAAAGCTGATCTGTGCCAACCCACGTACAGCAAACAGTTGAGTGTTGTCTGCCTCTTGGTGGGGACAGGGCAATTTTCATGCACTAGCCCTTGCACAGACATGTTAATTGTGAACTTACCTGTCTGTGACCTTGCAGAAGACATCAAGCATAGTTTTTAGATTTTTTTGGTCTTCAAGGCTGCAGGGTTTTGGCACGTGTTTAATTTCTCTGTCAGGGGAAGCCTTAATAACGTCTTCATCACACCATGCAGCAGAACATACCTTGCCACCTCGTTTTGCTCTTCTGCTTCCCTTTATTTATTTTCATAGTTAAAGTCTGTCTTTTCCATCTCTCAGGAACTATTCCTTGAAACATTTAGCTCTCCTTCCACCATGTTTCCAGTCACCCAGCAAATTCTGCTGCTTTCTTTTCACATTTATTCTAGCTTAGTTTCCCCTTGAATTAATTCTTTGTGTTTGGACCCTAAGGGAATATCTGTTTTCTCACTTCCTTCCAGGAAGGGAACAGGGAGATGGGCTGTGTAGGAGGAAGGAGAAAGGTGCAGAAGTGTTTTTTTTGTTTTGTTTTGTTTTCAGGAAAGGAGGTCACTGTGACATTATGAGATTTGCCTGTTTTTCTCTATCCCTCCTCTTGCAAATAACCCACATCGATCCTTTTCCTCTCTAGTCAATCTGCATCTTTTCATCATATTCAGATGGCAGTCTCTGGATTTCAAGCACACGGCCCTCCACATCCTGATTTCCAATAAGCCCTGGTCTTTAGTCAGTCAGCGCTTTTCTATGAATGCTCAGTATTACCTCTGAACTCATCTCTTGACATCAACTTCGTCCTGACAAATTTCTTAAGGGGATTTTCCTTAAATAAAACATTGGGCTGTGTCAAGCCTTCTCCTAGACAATTGCTAAGACTATTTACATTCAGTGAAATTGCATTTCTCAGCAGGTCATCAGGTTTTCCTTCCCCTTCATATTTATACCAAATTGATATTGTTGATTGTGCTAACCCAAAAATGACTGTCAAAAACCCTCCTGGAGTAATTAATGTGCAACAAGATCCTCCTTCAAAAGACAAGTTTGTTGTAATGCCTGCATCTCTCTCCAGCCTGCTGTAAAATGCAAGTATTTAGAAGATTTTCTAATGAACACAAACACATTTTTTTTAACTTCATACCAAACATGTTTTTCTTCTGCAGTTCTTGCTCTTCTTTTACCAAGGCTTCTGTTCCTCTGAGTGACTGCGAGCCTTCATCTCCCACTAACTTCAATGGGCATGTTGTGAAAATGCATCAACACGTCCCTAATAAGGCTGGGAACAGGAGGAGGTATTTATCCCTGCACTTTCTAACAAACCCAGAACTCTATCTTCAAAAACAATATCGTGTCAGGGGAAAAGAAAATAGTTTTCCTAGCTGCATTGCTAGTTAAAGTGTTTCAGCAAAAGGAGCAGCTGTAACAGTCAAATGGAGACTTTTGAAAAAGTGATAGAAACAAACTTAATTAAAGTCAAATAAAAAATTGCATGAAATATCTTTGTTTTTTTTTCAAGACTTCTGAGTCAGTACTGTTTACCAGGACATGTTTACTTTCACAAAGAAAAAGGATATGAGTAGCATAGCTAAAATAAAGTTGTTTAATAGAGTATACTCTGCTTAGCAAATAGAGAATAAGCTACAGAAAAAATTCATCACACTCAGGAAAACATTCAGACAGAACACAATATTTTTCCTATGGCAACACAGCATATACATAAAGTCTGCAGAAGCTGACCGAAATGGGTAACTTCATTTAAAAGTTTACTAAATGCAGGGGTAGGGCAAGTGGAACATGATGTTTCTTGGGAAATAAATCATATGATGAGAAAAGAAAAAAAAAAAAAAAAAAAAAAAAAATCTCTTTATTACTTCAATTGCTTTGGACATAGATTTACTCTGCTTTTCTGCTCTTCAGAGTGTTATGAGAAAGGGGTTTGTTGCAGTGAGTCTGTGTTCCTTTGCAAGTACCACTTGTGAAGAACAAGCCAGATAGAGATCAGGCTAAACCCTCCAGCCAGGTCACGAAGAGCACAAGAGTGTCTGTGGAGCTGTAGTGGGTTTACGTGGCAAGGTTTAGGTAGCAGGGGGGCCATAGGGGTGGCTTCTGTGAGAAGGGTCTAGAAGCTGCCCCATGTTTGGTAAGGGCCCCACTGCTGACCAGAGCTGAGCCAATAAGTGATGTTGTTTTGCACCTTTGTGAGAGCATATTTAAGACAGGGAAAAAAAAAGCTGCACCACTCAGCAGCTGGGAGGGTGAGAGGAGTGAGAAACAGCCTTGCAGGCGCCAAGGTCAGTGAAGAAGGAGGGGGAGAGGTGCTCCAGGCACTGGATCAGAAGTCCCCTGCGGCCTGTGGCGAGGACCATGGTGAAGCAGGATGTCCCCCTGCAGCCCATGGAGTACCACGGTGGAGCAGGGTTCCACGTTGCAGCCCGTGGAGGAGACCATGGTGGAGCAGGTGGATGTGCCCCGACGGAGACTGGGGCCTGTGGAAGATCCCTGCCAGAGCAGATTCCGGGCCGGACCTGTAGGCTGTGGAGAGGAGACCACGCAGGAGCAGGTGACCCGGCAGGAGCTGCTGCCCGTGGGGGACCCAGGTTGGAGCAGTTTGCTCCAAAGGGATGGACCCCGTGGTACGGACCCACATCTGGAGCAGTTCTTGAAGAGCTGCTGCCCGTGGACAGCCCATGCTCGATCAGTTCGGCAAGGACTGCATCCCATGGGAGGGACCCCACAGCACAGGGGACAAGAGTGACCGAGAAGGAGCGGCAGAGAAGAAGCGCTATAGACTGACCATAACCCCCATTCCCCTGCGCCACTCGGGGGGAGGAGGTGGAAGAGGGTGGATGGGGGGGAAGGTGCTTTTGGTTTCTTTCCTTTGTTTCTCACTTCTCTAGCTTGTTAGAAATAGGCAATAAATCTTACTATCTCCCTATGCTGAGTCTGTTTTGCCCGTCACAATAATTACTGCGCAATCTCCTCGTCCTTACCTCAACCCTTGAGCCCCTTTCATCGTATTTTCTTCCTGTCCCTCTTTGAGGAGGGGGAGTGAGAGAGCGGTTGTGGTGGAGCTCAGCTGCCCACCCGAGTAAAACCATCACAGGAGCCCATTAGCCTGGCTGAGTGCTGTCAAGAACAGATGCAAACAGAGCAGGAGAGGGGTGAGCAGTATGGCAATACCGAGCTCCAGTCTGCAGCTGGGAGACTTTCTGACACGGAACCTTTATGTTGGTGTGTGTAATAAGGTAAAATGACATATGCAAAGAATTAAGGTGATTTTAATGAGTACTTCCCCAATGAATGATCCTGACGAACCTAGAGGCAAATTTCAAATACTAAGGCATTAACACTGTTCTCTTCTAAGCTAGTGACTCCTTTCCTTCCAACATCTATATAAGTGCTGTGTGCTGCATATACTGTGGAGCTGTCGGTCTAGTGATGTCTTGTGGCCCCAGAAGGAATCAGGATCCCAGCCTTTTCACAAACACAATTAGAAGATAACACTTTCCACCTATCAATCCACACATCATCTCTTTCATTGAAACAATAGACCATATAGCATGAAATAAAACAAGTACCAGGATCAGTTGTGAAGGAAAGATGTCCAATTTGCTGAGAGGTGATCTGCTAGAAGTCCTTGTTTTATAGCAGAATCAACAAAGCATCTTTCCTTGAACATCAGTCAAGACTTTCCAGTACAGATGAATAAAGCTGAGAGTGAGTTGAAAACAACAACCTGCTGTCAATGGGGGAGGTTGAATCTTGGCCAGTTCGTACTGAGCCTTTGAAGGTTTGATCCCAGTTTTCCTCAATTTGCCTTGTTTTACTCCGAAGGTACTGCTGCTTCCGCCAAGGCCCGGCCTGGAGCACCACCCATGAGATGGTGTCATTCCCTTGGTCACAGGGACATTGGGCTTCAGGAGGCAAAATGAGACATGCCTCATCAGAAAAGGATGCCCAGAAGGGAGCCTGGAAGCACCTGGAAGCCAAGGTGCTGCTTGGCTACCCAGCACCATGCAGGATGGTCTCCATTGGGTGATCGGAGGTACCACCATGGCTGTTTGCAGTGCTGGGATGAGGGAGGGTTGCAATGCCAGTGAGCCTATGGAGATCAGAAATAGTGTATCAGAAGTAGCTTGTATCAGAAAGAGTGTGGCCAGAAGGACTGGGGAATTGAGTGTCCCTCTGTACTCACTATTGGTGAGACTGCACTTTGCCTGTGGTGTTCAGTTTTGAGCCCTTTAGCACAAGAACGATATTGGGTTGCTCTAGCATGTCCAGAGAAGAGCAACAGATCTGGTGAAGGGACTAGAAAAAAAGAGTTATGAGGAAAGATCTCATGGTATATAGTCATATATATCTTATATATATATTCTTTCTCATGGAGAAAGAATTGCAGTGCACAATGGCACTGGTTTCCTCTTGGAGCACCTGGAAACATGGACTGCTGCATGTCCCAGATCACAAGGGATGCTCTCTCCACCTTTGCTTTCTATCAGTATAAGCAGCTGAAGAGGGATGTTATTTTCTGGAATGTGAGTGCTACAAAAACATCACCAGAATATTAAACCTAGTAAGAACAGGGAGGGCTATGAAGTCTGATGTTATTCAACTATTCTGTGGGGCTTATCTAGAAATGTCACACAAAATGCTGAGTGAAAATGGGATATTGTATCCCCCAACAAATTCCATTATTTTAAACTCTGGTTATTACATCAAGTCAAAGATGAACAAGAGAAAGGTCAAGATTTTTGCACAAGGAAGTTCAGAAATGTGACTACAGACCGTTATGGGGAGCTCCCTCATCTACCATGGCAATCCATGCCCAATGTCCAGCTGATGGACTAAGAGGCACCTCCAAAGGATGAATCCTCTCACCTTGAGGCAGATGTCCCGGACAGCTGAAATACGCCCTTGCGGGCTCCATGCCTTCCCTCCACTGATAGAAAAGGGCACAGGGCTGGTTGGCATAAACCCAGCAATGACAGCAGTCAAGGAAAAGGAAAGCCTTGTCCACAGGTTTTCTGTAGTTCTTCCATCTGATTTTTCCTCCATTTCCCTTCAGCTGGCCTCCTATTCAAAGGCAACCATGTAGTGCAGAGCTGTTCCCTCTCTTGATCTTCTGTTATTTCTGGGAGAGGACCAGTCATTTCCATGCTGTGATAACAAAAATAAAATAAAATAAAATAAAATAAAATAAAATACTTCTACCTAATAACATTTCTGGAAGCACCTCGTTGCTTTCCTTAATTAGGTACACTCAGGATGTCTTGCCATTGTAGCTAAACCCCTGCAAAGCACGAACTGCCCAGTCCAGCTGGTAGATACTCATAGCTACCTCACATTTATTCAGCCCAACTCCCAAAGCGAAACCAGCTTTGCAGTTAGAGTAGCTATCCACCAGTCTGTTTATTGCAGAATAGCTCATCTAAGTGCTGATAGAAGAAGTCTTTGATTACCAGTGTATTCAGGGGAATTTAAATTCCAATTGAAGTAATTAATTCCTTGTCCACTACAGACAAAATACAGTGCTACTAGAGATTGGCAGTGCATGGAAGAATATTTTCATTAAAAACTGAATATACCCATTTACCAATTTTAATTAGAGTGGCATCATTTGCATTCCTAGAGTTAAAGGCCTATTGGTATTTCTGGTATAAATAGGCATTTATCATAACTTCTCAGAATGCATTTGCACTGAGATAGAACATGACGGGATGTATTAGGTTGTTTTTTAAATGTGTTTTTAAATGTTAATTTAATACATTTTCAGTGTAAGCACAAAATTGAGCCCAGCTCTGAGAGGAATTAAGTGTTCCTCCTGTAGAGTTGTGTTGTATTAGAAAATCCTTTTAGCATTAACCAAATGAGTTTCCTGCCCTGAAAAACATTTTCTGAGTTTTCAGGTGTTTTTTTTTTTCTTTTTTTGTCCCTGCCCTTTGTATCAGGATGAGGCCAAGACCCTGCCAAAGTTATTAACATCAACAAATACCAGGAGAAAAATAAGCCTCGCCTTAAAGCAGCTAGTGAATGCCAGCATTTGAGGGCCAGGTTTTGGCAGATTCAGGCAAAAAAAGCAACAACCCTTACTTCTGATCTTTTGCTCGCTCAGTTCACAGCTCACTAAGCTGTTTCGGGCTCACTTCACTGCTTCTTGTGCTGGCACATCCCGATGTTGCCCTTGGTGTCATCCCTCAAGATCCTCTTTACTTAGCGTCTCAGCTCTAGCTTTATACAGAAATTTCACCTGTAAACTGTTTCCCCAGCACCTCAGCATTTGCAGCCAGACAGAGCCCCATACTCCCCTGTGCACACCTTGGGAAGCTTATGTATGCATACCTCTCTGCAAGTGACCTTCCAAAGAGATAAGAAATCCTATGGAACTGTCATTTCTGCTCCTTTTCTTCTGCACAAACCCACTACCCCGTTATCTATTCAATTTGTATGAGCAGTAAAGAGAGGCCATAATTATTCATGAGCCCTGTTATGCCAGATCCTGCGAGAGAGTGTCCCAGCCCTCAGCGTGCTTGTGAGCAGAGGCTGTAAAGCTTCGCTTACGACTTAAATGCCTCGGTTTTGCTCACGCATGCTGATGAGTATCCCTGTCCCCACTGCACTGAGATACTGGCTGTGAAGTAGTCAGCTCCAGAGAGCAGGAAACTGGCCTCCGTGGAGCACAGGGGTGTGTTGTGCCATGTCCCTGCCTGGGTCTGAGCAAAGATTGCTCACAGAGTCACAGCCCCAGCATGAAACCACCCCTGAGCTGAAGGGGTAAAGTCCGAGCAGGGCAGCAGAGAGAGGCTGAGGAAAGCCAAATTGGTCAGGAAAATGGTCCTTCTTCCCTTCACACATCGGCTTGGCAAACATGGTCACTCAGGGTGTCATTTAAGGGACACCTTCTTTGGGACTTTTCAAACATATTTATTAGACAAAAAAAAAAAAAAAAAAAAAAAAAAGCCATAGCACTGCATCACTCCCAGCAATATTGGTGACTTTTAAAAAAAGAAATAGCAAATGCCTCTATTTACTAAGTGATAAACATGCAAATTAAAGTTCGGGGGTTCTTCTCAGGCTTGCGAGAAGTTGTGAGATATTTTTCTCACTCCAGATATAACCGTAACACACTGCTAATGTAAAGCAACTTTCTGCTACCCATGCTGATTGTCAGATGCACACCAAGCCTTCATTATCCCCACTGTGCTACACTCACAAATCCCAGTGCTAAGAACTGGGAGACAACAGGGACATATCTTGGATTCCAATGAGCTATAAAGCATGGCTCAATCGAGTAAGGGCCTGAGAGATCACCGTGGGACAACTTCTCTTCCATTACCAGCTTCTACATGTAAGTTATCTTTGGCTGACACTGCCCCCAGCTTTGTCAGCCTGGACACTGCTCAGCTGCTGTGCTCTTGTGGTGGCAGCTGAGGCAGCGTGATTTTAGGGATCCACCACCAGCTGGTGAGGATGGCAACCACCAAGCACATACCCCGAGGGCACCCCAAGGGCACAGCACCACGAAAGATGGCTGCATAGCATGATACACAAGTAATGGCTTTGTTGCACCTCTGGCTCCATTCCCTCTGTTAAATGAAGGGTCTGATTTGACACCAGCACTCGCTGCCTTGTGAGCAATCAGATGAGTGAATGGGAGCAAAATAGTGCCGGTGTTTGGGTTTTCCTGCTAGAGTAGCCACCCCGTGGCTTGTCATATTTGTGTCATATATCAACCACAAAGGTCACCTTCTAGCCACGTTCCTGGTCTCAAGAAGCTCATCTTGAACTTGGCAGACGAAAGCTTGGTTGGCAGCATGGAGCTGAAAGGGCTGTACTGGCAATTCACAGCAACTTGTGAGTAACATGAAGAGTGAAGTGCAAAAAAAATCACATTATTAATCTGCCTTCTGAACAGAAGGGGATGACAGAGTCAGAGATGGTCACAAAGGTACCGAACATGGGTGCCTTGTTCAAGTCCAGTAAAAGTTGCAGAAAAGAACAAATTGTAGTTGAGCAAGGAAGTAGCAGCAGCACGCACCTGAAAGTTATGTAGAGTCTGATGAAAACATACATGCGAAATGCAGAGTGGGTGACAGAGTGGTATGAAGAAGGAAACAAAACCAGCTTGCATGAGAGACAAACCCTCTCCATCCCCATATATTTTACTTGCAGGGTGAGATCCCCCTGAATGTTAATAGGGAAGATATCCTCTGCTTTAACTGAGATTGCTAAATGATCAGCAACACCTTTGTAGTATCACATTAAAGCAAAGGCAAGTGATGATCTTGCTTAAATATGAATGAATAAATGAATAAGTAGCTAGGTAGGCACAAAAAATAAATATTAACCTCTAAGAATCTGTTTGTTTTGTTTGTTTTCTGATTACCGTTTAGGCAACTGTAAGATACTAATTGGTGCAGCCTTTAAAGCAAACTGTCCTGCTAGGAACCTATGAGTGTTACTAAGGTTGCTTATGCATCTATCTCCTTGTCTGTATAGGCACATCAGTCATTGCAGAGGAGGTTGTATCATTGGCTGTGCCATGCGAAAGAGCTGGCTGTGGGTGAATTTTGGAGGTATTTAAAAATGAAAAAAAAAAAAATCCTCAGGGAACATAACGAGCAAGCTCCAGTTTTGCTCACAGTGGACTTCCATGGCTATTTGCTAAATACATGGCAATGCCTTGCATGGGCATCTTAAGCCCACTCGCTATGCATCTTAACTGCTTACCAGTACCCTTGCAAAGGCATGGAGGAGGAAAAAAATAAACAAACTGATTTTCTTGAACGTTTCTCTTTGATTTTCTTTTGTTTCTATGAGAGATGTTTTGTGCCATGCCAACAAAGCTGAAATGGATGGAGTGAAAATACCTAATTTTTAACCACCTTCCCAAATAAAAGCTCAAGAGATCCAGAACTTGGTTGGTAACACTAGAGAAAACTACTCACATTAGCTCTGCAATTTCTTTATTCACCAGCTCAGCTTGTGTTCATGGATGGAAACAACATGTTTTGGGAATAAAAATAAATAAATAAAAATAAAAACCTCATCCAGGTAGGAAGATGAAGCCTGAAGTGCATGTATATAATTACAAATCATTGTGTTGGCACTACTCCTTTTGTTTGCTAGCCATGATGGGCACATAGCTACGGGCCTCCTTCAGAGACCTCTCCTTGGCCTGCAATTGTCATCCTGAGAGCATCCCTCTCCCCCTGCTCTTTGTTCTCCCACTAGCAGCAGATCCTTTCAGAGCCTGCAGAAGGAGGCATCTGTGGGTGGATCTGAAGGCTGAGCGCATCCGCGTTGGAGTGGCCCGAGATGGCCGTGAAGGCACATTCATTTCTCCCTCTGTTCTGCTGCACTGCTCTTTAAAATGTTCTGTTACTCATACCCAAGGATTTACTACATTTTAATGTGCTCCTTCAAGATGTGCCAGAGCAGCTGACATCTTTGCCTATTTCCTCACCCTTCCTCCCAAAAGGAGGGCTGAGCTAACTCCCTAGGCTGTTCCCACCCAGTGGAGCAGGGAGAGAAGGTAAACCTGGGTATGAAATGCCTCCATCAGCAAAAGGGGAGGTGAGGAGAGGCTTGTCCTGGGTGGAGCTGTCCTCACACAGTAAGAACACAGGCACTGCAGGGACTCAAAGCCAAAGTCCGTGCCTCCATCCCAGCGAGGCAGCCAGGGCCCTTGAAAAGTCCAACCCCAGGGCTTTTACCATTCCCACGTAGGCGTCATCAAATCAAAATGAGTGACTGGCTAATACATCCTCCCAAAGTAGCAGGTGATATTAAATGAGATAAAGGCTCTGAATTTGGGTTAGCCATCATGCAAAGCTAAGATAACTGGAAGTGCTGTTTCTATAGCCAAAATCTGAACAATGTGTATATAACTTTTATTTATTTATTTTTTAAGTTAAAAATGCTGCTGTAACTTAAAAGGAAGTAACTGGTTGCTGTGCTTTGCGCAGCACTGTTTGCGGCATCATTAAATGTCCCCTGAAACCTCACTATGGGAAAGTGGATTTAGCCAAGGCCCATTCTGAGCCCAAACTGCTGTACAAAATTGCCTGCTTTATTTGTACAATGGTGCTTAAAATGTTCAGACCTCAGTGCTTCAAAGCAGGCATCCCTCTATTTACATTCCTAAATTAGAGTACGTTTTTATTCATGACTTGCTTACCTGCAGCAGACAGATTGTGGTGTTCATATGACCCATCCCATCCTCTCTCGAGGGAGCTTGCAGTAATTAAATATTCCCCATTTCCAGCAGCACACAAAAACCTCTGTAATGCAGTCCTGGCACTTTTTGGCACAAAGTTTTGGCACTTCAACTCAGCTATCTCGGCTGGCATCTAACCATCAGTCAGGAGCAGGAGGGGGGGCTTAAAAAATCCTCCTAAATATTTATACAAAGTTAAGCAATTGCTCTTCTTGTTTGTTTGTTTGTTTTATGAAAACTAAACATTGGAGTCAGTTGGGAGGGTCAAGTTATATGAGTATGCTAAGGGATTATACTACTCTGCAAACAAAGGAGAATATAAAGTACTTAAAGTATCTAAAACATATTTCAGAGATAGGAAGAGATTATTTCTCTTGCATGTTTGCCCTATTATAGAGTCATTCACCACTGCGCACTTGGTGCCCATTGCAGAATTTTTCCCACTTAGGCCCCTGTGTAGGTAGAGATGTTTTTGCAGTTCACTGAAGAATCAGGCAGCTTTGAGATATCACTTGAGATACGAAGAGGTGGCCTCCTCCACCTCCCCTGCTTCCTGGGGCTCCCTCCTCTCCTGTGGGCCCCAGGGAGATCTCCTGAGCTGTGGTGGTGCTCACTGGGATGTGTTTCTTCCCTGCCAGCTCCTGCACACCTCAGCTCATGCTCTTCCTCCTGGACTGAGATGTCAACATCTTCTGCTGCAGCTGGGCTGTGGCCAAGGCTTTTCTCTCTTGTCCTGCTCATGCTGTTTTCAGGCTGGTGTTTGGACCATGGCAGATAAATACATTAAAAGCTGTCAGCCATGAGCTGCTCCTGCTTCTGCTGAGCAGTTCCAACACATTCTGCTGCCCAAGTTTTAAGTATTGCCACACAGAATTTGGCCAATGGCACTGAAATCACTTTTACTATCTCCTGATGTTGACTTTGTGTTTTAGGACACAGGTCTCAGGATCATTTTAGTCCATTTGTGATTGCACCTGAGATGGAGTTAGGACCTTCTGGTGCCATGTAAATGCAAGAGACTGATGGGAAACTCGTGTGGTCCATGAATGCTGGACCCCGGCTGCTGAGGGCATCTAACAGTGCTCACCACAAATGTGTAACATTTGGTCCCTGAAGCTGGGACCAGGGTGCTGGGTTCCTCCACCCACAGGTCCCCAAGCTGGCCAGGGAAAGCACCCAGCCACACAGGCAGGTTTGACTCAAGTGCTCTGGTCTGAGCACCAAGTTGGCTTATTGCCCTGATTTCAGCTGTGGGCAAATGGTGCGTACCCCTTTGTCCTTGTTATCACTTCTCCCATTTCTTGTCCCTCCTCTTCATCAGTCTTGAACCTCTTCTCCATTCATCTCCATGGGCAACCCTGCCTGAATTACCTCCTGCCCCTTGGTCCCAGTTTGGCAACATCCACACCCAAATCTAGTGTATCTGATACAGTACAGTAGGCAAGCTGAGCCGTATATTCGGTTACTAATATGGTGTTGCAAGGTTGTGCTCCCAGCAGCGTTCACATCAGAAGCAACTTTGTTCTCTGACACAAAAATTAGCACACAGGGCAGTCCTTTCTCTCCTTGGTCGGGAAAGTGCTGCTGCTAATGAGCTGCTGGGTGCCCCATGGAGGCAATCACAGGGGAAGAGGTTTATTCTTCTTTCTTTGCAGCTGCACACCCCTGAAACAGAAGGTATGGAACTATAAATATTGTGTAATTGAATCTTACTTGATGTACTGTATCCTGCCAGTGGCACTGCCTTTTCTCCCAGCCACATATCTTTCAGCACTTGCTGCCGTGATTCCACATTAATACCCCGCCTGCTGCTGGAATGTGCTCTTGCATCAGCAGGTCCTTCCAGCAATAACACTATTAAAAATAATGAAATGTCAGGTTGTGCTACTGTGCATCTAGATCCATTATGGAAAAGTGCTTCAGGACCATCACAGCCTGAGCCAGTCCTCCGTTGAGCTTTTGGAGGCGTAAGGTGCAGACAAAGACATTCATGTTTTTAAAAAGCACCTCAGTTCCTTCCACGGCTCACCTCTGTCTGAGCGGTGCTCTTCCAGGAGGATGTTTTGGGCAACCTTTCAGTGAAAGAGAAACTGAACAGATCTTGTTTTACTGATGGCCCTCATGTCAGCAGACAGAACCTTTGTTATTTTTATCCATCAGAAATGTGTGAATTCAAACAAAAAATAAAGGAAGTTGGAGGCTCTAGAAGGAATAGACCAGCACGGGATTTCAGAAGATTGGGGTAAACAGATCTAATAATGTAGGAAAGAAAAAAACTAGTGGACACTACACAGTACATTTCAAGTACTGTTAGCTACATTGTCAGAGAGACTGAAAATGTCCTGTCATTACAAATTGCCACTAGAAATAGAGGCAGGTCTTGGGGAAAAAGAACGAAATGATGCATAAGATAAGGAGTACGTGGAGAGCTGGGTAGTACATACTGGTACCTGGAATTTCTCATGCAACAAATATGTTTGGATTATATCCAGATGGTTTAGCTCGATTGCACAGAGAAGTTTATTTCCATTTATATTATTCCTCTCTCTGGGAATTCTCCACCTGCCTCCTCCATAAAATAACAGACCAAATGAGATGAGCCTAAAGGAATACAGACTAGAAGAAAATACTGCTTGGTAGTGATGGGGTGTGCAATAGCTGCAGGATGCCATGCATAAATGTCTACCCATTTCATTAGATTTTAGCCAGGGCTGGTGTTATGAAGAAGGCATGTTTGCTTCTCCCCATGTGATCCCATAGCACCTCTGATCATGAGGGTGCCTGGGTTGTATCATTCACCCATGTGTTGTATTGAACAATCCCACAAGCCCATAAATTGTGATTGTAAATTACATACTCTGTTTTCTCTAGGAACAGAGGGGAGTAAGACCAAAGGACCAAGTGAGGGCCCTGAAGGAGACAAAGCTGTCATCTTGTCAGTGATTTGACCGAGCAGCCACTCTCAGCAGCTGGGATGCACCCGACATCCCCTGCAGGGAATTGGGCGACCACCAGCAACAAGTGCTGTGCAAAACAAATGTGCCATGCATGCTTGAGAAAGACACGACCCATAAAAACCACTGTTCCCAACAGCAGCATATCCAAAATAGGCTCTGCCGTGCCAAATAGCTTGCAGAGAGAAAGTGTCTGCTTCACTGGCTGGGACAGTGCCATCAAGTGGGACAGCAGTGGCTTCTTGTGTGACCCAGCAGTAGAGAAGTTACCTATCTGGCCAGCCAGAGCTGTAAGGACGTGAAGGATTTATTCACTTAATTGCTTGCAGCTGTTGTCCTAAAACACATTCTCTAAAACTCCACGTACCTCCTTGGCCCATAAACTTTCCTGCATGTTTAGATCCTAATGCATCTTTGATTGTTAGAAATAAAATCCTGTTATTTAGTGAACCTGTCACTGGGCAATGACACCTTTACTCTGTTCCAGGTAGATAATGGAAAATGCTATTAAGTATTTGCTAAAGAAAGGATGGGAATAGAAGAGCGCATGTCTGACCGGAGATGCTCTGCACAAGGGTGTGATGCAGCACACGCCAGGAAAGTTTTCTCATCAACTTCAGCAGGCTTTGGGTGCAACTGAAAATCATGCTATAAAAGTGTCTGAAAAGACTTAAATCAAGTTGCAGTGACTGAATAGAATGTCAGACCGAAACAAAATTGTGGCCGCTGAGTATCATCTTCTTTTCATCTTCTCATAAACCCATGCTGAGATACATCCCTATTAAGGGATCGCACTGTCCCCACCTCCATTTATCACCCAGTTCAACATCACTGTTTAACTGTTTGGCATTGGCAATAGGAGAGTTATCAAAACACATCCCAAGTCAGTGATGTATCCCCGTTACAGCCAAGCGAAGAACCATACAACATGCCCGAATAACAGCTGAAGTAAATATTTAATCCACAATAACAGAGCACACTGCAGTGTAAAATTTGAATTCATCACAGGTGTGCCCTCAGTAGCTGGGATAGATACAAAAGATATTATAGATAAGCTGCAAGGTGTTGCCAAAATGTGTCAAAGTTTTGGGGCAGTTTTTTGAAAGAAAGAAAAAAACATCAGTTGCATAAAGCTTTTATCTTGGAATATTTCTTAAGCTATAGCTATTGCCTACAATCAGCTTTATACATGCTTTATTTTGTGTGGTCAGCGTGAAACTGATGTGTTTTCTCACCACTTCAACCACTTTTTTTTTTTTTCTTTTCTATGTAACTTCTGTGCATTTAAATTTTGAATTATAGCAGACTACAACCATTTGCTCAGTGTCTCCACATTTTATTTTATTTTTTTTTTAATCGGGCTGATAAAATACAGACTTTCAAGGTTTTAAGATGCTGTTTGGTGTCTTCCATATCTTGCAGTACGAAAGTCACCTAGAAGAATTTCATTGTAGTGGTTTGTCAAAATATCACTGATTTTCAGAAAAATAAAAGTTAAAAAGAAGTTATTCCATCACTGTACTATATGACTAAATATTATACTTAGGCACACACCTGCTTTAGCAGAGTTCTAAGTATGCTCAGATACAGTACTCACTACACTGGAATCTCTCCACACATGTAAAGCCATTGAAGAAATTTGGTATGAAATTTGAATGAATTTATAACAAGCCTGGAGTTTACTGACTGTTTGTAGTTTAAGAGGAGTAAATATTCCAGAAATGGATAGTCATCATAAAATGAGTTTGTAAGAGAGATCTTGCTCCAGTTAATTTATTGCTATAAAAATGTGGGCTAAATTTAAGCTTGCCTTTTCATCCTCAAGTTATTTGTAGCAAAATTAAAATATAATTTTATAATTAAAGTAATTCACAAATGTCTGGTCAGGCACTGGGACAGACTCCCCAGGGCAGCGGTCACAACACCAAGCCTGCTGGAGTTCAAGAAGCTCTTCGACAGTGCTCTCAGACAGAGGGTCCTGACCCAGCAGTTGAACTTGATGATCCTTGTGGGTCCCTTCCTCCTCAGGATATTCTATGATTCTAGGACTCTATGAATTAATTTTAGATGCCAGTTAAATAAGAAATATATAGTCCTCCATCAAGAGTACTCTGTGTTTTGTGCTTGATCACATTTTAATCAACATCAGGGGCTTTTAGCAATTTCAGAAAGGTGTCCACAAAAATGTCTTCTGTGATAACACGCATGCTATTGAAAATCCAAATTTCAAGTGCATTCATGTGGAGTTTAGAAGACCCTTAACTACAAGTATATATTTTTCACATCTTTTTCCAAATCCAAGTGCCAGGAAAATGTATAATGTCCCATCAACTTCCCATCTCTTCTAGAAAGCCCTCCATGCCCCCAGTGTGGAGGTGTGAATCCCAAAGGTGTGATTCAGGGGAGATGGAGCTTGCGTACAGTACAGCACAATGCAACCAGGTTGGCTGCAACCAAGTCAAAAGCCTGTGACAAATGTCAGCTTTGGTGAAGCGTCGATTGGGATATATCATACTAAGATGTTGCTAAAGCATTAACCAAAGCAGATCCCCTACCAGCCATGCACAGTAAATGAACTGCCTGCACAAGCATGAGCTGCTGAGGCTGGGAGGAGGCTACAAGATGAACAAGTCTGCAAAGCAGCAGAGCGACAGCGACGGAGTAAGGGTGACATTTGCTGAGCATTTACCAGTGCCACTGATGGAGATGGAAAGAAAGCACCCAGAGCAGGGCACGCCTGTAAGCTGATGCATAATTACTTTGACCATTGTGTAAACGAACAAGTCTGAGAGGGGCTTTGCCCCAGCTCAGCAGAGCTGGAAGGCTGCGCCTGTGCCATGTCACTGTCATTTTGTTCAAAGAAAGACGACGCTGATGGCACCAAGGCACCAGAGGGTGCAGCACCAACGCGGGGACAAGTGAGGACCCCAAAGCCACAGCACAGCAGTGACCTGTTTCTGCCTTCTTCTTGCTGAGGAATAAGATCCTGCCAAGCTTTGAATTTCAGCAGCTTTTATTAGGACAGTATTTTTGAAAAGGGCAGCTATGCCTCTCCCTGCAAATGTATCATCTGTTTATCCTTCAGGGCCCTAGCACTCACTACTTCTGACTGGGGACCACCCATGGCAAACATCGGCCTGGCAGCAATTCTGAGAAGCTCAAACATAAAAATACACAGCATTTATACAGGCATTTTTGGTATCTTCTATCAGCTCTTAACTGCAGAGTTTAATCCAAATTAAATGAGGATGCTGTTGTGTTGGGTTTTTTTGTTTGTTTGTTTGTTTGTTTTTAATTTGCTTTTGAAGAGTAATTGCAGGGCAATTACTGGGCACAAATAGATCACTTTTTCATAGAAGACAAAAAAGGATCATATCCTTAGGAGGATGGACTGTGTCCTGAGCCAGGGAAAGACGTAACTTTGAGAGAAGGACTCCAGTGAGCCCAGGGGCCACCTCCTACAGCACCTCATCATTTGACTGTAGCCAGCACAAGGTGCTTCAGAGGGCTGCAAGAGCCCTGAAAGTGAGTGTTTGGATCCCTCTTCTGCTGAAGAAGAACTTGCTTCAGTGTAGGCAAAAGTAAATCTGGGGTCACGTGTTTGTGAGTGATGTCGAGACATGGTGTAGAGATAGGTGGCTGGGTGCGAGCAGCCTGGAGAGAAATGGCACCTCTGGAACCTGCTTCTACAACATTTCTTTGCCCCTTTCTAAACAAAATCAATCTGACTGATCAGCAGTGCTTTTATTTGCTAGAAAAAGGCAAAGCAGCTCAGATTTTCCCCTAGCTAGGATTTGATAAGGCATGCAGAAAAGAGGTTCTCAATCACTGCTAGGTCACAACTATGGGAATTACTCAAAAGGGGTGAGATTCATTTCACCTCACTGTACGCATCTGAACGTTAATCACCTCCATCTAAGCCAGTCACCCTGGGCTCGCTTCAGACTCGCTGGAGAGAAATGGGCACCTCCAAAAGGCAGCTCATTTCACCTCCACGTAGATGTCCAAGATGGATGAGATGAGTTGCCTTCTGGAGGTGTCTATTTCTCTCCATTAACTATATGGAGAGCCTGAGGTGACAAGTTTGCATGCAGATGATTAACTTACAACGTCAAAAGCTCAAGGCAGACAAATCCCACATGCAGGGCATTAGCATTTGAGCACTCAGCCCCGCAGACAGAAGGGAGGGGATTATGGAGCACGCTGCCAACAGCCACTCCATTGGCTCCTTCCACCTCTGCAGAGATGTACCTGGTGATATTTCCAATGATCTCCTAGGAAAGAAGCAGCAACCTGACTGCAGAGAAAGGATTGTGAAAAGGCAATACGTCAAAGAAAGAGTAGGTATGTGTGTGCAGGTAGCAACTAGCCAGCAATTCCCTGTTGGATTGTTCCTGTCCAAAGTGGCATGGCTCGATTTGACCATTTATATCTGAATGCTCCTGAAGTGAAGTAAGGGAGACTGTGACAAACCCACAAAAAGATTTGATTATACTGCATCTCCTCCTGTATCTGCAGCTTTGCTGTAATGGAAGCGTGGCTGGGTGAGCGAAAAAAAAGCTCATCAGAAATGCAGGTCCATTTTCATGGTGATGGCTACTATCCAAAAGGAAGTAACTCAACGTGCCCTCTGTCATGCACTTACAGGTATGCCCAGGAAACCACAGGCCAGGTCTGAGGAGCACTGCAAGAGATGGTCCAGCTGTGGTGACACCTCCCTGCCCCACTAGCTGTCTCCAGCCTCTGGGGGCACGCAGAGCCCTTTCATTGCCATTCAGAGCTGGGCAGCTGAGGCACAGAGAGCTTACAGGACTCAAACTGGGCCACGCATGCTGAAAAGCAGAACCCACCTCTCCCAAGCACCAGCCTGGTGCCATAATTACTGACTAATCCTGCCTCTGTAGCCTGTGACAAGAACAGTTTTTGGCAGTCATTCCAGCTCCCTTAACAGTCACATGAAATTAATTTAATTATTAAAAAAAAAATAAAGAATAATGGGATTTAATTGACTTAATATGAAGCTTTCTGGGCTGTCACTCCACTCAGCTTCAGATCAGCTTGTACTCATTCAGCTGTGAGTGACTGATGTTTGTGCGTTTCATTAAGGGACCATTGTCTTCCTTTAAATCCTTCCTTCCATGCTTTGTATTTGCATAATGTTGCTTTTATTTTTCATGTCTATGTTTATACTGCCAGGCACCCTGGCCGGAGGGCTCTCCATGTGCACGTGATGGATGCAGCCACCTCCTCCTGCTGGAGGTTTGTCCTACCTGTGGCTGCGGTGTGGTGGGGGGGACGGGAGGGGATGTGGGGTCACTGCCTGGGCTGTACACCAGAACAGAGCTGTGCCGTAGTTTGTTTTATTCAGCCGTGGACGTGTCACAATAAATACTACAGCTAACAGGTTTTGTTTGTCTTACCATCATGATGATGGCCCCACTGAGGTTTATGGCCCTGTTAGGGCTGGTACTGCGTGAACACACAGCAGCCCTCCCCTAAGTGGGAGACCTCAGGAACTCTAGAGGACGTCCTGGGCAGAAATTCTCTCCAGAAATGATGACCACAAAAAAAAAAAAAAAAAAAAAAAAAAAAAAAAAAAAAGCTTGAGAATTTAATTCGCTTGTTGTTCAAAATTTGTGGAGGATATGAAAGCCGTGATTACAGAGACCTGGGCATTTTTGCTCCGTGTCATCTTCCACTCCCATTGCAGCCCAGGGAGCCCTCCAGCAGCCTCAGACACGTTTCACCAGAAAGCAGCGGAGCAGAAGACCTCCTTCTTCCTGAGGTAAAGCAGGAGAGACGGGAACAGAGGCTTTGTGAATGGGTTTTAAATCAGCGCCACTCCACATTCAAAATATATATATAAATATTTCTAAAGCTGTGGGAAATGACACGATCCCTGGATAGAGACAACTTCCTTAGACAAAGCAGAGGCGCCTTCACCTCTCTCCACTCCCTATTTTCCCAGCACCTCGCTCACCCCTCCTCACACAGAAAACCGGCAGCCTTCTAGCCCTCCCGTCTCATTCTCACCCCGACCCCTCGCTCTGCGGGGAACCTTCCCCAAACCCCCGGGCACCCCAGGCTCTCCCCGCGCCCCCGGCGCCGGCAGCGGCCGGCGGTGCCCCCTGGCGGGCGCGGAGGGGCTCGGGGGCGGCGCCGTGCCCCCGGCGGTGCGGAGCGGCTGCGGAGCGGCTGCGGAGCCGGTGCGGAGCCGCCGCAGGCTCCCCGCAGCCCGGCCCCCTGCCCGTGTCCCCCCGCCCCGAAGCGGCCGTGCGCGGCGTGCCGGCCCCCTCCTCCGCCCGCCGATAAATCCCCACTGCCGGGGGGGGCAGCGCCGCACTCGCGGCTGACGGGCTGAGGGCAAGAGGGGGGACACCCCCTGCCTGTGTGTCCCCCCCCAAAAAAAATATCCCACTTCCACTCCGGGAGAGACCTCCGACCAAGAGGGGGAGCGGAGCTGCTGCTGCTGGAGCGCAGGTGAGTGCCCGGGGGTGTAGGGGTGGGAGGTTGTGGGGTGTAGGGGTGTTGGGGTGGGAGGTTGTGGGGTGTCCGGGGGGCACTGCAGGGGAACAGCCCCCTCCTGACAGCGTACTTATTGCCGAGTTTTCCTCCGTGGGCTTGAGACGGTTCCCATTGGGGTCCCAGCATGGGGCAGGTGGCGGTGAGCATCCCGCAGAGCATCCTCGGTACCCAGTGCTGCTTCAGGGCTCTGTTGGGCTGTCCGGGTGTCCCTGCTCGTTGTCTGAGGTGCTGTGAGTCCCTCTCTGAGATGCATCGCCCTTTTCTTTCAGTGCACGGAAAGGGCAGCTCCCTGCCCTCGCCTCCACAGGTTGGGGCTGAGTGGCTGGGAGATGCGCAGGGCATGGGAAGTGTCGGTGATTCCCGGCGCTGAGCAAGGGGCATCGTGCTCCTCACTTCAGGGCTGGAGCTCCGGGAAAGTGAAATACAGCTGTTGGGCTGCCTGCCTACCTGTTAGTCCCTGTGGCCCCAGATGTGCAGCAGGTGGAGCAGGGATCTTCCCTTGGTCACAGATGGAGTGAGAGGTCCTTGAGAGCATGTAGAGAGAGACCGTATGGGACAGAGAACAGAGCTCATTTGTTTTAGTGTTTGCCATTAACCTCTTGCTCAAAATCATTGATTCGGGTCCACATCCCTTCTAACTATCCAGCTGTTGAAAGCATGAGGCATTTCATCTGCATTTTTATATTTCCTGATGCTTGGGAATCCTATTTTCAGAAATTTTCAGTTTTAAAAGAACAAAGCTGGAATGGGTATGCACTCATATACTACAAAACCCAGGGCTCCAGGTGAAAGAAAAAAAAAAAAAAAACAAAAAACACCAAATATTGCAACTCTGATGGTATGAGAACTGCACTACTTTCCCTTAGAGAAACACGTACGTATGGCTTCTGGCTAGCAAAGCCCGTGTTTAATGCTGGTGAGGGCTTAGGTGCCGCTGGCTTCAGTGGAATCACTCAGTGGCTCAAGGCGAACATGTGCTTTTGTGCTCTCCCAAACCAGGGCTTAAGTCCTGTTTGAAAAGCATTCGCTCGGATGAATCAAGCTCATTCAGGAGTTCAATGCAGACCGAGTCAGGGAAGCATGGACTGAACGGCATCACCAGCCCCCCTGTGCAAGAGCTAGGAAATCACCAGTGCCCTGGGTTTTCCCTGGAAATGCAGACAACGACCTCATAGGAGCCAGCAGCCCTCCATGATCATGGGCTGGTTGTAGCCTATCTTTGCATTTCAGCCTTCTCTCAAACTTTGGGACCTAGGAGGGCAGCTCTTACATGAGCCATCCAACTTAAAAAAAAAAAAAAAAAAAAGAATCTTATTCAGTAAAATGATGATCTGCAATTATTTTACAATCACCGAACACACAGGTGATTGTCAGGAACCAAAGCACTTTCAAGCATTAAAAGAAAGAGAACATTATATAATTATGATGTCCAAAGAGTTATTCTAAATAGCTTGATTATTCTGCAAGGAACTCTTTGATTCCTTTAAAAATTAGAGAAAATTGTGCTTAACTGTTCCCTGTTTTTCCCCTCCTGAGGAAGTCCTGCACATGCTGAAATCACCTGTACTCCCAAGTAGCTTTTTTTTTTTTTTCAGGAAGTAGATAAACATGCCTGTGTTTGTACTTAAGATCTCCAAGGAAAGTTCCGAAGTACTTCTGCTTGTACTGCTATTTTAACAGCCTCGGGAACGATCAGGCACAGCAGAGGCAGTGCTGGTTCAGCAGCTCCGAGCTTGAACCTGGTGCTGTTGAAGCCTTGAAGCTTTGGGTTTTTCTCCTCTAAAAGCCACCAGCTTCACCAAGTGGCCACCTAAGGACAGTGGATATTTGTTTTAAATCTTGTGTTTCCCTGATCCTAGACTTTTGCTGAAACCAGATATCCAGGCAATTGCATGAGGATGTAGAAGGGGAACCTGGCAATTGCAGTTCTTCTGGTGGAGGGGTTTCGATTTAGCATAACCTCCCTGCAAGACTGATGTATTTAAGACATGAGGGTCCCTTCCAGAACAAAAAGGGAGCAGTCTTGTTTATTAAAAATTGAGAACAAGATCTCAAAGCAAACAGTGAGAAAAGCCTTAAATCAGTTCAAAGCTATTTGAAGTCGTTGATCAAACACTGGGAAGACACGATGATAAAGAAAAAGGTCACCGGGCCAAACTCATCTCCATGTAATTACATTAAGTCTGTCAAACTAATCCCTGGCCTATCTTGATGGAAAATATTATGCTGGTTCTTTTTAATCGAGTGACCAGTATATTAAACAGGCTGGCACCTGATGTCCACACAGGTATGTAAATATGCCTGCTTGCGAGCAGCCCTCATGAATTCAATGGGTTTGGCCTGTGTAAGGTTGACCACCTGCCCAGGGTTTTAGTTCTGCAAGCAGCCAGTGGATTAGCCCTTCTGAACCTCTTCTCATAGCTAATTTGATGCTCTTGACAGTCATGGCAGTAAGAAGTGTAGGGTCTCTGGGGGATGGGAAATTTGGCAGAGGCAGGTGAGGTCAGAATTTAAACGCAGCTGAGATGAACTGGAGAACTGATAAGCAGAAGGCCAGGTAGGAAGCACTTTGCTGAGCTGAGAATAATTAACTGCACAGGTATAGGAGGGGAAGCAGCTCACCCAGTAGCACTCTCAGAGGACTGCATCACACTCTCACAAGGCAGACATCTCACAGGGCTGCACAAGGGAGCTTTAAGGATTTGACCCTACAAAGCATGTGAAGCGCTTAGGTCCTGCAGCTCAGCGCTGTTGAAGTCTTGGCAGGAGTACTTGGCCATGGTGTCCGGTCTGGGCTGGGGCACTCAGCAGCCCTGAAAGAGTTACAGGAGGTTGTATCCCGGCCTTGGGTGGGAATTGGCACAGGTGACAAGAAGCTGCTGTGATAAAGTGAGATTTTTCCTTAGTCCTACAGTCAGAAAAGTCAAGTTGAGCAGAACTGTTTGGGGCTGTGAATCGCTTGGAAACCCCAGAAGCGCATTGATCAGCCCCAACATCCAACATCTGCTCACAGAGAATTAACAGTTTTCATTGGTGTTCCTTCACAGCCAGCATGAGAATGGGGGCCAAAATGCTAAAAGTCAGGCCATCCTCTAAAAGATGAGCTGTGGTCTGACACATGGCAGTCACAAAGGCTGTGGCTGTTGCCTGGGGCTTTCTGAGCTCCAGTTCCCCCTCTGTTGCCTCTTCTGGGTGGACCTTTTCTCCCAGATGGTGGCTTCTTGGGCTGCTCCACGTCTGCCTGCTCCCCCAGGTCCAGAAAAGCTCCTCCTGGCCCCACCACCCGTAGCTCCCACCCATAGCCAGGCACTCTCCAGGGACTCCCAAGACGATGCAGCTCTCCTTCTGTGTCTGTAAGACTTCCCAGATTTGGATGTCCTGAAGGGATATCATGTTGACTGATTCTAATTACTGCAGTAGTTATCAGTTTATGCTTATTTAAGAGCTGGAAGTCACAGAAGCCCAGCAAGGACCCCATTCCTGAATATGCATCTCAGATGAACTGGGCTCTGTTTGGAGGGGATGAACAGCAACTACCTGGTCCCCTGGGTTGGACAGCTGCTCTCCCCAGCATGGCCACCTGAGCCCTCCAACCGTCTCCCGTCCTTCAGATACCCTCTTTGTGTCTTTGGGCTCCTTGCCGTTCCCCATGCGGTGTCAGTTCTGCACTCCAGTCCAGTACAAATACACTGCCCAGCTCCACATCTGCCTTTTTTCTCTGTTTGGGAAGCAGGTGTTGTTTTATATTTACAATACAAGCAGCAAAAGAAAAAAAAATACATCTATGGAACTAACAACCTACACACTTGTTTATTTTCAACTAAACTTACTCCTCTCCACAAGCTATTTTTGATGGCTTTTCCCATTAATTTACTATTGGTTCTGATGTACTTTTTTTTTTTTTTTTTTTTTTTTCCAAGCAGGCCAGGCTATCTGCTATCACAGACAGAGTGTTACATTACATACTCTTTTTCTTTTCTTCACATTTTGAAATATCGAAGGATCAGTTCAGACTAGCTTTTAATAAAGAAAAGCATGCAAGTGGGGGCCAACGTAGCAAAACACTCTTGAAACGTGCTCTGTGGGTTGGGTCCCATTCTTATTCTGTCTCTGAGTGTCTTTCCTGTAGGAGAAGAGATTGAAGCCGAGCACATCAGTTGAAAGATACCATTCAGAAAGAGGTTTATGATCCTGTTTCATCAGGGATGCTTATGTGGAATTGCTGCCTGCCTGAAAGCACTGACTCAGAGCTCACATGTAAATTGCCAGTATAATTCCACTATTCTGTGTTTCACAGAATTGAATGTTTTGTGCCTTGCTTCAAGTGTTTTCTTGATGAAAATCTTTCAGTTTTCTCCTAAAAAGAGCTTTGTAGACAGTCTAACTGCAACCATGTCTCCATGAGTTGCAAACATGCAGCAACTGCCAGTCAAATGTGTGATAACTTAATTTCGAAATGGACAGCTTCATATCAACACCACTGTGTTCTTGCAGGGGTGCTTTAGAGTGATACCATTTCTCCTCGTATGTGTGAAGTTTTGCATGAAACTTAATATCTGTGCCGTGCCTTAACTTCACATCCTCTGTCCTTTGCATTAAACCAGAGGTGAATGCCCAGCAAGACCAATCATGGGAGTGGGTGACAGTAATACACAGGCATGATTCACACATATTTATACAGCCAATGAATTAATCTTGATCCATATATTGAGACACTTCATTATAACACTGAAATAACGTAACAAAGTGCTTCTCATGCTGTTGAAAGAGGGTAGGTAAAGTAATTAGCATCTAATTTGGAAACTAAGAGCAAGGTCTGAAAAGGTTCACACAAACAGGTGCACGCACTGTTTCTTTACCAGGTATTTTCCAGCCAATTATTCCAAACTTCTGGGGGTCAGAGCAGCATGTGCCTGCCCTTACCAGGATGAAGTGGTCTGGCTGGGTGCATCCTCTCTGCTCGAGGCAGCTCGCTGCGATGCTTAGGCAGGCATCCGTGCGATTCATGCCTTCATGAGTAGTGCAAGTCAAGTGTCCAACTTTCTCTTTTTACCACGACTAATGGTTTTGTTGCTGTTGCATTTCATAGGAGAGCACGGACTAGTCAAGAGGCCTCACAGAGCTGTAAATATTTGATGAAGCTGCTGGCTGGGGCTTTGTACAGCGTGAGTGTGAAATCAACGCTGTAAGACAGATAAAAATCAAATTATGCTGAGCATTATCTTGCTGAATTAAAAGCATGAATCAACACTGGTTTTGATCCCTGAGCTGAAACAAAAATCAGAAACTCCTGAATAATTTGACATGTTATGCAGTAGGGTCTGGTAGGGATGAACCACTCACCTGAGGGGTTATAAGCACACATCCTTGCAGTGCATGTACCAGCCTTTCTCTGGGCTGCGTCTCCCACAGCGCCTGCTGGTTGAGCCTTAGGAGGGCTTTCAGGCCATTAAAACATACAGTGTTCCTCTGAAAAACAGCAATTGTCATGCCCATGCTTGCATTCCTCCCGTGGGCCCTCAGAAGACACAGGGTAGAGGGGTGGTCTCCTTCGTGGATGCTATCCAGTTGTGTCAGGTAATGTGTGGCCACGAAAGGAAAAGCCCTCCTCTTACAGAGAAGAAAACAACATGAAAGGAAAAAATTGGAAATTCTTACTGTAGCACAAGAAATCCCCAAAGCACTATAATTTAGGCCTGGAGCCCTCTGTGAGAAGGTCTCCTGTGGTCGGCCTGCACTGCCTGGCTGAGCAGAGGTGGGCCGGGGGGGTCCGAAACGCTGCGACCACAGCTGGGGGTGTGGGGATGGGGTACGGCCCTAACTGCTCCCACTTGTGGAGAAGTTTGGAGCCAGACTTTAGGGAGTGTAATTTTCACATATTGTTAAAGAAGTGGAACAAGCCCTGCGTTTAACCTCTTGGTTGTGAAGGTCTGTGTCCTGAAGAGCCTGAGGTGAACTTTCTCTTCTGTAGGCACAGAAGCATTAGCAAAAGAGGTAGGAATCTTCCACTGATAGCAACGGGTGCCGGACTTAACACTTTTTAATGACAACATAATACAATTGTCACTTTGAAAAAGATACAGTATTTAGCATAAGTAGTTCTTTATGGGCTCCAGCTTATGATTTAACACATACACTAAGCTGCTAAAGGGAAATGCATACCAAAAAAAATAAAGCATTCATATTTTCACAACTATCTGATGATAAAAGAACTATTTTCAAACACTGTGCTAAAAAAAAGCAGAGGAAAATATTTGAAGTATCTGATACAGGAGGAAAAAAATAAATCATAAATAAAACCAGATCAGCCATACACAAAGGATTTGTGCACAGCCGCTTTTGAAGCAAATTGTGGCTGGGCAAGAGATGAGTATATTAGGATTTACTGGTGGAGGTGTTTGCAACTTTTTCATCTCGGGCCCATAGCATTGTGCTGTCAAAGAGCATCTCAAGGGTGTTTGGAAACTTACTCTGGTGCCTTTTCTGCTAAGTGTTCCTGTTAATAAGTGCTAGCAGAGAACCCTGCCTAACCCTGCTGATGTGCAGCCAAATGAAGGAGTGCAGAAATGAGGTGAGAAAGTCCTGGCCAAGCCCTAGGGACAGCCAAGCTCAGAGGGGGAGCGGAGGCTGAGGTTCTTGTGTTATAATAGCTTAGTATTATACCATCATTGCTTTGCATTACCGGAAAAGCTTAAATCTAGAGTGTGGGCAACTCCAGACGCCAGGTCCAGGGGAGAAGTAAGGACTTGGTCCAATCACTGCATGTGCTTTGGGGTTTTGTGCACATCCCTTAGGCACTGTAGACTTCACTGGAGCCAATCGATGTCTGGGAACTGCTAAGAACATAAATAAATAATTAATATCCTGTCAGATAAGGGAGAAAATATTACTTCAATGTATTCTACGCCTTGTGTAAGAGTTGGCTTTTCTGAAGTCCAATTTCTTGGAACCTGCTTTGCAGGGGGGTTGGACCCGATGATCTTTCGAGGTCCCTTCCAACCCCTACAGTTCTGTGATTCTGTGATTCCGTGATTCTTTTGTTTGCTGAGGAAATTTTCTTAAGGAACCTATTACTTATGCTATTATCCTTGTTTCTCTATACTTTGGGGAATTCAGCAGATGTCAATATAGCCAAGACAAGCTCCTTCCTAACCTATTCATATGTGAAGGAGATTTTCCAGGGCTGTATCTGTCCTGGCTGCCACTTGCTGGTACTTCTGTCCAGGCACCAGAGGAGGACTGGAAAAGTGTCAGGATTACAAGGGTGGTTCCTGAGCAGCCAGAGCCAGATGATGGGGAACAAACTGAGGGTTTGCATCCTTGAGTAAAACAGCTTCCCAAAACGAATGAAATCAAGTTGCATCTTCCTTCCATGCTTTCTGAGCACCCTGGGCTGTAACCAGCTCCTGTGCCAGAAGCATGGAGCACAACAGCAAGGAGCAAGCAGTAGAGTTGCTACCATACAGCCTTTGGTGCTTGGACTTCAAATGTAAACATAAAAGTAGGATAAAAATACAGAGGCTGGCATTTATGTCTTCTCTTGGTTTAATTTTTACAGTGCAGCTTAATTTGATCTTCTCTTTTGTTTTGTTTTGTTTTGTTTGATAGTGTACAGTGCATTCTAAACAATCATTTAATAAGATGTTCCTGGGAGGTTAAAAGCCATAGCAAAATAGTCCCTATTTATTGCTAGCTTTATACCTGAGAAGGTTGCAGGCTGTGAGCTGTGTGATGATTTTAATGTGAGGGTGGCATTTACATGGATAAAATTTCCATTATTTCATAACCATGCTATTGTTTTCTACCCAGGCATGCAGTGGGAATGGTTCAAGAGAAAAAAAATAGATTATAGTTCTTTCATAAATTATACTTTTGGCTGCACGTAATATCTCTCTTAACTTCTGTATTTATTTCCTGATATTGTTGATACAATAGTCCATTTTCAGAAAAATATGTTTTCTCTCTGGAACTGTTTTTTAAAAGTATCTTCTTCAACAGGCAAAGCATGCAAGTAATTTTATTTTGACTATTTTAAGCATAATGATTTTACATTGTTCATTCAACAATAAATATCTTAATGGACCTTTTCAAGTAACAGCATTTAAATAATTTCACTATCTAGTACAGCAGTACCAACACTGATCTAATTTGGGGCCATATTAGATAGAACATTTTAAGATGTTCCATGAGGCAAGAATTCTCGCATATATGGTTGAAACTGTGTACAGCACAAGGCTGAGCAATACTGTGTGATCTTGAAAATGATCCTGAAAATCAATCACTCTGAATTTTCAATTATGCTGGAATGTTTTTTGGCAGATAGAGATATATTTAAAAAAAAAAGAAAAGAGAGAGAGATGTTAGGGTGTCAAAAGAGCTTGAAATGTGCTATACGTGTAAAAGCCTGCCTTGGACAGTGAAGCCAGAAGATGGAAAGAAATTTGTCAGCAAGCTATGCCCACTAATAGGTGCTGCATCCTGTCCATCTACCCATCCCTAATATGATAGAGTTAAATTGCCAACAATTCTTTGATGATTCCTTGCATCTGACTCTGTATTGAAGCACCAACACAGAGATCTAGTCTTTGTTTCTTGTTGAACCAGCTTTGTCTTTAGAAACATACTTGGACAGCTGACTACTAGTGGATCTCAGAAATGGTGTCTCTTAACCTCGTTCCTTTGTCCTCTCAAAATTTGTATTAAATTTCTGTTTTGTACCTGTCAGGTGTGCTACAAAAAAATCTCAAACTGCTTATTTTGACAGTTTGTTTAGGCACAAATTTCAGTTGAAGTAATTTCCAGGGCACTTTCAGTCCTTCCTTATCTATTTGGGCAGGTATGTTGAAACAGTTGCTTACCTCTAGTGTTAACCTTCTTGTGCCAACTCTTGTCCCCATGTGCATTACCCTTTGCACTGAATTCACAAGTAGGTGTGGATGTAGCCAGCAACTTTGGAAAGAATCAAAGCACCTCTGATCATGTAGAGACTTCTACAGAGTCATCTGTAGGCTCTTCTGCCAAACCAATGTCATCCAGGCAAATATATATGCTTCCTAAAAATTGCATGTTCCTGACATCTCATTCCAAACATAGCCTTGCTGAGGAGAAAACCCTTTCACCTGGTTCTGATAGGGATCAAATGTGGGCTCTGTTGTCCAGAGCACGTCTTTTCTCTAGTTACTATAAATGTGTTTCTCTTGTTCAAATTGCTCCTGGGTCTACACCCAAGGAAGGGGTACGGGTTCGGTAGGAGCTCTTGCTGGTAACCTTCAGTTGGACCAGCCCTCTTCTACTCCCTAGGTGCCTCAGAGCAATGAGTCTTTCCAGGATGCCAAGACAGAATGTAAACCTAAATCTCTTCTGGTTTTCCACCCCTTTACAGATTTCTAACTTTGGTGGGACTTTGAATGACACCAGTATTGGTAAAGTGGGACCTTTCTCATTTTCCCCTAGTCCGATGGTGCCTAGTCACTCTTTGCAGACAAGCAGGAAGGCCACTTATTGCCATGTGCACTGGACCTGAAAGCCCAGCCCTGGGTAAGAGAAGACATGGGATCCCACACTAGGGCTGTGCTGGATAACCTTGTCTCATGGAGGAACCAGGTCACATCATCTCCTGAGCTCCCTTCCAGCATGGTGCTTCTAATGTCACTTAGCTCCTGGATTTTTAAAGCATCACATAAGTAGCATCTTCATGCTCTTCAAGGAGGCTAGCAAAAGTCTCACTGTATTGTGCAGAATAATGAAATGTTGTTTAATGTCCCTCCTCCAAGCTCTTAGCAATTAAACTTATTTCATCTTGCTGATTTTAAACAGTCTGGCAAAATTCTCGCAGAGTGGCATGTTGTCTGAAAACTTTTCATCCAACTTCTCTCTCATTCTTTGCAAGATAATCGGGGAAGGCGCACACCGTGCAGGATCCTTGCTCCCCATCCCAGCAGTGCATACCCAAACCAGCACTCACGGGGAGACACCCTGCTCCCTGGGAGGAGGGATGCACTGTGCGCTGTGGTTTCCAGCTGGTGTGGCAACCCACTGGGGCATCGGACTGCTGACACTAAGAGGAGATGTTAGCCGTGGAAGTGCTTATGGGCAGGGCATGGAGGAGAACCAGGAATGGTTTCCTACAAGAAAGACAAGGCTGGACTCACCTTCTTCTACCTGCATGCTCCTTAACAATGAATTTAAAGAGATTGTCCAGAGTGATAATCTGACACCTTCTTCTGACTTAAGTACATCACATTCAGTTACTGTAAGCTCTGGTATGGTTGTTTTTGTGATTTCCCTCAATTCCCAGTAGAAATTAAGCATGGGAGCTGGGATTCAGACGTCTGAGATTAATGGAATTGCTCAGGTATCGAAGCAGTGACAAAATGGAAAGTTCTTCCTAGCAGAAAAAGTAATTAGTCCCTTTCAGATCTTCAATTTGACACTAGCTTAGCATCAATTATTCTCCAGTGGGAATATTACATCTTAACAAGGTTCATTGTAATATCATCCTTTCTTAGTAGTAATCGGAAGAGAGAAGGCCTGAAATCGTTGTCTTGCTGCATTGAGATTTTTAACATTTCAGCCTCCCACTTATCAGCTGATACTGCTTGCATTGACTTCAGCATGTGAACAATTCCAGTACTCACAAGTGTCTGGAAATCAGCTCTTCCTTCTTCACCACCGCCCCCCACCCAACCTCCACCTCCCGAGTTTTTGGCAAGAGTCTGCAGAGAAAAGCAGCAATGTTTCCAAATTAAAAGGTAGTGTTACAATTGAAGATAAAATCCTCAGGGTGGAGAAAACAATTCAAAATAATCTGTGAGGCTGGGTTTTGGGGGAGAAAGGATAGCTCCACTCTGTGGATTTCACCTTAATAAGGAAATTGTGTCAGCCCTGGGCCTCTGTTCTTTTAGGTCAAGGCAATTCTTCCAAAAGCAGAGTGTGCCATTGTCAGGTGCATCTAACAGTGTAAAAAGAGCAAAAGCAAAAGTGCCCAGGAAAAAAAAAAAAAAAAGCTGTATTTTTAAGAGCCGAGCTACTGTCACTTCTTTGAGAGTTTAATAAAGCCTAATACAGCCTATGGTATTTGGTTTTCTCAGGCCAAGGAGATCCTTTCTCCATGCCACCATTCATAGTACAACCCCAGCCCTGAGTTGCCCTGTGCAAGCCATAACTGTGTTTAATTGCTCGCTCTTCCATTTCCCCATCTATCACCCAAAGTCCCATCTCCAATTTAACATCATGTGTTTGAGGCTGTTGAAACACAGTTGAGAAGACTTAGATGTACAGCTGGGTGACTGCATCTCCTAGATAGGTTTGATAATCAGCCTCTATGCACAGCTCCAAGTTATTTTGAATAGAGGACTGCTGAAAATAAACAGAAAAAGAATTAAATAAATTGTAAGTGACCTCCTTTCCTGCACAGCCAGATTGGGACACTCTGTGGGTAAACAACTCTGAATAAAGCTGTTTTAAATTAAATAAATCGCTGGCTGTGGTGGGTATAATATGAGTCTGGCAATAAAAGCTATTTAAAATCCCATCAAGATGTTGAAGCCCTCATCCAGAATGCAACGGGACAAGCATGTGCTGTTGCCAGCAGACCTGACTGCAGTAGCTGTCTCAAACCAGCATCCCCCAGTGTGACATCCAGCTTCAGAGCAGGGGATGTGCAGAAGTGTTAGGGCGTTGGGCATCTCCGAGGGACTCACAAGAACTGTTGAGCTCAGCACGGAAGCTGTGCAAGCTGTGCAAAAGCAGAGGGCTCCCGCAGAGACATTTGCTGCTGGCTGCGAGCACCCAGCCAGCCCAGTTGTCATAGGGCCTTAGCTGGAAATGAAAAGGCATATTTGAAGTCAGTTGTGCTGAGTACTTTAACTTGATTATTTGTAGCATTTATAATAATAGCATTGTAAACCTCATCTTCATTTATGTGGTTCTCTTTGCAAATTGTTAACAATTACAGGTCACCGTTGAGATGGAAGCATCTTAGCATTTGTTGCAAAAGCTTTTTAACAGTAATTCAAGTCTTATTTACTCTGTCACCAGATCATTTCATGTGCTAATGCACTGGGAATGTCAAACTGTGCTGATGATAGTGGAGTTTTCATTCTGCTCGATTTTATTCCTGTGCAAATACAATTAAAGCAAGAAGTGTCTTAGAGGGGCCTGATCAAATGCATTAAGTTAGCTCCCCTTTTGCTCCTAAGGCAAGCTCACCCAGAACGGTAAGGTCTCAGGGAAAGGGCCAGGTTTTGTACCTGTTAGGGCAGCACCTTGCAGGCTTGGCTCATGGCCTTAGTCCCTGAGCCCATGCCCATGCTGGCTGTTGGCTGATGGTTGTGGAGGTTGATTCCCGGGGAACTAAATAGGACAACCCTTGGGCAGAACTATATCTTAAGAGTAAATTTTGCAGTGTGCTGATGTTTCTCTGCAGAGTCACAAGGAGCTAGCAGTATCTGATGGGGCTCTGATCAGACCTGAGGCACCCAAAGGGTAATTTCACCCATCCGCTGAAGTCTGTGGTGTGTAAGAGACCAGGCACTCTGCTAAAGGGTGACTTGATCCCAGACCACCTAACAAGCAGTCATGTCAGTTATTATCACCATACAGAGGTAGTAATTTAGGCAGTGACCCACGCATGCTGACCACCCCTGCAAACCAGGCTGGTTTTGATTAAGTACCTGAGAGTGGTTTCAGATGCCCAATACAGGATCTATTCAGATAATGAGCCTACAGTGACATGGCCAAACCACTCCATCAGTGTTAGGCAGAGGCATATAATTTGACCCTGCATGATCCATCAGAGTTCATCTATCTCAACTAACAGTGACCTTGTACATGAATATATGAAACTTTAATGCTGTCCCGTTTTCTAGTCCCTTGGTTTCCGTAAAATAAATGTGTTCAGTAGAAGGCTGGGAATATAGAGGTGAAAGGAATCAGCTCTCTGACCTTTTAGACTGACAAGAAATCATAGTAGACTACAACTAAAGGTAGTAATAACTTGTGTGTCACAAAAGACCCTTGAGTGAACACAATTAGAAAAAGAGAATTAGTGGTACATTGTCTGTGTATGTCTGAACTGCAGGCAAACACTGAAGTGCCAATAACTTGAAGCAAGAGAGTTTGCTGTTGTTGCTCAGTTTTTTTCAGACTGCTTCAATATCCCATGCAAAAATAATTAGAACAGCTTCCAGTTGTGAGGAAATATGTAGCCAAAATTTGTTGCTATAAACATATATTCAAGAGGAGGACAGAGTAATGCTCTGTGCTAATCATTGTCAGCATACTGTTGAATTGTCTGTGTCACCAGATGGTTTACATAAATGGATAAAAAAACTATTTGTCTGTTGTTTTTTTTACATGGTGTTTTTTTTACACTAGTTTCACCATTATAGCAGAATATCAGATACAGTTGTCTCATACCAGTTTCAGTGGAGATCTGGACTGGAATAAACAGCTGACATAATAATGCTGCACGAGGGTGCACCATGAAGATATGACAAGCCATAGTACAATCAGTAGTATAGCAGCATCATTAACCTTTTTTTCTTTTTCTTTTCTTTTCTTTTTTCTTTTTTTTTTTTCTTTTTTTGTAGCTGCACTAAATTTTCCACAGACAAGAGCATTAGTAATTTTAACTTTGATTGAGAACTGCTATTATCCACTCACAGCATGTGGGAGGAAACAGGCACTTGGATAAATCACAAAAAAGAAAACCACTTAGCAAGCTGCTTCCCTCAATAACACCTTTTTCTGAAGGTACAAGGCTGAGTGCTGTAGGGAGAGTGTGTGTGAAGAGAAAAGCAAGGCTGCAACAGCGCACTGAAGCGCGCTCAAGGTCAGCCCCCCTCATGGAAGACCAAGAGGTCACGTTTTGCTTGGAAGGTATTCTGAAATGTTTAAAAAATTTAAGTAATTAAATAATTCAGCAATGAAAGCCATCAGGATTCTAATGCAGTGTTAATGGGGTCTTTCAGGAATCACAAAGATCAGCTGCAAGAATGACAGAACTGGAGCCATTAGCAAGCTCATCCAGCAGTAATCATCCATCAGATGTGAGTGTCTCCATATCCTGATGCAGAGGAGCGTGAGGAGCAGCACAACATTCCTGCCTGCAGCCACTGGTGCAGATAATCTCCTGAATTCCCTCATTTTCCTGCTGCAGACTGTCAGCCCAGGGGTGTGTTTGCCACCACTCAGCAATGGATGAAGCTGGCAGTGACTCCACCAGGCTGAGTAGGTGCAACAGTCAGTGGGAGATCATCTCCTCAACCAGTGCTAGGTGAGAAGCATTTTGACCTGGCTTGTAATTTGGAATATCTCTCACGTGGTCATTGAGACGAAGAGTTGATGGACAGTCTCCAGGGAACTGCAACACCATTTTGGGTTGGGTATTTCCTACCCAGAGAGCAGGCAGTGCCAATGTGGCAGAAGAGAATGAGGAGTAAGGGCTCCAGCTGCTCCTCCACTGCTCATCGGCTTCTGCAGGCCTCACCTCCGTGAGGCAGCCTGGCGGTACCAGGCAGTATTCAAACTGGTCAAAGCGTGGTGAGAAACAGACAATTTAATTCTCCTCGTTCAAGGCTGGGATAGCCTCCAGATTAAATTCCACCTCCTGGTAACTCCTACTGGATATATCATCTACCAAAGGCCTATGGAAAGACCTGAACCACAGGAGGTTTGGCCCTTCACATCTGTGGTGTAGAATCCAGTGATAAATTATTCTGATTAGAAGGTCTAATACAGTGAATAGAGCTCATAAAACTGTCTACTGTGTTTCATCATATATCATTTGCTGCAGCAACCTACAGCCATCCAAGGTGCTTCAGCATCCCTTTGACAACCCACTGGTGCCCTGAGAGATGCTGTCCCAGCTGCGGGGTCCCTGCGTCACCAGCACCTCAGCACTGACAGAGCGGTGTGATGCCTTCAGAGCATTCAGAGGGTCCCTCACCTTTTATTGGGCATCTGAAACTGCCGTGGGGAGAGGCAGGAGGCACCCTGGGGCCTGGCTGTCCCCACGAAGAGCGGGTGACTGCCTCTGGGGCAAGAACTTCAGGAGCGCTTGGGCTGTGCAGCAGGTTGGTGCATCTCAGCTGGCTTTCTCCAGACACAACCTCCTGTCCTGTTCTGTGGTTTGGGAGGGATGTGATTCACTCTTACATCGTGCCACCTGTGCCCCGTGATGGTGCTTTAGTGCTAGAGCAGGGATTCACTGGTCCCACCAGGATGGTGAGAGGTGGCTTCTTGTGGGGCTGTGGAGTCACAGGGCTTGGGTCCGGCTTCCCAGCCTTGCTCAGAGGGACATGGCACCACGTGCCTCAGCACGTGGCAAGTGGGTACAGCAGGGGGATGAAAGATGGAAGGAACAGACCTCCCTGAGAAATTCAGCATCGGGCACTGCAGTGTGGGCACAGCATGGGGCTGGCAGGACTATGGAGGCAGCAGCTGGAAACATCTACAGTGTCCTGAGCCCTAGAACAAGAAGAGCATTTTTGCTGCAGTAAGATTCAGTGTTAGCTGCTGTGAGAGCATGTTGGCTTACCCATGGGCTTGGTTACTGGCTGCCAGTACAGGTAGGGTCTTGATTGCTGCTGTACAATTAGGGATGGCATGGAAAATGTAAACCGAGAATGATATATTAGAGAGCTTAAGTTAGATTTTATCTAAATATGCTTAAGAAGCCCAGAGTCAAGAGGAGAACGAATGAAGACTTCAATCTGCTTTCTAGAGTCTGATCTTTAGCTGACTGTCCATGATTGTCACACCAACTGGGGGATACTATGTATTGGTAGTGAGTTTATGGAGCTACTATACCCTGAGAACTAGGTAGTCTTGCAAATTAACTTTTCTCATTCATAGTAGCGGCCAGAATAATGCAGTCCTGTGCATTACGTGCATTATCTGGCAGGTAGTGCAGAGTGAGAATGAATGAAAGCGGCATGTCTGAGGGTATCTGGAAATTTAGTTAATCTGTACTCAGAAGTGATAGAAGAAAGATGTTTTATGTTCCATAACCGTAGGCATACATTTGTTTGTGTGCCACTGATCTTCAGCACCAAAGATGACAAAAGTGGTGGCAGTAAAATAAAAGAAAAGGTTTTCCTTGTTAGTCAGATTTTCATAGAGCTCTTTCTTGTAAGGTCACAACACAGCAGTATGCACAAGCAGCATTTTTAGGTTGTATTTCATAAACGCAGTCTACTTCTACACAGAGCAAAGAAATGGATATATGAAGTTCGTGGTAAAAAAGAAAGAAAAGAAAAAAAAGGAAAAAGAACAGCAATGCTAAAATGATGCTAAAAGATTACTCCTTTTGGATGCTTCCATTATAAATCTTTCACTATGTACATCAGTACTGGGATTTGGGGTCAGAGGTGACTGTTGTGGCATGTTGACAGAGAGCAGGTGTGTAGGACAAAAAATGTTCCATTTTTGCTTTTTCCACTCTGATTCCTTAGCACTCTATCCTGTGCTGTCCGAAGCAATGGTGCTATTAAGTGGCAAGAGTCAACACCTGATTAAGAAGATCATTGCTGTGGACAAGGTCTGACCTCCTGTCAGTGAGCCCTCACCCTCTGCAGCTACTCATTTACCCTGTGGGCTGAGAATTCTCATGTTTCAGCCTCCACATGACTTTTTGCAAATCTGAGCAAAAACATCAGCTCCTGCTGTTTTGCTGGTAGGAAGAAGTTTAATTTCTCCCACATGGTGCAAGCACTTGCACAGCTCAGAAGTGATGGAAGGCAGGAAGGATAAATTGCCCTACAGAGAGATTTCTGTCTTGTCTTTGACTATAGAAGGAGCTTTGGTGGCAAGCTTAGACTAGAAGCTTAAACCAGAGCTTGCTAAAGCCTGGTAGGAGGTAATGGTGGGAACTACTTTATGTGCCTGTCAATAAAGTTTGCTTTGTCTTGAGCCCAGTAACTTTAATATTGAGAGTAAAATTGTACATTGCATACTTGATGATGTAGCTCTCACTGGCCAAATTTCCTGGGTGTACAAGATCATGAGGATCAGGTAGAGCAATAGAAGCAGAAAACCTGGCTTTCCAGCCCAGCTCTTCCAGGAGCTCTTTGTGTGACTGCAGAAGCACTTCAACTTTCTGACACAGCTTGTCCATCTATAAAAAGAAATGTTGGTCCTGTTCTACTCACAGTCATGACCCTCAGAGCAGTCATTCACCTCAGTGATGCTGTTGAGTGTTGAGGAACGTTTCTGCTCCTTGCTAGGTTATGATGATCTTCAGAAGATGATCTGATCTTTACTTCCTCCAGAACCTGTGTGTACACTTAGTGGTGGTTTGGACATCCTAGGAAATTATATTAAATTGACTGACCCTGCCAGACTTATCTATTACTCTAGCGTGAAGATGTAGAGGCCCATACAGACAGGCTGCTTGCTCTTGACCAGTAACCATAAAACATACCTAGACCAAGCCAGACCAAGTTCTCTCCTTATCTGAAGAGTTCAAGTGCAGACCATCCACCAGACCACCACAGGTAAACAGGTAGGAGGGAAAATCATGTCTTAGCTACCTAGCCCTATATTTACTGGAAAGGTTTCTGTCACTACCCTTCTGATTATTAATTTAGAAAATAAACTCACCCACACATTTGGGGGATCTGGTTCTTCTATACCTGTAATTACGCTACCATCAAAGAGGATTTCTGTTTGGGAACAGGTATTTCTTTTTATTTCCTAAACCATTCCTTTGGATCTATTCTGTTTCATGATGACTGAGTTCTGAATTCCTCATGATGATTAGTATCACGTCAGCCCACAAATAAACTTGTATAACAGTGACACAGCAGCCCCTTCTCCTACCCCAAGCTCTGCTCTTTTACATTGTTAGTGTCCCACAGTCTCCACTGAATGAAAAAAGGACTATTTACCTTGCACAATTTCGGACAGAGAAAAATTTACTTGGTCTGGTAGGTTTTCAGGATGGTGCCTCAGAAACTAACTCTCCTTCCAGCTGACGTCCCTCAGGCCTGTATGAGTTCACTTTAGAGACAGGTAAGTGTTTCCTGGTGGGCAATGTCCATGTTTAAGAGAACAGGGGAGATGTAAGGCCTAGCAGCCTGTCTGAAAAGGATCAGCACTGTACAGCTGGATGCTGCCCATCATCTCACTGCAAGCAATGTTGGGTTTCAGCTGTAAAGCTGACATGATCCTATAAAGGGAGCCAGCAAGACTTACCATGTGGGATGAGGATGCCTCAAACACCAAGAAAGTGTTGTTCAGCTCTTGCTGGGGGATACAAGTTGTGCAGTGTTGGCTCCTTTGCTTTTATCACTTCAGAGGCAGGTGAGTCAATGCAGTGGTGGCATTTGTCAAAAGTCAAAACTCCTCAAACTTTCAACAAGAATTTAAGGAATAGCATACTGTTTTATACAGTCTCATGGTATTTGTGTATGCACATGCAGATACACATTTTCAGCCCATGTATGACTTAGAGAAAATATGCTGTTTGAATTTTATAGAACTGATGAATTTTAAAACACTTTGCTTCGTTAGAGTCACCTCTGATCCCACAGTGAGTTCTATCCAAGCAAGCATCTGTAGCTTGCTGAAGTAGACGTCTGGTAAAGTGAATGAGGCATACGCTTTTCATCTTCTACCCCCTCATCATCTCCTTCATTTTCTGAGGCAGCGTAAATCAAGGCTTTGCTTATGGTGATGATTAAAGCACTCTGGTTTATTCCAGAATTTAATATTGTTCTTAATGAGAAAAACATATTTGAAATGCACACAGTAGGTATGAAATCTATCTTGCCTTTAAAATCAGTCTTCAGCCACTGAGACAGGCACCTGGGGGGAGCAGTAGAGGAGATTATGGTTGATTTTTTTATATATATTTTTTGTCATTTTTTTGTGTATGTGTCTATGTGTTTGTGACATTTCCTTCGTTAGCACAATGTTAAGACTTCTTATTTATTATGACTATTAGCTGCTGCAGCAAAACTCAACCAAGGGCAGGACAAACATCCACATTAGGAGTCTTCTGTTTAACAGAGGGATGTGATGTACTAGTAGTCACAGGATGTTTTGAGTGTGACCCACAGTCTTCTGTAGTCATTTTAACCAATCTACTACAAACAGAGAAAATGGAAATAGGGTATATGTAGTACATAGCTGAAAAATGCATGTCTTCCCATGGCACCTCATAGAGAATGACAGCCAAATACTGTCCTCCTTTCTGTCTCTCCAACACACGCACAAACACCTGCTGTCAAAATACACGTTACTTCCAGTAGAGTTTGGTTCATCACATTTCATTACACCTGTTAAAAGACAGCTCAATCTTTGTAGTGGATGAACTTTCATAATTACTCTGTATTTATGTTGTATTTGTGGGTTAATTATATAGCTTATGGGTTTTGACAGCTAATTGCCACTAATTCATATAATGACATGTCTGATATTGAATCAGTTTCATAATGCTATATTTTACTTATCTTGTATCTACATGGTAATTGATCCAGACAGGTAGTTACAGTGCTAGTTATGTGAGCTTAGACAAAGTTAAAAGTTTCCAAAAGCAACGATATGGATTATCCCAGGCAATGGACAAAATTAAGCACGTTAGATTGCTGGTAGGTATTGAAGGGTCTTAGTATGAAAGCTACAGCTAGAACTAGTTACTGCTAGGACTCCAAAGAACATAACTGCGGTATCACAATAGTCACTGCATCATATTGGTAACCAAAAAATTGTCCATATGTGCTGTCAACTCAGTGAGTATTTGACATAGATCTACTGGTTCCCAACAACAACAAAGTTCAGAAACAAAAGCAGCAATTCTCTTTTTCATGTGATTTTTCTGGCACTATTGACCGGGTTTAGTTTGTGACTTCTGTTCTTAGCTAGGCATATTGCTGCTACGAACACTCCCCCCTTCTATCTAACTCCACTCAGCGAATATGCAGACTTCACCATGATGCTCCAGCACAGGAAACCTGGCCCCACTGACCCGCACTTGGCAAATACGATGAAAAACTGCCTCCTCCCAAGGTTTCAGGGCCATCGCCAGCAATTTTGCTGCAGCAGTGTCATACTAAACAGGAGCCTGTCCTTGACCTGCTGGGTGTTGTACACCACATGGGCTGTCAGTAATTCATTTCTGCTTCACTTGCAGCGAGCGTGCCGGCCAGATGGAAATCCCACGCTGGCAGCCCCCAGCAGCAGTCTCGTGCCACTAGCACAAAGCTCTCACCGTCACGAGACATTATTCAACGTTAGGAAGGACTCACACTTGCCTTCTGCTATGATAAAACTATTTGTTCTGTCACAAAATTTTCCTTCCAAAGCAAGTCTGGAGCCATTGTATGAGTCATTTTCCTTTTTTCTTTTTTTTTTTTAATCAGCCAGAAATCGGACATATATTCTTCACTAACGCTTAATCTGAAATCATCTGCTCACAGCAGAAATATTTCCATTGATTTCAAAGGGACTTGGATCAATCTTCAATGTCTTTAATACACCATTACATTTTAGTCTGCCAGGTTTCTTCATTTGGGCAGTTATGAACTGCAGAACAGCTGTGTACAGAACCAAGTCACGTGGAGATCAAATAAACCCCATTGACATCAGTCTCCTGACAGGGAATAGCAGCAAGAAGCAAATAATGACTTGAAAAACAATGCATGTACAGTGACATTTAGCTTGAATAAAGTGATTGTCTCCATATAAATACAAATAGCACCATTTCCCCAGAGCCGAATAGATGATATTCATCAGCAAATATTTGTGTGTCTCTGACATATCTCTAAGCAGCAAGATGAGAAATTGAGATGGAAAATGCATTTGCAGGTGAGAATTCAGTGTAGATTTTGTATTCCTCACAGTTTTTCTCAACACATTTGGGAGACCTCGACAAACAGATGCTTCTTTTCCTAGATAGTGGTTGGAAGGCGAAGTAACAAAATTACAACAGACCATGGCATAATAGGCTCCTGCCAAAGTGTCCTGATCCCACCACTCATGCTATGTTATATTGCAAGCTGCAAGCCTGGAAACACTCCTCAGATAGAAATCCTAAAGCATCCAAGTAATTCAGAGGCTTCATTCCTGTTTTCAGAAAGGATTTATACACCCATCAGCTAGTGTTTCACTCTCTTTACATAAAAGTTAGGGTTTTCAAAGATTACAGATTCTTCTCAATTGGAGTTAAGTGACTTAGGCATCTTTAATAACGTAACTCCTGTATAATGGGCTTGTTCCTCTGCATGGGGAAGTTCTGTATGAGGCAAAGCATTGCCAACAGGTCAAAGGAAGTGGTCCTTTCACTCTACTCAGCGTTGGTGAGGTCACACCTGGAGTACTGGGTCCAGTTCTGGCAACCCCAGTACAAGAGACCTGGACAGGTAGGAAAGAGTCTCCAGCAGAAGGCCACCAAGATGATGAAGGGACTGGAACACCTTTACTGTGAGGAGAGGCTGAGAGAGCTGGGACTGGAGAAGAGGAGGCTTTGGGGGATCTTATCAATGTCTATAAATACCTGAGGGGAGGATTCAAAGAGGATGGAGCCAGGCTCTCTTCAGTGTTGCCCAGTGCCAGGACAAGAGGCAGTGGGCACAAACTGGAGCGCAGGGGGCTCCCTCTGAACATCAGGAAACATTCCTCAACTGTGAGGGTGACAGAGCACTGGCACAGGTTGCCCAGGGAGGTGGTGGAGTCTCCATCCTTGGGACTTTCAAAAGCCACCTGGACATGGTCCTGTGCAGCCTGCTCTGGGTGGCCCTGCTTGGACAGGGGCTGAAGCAAGTGGCCTCCAGAGGTCCCTGCCAACCTCAGCCGTTCTGGGAGTCTGGGTTTTTGTGAGTGAGTGCACAGACTCAGACCCTGTAGGTAGGAGGGAAAAGACTGAAGTCCAGCTGATGGCAACAGAGACCTTAAAACCACAGGTGACACAGGGAAGGCGGCTAGGTGACAACTGATGACTGTTCACCATAGCCAACAATTGTTCCCTAAGAGGGGCAGTGTCAGAAATCTATTTATGTTCTCTTTAAGAAAGGCTATAAACCACTGAGGATGAAATAGGATTTCAGACAGGGGACAAGAGGGGCACAGTTCATCGAGTGGCTACACTGCAGCTGAATTTCCAGTGCTCACTCAGCATTCAGGCATGAGGGGCTGCAGGACGGGTCAGTCCCCTCGTCCTTACAACAGCCTGTGGGCAGTAGGTGAAGCATTAGGCTTGCAAGCCTCATTGGGAGCTTTAACTCAAGGAGTAAGACAAAGGATTGCCATCTGGGGAGAAAACCCAGCTGTAGATCCTTCAATGACTTTTCCTAGCTATATTAGTTGTAGTTCTCTTATGCCTCAGGAGACTTTTTGAAGATGTTCCAGTGTGGTGCTTTAATAGCTTGCAAATGAAACAAGCTTCTTTCTAAAGAAGGATTTTTAAAAAAATACTTTTTCCCTCATAGGATTTTTCCCTAGCAAAATTGGCTTTACAACAATTTTACAATGCATGACTTTTGTTCCAAAAGGACTATGGGAGAAGAGTCACAGCTAGGCAGTTCTGCTTCTAGTTACAAAACAAACAGAGTGTATTAGTTCAAAGGATACTAACCTTCAAAATCACTCATTATTTCAAAAGTTATGGTTCCTGAAGCTCTATCGATGAACTTCCATTCTCCAGGAAACTAGCTAAGAATTAAGAAAAAAGAGTAAGTCATTAATCAAAAGATTTTGAATACTGGCTTTTCTTTTTGTAAGTCCATTTGAAAGGGAAAAAAAGATTTCTTGCTTAGAGAGATTAAGCTGCTAGCAACCAAAGGGACACTGAAATATTTTGTCCCTGGGTCTATCTTTTGAACTTTTTTTTCCCTAGGAAATAATAAAGCAAAGTCCTCTCCTCCCAAGTCCTCCAGCTCCTTGATGCATCATACTCTGTTTCCTCAAAACACCAAGACCAAGGAGGGCTGTAGGTGCTGGAAATTGCATGGTCCTCTTTCCTCCCTTCTACGAATTACACTTAGCTGGCAATGTCTAACATGCCATCTCGTTATCTGAGCTGTCCTCCCACCTGTATTTTATCTGATTGCTGATCTTAGTCATGCAGTCAATGAATAAACAGTCTGAATGGAAGTTGGAGCAGTAGGAGGACGGGTAGAGGAGGGCCCCACAGATCCACCAATGCTCAGCATGGGCGCTCTTTCCTTCTGCATGTGTATGTGTGCTTCTATGCCGTTCAGTAAAACCATTCAGAGATCAGTGCCATGGTCAGTTTTATAAAACAATAAAAGTGAAAAAAATTGAACAGTGTTAAAAATTTAATTAAAAAACACAGGAGAAGGAATGCTGGCAACCCAGAATATTTTAATGATGCATGCACAGAGGTAAAACAGAAAATTCAGATAAAAGGGCTTCTTCAGTGATGAAAACCATTTAGAAATGTAGAGCTGAGTAAGATGGTCTGAACCACAGGCTTTCTATAAATAAATAAATAAATTAGAGAACAACCTGTCTGTGTGAGAGTAACAGCTAGGAGTGAACACTGCAAGAGTCAGCAACCTGTGCAGACCATATTTTTCTTTCCCAGACAAGAGGTTAAGTGTGCAGGTTACATGTCTCCTGGCTATAGCTATCTACTAAATTAGGAAGTCAGCAAGGATCAAGAGCCCCTTCTCTGCACTGAGGCAAGATCTGCTGATAAGCACAGCTCTGAAGGTTGTTGCCTTAGGGCAATCAAAACAAGCTGGTGTGCTTCTGCTAACAGATGCCCTAGGTACCAGGGAAGGGCTTGTCAGCTAGCTTTCATCAGGTTAGCTCACATGACAGGGCTGTTTCTCATCATTTACACCAATTTTTACTTCCTCAGTCCTGCTCATCATGCTGAATAGCAGCTCCAAATATCCATAACTCATCTTTCAAGAAAGCAGAGACACAGGGAGGTCTCTCTGCCACAGCTTAACGTGAAAGGCAGCACTTTAGAGTTTTGGCAACATATGGTTATACAAGTGATTATTACAAATTCTGTCCAATGGGATCCAGCTACCCATATCTCCTGGCTCCAGCATATGGGAAGATACAGCCTGCAGTGTTCATAGGGTTAAACAACTCAGGATTTAAGTTAGTGCAGGAAAAGGAGAATGTGAAGTCAGCTGCAATGAATGAGCTGAAACTTAAACGAGTATTTTGTGTACTATAAAACAAAAGAGACTTCTTAAATGTACATTGTTAACAGTCTAAAGTGTTATGAGTTTATTATGAGTGGTAATGAGTTTTAAAGTTAAGGGTTTTTTTTTGTTTTTTTGTTTGTTTGTTTGTTTGTTTTAATTTGATAGTCTCCTTAAAGCAAATTATTACAAATGAGGCATGTCCTCGAGTTGTGCATGAGAAATCTGGGTATTTTACCTGCACAGAGGATTTTACATATATTTAACTAAAGACAGGATGAAATCCACACTGAGTCCTAGTTTGTATCAGATTGCAGCTCAGCACCGTCTTACGAGCTTGCACTGCCTAAGATTGAGTAATTTTTGTATTAAAAGTAGATAAAAATGAGTAGTCATCTGTAAATGATAATTATACCGCTGCTTGTGGGAGGAAGCATTTTTTGAAGATCGTCACTAATTATTGTTTCTCATTTGCATGTGCCAAGATCTACATCAGAAAAGCTTAGCTCTGAGGTGTAATCCTGAAAGGATTTCTTTAGAAAGTGCTTCGCAGAGCTCCCTGCTTGGGGTCTTTCATTGACTACGGATTAGATTGATTCAGGCCCCAGTTTGCAATTATTAGGCAAAAGGATGCATTTTCAAACGTCACTGTAAAACTCATCCTGGAGATTCATGAATGAGCTTAAAACCGGTGTACATCAACTTGACTTAAGCAGGTTTATGACCTGTTGAAAACAAATGAATAAGCCCACCCTAAGGTATTTGACTAACAGTTTCATGCAGTCGGTATTTCAGGTTAGAGTGTAATTGTTTTCAAATATAATGATCTTGAGCATTGCCAACATGACACAAGCATTTATGATGTGAATGGAAAGAGTCTGTAGAAAGCTGCATGCCTTGCCCCTGGAGAAAGTGCACACACCCCCAAATGGCCTGAATGAGCAGTTGGTTTTGCCCTTTGACAGGCAAGAGGCCATGGTTGGCATCTTGTCATTTTGAGGAGGTGGTGGGTAGCTGCCAGTGCCACCAGGTCTGGTGCAGGCATTGACACCATGACACCAGGGTGCTGGCTTCCTCCACCCCCAGATCCCCAGGCTGGCCCACAGAGGTGGGTTTAACTCACATGCTTTGGTCTGAGCAACAAGTTGGCTTATCAATTGTGACTATGGGCAAGCAATATGTGCCCCTTTTATACTTGTTATATCTTCTCCCATTTCCTGTCCCTCCTTTTCACCAGCCTTAAACGTCCCTTCCTCCATCCCAGTCTCCTCCCAGATGGATAACCCTGCCTGAATTACCTTCTGCACCTTGGTCCCAGTTTGGCAACATCCATAACCAAATCTGGTATTTCTGATATGTTTCGTAGAAAAGCTCAGCCATACGTTCAGTTACTGATGTGGTGCTGTGGATCTTGCAAGGTTGTGGAGTCCTAAGGGTCCCCACAGCCCTAGCAATCTTCACTACACAGGCATTGACTTGAAGGTCAAATTCATACCTCAGTTCATACAAACGTCATAGTAATTTTGTTCTGGGCCTCATTTAGTCTGTGTTGAAGAAGGCTGCATCCCTAAACCTGAAGGATAATGCAGCTAGGAACTTCCCATAGACAGGGTGAAAATTTCTGATCTAGCACAAAAACAGCCACTTCATTTATTCTCCTGTCTATCTCAGTTTACTCTGCTGTGAGGCAGTCTCAGCCCACTTTCTGATAGTTTGCCTTCCATACAGTCAACATCAAAAATCTCATGCTGTGAGTGTGAATACGAGCTGTTGGTGACTGCAGGCTTTTATCTTGCTGGCAATTCTTCCACAGGTTGGTGTGATTCAGACCACCTCCAGTTGGTCAGCTCTTGGGTACCACTTTTTGCAATATGATGTTATAATCAGCCTCCAGTGGCTATATAAATTGTAGTTAATTAAGACTGCTGCTGTAGCATTACCTCTGCAGCACTGAGGTCCTCAGATACCCAGAGAAACACCAGCATGCCAGAAAACAATAAAAGGTACTTGGAACCTATAATCCTCAATGAAAATCAGCTCTATCAGTTGGCTATGAAGGAGTCCAGGAAGTCTTGACTTTACAAGAGTAAAGTACAAGGATGATCCAGAAAGTTGCAAAATCTTGCAATCTACCTTCAAAGTGAAATGCTTGAATTTCAGTGCTTTTTGTGTTGAACTTGGAAGAGCCAACCTCTCTGAGATAATAAGGAGGAGTATTGGAAGTTTAACATCTTTCCATAGCTTGAAATATCAACATTATCAGAAATGTGCTATGTAATATTTGCCATAAGCTAACCAACTGTTTCACAAAGCACATCACAGTTCTTGCTCTTCACAACTATGGAAATAGAAATACTGAAAGTGAAAAGCACTCAGACCAATTCAGAGTGTAACAAAGTCATATTGATCTATTGCTGCCAAAAGCACGAAGTACCATAACTGCACAGTGCCTTAATTGCTTAAAGGCAATGTAGAATCGCGGATCTAAAGGAACTAAGCCCTCTGCAGACATGTGCGTGTGCACATACACACAGACACATGCAATGCTAGCTGTCCTTGTTCTCTGCAAGTGATATTATTCAATTTCTTATGAAGTAGTGAAAAGTTTGGTGGTCAAGGAGTTGGAGTCAGCGCATCCACTTGTCTATTAGAAATTCAGAGTATTTTGCCATGTGGCAAAGTATTCTTCTTCTATGGAGACGATGGAGATATTTCCTGGCAGGAGCAGACATGGTCATTGCCATCTCACAGCTTAAACCTGTCCTGTTACACTTAATCATCCTTTTCTCCCCTTCTCCCTCCCAGACAGCACTCAGTGCCATTACCAATAATCAGCTAATGTGCAATGTGATTGATTCTCATTTGGAGGAACTCACACAGGCTTCTCCCACCAAACCAGTAAAATCAGTCTCTGTGTGCGATGACTGACAGCCAGAAGGGATACAAGCACAAGCCATAAGCATGGCAGTGCTTTTAGTGAGAGTACTTTAAATGAGATAACTATGTTATTAATGACGCTTCCCAGAAGTGACTTATAAAACCACAGTCGATCACTACAGTGATAGTAATACTATAAATAGCAACTATGTGGTCCCTGGCACTGGTCAGGGGCTGACAGGTACCTCAAAAGACAGCAAACAAAGCATTAAAATACAAGATCTACAAAATGCATGACCACAATCATACCTGCATTTTTTAAAATTAATAAGTAGCATTTAAATCCTGCCTTATATTAATTAGCAAGGTCAGTCACTGACATCTAGTAAAGTCACTTCCCGTTTTAGAACCTCACCTCTTTTCTGGGCCAAAATATTTTGTATAGGGTGCCTTCTAATTCAAAGGCAAAGAGATGAAAGCTGGACAAGGGAGGACAGTGAGGGATGGGGCATGCACACTGAAGCTGGCTGAGCTGCTGGAGGCAGAGGCTGAGGCTGCAGCAGAAGGTCAGGGGAGTCTCAGGCTTTTCTGGCACAGGGAGCTGAGGGCTAAGGGACTGCACATGCTCTGGGAGGCAGGAGTTTTGATTAGATCCTGTAGGATGCTTGGATCTTATAGGATGGCTTGGAAAGTGGGGAGCAGCAAGGGGCCAAGCAGCAGGAGAAAGAAAATTTCTGTTGCTCCATCCCACTGGGAGTGTGGTGGGAGGCACTAGATCTAGGCAAGGTAGTCCTGGTCTGTCCTGAGGATGGGAGCTCATCAGTGCCTCCAGCTTTGCCACCACCTTGAGCAACCTGTGCAACAGCTCCAAACTCTCTGACTCAGCCAAAAATATGTCTGCTGTGTCCTCACTTTGGTGAGAACTGGCTGGTGATGCCAGGACACATCTGCACCAGGCCAGAACCTCTCTGATGTGCCTCTACCACGAGTAGAAGTGCCTATACCATAAGAATGCCTCATAATGTGTGAAAGGGATGAGAACGGGGGCAGGCTTAAGCCATAGAGGAAATCTTTGGCCTGGCATCTCCAGATTTTTCAGCATTTAAATATACTTCCCTAATAACATTGGTTTAACACAGTTCTTGTATGTGGTATTTATATTGTCTGAATTGCTAAGGGCTCATTTCCTATAAAGAATGTGGGAATTAAAATCAAACAACTCTTCTGTGTTGGTCTTTGACATGACATGCTGTGACTGTCTGGTCTGAGGTACCTGCAAGCTCGTCTTCTGCAGGGAGGATGCTTTGTTTATATTTCTTCCTTGACTTTAATTATTGCAGTGATTTTCCAAGGGGAAAAAAAAAATCATACCTGCTGAGCAATGAGCAGACTTAAACAAACTCCCCCATGCAATCAGCAGCATCCTTTTTTCTAATGGAAACCACTGCACTTGGGCCTGACAAAGCGTGATGGGTTTTGTTTAAAAACAAGTTAATTAAGGAAGAAAACAATTTATTTTTTTCAGAGTATCTTTGTGGTGGTGCAAAGAGGGAGGGCAGAGCTCAGAAAGGTTGTGTTGGTATGAAAGGCCATCTGGGGATTTAAAACTCACGTTCTGCTTGCCTACAGTCTGCAATGATGCAATGAAACACATCTTCTTTCCTAGGGCTGATCTGCAAAGTACAGCGCTTTTTTCTTTTTTTTTTAAGTTTCTATTTTTGATTGTTCCTCGTTCGGCTCATTCAGAAGATGGCACTCCAATTTCTGAATAAGAGTGTATGTACAGACCAAAGCAGCTGACTAACTTTACATTCATAATTTCTCATTCAGACTCTTAATTACTCATTAGCTTGCATATGCAAACTCTCTCTCAGAGCCTAACCCAAGTCCCACTGGTGTCTACGAGAATGGGTTTTACCTATCAAATTTAGCCATCTAAAAATCAGGCATGTATTCTAACAGCAAGTATGGAAGAGCCACTTGTAGTCAAAATTGAGAAGGATCAATGTTTCGAGGGGGTGATTCATACCATCTGCTTTATAGACTTGTCTGAAGAGGGGACAAATATGTTTCTGGCAGCAGCTATCTCAATCTACTCCTCATCAAGGGAGCCTACACAACTAGCCGAGAGGACTCCTTATTTTTGGATAAGTGAAGCCAGGGAAAGGAATTTTTTGGTTTATTTTAATGGCAAATGATTCAGGCTTTCAGTCTACTACACCCTTTATGAGGAGATAAATTACAAACAAGAAAGCAAGGCTCTGGAAGGTATCTCAAGTTGCATCCCACACGTTGCTAACTCTGGCCTCAGTCAGCATTTGGGATGCATGGAAAGGACTTACATGTTTTCACAAAATAAACACCTGAAACAAAATCAAACCTTTTAATATATATATATTTATATTATTTCATACTGCACTGTGGTGGACTGCCTGACAAGCAGCATGATTTGATAGAAATCTCAAAGCAAATGCAAAAGCTTTTTGTGTGTCTCCTCCAAAGACACACGCAGTGGGATATATGAAATGTCAGGAATAATTAGCCAAAACTATATAAGCTCCTAGCAACACTAATGTGCTGTGTAAAACTAAGTGTTCACCATAAAGCTTTATACATTGCTTGAAAGCTGCATGTTAAAGGTAACCTGAGTAATTTTTAAGTACTGTTTCCAAGATATTAATAAAGTCATGGATATGAAAAAGCAGAATAGAAAACCATGAAATTCTGGCATGTCTTTGCTAATGTAGGCTGCTCCGTTTCTCTTTTTCAAAGGTGATATACAGAAGTAATTGATCTCTTTCATACAGCAATTCAAGTGAAAAGGCAGATTTCCCAAACTCTTCATCTGCTGGAGCCTATTTAACAAGCAGGCAAAGACTAGCTGCCAGTATCAATAATTGACAGAGATCACAGAAATGTTTGTTGGAAGAGAACTCTGGAGGTCTTCTAGTCTAACCTCCCACTTCAAGTGAGATCTTCAAAGTCAAAGGAGAAATAAACACTTCACACCTGCAGGAAAATCTGGCCCAGAATGCCCTTTAGAAATGAGAAAGAAATGAATGCAGAGGAAAGGGGAAGAAAAGGAAGGAGAGAAGAAAAGGAGGAAAAATTAGCAAAATTTTTATTTGAGGTGCTAATATTAGAAGTGTGGGATTTTTGCCAAAAAGTGGGGTTTGCCTAGATTTGCTAAAAGATGTATTTTTATCTTCTAGGAAAACAATGAGCAGGAGAAAACCTGGAAGCTTTTTGCTGCGCTGTTGAATATGGAAATATAAAAACTTTTGTACCTGGAGCATATCTGTCCCTCCTTCCAATGGGTGACTTCTGAAGCTGGAACTACTCGCTACCTGCAGCAGCCACTTCTTTCACTGTGCATCCTGCGGGGGGAAAATGAATTTCACAAATTGTACCACTGAAGCCAATGTGGCTGCAAAGCCAAAAACTGTAACTGAAAAGATGCTTGTTACCCTGACCTTGGCCACAATCACAACCCTGACTATGCTGCTGAATTCTGCTGTGATTGCGGCAATCTCCACAACCAAGAAGCTCCACCAGCCCGCAAATTATTTAATATGTTCGCTAGCTGTGACAGATCTCCTGGTTGCTGTCCTTGTCATGCCCTTGAGTATCACTTACATAATGATAGACAAATGGACTTTGGGATACTTCATCTGTGAGATCTGGCTTAGCGTCGACATGACCTGTTGTACGTGTTCAATTCTTCACCTGTGTGTCATTGCTCTGGACAGGTACTGGGCAATCACAGATGCCATCGAATATGCCAGGAAAAGAACGGCCAAAAGGGCTGGGCTGATGATAGTCACCGTGTGGACTATCTCCATTTTCATATCCATGCCCCCTTTGTTTTGGAGAAATCACCACAGCGTCAATATTCCCAGTGAGTGCCGCATTCAGCATGATCACGTCATCTACACTATTTACTCCACATTCGGGGCATTTTATATACCTTTGACTTTGATCCTGATTCTGTACTACAGGATCTACCACGCTGCAAAGAGCCTTTACCAGAAGCGGGGTTCGAGCCGCCACCTCAGCAACAGGAGCACCGACAGCCAAAACTCTTTCGCCAGCTGTAAGCTCACACAGACGTTCTGCGTCTCAGACTTCTCCACCTCCGACCCAACCACGGAGTTTGATAAAATCAACGCGTCCGTGAGGATCCCTCCTTTCGAGAATGACCTGGACCTGGCTGGTGACCGGCAGCAGATTTCCACCACACGGGAGCGAAAGGCTGCTCGCATTCTGGGACTGATCTTGGGTGCTTTCATTTTGTCCTGGTTGCCCTTTTTCATCAAGGAGCTGCTGGTGGGCCTCCATGTTTGCACTGTCTCTCCAGAAGTAGCAGATTTCTTGACCTGGCTTGGATATGTCAACTCCCTTATCAACCCTTTGCTGTACACTAGCTTTAATGAGGATTTCAAACTGGCCTTCAGAAAGCTCATCAGGTGTCGAGAACATTCTTAAAAGTACTGGGAGAAGATGATGATGACATGACTCCCGGCCTTAAGAATGAGAAAAATAATTTGACTATTGTCATTTCCCTTGACAAAGGGAAAAAGGGATTTTTGTGTTTGCCTCTTTGCTCGACTTCTCTTTAGCCTGTAAATTTGTTTTGCTGTTTTTTTACCTCTGGCGTTATTCATGGTAAAGAATTTGAAATAAATTTATTCTACAAAGAAACAGATTTTTTAGCAATGAAACAAACAAACAAAACCTTAGATAGTCATGTTTACGGCATTCTGTGTAATCAACGACTTGAGAAGAAAACAACAATATTCACATTTCTTTTATACTTTTTTAATTTAAGAAGCGAATGTCTAACTTAACATGCACTGTAGTAATATGAAGGCTTATAAACTGAATCCCATATATATGCATTCAAAAATTAATAAACATTTCATGGTCATAACATCTAAACAGAAAATCTTTACTGTGGCATTTTGAAAAAACTAAAACAGTTTTTTAGAAGGATAGTAACCACCATTTCCAGTGTAGGTTGCAGCAAAATAAACCATTCTATTCTTCTTACCCCCACAGAAATACACTGCCAAAACAGAAAACAAAGTTCAGTTCATGTCTTCTAAAAGCAGATCCCATTTTGTAGTCCAAAATAATCATGTAAGTGGCTCTTTTTTGTGCAAGCTGTCTGATTTATGTTAAAAGTATTGGACAGAGTCTGAAGTTTAACAACTGAGAAAACAAAGCTATCAAGTGTCGTGCTTGTTATGACCAGCTGCCTGGTTGCCTTTTAATACCGTATTTCTTCAGGGCTCAAGCCTTGTGCCTCGGTCAGCTGTGGGATGGCATTAATTCAGTTTTTTCCCATTTCATATGGACCTTGCAGTGCACAACCCCATGGATTGACTAACCTTACCCCACAGACTCAGAGAGTCATGCGTCTTCTCAGAAGGCCAGTAATGTATGATGGTCAGAAATATCATCTAAAACAAACAAACAAACAAACAAACAAACAAACTACTTTATATTTGAACAGCAGCAGCAGAAAAAAAAAAAAAAAAAAAAGATAGGGAAAACAACTTTTTGAAGTAGTAGTCTATTGTGTGCAAGTCTGTCTTATCTTCATCTTACAATTCACAATGGCATTCTTGAAACTTAACCTATGATCAAGTCCTGTAGCGGGGTTTCTTGTTTTGGAAATCCACCAATGAGTTACTTCCTTTGTCCAGACAGAGATAGAGTCCTTTGTAGACTGTCTTCTGTGCTTATGGAAGTTAACATGCCCTGGTTCAAACATTTTGGAAATCATGCTTGGAAGAGACAAAATCAAAATTAAGAACCTGGTACTGTCCATTAGTAACTCCTAAATACTGCTTAGATATTGATTACTTATCTTGCACCATAATCTTCTCCCCTGTCCATTTTTCTGGACAAATTCTTTTTGAATTAAACCAATATACCATATAGAAAATATCACATATATCAAGCTGGCATGCAATAACAGTGAACTACAGCATGGCAGCTCCAAATTCATCAAAACAAATATTAGAGGTAGCAGAAATGTTGTAACAGCACTGGAAGCCAGCCCTGAAAAATGTTTTGAAAATTTACAGCACAACGATCATTTTTCTTATCAAGAGTCAAGGAAGTGTAAGTAACATGAGTAATAAACTCCAGATGGAGCTGAGAAATTACATCCTTATTTCTGAAAGAAAGCGTTCAGTTGGAAAGATGCAGTTCTGCAAGCCGAGTGTAAATCAAATCTGAAGGTGACAAAAGTGTGACCTACTGCTTACCCACATTCAGTGGGACTCTGCTTCAGGGACTACAAGTTTCCCATGCCTAGATTTAGGAGGCCTATCTCCAGCTGCCCTTCTGAAGCTCTCATCACTGCTGCCTGCCCCATCTGCCTTTGGGTTCCCAGCGAATTAATAATAATAACTAAAAAGAGGGAAAAAACAATCATCCAAACCACTGAGAATGTCTTCCAATGTGGAAGCCCAGATATCCATAATGGTTTTTCCCTTTCTCAACTTGTTGGAGACGGAAACTGTGAGCTGAAGCTGGGAACAGTGGCTTGACACTGCCCACCTGTGAAACTCCCAAAGCAGCTTCACAGAATACATACGCTATTAGGGGAAAAATGGCTGAAGGACCAGAAGTGATGAGCATGATCTCCATAGTAGCTGCTGCAGGTAGGTAGACATATTTCAGACAGGTATGAAAGCTGCAAAATAGGGGGCTGTATTATCTTCGTTTCTAGCAGTCCTTCTAGTATCTGATCTGCACTATTACCACTCAAACCACCAATCAGTGTCAGGTTGAAGACTGTGTTTAGGCTTAATATTTAGAGGTAATTAACAGGAAAAAACAGATGGCTGGCTAATTTTCGTGCTTCCCTGTTAAATAAAGACTCACCATTCACTGCCAGCTGACTACTGCTTTTCTAATTAAGTCATTAGCTAAACACAGAGCTATGTTTTCCAACAAATGCCACTAGACTAATGAAGATGTCCTGTACATTTTCCACACGCACAAAGTCAGTAACAGTTTAAACTACTGTTTACTTATAACAATTTAACTTGACCAGAAATTACCTGTTATCTGATGGAAATAAAAACCTTTGCTCATCTGGCACCATTATTTGGCAAGCTTTTTTATTTTTCTTTGTATTAAGTATTTGCTGATATTACAAAAAGTTTGGAGACATTTCCTGAACTTAGACTTCTTGTCCATGGCAATTACCCATTCTTCCCTGTCCTGGACTGAGCCCAGCCACACTATGCCCTGCAATGCAAGCTCCTAGCAAGCTCTTAATGAAACATCCAAGACCTTCACCCAACATCCACCCTAGCCTCTCTGAAATGTCTTTTCTCGTCGAGGTCTTATTTTCCCTGATGGTGCCCTTGCTCATTTCTCTTCCTACTTTCTTCCTGTCTGTCTTGAAAGGTTTCTCTCCACATCAATCCCCACTACAGCAGGATACATACTTTCGGCGGGTACTGTTTCCTACTATATTTACACCCCCACTTCACCATCCCACCTTTGGATTTCTGACTCCCTCTAATCCCAAATTTAATGTGGTCCTGCTGGAACAAAGCTCCAAACTCTCCTCCCATCTCAGCCCAGGTCTCAGTGCTGTTATCAAGATTCCCATGGTCATGGGTGTTGGAATCTGCCAGTTTTTACTCTCTCTTGCATGTGCTCCACCTCTTCAGGGAATATTCTCTCTTTGTAAGCAGACAGTGCTTTGCAGTGAGTTTGTATATCCTTAGCCCTGAAGACCTCACCCATCAACCAGCTGGCCTCCTCAGAAGACATACTCTTCAAATGCTATTTTACCTGCCATTTTTATTTTGTCAACCTTCTTCTGTACCCTACCTCTGATGTTCCTTTTCTACCACATTAAAATCAACCTTCCTATCTTCACTTTTAGGGTCCTGTACCCATACCTGCACAGGTAACTCATGTTGCACTCAGACCCCGCCGTTCTGCCTGTGTCAGCCTCAGCACTCTTTTCTTCAGGCTTCCTCTTCACCACATGGTGCCACATACCTCCTTGCAGCTGGTGCTTTGTTCCTTCTCAAACCCACTTCTGACATGACTTTTTGTGGTAGTTTCACCCTCATGGACAGCTAAACACCACAACTGCACTCTCACTCCCCTTCCTCAAAGGAAAAGGGGGAGAAAATATGATGGAAAAGGTCAGCATAGGGAAATTATTAAATATAATTTATTGGGGTCCCTCCCATGGGCTGCCATCCTTCCCGAACTGAGCCTGCGGGGGCTGCCCACAGGCAGCAGCTCTTCAAGCACTGCTCCCACATGGCTCCATACCACGGGGTCCATCCCCCAGAAGCAAACTGCTCCAGCACGGGTCCCCCACGGGCGGCAGCTCCCCCCAGACCCCCTGCTCCTGCGGGGGCTCTCCATGGGCCGCAGCCTCCTCCAGGCCACATCCACCTGCTCCACCGGGGGCTCCTCCACAGGCTGCAGCGTGGAGATCTGCTCCATGTGGGACCCATGGGCTGCAGGGGGACAGCCTGCTCCACCAGGGGCCTCTCCACAGGCTGCAGGGGAACTGCTGCTGCGTGCCTGGAGCACCTCCTGCCCTCCTGCTGCACTGACCTGGGTGTCTGCAGGGCTGCCTCTCACATTTTCTCACTCCTCTCTCCCAGCTGCTGTCATGCAGCAGGTTTTTTCCCCTCCTTCAATCTGCTCTCCCAGAGGCCCACCCATTGTCACTCCATGGCTTGGCTCTGGCCAGCAGCAGGTCCCTTTTGGAGCCAGCTGGAACTGGCTCTGCTCTGACTTGGGGCAGCTGCTGGGCTCTGCTCACAGAGGCCACCCCTGTAGCCCCCCAATACCAAAACCTTGCCTTGTAAAACCAAAACACTGTTGAAAGAAGAAGAATCAGCATGGGCACGATCACATAGGTCACATCATCTCCGAAGGAGTGTTATGTCTTTCCAGTGCATAGCACACCCCAGGCACAGCAAAAGCACATTAAGGGCTACTGAGCCACTCAGATGTGACCCATCCACATCCATGAGCCCCTTTGAAGATGAGGACTCTCCACCACAACAATGCACTCATCTGTTTGCACCATGTCAGATTTATGTTGATGATCTTCCTGAATGGAAATGTACAACGGAATTGAACTTTCCAAAAGACCTTAAAACAAAGTCCCTGTTTCACTAAGTTTATGCTGTAAAGGGCTGTCACTATTTGGACATAACTGCCCTATGTCTGAGCTGTGCAGGTTTCTGTAATTATCACTTTTTCTGTACCGCCAGCGGACTCTGTCCTTTGCATGTACCAGAAGGGAACAAAAAAAAAAAAAAAAAAATGTGGCTTTATTTGATGCAAGATGCTAAAAGAACAAAGGAATCTTTTCTAAGGACTCTATTTATGCTCCTCCGTTTTCAACCCCAGTTATCAAAAAGCAAACAGCATGGCAGCGTTGAGGAGAAATACAGGCTTCCAGCACAAATAGAGAGATTGTTCTTGTGCCTTGTGTACTCTGTGTAACCACTGCAAATATCAGTGACAGACAGGCTGTTCTACAGACATCTTTTACACAGCCAAATGATTTGTATGAAGGATTACCTTAAATTGCTTTATTGTCTAAGTGGACACAGATATCGTGATATCTTTTATTGGTCTAGCCAGTATATTACAAGTTGTGTTTCATAAGAGTCCCATACAACACACATGTTCCCTTTGTAATTGCTCTCTGTTTACTCTTGAGGCCAAAAGGAATAATTAAAAAAAAAATAAAATCTGAGGTTGGATAAATGCCAGCTTCATCAGCTGTAAAATGTTCTTTACCGTTTTCTGTTTTATACTATGTATGTAATATTGCCAGTGTTTCTCACTTCTCCCCCTGCCACTGCCAAGGGATTTTTACTTTTTCATGAATCCCATGTAGGTGTTCGCATGCCGATAATTTTATATGTATTGTCTGCAGTATGATAAAATTATTTCTTCTTACCCAGTCTAAACTAACCATTTGCTACATTCAAATTGAAATAAACTGGAAATTATATCCTGCCATGCCTATCAACTGTGGAGTACAATTTACAACATTTCTTGTGGTTTAATGTGGCCCTGCCCATGTGTACTGTAATTGCACTACAGATCCCTGTTCAGTAAACATGCCTGGGAAGAATTCCACTAATTTCTACAAGCACTGAATCAGCACTTAAAGGTAAACTTTTAGTGTTGCTACGGTAAGTAGAAGATGCAACCATGAGTGATCCATGGAAAAAAACATACTCTAGCAATGCTATGAGCCTCTGCTCAAAGACCTAAGGAAGAATGATTTGTTTCACATTTTTTCCTTCTTAATCACTTTGCTTTCCTCCTCATCTCACCATTTCCTGGTCATTCATTTTTCCCCATGTTTATCTCTCTCTCCTTCCTTTCTACTGCAGCCTTCCTCTGCGTTACAGTGACATTTGGTAATCTGCAGCGAGCAGCAAGGCTACCTTGGGCTATGCTAACACATTCACCTAAGCAACACTCTGCTCTTGATTTCAGGAAATCAGGCTGCAGGCATTGCTGTTCCATGGTACTGCTCTGCAGCCTCTGCCACTGTTTCATTGCAGTTTCACCACAAATCAGATTCCTAACATGCATCAAGAGTCTTCCAAATGAAAGATACTGTATAACACACCACAATAGCTTCCCATGCACTATGATTTCTAAGATATCTTTTTAATAAGTCCCTCTCTTCTCCTCCCCAATGGGGTTTCTATGCATAGAAACTACTATCATGGCTAGTATGGTCCCAATATGCAAAAAGCAGTGATAGAAATGCTCACCCCCCCACCATATTTTACCCTTTTCCAATTGCTTGCACTGCACTCTTAAAATACATTAGCATATAGATCAGCTTTCTGAAGTTTTCATGGATTAATTTCCTGCATGACAAATTCTCACCCTCATTTCTGTCTGGTGCAAGGTCCCATGTCATTGGGGTACTCAACTCTTCTGAAGTATTGTGTCTGCAATACCCATTTCATATACCACATGACTGCAGATGGACACGTTTCTGTGAGATGAGGCATAAAGCAGTCTTCTTCCAACCGTCCTTTATAACAGATGCACATTTTGTCAATTAAGAAAAAAAACACAACTTCTTGGAAGAGGGAGGACAGACTTTGTACTCCTTTGTAAACTGTTGTTTTGCACATAATGTGAAATGACTCAACTTCTGGCTATTAATTTTAAAGGAGTACTAAGAATCAAAACATGAAATCACACGTGCGTGCCTGAATTACCTGCAACAAGCAAAGTGACCTTCCCATGGATTTAACAACAACACAAAAGATTGTTTCTTTCCAAAGCCTTCCACAACAACCTTTTCAGAGAAATAGAAAGTCACAAATGACTACCACTTCTGTGATGTCACTAGAAAAAAATATCTCAATTGTTTTTAGGAGGTACAGCCTGACAAGCTGCTAAAGCACTGGGATAAGCTCCAACAAGCATATTTCTCTAATAAGAACAAAACCAGGTTAACACCTCCAGCTTGCGAGTTTTTGAATTGGAGGATCAGACCACTGAAATCAAGCCTACCAGCTAGAGCTTTATTTTTATTTATACATATTCCAGTGCAATTTCTCATTCTTCTATTGCTACATTTAAATAAATAAATAAAAGGGATCACTTCTTAAATACAGAATAACAAGAAAATATTCTCTCTTATTCTTGCAATTTCAACAGAACTTTTCCATATTATGACTGGTCATTCATTCTGAAGCAGGCAGAAATAAAAGAATTTAATCCAATTAGGTCACAGAAGTTAATCTAGGATTGCAAAATTAAGCTTGTTTGTCTTGGTCCAATGTTTGCATACACACACAAGTCACAGACCATAATCAGATTCATGCGGAGCAGTTTTGCTCCTTGCTAGAGAACAGTATATTTGTGTTTTTAATAGAGCTCAGTGAGAGGCTGTACTCATTCTTCTCCAGCAAGAGAAATAAAAGGGCAAACAGGCAATGGCCTTTAGTGGAAGAAAGCTAGAGAAACTGCGGGTGGCAGAGCAGGAGAGGCAGCCAGACAGGTGATAGACAGGGAACCAGCCATTGCACCAGCACTGCACCCAGAGGACGTCTCAGTGAGGTACCGTACTGTTCCTTCCCTATGGCCCAGCACCCCCAGATATTCACCATGTCCAGAGACCTCCGTCCAACCTGCAGCAGAAACCCCCAGGAAAGCAGACCTGTGAGAACTGAGCACGTGCTACTATATCCCTGCGAGTGTCACCCAGCCATATGGCAAATCGCAGCAAGGAAGACATGGTGGCAATGGGAGGGGCTGCGTTTCCTCTTTGGAAAATCAGTCGTTGTCAGTGGATCCTGATGGAGCCAGCACAGTCACCACAAGTCAGTGGTGATGACTAACAGCACACAAAGGCTGGAGGCCCACTGGTCCACTTCTTTCCCTTCAAAGATTACAGTTATTTCTATATTGAAAAAGCAGCCTGCAGGGTATCTTCTAAACGGGATCGTTTTCAAAGACCAAACTTTTAAGAAGTTCTGGATCAGCTGTTGTGTTAATTTTTAAAAATACTGCACACCCATAACATTTTTTGGACTTGATCCAAGGGTACACAAGACAGTGGTAGACCCGGTACTGTGTTCAACTGCCTTTGAATCAGTCCCTTGATGAACAAAATTTGGAGCGATTTTTGAAGGTTGACTGAAAATTTGACTTATAAGCTGGCTTTCACAGTTACAGTAACCAACATTGCCTGAATGCTGCTAATTTTTATTTTTCTTAATTCTCGCTCTCTGTTTCCTCCCTCTTCTACACATTCCTTCATTATCCTGTTGGACTAATTTTACTGAGATTTTTTTTAGATTTAATGGGTCAGTTTGACTTCATCGGCAGCACATAGGTTAGAATGTGCATTTCTCAAGCAGTTAAACAAAAGCCACAGCCAACGTGAGCAGCAGGATATGGAACACCAGCCTAGCTAGAACATATGCAGGATGCAGGTTGATTTGCCCTCTTGATTTGCTCCCTACCAATTTTCACTGTATTTCTCATCAATTCTGTATCTCTGCAAGAGCTCTCTGCACTTAGTGGTACTCTGAGATCAACACTCCTGGCATTGAAATGACAGGAAAAAAGCTAGGCAAGCTAAAGAAGTGACAGGTTAAATGTATTATGCTTCTACTTATATATGTGCACCATTAGGGACAGAACTACCATCATCGGTACAAAAAACACTGCCTGCTGTCATCTGAGCTACAAGGCACACTGTGCTTGTAGTAAGCCTTGCCTCCTTCTCAGGCCAGCAGCTGGAGGCAGAGGAGATTTCATGCCTCTATACCAACCCCTGGCACAGGAGGCAGAGGTGGGCTGCCCGTCCCCTGCCCAACACTGGATTGTCACAGAGCAGACATGCTCTGCACCGTTGTCCCACTTGTCTGGAGAGCTCCTTTAACGCCGACACAGCTCGAGTCTGTATTTAATTCACAGTTGTCAAGTATTGCCTTCCTTAGCACAGGAGTGTGATTGCAGGCTGGAAGTGACACATCGCAGGGAAAACAGAGGTATGGAAGTGAACCTCCTGGCAAAGCCTGTCCCTTACTTGCCCAGGTGCCATGAGCTTTGCCATGGGGCTGAAGAGCCCAAGAAAACTGGGTGCACGGCTGAGCATGTTGCTCCTGTGTGCCATTAAGATGGAGAACAGCACTACACTGAGTTCAAACTTTTCTTTTCAGTAACATCAGTAACAAGTTTGATTTGAAGCATCTGACCCACCAGGCTCATCCCGCTGGGCTCACATGCCACAGAGCCCAGGAGCATGTCAGTGCCATGGACATCATGGGAGGGCAGGCAGCAGGAAGGCAGAAGTGCCACCAAGCCGAAACCTTCCAATTCTCAGGATGGACGTGAAACTGTCCCCTTCAGAAACACACCTAAATGCCCAGATTTGCCTTGTAGTGCCAGACAAGTGCCTGTGCCAGATCTACAGTACCACAAGGGCTGTTTGGGCTGAAAAAGGAAAGGTAATGTTTAAGTTAACTTATTAAGTTCTGTTTATTAGCAGAGTTTATTTCACAAGCAAGTTTCAAACACCACTTGTTAGACATATTTGCCAAAACATGATAAAAAATTAACATGCACAAGCCTAAAACTCAAGCACTTCACATTTAAAATGTTCTTTGAAAGCAGTGGAAAGACATTTTTAAGGACATTTTGAGCTAAGCAGTAGCAAACAGCCAGGGGTTGCTCTGGACACAAATCTTTTCCAATAGGCTTCTGCTTCCACTGATTAATTTTCTCCGTGCCCTAACTTTCCCCAATTACTTTACACTAAACATTTTCTGATTACAGTTTTCAGGGTTCTGTGGTGGTTTTACCCTCATGGACAGCTAAACTCTACCACAGCGACTATCTCACTCTTCTTCCTCAAAGGAAAAGAGGGAGAAAATATGATGGAAAAACAAAACAAAACAAAAAAAGGGGGGGGGGGCAGGGGGGCTCAAGGGTTGAGGTAAGTCAAGGAGATCACTCACCAATTATTATGGGCAAAACAATCTTGGCATAGGGAAATTAATATAATTTATTGCCTATCACTAGCAGACTAGAACAGTGGGAAACTAAAAGCAAACTCAAAACACCTTCTCCCCATCCACCCTCTTCCACCTCCTCCATCTGAGCGGTGCAGGGGAACGAGGAATGGGGGCTGCAGTCAGCCCCTGATACTTCGTCTCCACCGCTCCCTGATGGTCCCTCTCTACCCCTGCTCCCACACGGCTCCGTACCACGGGGTCCATCCCCCAGGAGCAAACTGCTCCAGCACGAGTCCCCCACGGGCGGCAGCTCCCCCAGACCTCCTGCTCCTGCGGGGGCTCCTCTCCACAGGCTGCAGCGTGGAGATCTGCTCCATGTGGGACCCATGGGCTGCAGGGGGACAGCCTGCTCCACCAGGGGCCTCTCCACAGGCTGCAGGGGAACTGCTGCTGCGTGCCTGGAGCACCTCCTGCCCTCCTGTGCACTGACCTGGGGTGCTGCAGGGCTGATTCACATTTTCTCACTCCTCTCTCCCAGCTGGTGTCATACAGCAGTATTTTCCCTTCTGCTCTCCCAGAGGCCCACCCATTGTCACTCCATGGCTTGGCTCTGGCCAGCAGTAGGTCCCTTTTGGAGCCAGCTGGAGCTGGCTCTGATCTGACATGAGGCAGCTGCTGGGCTCTGCTCACAAAGGCCATCCCTGTAGCCCCCCCACTACCAAAACCTTGCCTTGTAAACCCAGTACAGCTTTTTACCAACTTGACACACACATTGTTTTCACTCCTCACCAGGTGTGTTAAGCACATTGTACTTCAAGTCCATCTTTTCATTTTTTCCTGGTAAATCACAATTTTGTGATCCTTTTTTACCAACCTACCACTTTATGTATAGTGAATGACAAGCAAGTATCTTAAATATTCAAATCAATTAAAGAGCAAAACTCAAAAGCTTTCATAATTATAAGACCTCTTACTGGCTCAAAAGCAATTTTGCCACTTATTTCTCCAATTCCTGCCAAAATAATTGCTACTTTATGTCTTACACGAAGGTCATTAAAAAAAGTAGTACTTGGCTTTGCGGGTGCAGAATTTTAAGTGATCCAAAGCTTTTTGGTGCCCAATTCTTAAGCACATTGTTTTATAAAGCCAAAAATGAAAGCCCTGAGTATTTCATGTAATCCCTTGCTTAAAAAGGAGAGAGCATAGAGTTCAGCTGCTCTTTGCCAACAGAGATGTAAAATTAATTGAAATCCCAAATGGTCAAGGTTGCGTCACATCCCTTGCCTAATGAGACTGAGATTGGGAGCACAAGACAGGTATCAAGGAGTGCAGGGAGTAGTGACAGACAGGATGGGGTCTGGCTGCAGAAGACACAGAAATTTAGATAAGTACTGGGAAGTTTCTGTGTGTGTGCTGGGTCTGACAACTCCTGAATGCGTCAACACAGGCAGGCAGCAGGAATAACCACAGACCCACAACTGAAAACAAGTACATTTATTTTCATTACCTTGCCTACCAGGGGATCCACAAAACAGCACCTGGGTAGAGGCACGCAAGTGGGGACAGCCACTACTGAGCTCGGTCCATGCTAGGGGATCAATCACCAACCTGTTGTTTACGTCTGTTTATTGAGGGTTCACACAAACGCCGTTTACTGCCATGTTGCGATCCTCACTGTCCTTTGATCTTCTCTATACCAAGGCAGGGAGCTCAAGCATGTCTGATAGGGCACCTCCAAGTCTACCAAATACCTGTTATCTATACACAGATGTTTTACTTGTCAAACACACAGAGGATAAACAACAATAGGTATGATATATGTGTTTTCCTACGTTACTACTGTCCAGGCTTTACATATTCCCAGATGCAAGGTCACTTGAACATACTTACAGTACTCCTCACCATTCTTCTGCTTTTAACCCATTTGCCCCAACAGCTTCTGTTACTGTCAAGAGAGATCTGCTCAACTCAGCCTTTGGAGTCAGGGGTTGTGATTCATTTTGTCCTGGAACAGAAATCTATGCCCAAGCACAACTGAGGCCTCACAGATCTGTGCCTTTCCAAAGCAAGAGCTTTGCTGTAAAGCACCGCAGATATCCCCAGATGCCTACCTGCAGGACACCTAAATTAAGCACTAGATTGTCACTGGTTCCAGCAGAGGCTTGGACCCCTGCCTTGTCTGTAGGTAGCTGCACATACACTTCAGTGCTGAAACAGTCAACCAAGAATGATTTTTTTTAATTTGACCTTTTAAAAATAGTCTTCAAAAAAAACCACTGTGTGAATAGCACATCTTCTAGAGAGATAGTTTTCATTTTTTTCCCACTAAGCACTTGCTTTGGTCTTTCTTTGAATCACATAAAAGTATTTTCTACCTCACTTCCTCAAAATAGTCATGCGTAACCTACAGACTGTGGGAAACAGCAAGGCTAACCAAGGAAATAAAGGTGGGAATACATGTTCAGGTGAAGGAAAGGGCCAACTTTTTGTAGTGAATATATGAGCACACAGGGAAAGAGGAATGCAAACAAAGCCAGTCTTATGGGTCAAATAAAGAAAGGAAGAAAGGAAGAAAGGAAGAAAGGAAGGAAGAAAGAAAGGAAGGAAGGAAGAAAGAGAGAGAAAGAGAGAAAAAGAGAGAAAGAAAGAAAAAAATCCCCATCGTTGCAGCCAGTGCAGTACAGCTTCTCTGCTCATGTGCTACATACATGTGAGGCAGTGTTAATTCAATTTTCTGTTATAGTATATTTTTCTAACTGATGAAATAGCTGTGTTGTTGAAATATTTAGTAAGGTCCTGTGTAAAAACATCCTTGGTCTATAGGCGGAAAAAAGAAATACAACCATGATGCAAACTCGTTGCCTTGGCAGTAGCCGTGAATCCATGTGTGACCTGCACCCTTGTGCAGCAGCTCTCCAGGACAGCCTGGTTTGCACAGCTATGCAAGTGAGAGGCACAAGTGCTTTGAGGAACTTTATGGTTATGGGGTCAGTCTCCAGGACCATAGCTTCATTAAAACTAGCTCCTTAGGCCACTAATCTGAGAATGCGGGTGGTTCTTCATGGTCCTGGGCCCAGAGCAGCCACCAGTTTTGTAGCAGCAGCTTACCAAAATCCAGCCCTCAGCCCCAGTACTGACACATGTAATTGCTCCCTTCTGTAGGCTGGTCACATTAGTTTCCCGATTAGGAGCACACCATCAGCAAGTTCATGGTGGCCATCCTTACCATGGAGGCCTAAGAAGCTCTACTGTCATCTGCTGCCTCCCCAGCTCATTCCCCTGTCCCAGGCGAGGCCTCAACACCCTGTCCCCTATCAGAAGTATGCCCAGCTATTTTGGAGCCATTCACTGGGCACCTATACCCCACCCAGTATCCCTTAAAGCCTGGTATCTAGGCATGTTAATGCAATCACAGGAGGAGCAATTTCTTCACACAGAGGGGCCCCACCAGTCACTGCCACAATTCACATACACCAACATCATTTTCAGACACGATGCTGGCATACTCCGGAGCCCTGTTTTTTCTCTAAAATGTACTTATACTGACACCTAGGGTGTGATGGTGATTGCTGATTTGGGCTGAGATGACACTAACCCAGACCACCACCATTTCTGCCACCATTCTGTCATCCCAGTGTTCCTGGTGGTCACTGGGACACTGACCATGTTGTCATTTACCAACAGATGCCTGTCAAGCACAGATTTCAATGCCTGAAGGCCTGCTACTACTAGCTACAAAATCAGGCAGAACCAAGGAGGCTGGCTAGACCACTTGGGTCTTACCTTATTCTTATACAAGAATAATTTGTATATCAAAAACAAAGAAAACACCAACAAAAAATAATTCCTTAGAAAGTGTGGTGCTGTATGACCCAGTTTGCAATATTAGAAGCAGTAATTGTTACACTCGCATCTTTCAAAACAAGCTTCCCATATAAATTCCTGAATCCCTCGCTTCATTTTAGGAAATAAACCCCGATTATACATGAAGCATTAAACTTGCAGCTGTTAGGCTTATTGTGTGCACTTGCGAGGATCTAAACAGTCTGACAGATACATTGCTTTGGTGTTGATGCCAACGGACTTGTCTGCAGTAAATAATTCATCTCAGACAGCCAAGGGATCTTGGGGCTGGAAGGGTCTCATCCATTCCCCAGCCTCAAGGCAGGGTCACCTACAGGCATGTCACTTCTGACAAATGTTCGTTCAATCTGTTCTTAAAGCCCTCCAGTGATGGAGATGCCTCAGTTCCCTCAGACAGCCTATTTCCCGGCTTCATTTCTTTCAGCAACAGTAAGCCTTATTCACTATCTCATCTGAATCTTTCTTGCTGCAATTGGAGCATGTTGCTTTTCATCCTGTCTACCACAAAGAGAAAAAAATAAATAAAAATGCACTGTTCTTGCAGCAGCCTCTGAACACTTATCACCTGACAAATCTTCCTTCCTTTTCTGCTTATGCCTTGCCTGTAAACAGATTGCAGCTATTCGGATGCTGTAGTCGGAAAAGTTTACCTCAAATGTCAGGTATTTTTAAGGCTGAAGACTGCTGCATTGCTGCAATTACTGATAGACACACACACATGCATACCACCACCTCTTCTGCTCAGTTAAGCAGTGGAAGAAGGTATTAATTCTTATACTCCAGCTTCCTCTGAGAACATTTGTTGATAGCAAATCTCAAATTGCTTAATACTAACATTTGCTGAGCAAACTTTAGCTGCACAAAAATACATGGGAAGAAAGCAAAAAAGTTTGGCTGATGACAGACATTCAGTGTTACACACTAGAAACCACTCTCTGCAAAAGGACGTCTTTGAGGACAGTATTCACCGTCACCTCCTACTTGTGTCCAGCCTCATGGGCTCCCCAGTGCTTTGCTTCTCCCAACCCATTGGCCTCCTCTGGGCACCACCAGCCACCTTGTCTTCCTTGGTGTCCTTCTCTTGGCACCACCAACCACCTTGTCTTACTTGGTGTCCTCCTCTTGGCCTTAAGCCCCAGCAGTGCTCCTGCAGAACTCAAACTAGCAAGCTGAGCACAGCTCAACAGGGTGATTGCTGCTCTACTGTCTACTGGCAGTATTTTTGAGGTAGGAACTGGTGCTGTAGGGAACACACAGGTCGGGTTTGTTTCACCCAGTTCTGGCCATCCAGAAATGAGACAGCTGAGCAGCTTGTATAGTCTTCATCACGATGCAACGAGACTAATGAGGCACGACCAGGGACCTGTCTCTGCATTGGTTATAGAGGTAGCCCTGGTATCTAGGCATGTTAAACAAATTTCACTCCTAGTGAAGGGAAATAGTCTCCATCATCAATGGCAAAGCCATTTGATTTCACGTGGTTTCCAACAAAACTCCAGCAAGGACTGGGGTTTAAATAAAATATGACTAACTCATTCCTAATAGTGATGAGGTTAAGCTCAGTATCAAAACCTCACTGCACAGACCTTTTCTTAAGATGCTTGTTTTTCTGCAGATTTCAGTCCACGAGGAGACTGGGACCACTGAGTGAGTCACAAGCCCCTCTTAAGTGAAAAAGAGAACCAATCAGCATCCCTGGAAGTCAACAGGAACAGAAGATGGCAAGAAACAAGCCTTTATTCAATCTACAATTCAGATCTTTTACTCCTCTTTAGCTAAGTGCCTATTACAAAAAGCACTTGTAAGTATGAAATGATCCATACAGTGTACATTTAACTATCAGAATACTCTTCAGAAACTCTTATCTCAGGAGCAAAGTATTCCAGGAAGCACATCACTTAAACAAGTGTGTGTTTACCAGAAAGAAAAAAAAAAAAAAAAAAAAAAAAAAAAAAAAAAAAAAAAAAAAAAAGACCTTTAGCAGCAAGAGAAATCTCTAAAGTGTATCTCTGAGCTACAGGTTTTACAGCTGATCGCTTTTCATATGCCTCACATACATGAGTTGTATGAGTTGAAAAGCAACAAAAAGTTGCTTTTCAAAGAAGTACATCATCTTTGTAAATAAAATAACCTTTTATCCTCATGTGGTGTTCTCAAATATCCCTGGCAGGCACTGACTACGGAAGGAGAGCACAAGTGGTTCCCTGCTCATCTAGCAGATGGGATGACAAACCCCTTCTAGCAGGTCTAGGACATACCCACACAATGGCACCAGTCCTTCTCACTGGGATCTGTCTCCCTCCTCACTCCAGATAGACTGAGTAGCAGAGCCAGTTTGATGCAAAAGGGAGCATTTCCACGCACCTCGGACTGGGTGGGATGTCCTCGGCTGTCCCCTGACGTTGTCCACCAAGCACCGTGTCATGCCATCTCTTTTAAAGACTACATGCCACTTTGTTCTAGCTTCCCTACTTCTTCACCCACCTCAGAATAGGAGTTTCTTCCAGCGCCTCACTGTTTTGACAGTGGGAGCTGGTGAGAGTTTGATGCTCAGAGCTCCTTAACTCATACGCTGGGATGGTGCTCCTCCTCAGTAGTCATGTGGTGGCATTGTGGACCTTGACTTAGCTTTACATTACAAATTTCTGATCTACAAAAACCTTGGTGAATGGAAAAATGAGACAGTTTATTCCAGTTCTTCCAGGATCTCCAAGTACAGCAGCACTTTCTTAAGCATAGCCTGGGCTACCACAGCTGCAGAGGGCATGTGTCTACACGATGCTGTAGCTTTTAACTCTACCATAAGATACCAGTGTGACAAACAATATCTCAGCCTGAACAAACCAGCTCCACTCATCTTCTAAACCTCCTATTGACCAATTTTGGGTGGTGAATGCAGCTGGCAGAGCTGTGGCCCCTGTATGCATTCCTCACCTCTCTTTCACAGGTTACTAGTCCTGATGCGGGAATGTCTTAAGAGGACAATTTTCTACTCTTGAGAAGTTGTGGCTTACAGTTAGTGAATTAATAAAGTGTGTAATGTAGCGTTAATGCAACTATATAAATTTCCCTCTGCCTCTTACATGACAGCACAGTGCAGTGGCAGCTGCAGTGAGTGGGAATTTAAAAGGATATCAAAGACAGCCGAGAACAGCCACATTTCCAAACATCCGTTTTCAAACATTTAATCTCTCCCTTGAAGAAAGAAAATAAAAAGGAATGTATTTCAGGAGATTTTCAAAACAAACCGGCAGTATGGCCCTCAGCCACTTGTGCTTTGGGCGTCTTGAAACAGCAGTATTCCCAATTAACCTCAGTGATAAATCACTGATGTTTATTTGTCATATCTTAGCAGTTCCTTGAAAAGAGTTTCTGTGAAACAAATGGTAGAAACACTGTGAAAATATGCTTTCCAAACTGGCAGAGTCCCCAGAAAATCAAAGTCCAGGCTTCGTTTGTGGCAACAGGAAACAAATGACTTCATGAAGTGTCACCTAAACTTTGGATTCATGTGCAGTGCAGTGGAGCACTGACAAGCAGCACTTGCTGGGAAAGTTTCGCAGATGTTTTCTAGGCGAGACTATCGATGCACTTTCTAGCAAGGTCGCAGAGAAAGTTTCCGAGTTAAAATTCTAGCAGGCAGCCACAAAACAGTAACTTCTCGTGCAAGTTCTTCCATCCATCTTTGATGGACTGAGTCATGTCCAGCTAGGCACCAGGAACATTTGGAGCTAGGCCCTCATCAGCCTTTTCCTCCTCAGCTCTGCACTGTCTGAGGCCTGCTGGATTTCTCTGTCCTGCCAGGTGTATAATTTTTTAATCTGTTATCGAGTCACCTCAGCCAGGTAGTCAGATAATTCATTGTGGTTCCATAATGAGAATGCAAAGCCAAACAAACAAACCCTATTCAGCCCATAGAAGAGCAGCAAAACCTCTAAGCCTCTTCAGCTGACTTCGTAGCACAGGTTGGGCTCACATGAATGGGGCATAAACAGAACTCAAGTGCAACTGAAGCAAACCCAGTGAATTTGATAACCACTTCTGGGAAGACAGGTGAGACAGGGCTGAGCAGCTCCCACGTGGAACAGGGTTGCCTCTACTCACATGTTTGCTGTCAAGGAGATGCTGTTCTCACTGAGTCCTGTCCAGCTGATTCAGCAAAAGGTGTCATTTGTCTTCTTTCATTTTCTTTCTCTCTCTCTTTTTTAATTATTTATTTTTTTAAGTTAGCAATGCTTGGTTTACCTCTCTGTAGCTTGTGACAACAGGCTTTTATTCCGCTTCTGCAATGCTTTTTGTAGATAGTTATTTTTAAATACGCGCTTCACTATCGGACTTCCTGAGTGTTGCACTTTCAGTTGCATTTGTTTTTATTTCATTTCCTTGATTTTGGAACATTTGCCCAATTTATCAAAATCAGCTTGAATTCTTATCCCCCAGGGTACATAAAAGCACTGACTGCTTAACGTTATCCACAGACTTTGCAAGCACTCCATCTAGTTTATCCTCTGAGTCATTAATAAAAACAATGATCAGAGCTGCCCTCAGGTCTGGTCCCACAGGACTGCATTTGCAAGGTCCTCCTTATTTGACAGAGAACCCCTGATAATTATTTATGAGTGTAGTCTTTCATCTAGTTGCACACTGCTCTAGGAAGGAAAAAATTCTCTAGCCTCTGCCATGGTTTGCAAATAATATATCGGATGGCTGTGCCAGAAGTTTGACTTAAATGCAAGGTAAGTTATATTTCTCACTTCCCCTTAGACAGTAGGCCATTACCCTGTCAAAGAATGAAACTCGTTTTCCTTGACATGATTTATTTTCAACAAATCCATGCTGACTATTTCTCGTGAACCAAGGAGTTCTGTACAGATTGGTTGCTTAAAAGCGTGTCCTACATCTTCTCGGGTGGCAGAGCTAGTCTGGCCAGTCTTGCAGAAGGCTTTTCTTTTTCAGGAATTATTATTCAAGCATTACTTGCACTTTTCTAAGTACAAAGACACATTAAACCTCCCCATACTCTTTTAAGTCACTGTGATAGTTGCTAATTATGCAGAGGTGGCTTTGACTTGTTCTTTTGGTACTTGTTTAACCAGATGTGGTCAGCCTGAAGACATCAAACTTACATGCTCTTTAACCTGTTCTTTGAATTATTTTTAGTCTGTTCTTTAATATTTTTTTCCCCTCTCTGGCCTTGCTGTGGCAAACAAAGGAGAAAGCAGGAAAACCGCAGGGCCGTCCTCCCCTGCGAACCTGTAGCTTCTTGCTTTTTGTTACTTTTGATGGCATCTGCTGGCGGATATGGGATATGCCACCGCAAGGTGGAGAGAAATTAGTACACAGGCACGGACTGTCAGCAGAAATATTTGCACCCTCGGTGGCAGAAAGCAAAGAAATAACTCTAAGGACAGGGACTGCTTCCTCTGTCCCTCCACCAGGAATGAGCGGGCTAACCCCAAAGCAGAGAGAGATGCTGAACCCTCTGGGCAGCCTGGAGAGAAGGCAGCAGGAGCGGGAGGCAGAGGTTGCGTTTCAGAAAGCCCTGCTTGCCTCCACATTCCTCTCTCTGCTTGGGTGCCTTTCTCCAAGATGTGGGGGCACAGGGAAGACAGGGAAGCTCGAAAACATGGTACCCCTAAAAGGCGATGGATGCTAATAATTTCATTATTTTTATGCTAAACTCGTAATATTTAAGGCTTTGTCATCTATGCTTCTTTTTCAACACTTGGAGAAAAAGAACTGCTATGAATATGGGCTGCTAAGAGCACTTTGTTCTTTGAATTATGCGGCAGATGAAAGAGAGATGTGATTTGCCTCATCAAGAGAAGAGTATGTAGGAACATTATAAAAAAGGCATTGGGAATATGCCTGTCAAAGGGTAAAGAAAAGCAACACCAACAGAAGTGAATGATATTTGTTTCCAGGAATCAGTGTTCAGAGACAGAGAGACTTGGAGTGTCAGTCCCAAAAGGTATGCCACTATTCTTGCAATAACTTCCCTGAAAATTATACCTGGAGAAACCACTGGCAATGCTTATCTTGGAGTCCCCATGCCACTTCAGTCCTCTCAAAGACACAATTTATTTAAGCACTCAGGATGAAATGAAAACAGCTGTAGGTACCATTCTGTCTCACCACAAAGGCTAAGGACTGAGGGGCCATTAATGCCAAACATAACTATAAGCCATCTCTGGGATTCAAGAGATATTTGAGTATTAAATTCTGCCCAGGACTTGTACACGAAAGCTGGAGACACTCAGCCAGCTGACAGTACATAACCTTGCCAGAGACAGCATGGACATCTCTGCATCTCTGCACTCCAAATCCTTGCAGGCAATCTGCGAGGAAGGGTCCACACAGGAGATTCAGGACAAGGGCTGACCCTTGCAATTTGGTGGTCTAGAACTGGGCAGCTTAAGGGGTCCCTGCTCAGGGCGCTATGGATTAGTCTTGCTGGCAGACAAGAAAAGTGCAGTTTGCCATGAATCTCACTGAAAAGCAGAGGTGACTGTGTAGAAAACATTTTAAACAGGAAAATTTTCCCCAGATAACATGAGTGTCAAAAGACTGAAAAATCA
>CM021767.1:81271209-81282486 GCA_011076525.1 Nettapus auritus | reverse complement strand
TTGTTTTGTTGGTTTTTTTTTTTCCTTTTTTCTTTCTTTTTGTTTTCTGGTCGCTTACCTCTTTCCTTGTTTTTCCTCATTCTATATTGCCATCATTGAGTTGCAGAAGTGGGGAAGAGCAGAGAAAAAAGAGACAACCTGATTTTTAAATTGTTGTTCAAGAACCGAGCAATCACAACTATTTGAAGAACTGTTACTATTCTATGCATTTTTTAATCAAAACCAAACTTAAAAAAAAAAAAAAGATGGTATGTTTTTAACTTCTAAACAAACCTGCTTTTTATCAAAGAGGATCAACTGAATTTGTAAGAAGTCCAAAGTGAAAAATGGGAAGTTGTTACCTGCCATCTGTGTGTTATCTATTTGTAACTATCGAATTGAATCCTTACCAGATTCAAAATTAAAAATAAATAAATAACAAAAGGCATATTTTGCACTATCTTTGTGTCAAGTTTCTAAAAGACACCGTTATTCCAAAGCCCTGCATGGAAATGGTTAATGAAGTGGTTTCCCTTACCTCACCTTTTAGCTCTCCTGGACTACCTGGCAAGTCCCAATAGAAAATTCTGCCTTAAAAAAATCATTAAGATGTAGAAATCAGTCCCTACAGTTGTATTCATGAATGCTGAGCTTTAAAGCTAGAGAAATTCAGATGATAAATAGGATGTACTTCTGCGTTAGACTTCAAAAAGAACTGTAAAACACCAGATGGCTTTTCTGTTGGTGTGACCTGCCATGGAAAATATATTTTTAACACTTTCTGATTTCACCGCAAATAGGGCACAAGAATGATCTGCAGCTAATTTCAAAGTAATTTTACGTGTGAACTTGGCCAGGCTGGACCCAGTTACCAGCAGGCTGGAAGATGCCTTCCCACCACTGGATGGCATTCAAGGGCCATAAATACTCTCACATCAGGAACCGCAGCAAAAGAAAATGCCTCTTAGAAAATTAAAACATAAAACGCGCGAAGCCTTTGGATCCTCAGCAATGCTTCCATAATATATATTCATATTTTCAAAATCCCAAGAAAATAAATCTGAAAAAAAAAAAAAAAAAAAAAAAAAAAAAAGATATCTAAAAGATATCTGAGGAGACAGGAGCTTTTCTCTGAGACACAACTGAATATACATGTAGGACATGGGACAGGAGAGTTGAGGGATCATCTCTGAAAGCAGTATTTCATTTAGGAGAATTCACCACATAAATCCTGCTAACTCCACCTGTGTCAGCATCAGCAGTGGTTAGCAGAAGGCAACTGGACAGGGCTTTTCTTCTCTTTTCAAGATATGGACACAATGGGGAAAGAAAAGATGAGATGTTAACCTGGTTAACCTGGTGCATCTGAGACCATAAGTAAGATCATAACCAGAAGAGAGGGGTGACCTTGGGAATAGATAAACATTTAGATCCATCACTAACCCATGTCCCTTAGTGCTTCAACCATACATCTCTGAAATACCTCCAGGCATAGGAACCCCATCACCTCCCCAGGCAGCTTGTTGCAATGCTTGGCCACCCTCTCCATGAGGAAATTCTTCCTGATAACCCATCTAGACCTCCTATGGTGCAACTTCAGGCCATTTTTTGCCTTGTGTCCTGTCACTTGTCACCTGAGAATAGAGACTGATACCCTCCTTCCTACAACCTCCTTTCAGGTAGAGAGCAATGAGGTCTCCCCTCAGCCTCTTCTTCTCCAGACTAAGCAACCCCACCACTCACTCCTCATAACTCTTGTTTTCTAGTCCCTTCACCAGCTTTGTTGCTCTTTCTCTGCACACACTCAAGCAACAAAATGTCCTTCTTGTAGTGAGGGGCACAAACTGAACACGGTACTCAAGGTTTGAACTCACCTGGGCTAAGTACAGGGTGACGATCACCTCCCTGGTCCAGCTGGCCACACTGTTTCTGATGCAGGCCAGGATGCCGCTGGCCTCCTTGCCCACCTGGGCACACTGCTGGCTCGTGTTCAGCCAGCTGTTGACCAGCACCCCCAGATCCTTTTCTTCTGGGCAGCTTTCCAGCCACTCTTCCCCAGGCCCGTATCCTGTATGGGGTTGTTGTGCCCCAAGTGCAGGACGTGGCCCTTAGCGTTGTTGAATGTCATGCAATTGGACTCAGCCCATCGGTCCAGGCTATCCAGATCCCTCTGCAGATTCCTCCTACCCTCAAGGCAGATGGGCAGTCCTGCCTAACTTGGTATCTTCTGCAAACTTACTGAGGGTGCACTTGATCCCCTCATCAAGATCACTGATAAAAATGCTAAACAAAACTGGCCCCAAGACTGAGCCCTAGGGAATACCACGGGTCACCAAGACTTTAGGTCAGAAAGAGCACAACAAACTACATGCTAACCACAAGCAAGGAGTGTTTGCTGAGTTTCATCATATTAAAGACTGTTAAATAAGAGGATATATTTGCACCTCTGTTAGTACAAAGAAAGGCTCGAATGAGGAGAGGTGACAGTCACAGCTTCTGTGGTGTAAAGACAGGGTCGCAGCAATGAAGTCTCACCAGGGAAAGCCGTGGTATTCTAGGAAAACAGTGTCTCTGCCAAGTCTGTCATTTCTGCTACAGAGCCTAGCTATGAACTTCAGTTCCCACTTTAATTTTTGTAAATCTGCCTTGTCATGGCCCAGGGGATAGCTGCCTCGGGATAAAAAGGGGGAATATGAGGATAAATAAGTTAAAATGGGATCTTCTCCAGTTATAATATAGGGCACTTCGTAACAAATAGAAGTGTAAAGTTGACAGGCTTCATATTTGTATTGCAGTAAATGTGTAGTCAGGCAGTTCATCTATCCACCCATCTACGTACTTACCTATTTATCTGTATTCATTTCCCCGGACGTGTCCTTTGCTCAGAGAAGATCTGCAGTGGTGCATGGCATGCTCCCCTCGCTGATGATATGTCAAAGCCCAGCAATACACAGCTTTCAGGGGTGTCTGATTGCTGGTTTTCTGGAGAGGATCATGTTGGTCTTTGATATGTGGTAACAAGTAGTTACCTCTCTGATATAGATTATGATGTCTAAAAAGATGATGGAGTTACAGCAGTCCTGCACGTGCTACCTTGTTCCTCTAGCCTTTGCCTTTTTTTTTTTTTTTTTTCCACAACAGGGCTCAAGGGTAGGGAAATTACTTCAGGGTACAATCTTTTGGGCTTTTACACCATCTGATAAGAGGACTCCATCAGATACAGAACTTGTCCAACCCTCCATCCCGTAAGGTCAGTTTTATGTCACCTGAAGAGGTAGAGGTGGGTGCAGTGGTTTCTAGCCTTAAGCTATAATCTACCATGCACAAGATTTTTTTGCCCAGCCCATTGAAATGATGTTTTAAAATAGCAAAAGCAGAAAAACATGCTTATTTCCTGGAAGAAAACAGTAACAATTATACTTGATATTTTATACTACAGTGTAATATAAAACAGAATAAATGGGAAATATCAAGGGCAGAGTTTCAGCTGTAAGTATCAAAACAATGACTGCAAATTGGGTTTCAGAATCTACAAAGCACAGTCCAAATCTACAATCATTTCCCAACAGACATTATGTATACAACAAAGGCATTATAGTTTAACACATTCTTCATGTAAGATTCCTGGTGTTTTCCTTGCCCCTTAGCCACTCTGTACTCAAGCAGCCCAAAAGGAAAAAACACTTTGTTATTACCTGTGCTATGTTCATGGCTACATAGACATAGCGAGTCACATCAGCCACTGGAAGTGCTGTCCCATGGTCATCAGCTTCTGCCTGCAGGACCCAGACACCCAGTCCAAAAGTCAGGAGTGACAGCTCCTTCCTGAGCTGATCCACAACACAACCATGGATGGACCCATAACATCACCACCTTTCCTGTTTCCAAGCCCTTCACAGAAATCTATTAGACTCATGACACCAACAGAAATCCAACAGGCTGATGGTGCCTGAAGATGAGGAGACATTAGAAGAGCACAAAAAGGCCAGTCATCATGATAAAGCTTAACGTTGTCTCCACAGACTACCATATTATTGTGAGCACCCAGCTTTTTTTCCAGTCTCCTTTTGCTCCCCGCTACCTGACAATACATCTGTATCACTAGGAACCGCTGTATCATTGCCCCAGGAATGGATAATATCTCCAAGGAAAGGTAAAAAAAATAAATAAGTAAATGGCAAAATGAAGAAGAATGGCCATGAAATAGCATTTGAGCTGACCAAAAAAACACACAAAGAAAAACATTGTCGCTAGTGCCTACAGGGCCAACTTCCTTCTCAAAGTGCTGGATTTGTTTATGCTTGCCATTATCTTTGCATTCATAGCTGCAAATGTTACTAATGGCCATGCAATTGCACATTTCTTTTAAACGTTAAATTAGAGCCGTTTCAGACACCCACCTCCAGCCCTCCACTGTGAGGCCCTGTCAGCTGGAACCCCTTCCCCCAGGCTCCTAAGCTCCGTTTATGTATTTTCAAAAATACATGGTCCAATGTTTTGCACTTTAATTTATTTGGTGTCTTTTTGGAATTGCTTTGTTGTTATATCCTCCTCTGGGAGAATATTTGCATGAAAAGAACATTATGAACCGCTTAGGATAAAGATATAAAACAACTGAAATGACAAACACATGTTAAGACATAACTATTCCAAATCAAGCTAACACAAAAACTTTCAGGGAAAAAAAAAAAATAATTCTCCCTTCGTTCCCTCGCCTGGCCTTATCTTACTTGGCAAATTAATGACTGTACACTCCTGTAAAAGGAGTGAGAACAAGGAAGAACAACCTTGAGCCTTGTCTGCTGAGGATGAGAGCTGATAGGCCTCTGCACTCACCAAAGTATCACTATGGAAAAGATGGGCAGAGAATGACAAAAGGGAAAAAATGGAAGAGAAAGAAAAATGAAAAAGAGAAAGAGCACACTGGCTCTTCCGCTTTCAGTACTAGTTAGCTTAGCTGTGACTGTGCGGTGGAAGTTCTTGTGTTGATATAGGCTAGCAGTAACTTACTATAATCATTTCTGGAAGGAGGAGAAGCAGGGACAGGAGCTGTGGTCGGAGCAGTGGTTTTGTTTCTGGCCCCATTCTTCTCTGAGCTCGCTCCATGCAGAGGTGTTGGAAGTGGAGATGCAGCCAGGAAACTTGGATCCTGCTTTCCCCAAGCCTAATCACAGCTAGGCTTGGTCCAAAAAAACATACCCACATTGATTTTTCAGGAAAGAAAAATGGAGCAAACCTGCGAGCAAACCTGACCCCAAACCCAATGGCAGAGTAAAGGCAACTGTTCAGTCTGTATCAAGTAGCACTTTGAGGCAGCTTGACCTGGATGCTAAGATTTGGGGTGTTTCACAATCATAACAACACAGAGAATGGAGACATGCCAAAATAATGCTGGAAGAGCACTGTTAAATAAACTTAGGTTGCCACAGGGCTGGAAGAAAGGCTTCTCTTATGATGTGAAAGCTGGCTAAAGGATGGAAAATGGGGCTTAGTGTGGCTTTTCACTTCTCAAGTAAAACACTGGAACCAGTTTTGTTCCACATATTCATAAGAGATCTGGTGAAGGAAACCCACAGTGAAATTTCCAGAATATATTAAAGTCTTTCAGGCAGCCAAATGTTATGCTGATGAAGAACTGCAGAAAGACCACACACAACTAAATGGGCAAACATACAGCAAATAAGCTTTGGAGTAGGTAAATGTAAAGTAATGCAAGCAGGGAAAAATAATCAAGGCTACAACTATGTGATGTTGGATACAAAACCAGCGGCAGTATGTCAAAAAGGAGAAAGATCTTCAAAGTCATCGGTAACAGGTCCCTGGTCATCAATAAAAGCCAAAACAGTATCAAGAAAAACAGTCCCAAGAACAGGTCTGATTGCATCAATTTGCTGCTACTTATAACTTTGGATTAACCACACTCAAGTACAGTTCATGGTCTGCTCTCTGCACCTGAGAAAGGATGCAAGAGAGTTAAAACAGGTACAGAGAAAAACAACTAAAATGATCAAGTAGCTGCCTGACAGTGGAGAACCTAGAAATACTGGGCTCTCTGTCATGGAGAGGGAAATGCTAAGCAAAGAAACATTTGAGGATTACAAAATCATGAAGGCAATATCTAGGAGATAGTTTAAAACAGATTAAAGTGTGGTTTTGGTTTGTTTTGCTTTTTACAACTCTGTAACTTGTGACAGGAGGTTATGGAGGCAGATAATGGCAGCATCTTTAAACAGGACTAGATAAATTCAGAGAAGTCCACAGGTAGCTACAAAAAGGACAAAGAAGAGAAGTAACCTCTAACACCCCCATAAGACAAATGTGGACACTGGGGGTGACACAAGGGCAACTGACTGCAAGAAGTGGCCAGCCTCATGTGTGCCCTTTAGCAGCATCTGGTATGGCCAGAGTCAGAAACAGAGTCCTTGGGCTTGACGGATGAAAGCTTTGACCTGAAAGGCATTTCTTACGCTTTTAGAACAACCAAACTGTGGAGAGAGACAGATGTTTTCAGGAACAAATTATCAAATAAATAAATTGCCACGAAACTACACTGAGCTGAAGCCCTCTCACAAAGTGAATTTGCTGGCTTTTCTTGTTTCCCTCAGCCAAATGAAAACTGGTTTCTGTCCTACCTCAACACCCTGAATGGTCTGGCAAGACAGTGACTGTGACATTTACTGATCACTTGTGTACATATAATGCATAAGCAGAGAAGGTATCTTATTGCAACCTGACTGCAGGCCACTTGCTGGGTTAGCATATACCAGAGACATAGGAAACCGCAGAGCAACAGGCAACCCCTTAGAGGAGGAAATCCTCCAGACACTAATGAATTGTTACTTTCATTCCATCATAAAATGTGCTTACATATTTCCTAAAGTTATTTTCAAATCTCTCTTTCTTCATGGCAGTACTCTTTGACATAGTCGAACAGCCTTCTCCCCACTACAGAAGGCTCCTGCTATATATAAATATATTCAGCTATTTTCCAAACTAGAAAGAGCAGCCTTCTTTCACCCAGCTTGTAGTCTGTACTTAGCCAGCACAGGTCCTGGGATAAGCTTCTCTTTCCCCCTCACCACTGTTTAAAATCGTTGTTTAGACAGGATGACAGGATGAGGAATGGAAGGCTACTGCTAATTTGCAGCTTCTCAGACTTCCTAAGAGTAAGAATGCCTGTCAGAAATTTCATTTCATTAAAATCCCTGCAGCTTGAGAGCTTTATCTTCCTACTGAGAGCTCACCCTTCCTGATCTTGCCAGCTGGGGACTGGAAATTGCAATCTCTCTGAATCATTGGGAGGATTTTTTGCCTGGCACCTTAGAGCATGGAGGCACTCACGCTGTCTGTCCATCTGCACATCTGCTTCTCAGCAATTGTGTAACCCTTTGCTCAGTTTTGAGCATTGTTTGGTGATGGGTAAATACCTCAGACCTCTGCAGGGAGGCAGGTGTGCTGAGGGTATTGCAAAATGGGTCTTCAGTGAATCTGGGCACAAACCTTCAGGAAACAGAGCTTGGCTGGTTTGCTTCTCTCCACACAGAATAAATTTGTTATTAGGGCGATGGTGATGTAGGTTTATGTAGGTCACTGTGACAGTAAAAATGTATCATCTATATCTTCAGCCAGTTTGATATTCAGCATTTTTAATCTGCAGTATTAGCCTGACTGATTTATTGCTACTTATAAACCACACTGACAAGGACTTCATTTTATCTCCATCCTCAAACACCCTGTGCCTGAAATACAGAAATGCACATTGGCTATTGGCGTAAACAAGAGATTAGTCTCTCTTCTGATCTTGTGATGTTGTCTCTCAGCACCCTCTTGAATATATATGAGTGATCTAGCCTCTGCCCCAGCCATCTTCTAATGTAAGGAAGCTGTATTATACTTTTCTCTTCCATTCCTCCTGTAAATCTGGTATTTAATCTCTACATGTATGAGTCTAGACTGCCTTCCAGCCTATATTCCTACTCACATCCCAAGCAGCTTCTCAACCACTTACTCTCCATTACAGTCAACCACATTAGCTTTCTTATGGCACGTAGTGTTGTTTTTCCTCACCCTGACTGCGTATGAGCTCGCTGACTGAACACGACCACTCTCCTGGCTACGGCCTTGGTTTTCACACTCACATGCACACATAAACAATTTAATTCTGACCTGATTTGAACAGCTACAGTGTCGAAAAGTGTATTTGGATAGTGTATGTTCAGGCTTGGCTGTTGAATCCTGCGAACCCCAGCATCCCTTCCTGCTGAGCGCTACAGCCTAGCCGGAGTACCTGGGGATGCGGGGTCCCTCTGTCCCATGCAGACACATGGACATCCATACACACAGAGGGCAGTAATGTAGACAGACACACAGACTTCTAGATGGAGCATTGCCATGCAAGCCAACAAACTCACTTGATCCTAGGTACAGACAGCCCAGTTCTGCTCCCCTCTGCCTGATCAGGACAGAATTGGGGGTGAAATAAACACAGCTGGGTGTTGACAGGTGCTGATGTTTAGACCTCTCCCACATAAACACCCACCACAGTCCTTCCAGCTGCTGCCACCCTCACCTCTCTTGCATTATTGATCTCTCCAGTTGCTGGCACCAAGTCCTGCTTCCTATGGGTCCTTCCTCCAGTTGCTAGCACTTAGGTCTTGGAGCACTCATGCACAGCACAGTGAGTGAGATCACACAGAAATAAATAAATAAATAGCTAAGTAAAGGATCTGATAGGAAGACTGCAGGGATCAATCAGAGGGCTCAGTCAGACAAGCATAGTGACTGGCAGCTTGCTTACACATGACCTGCCCTTTAATACCCCTCTCCTCTCTCTTTTCCCATGCTTGCTCCTCCCCAGTCCACCCTGGACTGACCACCATCACCACCCTTCTTCACCTCTAGTCCTTCCTCTAAACACCCCACAATAAAATTTGCGCAGTCCCACAAGCCCCTCCTGACACCCCATAACAGCTTTTCGCTGTCAAGCCTCCCTCAGACATCTTTCCATGGCTTGTTCCCTCCTCAGCAGTCACAAAGCTCAGACTGCCACCACCACCACCCCCTCCACAGCAGAGGTCCATCAGTCAGTGGCTGAAAGAGGTCTGGTCTCTGTTATTGTCTCCGTTATCACCTGCTGTTAGGTTTGTGTATCTGCATGTTTAATTTATCACCTTCCTTGTTATGCGGGGTTTCTTTTAAACTGCAGGGCTTTAACCAGATAATGAAGTGGATGCTCGCACATTCCACACTAAACACTTTGCCAGCCCTTGATGCATGAGGTCCCTGTAGGGGGGAGAGGGACCCATGAGTTGAGAAGTTCACGAGTAAGTAGTTTTGTACAAACAGGAGAGAAAGGCCGCCGAGAGTGAAAAACAGAGCAGGCATCTTAGAATGAGACAGGGCTACACCACCCCGTTTCTTCTCTAAGCATGGGTCTTACTCTAATTTGTTGCTGTTTCTGAATATTTCTATGATTTTACAATGAAAAATATGAAAGCTTTTTCAGAACATGCAAACAGAATTGTATCACATCACCAACCTGCTATCGTGGACAGCACAGGAATGGATAGACAAGCAAGTGAAAGATGCTGCCAGAGGAGCTCACTTGAGCAAGAGGCTATCCAAGGAGAAGTTTGGCACATTTTCACCGCAACTTCAGAGAACACATTTCCCTGCTCTCCATCTCACTCCTGTCAAAGTTATGAGAAAATGCAATACCATTCCCAAAGGCAGTTGGCTTGCAGCTTCAGATGACTCCTCTCTCGTTGCCTGGAAATCCCAGGCGGGACCTGGCTCCCCTGCAGAAGTATCTGCATCAATCACATTTAATAAAATCACACAACAGGTTGGAATTGTGAGTTAGCTTTAGCAGCTGCTTGACATGTATTCCCGCAATGAGCAATGATGCAGAATGAGAAATTAGACTTCTCCGTATGAAAACGTATTCTGCTGATGTTACGAAACTCATCCTAAAGACCACCCTACTGGTCTACCTCCCCTTTGACCAAAAGTAATATTGAAGCAAACAAGTCATAGATAAAACATTACCAAAACAAACAAACAAACAAACTTTCCTGGAAAGGGATATTTTCTGGCATAGCAACAACAGTGAATCAACAGGGTCAGTCTCCTTGGCAGTTTCAGGAATAACCACTGGAAATTTGATCAAGAGCAAGTTAGGCAAAACAGTTCCTAAGAACAGCTCAGTACAGCTGATTCTGTGCTAAGACATGGGGCTGGATCAAACTGGTGCTTCTGGGGGTATGACTGAATCAGAAGAGGTAAGGCATGGGGATCAGGCTGATAGGATTTACTGGACATAAGCTAAATAATTTATCTTTGAGAATCAGATCTCCTCTATCTATGAGAAGTCTTCGCCACAAAGCCCTGTGATTGTATTTGAAAATGCAATTAATTTACACCCTGGTAGACTGACAGGGTGGGTGTACAGTGGCTTTCAACCATCATTAAATTCTGCCAGTCCTGGGCTGCTCCAGGGCCCCATCACAGCTTACCCCCAGAGGTCTGTCTAAACCACTGCAGTCACTCTGGACTGCAGCAGACATCACCAATGACCATGCTCCAGGACAGAGCAGCCACCCTCACAGCCTCACCCCAAGGCAACCTCCCCTTTCTCCATCAGAAACTCTGTGATGGATCACTACTGCTACCCTCACAGCACCTGCTGCAGGGAAATACTCCGCAAATATATCTGAGGCTTTTTGAGAAAGTATATTTAAATCCTTGCATCCAGCTATCACTGCAGGACTGATGTTCTCATCCCAGATTTTTGGGCTAAGGGAAGTGGAATTAATTTACTTCAGTTCCTATGGGCAGGCACCAGACTCACAAGCAGAGGCCCGGCTCCAACCCACTGCAGCTAAACAAATGCTATCTGTAAAATCCCTGTCTACAGTTTTAAGGTCATGTATTTTGAATACATATTCTGTGGTCCACGTCTGACCTAACACAGGCTCTTGCCTTCCTATTTGTATATCTCGGTCTGACACATTGCATTTGGGAATTACTAAAGCCCAATACCATGGTGCTCAGCCACACATTAAAAAGCTAATACAGTTGCACTATGCCTCTCTTCCACCATTGCTAAACCAGACTGCACAGTTCTTTCTAACATATCATTCTGCATCTATTTATCTATACGGGAGGAGATTCATTCAAAGAAAAATCAAATATGGCACAGAAAGACAGGGCAAGATACACAAATGAAGTACTGTTAAGCTTTCTACCCACAAGGTAAAGAAAAAAAAAAAAAAAAAAAAAAAAAAAAAAAAAAAAAAA
>CM021767.1:81006949-81271109 GCA_011076525.1 Nettapus auritus | reverse complement strand
AAAAAAAAAAATCTGTAAGTTAATTCCAGCAATTCAGCATTTTTTTAAGCTATTAAATCATCATTTTTCCTCAAGAAACACTGATAATTTAACTGACAGTTTATTTTAAAAATAAATCAAGCCTTTAGTTGTCATGCAAGTGCCATATTTTATCCCTAATAGAAATAGTTAAACTTACTTAAATGCATGAAGAAGCAAAGAGGAAATAAAACAGCCATCCATCTTATTCAAGGGCCTACTCAGTGTCTTGACCAGAAAATATAAGATTTTACACAGTAGTGCAATAAAAGCTGAAAAACAAATATTCCATTCATCGTTGTCCTTGATCATTAACAAAGGGACAGGCTTTAGGATTTATGATAGTAGCAGGTACTGCAGTGACAGTCTGTGTGGTTCTCTATCTTCACATTGTCCTTAAGGGTAATCTTAAAAAAAGAAAACACACACATACAAAAAAATAATTAGGATTAGCTACACAGGTAAAACCACATTCTCAAGCAAGAGATTTCTGAAGGCTTCTTCTTAACCCCAAGCAGTATTCAGGCTCTTTGGAACATATGAACTAGAAGGGCCTCTGAACGCCAATGTGTGAAGCTGCATCACCAGTGACTTTCGGAGCCGTAATGAGATGGTTTTCAGTAGCGACCTGCAGCCTGGTGTCCTTAATTTGGCACTTCTTAATGTGCCTATTTTTCAAAAAATGTCAAGTAACCAATCTATGAAAAATCAGGAAGTACCCTTGGAACACTTCACATAGAGAATATAAAAACAGAGACCAAAAAACACTGTGAGTTATTTTTAATCTCAACCAAATTCTACTTGCTGCTTCAGGGCAGGTTTAATGTTGGTGGCCTAGAAAAACATCTGTGCTCCACTCAGATGCTGAGGCAGGATGGGTTCAGCTGTAGGGGTGTATAGGTAACTCAGGTATTTAGCTCTCATTGCAGCCAGTGGAGCTTTGTCCAGCTGCACACACCAAGAGGTTGACTGACATTTGAGATGGGAGAGTGGATCCCACCAAGCCTCCAGCTGCCACTCCAGAAGGTCTTTTATGGGTCCTGTGTCTGCCAGCCACACACACGTCTCAGGTACCCCAGGGTAACTCAAATGGCACCAAATCTGTGAGTAGGTAACTGAACTGAGCATCGAGTCAACACACTCATTGATCCTGAGTCAGATCACACAATGACAGACACCTTAGCTTCTATCAACTAGCTCACCATTGATTACATCAAATTTAAGGTTTCTTCATCTGGAGCTGAATCACTCCCAAAACAATCAACTTTAGCAGAACCTTCCAGATGGGACTGTTAGATGCTCAAAGTAGTTGCACACGTTTACAGTTCCCTCCTGGTTATATTATTAAAAGTAAACACAATCTCAATTAATCTAATGAGTACAGATGGTTTTGGTCCCTCATTCCCATGTATGCAGTTGATAGCATTGACCAGCCACCTTCCCAGAGGACTCCTGCCTATGCAGGAAAGAAGCAAGGAAAATGACTAAAATAAAATCCACAGTGTATTACATTTAAGGACAGGGTACACATCTAGGAGAGTTAAAAACGAGGGGACAACAAATCCACCACCAGACCTTCACACATTATAAGTCACAGTAGTTTCACTGAAGTCAATGGCACTGCACCAGTTTCCACATCCCAGCTGAGTATCAGACTTGGTACTGGTCAACACTTTGATTTCCTCTTTAGGAAAAAAAAACATGAACCCAAGCACAAATGATATAAAGCTAACGATATTTCCCTCAAATAGCTGTTCAATGTTCTCCAGTAAAAACATATTTATTTCTATTCACTGCTTCAGCTAAACATTGCAACCTAAAACAAGTTTAAATGGTCTCATCTACATCCTCACCTTGGTGAAAGCCTTTGCTACACAGCACGTGGCTTCTGATGTAATGTTCTTTGGCACGAGCATGGTCTTCTTGGACCTCATTGGAGTGGGATAGGCCCGGGAGAAACAGCACCCAGTGCACTGGTAAATGGGTGCTCCTGGTTTGGAAAAGAATCTGTTCTCCCCTAGCTTGCACTCTGGACAACCTGCCATAAAAATATACAGAAAAGACTTTTACTCGATGGCCAGATGTATTTTCATTTTCAAAAAGAAACGGAAAGTGCAAGCATTAAGAGGAATTACTGGCTGCATTCTGCGGTTTGATGTGTGCAGAACAGAAAGGCACAGAAACAAAAGCTCTCCTCTTCAGGGTCCTTCAACTCTGCAACATACACTATTTGTAAAATGAGAGTGTGGCTTTCCAGGTAAGGCACAAGCATTGCTTTTTTTTCTATTCTTCTGATTTCATTTTGTTGACAACTCTTTTTTTTTTGGCATTTCTACTATACTAGCTCTCCCTAAAAAAAACTATTAGCTAAAGGTAGTAGGCTAGCAACAGCAGGATCTGTAGCGCTTCTCAGACACCACTTGTCTTCAGACAAGGCTCTATTATCAAGAATTTTAAAAATGCCCAGTGATTCCAAGATTTTTTTAGCTTGCATTTTTCTATATTCAGTTCAAGGCTAATTAAAGAAACCCAATTGGCAGAAGGCAAATGCTCAACACTATTACAAAATTAAATCATTTTAAGTCTGAAAATGTTTTCTATCACAGTGTTTGCATGTTAAATTATGAGAGTAAAGGTTGAATACAGAGACTTGGTGATGGAGAGGAATAATGGCAGGCAGAAGAACCCCTCCTAACCTAATCACTGAAAATGGAGCACTTGGTTCTAAATACCAGCAAAGGAAAAGTCTTAGTCTGATGGCCCTGGTGGGAAGTAGGTCCAGGTGCAACTGGAGGAGACCAAGATCTTGAGACCTGCTACTAGACCGAGGTGAGCTTAGAGCAAGGGTCTAAGCCCAGCTACCCATACCATGTCCACGTGTATGAACACTGCAAACCTCAGTCCTGGTCAGCCAGAGAGGATGATCAGGATCAAGTTATGTTGTTTATGTTTGTGTGAGGATTGTTTGTTTCTGAGTGGGTGCTAATAAAGGCACTTTCTCTCTGTGTTGCTCTATGGCACTGGCCTTGTTAGTGAGGAGTGTGCACGTGTCCCTGCTGGGAAGAGGTGCTCAGCATATTGTGTGAATTAGAGGCTGGACTGAAGCCTCCGTAATGCTGGGAATCTCTATGGTATACTATTGTACACCATAGCTTTGTCCCAGTAAACCCATCTGGCTCTTTCAGAGCCAAACCTCCTTGTAACTACAGTCTGCACTAGGTGACTTCCAAGACGCAGGGGTTTCTGTGGTTGCACCACAAAGTTCCTAACCCTTGAATCCAGTGAGAGGTTCTAGAGAGGGATAAGGGTCATACTTCCATGGTATTGATAAGCTTGAGATTGATTTCACAGAATCATGGAATAATTTGGGTTGGAAGGGACCTTAAAGATCATCTACTTCCAACCACCCATCCATAGGCAGGGACACCTCCCACCAGACCAGGTTGCCCAAAGCCCCATCCAGCCTGGCCTTGAGCACCTCCAGGGATGGGGCATCCACAGCTTCTCTGGGTAACCTGTGCCAGGGCCTCCCCTACCTCTGAGTAAATAATTTGTTCCACATAGCTATTCTAAATCTCCCCTCTTTTAGTTTAAAGCCATTCTCCCTTGTTCTGTCCCTACACTCCCTGACATAGAGTCCCTCCCCAGCTATCCTGTAGGCCCATTTAGGAAGTGGAAGGCCACTAAAATGTCTCCCTGGAGCCTTCTCTTCTCCAGGCTGAACAACCCCAACTCCCTCGGCCTCTCTTCACAGGAGAGCTGCTCCAGCCCCTTGATCATCTTCGTGGCCCACCTCTGGATTTGTTTTAATAGGTGCCTGTCCTTCTTGTGCTGGACAGAGCTGAACAGAGTGCTACGTGAGTTAGCATAGAGCATACAAAGGAAGTGAGAAACAAACAAACAAAAAAAAACCTCTCAGACACCTCAAAATCTTCCCAATATGCTTCTTTTATGCCTCTTTTACAGAAGGCTACAGTCCCAACATCCCATACCCTGGGATCTACTGAGGAAATATATTCCTCTACTGAGGAAATATATGATGAGGAGCTACTGTTTTGCTATTCCTGGTGTTATGTTGCCACTTTGATGTCAGAAGTACAACAAAATGAAACATTCCTAATTACTAATGTTTCAAGGATTAAGATCACACACATCAATATGAGGACACTGTCATTTGGGAGACTTGTGACCTGGAGAAACCACGTTTAAAGAAGGAATAGGAAGGATACTTACGGCAAAATTATTTTGATTAATTAAATCTTTGTACCTCAGCATCAATAAATGCAACAGGATGATAAGATTTATGACCACATCTATAAAACAAGTTTAATTTCTACTTTTCATAATTGTCCTATTTCTGAACACCGAGAGCAGCTTACCCTGCATGAGAAACTCTCCATCAGGGAAAGAATGAAGAAGATGCAGAAATACAGACAAAACGGTCAAAGTGACAGCTGCATACTTCCCGTAGCAATCCATGATCTTCCTGGAAATACAAATAAGCACATTTAGAAGGACTATGTCACACTGGCTGCGCTACCAGGATCTAGGCTACACACTAGTACAGCATTCAGTGCAAGTCACAGAGACAATTTAGAAGCAGGATCAGAAATTGAAAACGTACTATACTGATGTGCATTTTATAGCCTCAGAAAATTGATTTCATCACCACCATCATGACAAAAATGTGCCTTTCTTTCTGGCCTTAACAATATTTTCTGAATATTAACATAAACCATAGCACATAAACTTCAAATATCATAACTGTCTAATATTTATGGTAGAGTGGAGAAAGACATCAAACGCTTATGGAGAAGACAACAGAATCTGCAGCACCTGTGCCATGGAAAGACTAATTTCAGGGAAAATAATTTCACATTAGGTCATAATTTCCTGAGCCAAGAGTCAGATTATTTGTCCAAATACTGACCTCTTTAGTGCCCAAGCCCTCACAAACAGATGTACATAGTCCTGTCCCTTGGTGGAAGACAGCTTCTCTGACCTCTGCAATGACAGAAAACTGGAGAGCCCAAGGGGACATGGTGCCCGGGGGAGCTCAGAAGGGCCTTAAAGAGCTCCAGGGCCACCTCTGTGGTATGGTGGCCTTTTCAGGAGAATCACAGGGAGTTCAGAGTCACTGCCATCTTCGGGAATGAGATTTCTGTCAGGCTTTGTTTTACTGACACACCAAATTGGGTTTTGAGTTCTGAACAACAGATCAAAAGTACAGAAAGCTGGTTTGGTATAAACACACCCTGCTTGGCTCAAACTTTAAAAAATCTTTTCAGTAGATTAATTTTGTGCAAGATGGCATATATCCTGCACAGCACGTGTTCTTGTACAGCTAGCACATGAGGTGAAGTGGGCATACATATCACATGTTCTCTGGGTCATTCAAACAGACATCCAGTTGTGTGGCAGTATTTGATCCAGATCAAATCTGTGCCACAGAGTTATGTGTATGTCTGATATGAACAAATGGGGGACAATAACATTAAAGATGTAGTGCATATAAGCTATGGTCATATAAATATCATCTCAATTTCTCTGCTCAATTTTTTAAAATTAGTTTTCTTGCATTTTTATTATTATTCCCAATAAGATTTCATGGAGGAGGACACAAAACCTCAATTCTCTCCCTACCCCATACTTCAGGTGCATTCCCTACATAAAGGTTACACGTAGATCAGCAGGATGCTTTTTGCTAACTGCCACAGAACCTTTCTAGTCATTCTCAAACATTTTGTACCAGCCTGGCCAGAGACAAAAAAAAATAGTTGTAAAGGACAGCACTTCATTTCAGCCAGACAAGTGTTATGTACCTACAGCATGACCTGGGAGGACCTCCCTTACTGAAAGACAGGCAGGATCTGAGTTAGCCTGAAACAAGTGTAAAGACACCATGTGTGTTTTCAGATCTTCATGTTATAAACATCTGGTCAAGTAACGTCACTTTCAAGAATCGTGCATTCATCTGAACTATGAATACAGAACCTTACTTCTGCTCTCACCATTATTAAAAAAAAAAAAAAAAAAAAAAAAAAAAAAAAAAAAAAGTAGTATTTTAGGCATGAAGTTTGCAAATTTCCTTCTCAAGCACTAAACCTCCTTTTTGTACTGGCAATTTCAGTGTCCAATCAGAGTGTTTTTCCTCAGTCTCTCATTCAGAAAACAGAACTTCCCACTTAAAAATTACTTTTCTTCCAAACCACAGACCTGAGCCCTTCCTTCAGAAATGAGCAGGCATTACTCACATCCCACAATGAAGCAATTGGCTGCACAGAGAAAAGTGCCACAGAAGGGATGCTGCAGTACTCAATTGCACAGCAGAGCACTGAGTCAGGCAAGCAGCACCCCCTTGTCTGACCAGCCTGCTCTGGGACAGCTTTCTCCTGGAGGATTTAGTTACAAGGTCTTTCGATTGCTGAGACAGAGTGCCTTTCGATAGAACCTGCCCTTGCAGAGTATCCCGTGAGGATCTCTGGGCTCATCACTGTTTTCATCCACCCTAAAGAGAGGGTGTTTTGCTGTGACCACGCAGCAGTGCATGCACTTGCTCCTACCTGGCTTCAGCAACACGCCCCAGGCAGTGATCCCAAGCCACCCACAGCACCACGGAGCCCACGGCTCCCAGCCACCAACCTGTTCACCTGCCTCCTTAGAAATCTTATCTGATCACGCAGGTCTCTCCGCTCCTGCAGTCACAGCCCCAGGCTGTGCTGGAAGATAACTGAATGCTGTTTTGGGCTGTGTCTGAATGGCAGGCTCTGCAGCACCCCGAAAATGAAAAGGATGATAATGCCAGCAACAAAAGGCATTAATTTTGAGATTTGGTGTAGAGGTTAGTTAAGCACACCAAACTATTGGAGAAGGCACTGACATCCCTAAGAAGTAAAGAGAGTAGAAAGTCAGGATAGGAAAGTGTAATGCAAATAATGCCAGCTCACATCTGGAAGGAGGCAAACCTGAGGTGGTCCAAGGAGTGAAGCCACTTGCCTGGTACGATCACCTAACTGAGTAAGCCTGGAGCACTGGGGTGTGTGCAAAGAGTGTATGGATTAATCGGGGGGTGCCCCATCACCCCACAAATCCCCCAAGATACATGGGGACATGAGGCTGCTAGGCACAGGCCAGCATGTCTTGGTTTGTTGAGCAAACAGACTGCAAGATAGTCATCAAAGGAAGCAGTCAGCCTGCAGTGGAGCACCAGTCATAAAATGTAGCTTTGAAGTCAGGACAATGAAGGAAACAAAATCAAGGAGAGCGTCATGCTTCCAGCAGTCAGAAAGCTCACACCCAGTTGGATGAGGCACAAGGACAAGAACACAGCCTTTGCCTGACCAGGCTCAGCAAAGTGATAGGAAACAAAGAAGTTTCCATGGGAAACTGGGGATGCATGTTAAAATAAAAAATAAAAAGCCTGCATGACACAACATTGCATCCCAATGGACAGCCATGGCAGGCTAGGGTAGTTCCCACTAAATCTGTGAGGCAAGAATCTCTGCTTCAGCCTTCCTTCAGGCTCAGCTTTTACTTTAACATATCCAGCACTTGTCTTGTTTTTATTTTTTTGGCAAGGTTTTCTGATGAGACAAGCTTTCTGCTCCCCTTCCTCCTTTCAGATCGTTAAGGCAGACCCAAACCAGCTTGACCTGACCATGTTCACACAGTGAATTTGAGGTGGCCATGCTGAGAATGTGCAGGACAATCAAGGGTGGGTAATAGGATAGTCTCACAGGAGCTTTCAACAGGGTTCTCAGGTTTCTGAAAGGCAGCTGCCAGCTCTCTGTGCTTTCCTGCCTGGACAAAAGTCACCTGTGCCCAAGCCATAAAGGGGGACCTTCATGCCATTTACATCAACAGACTTGTATAATCCTTGTAGGATCCTTGTAGGATGCCAAACATTTTGGGAACTAAACTGAGCTCAGTTTTATCTATGAAGTTGTGCTAAATAAACTGACTGGACCCCTCCCTCCAGCAAATAGGACTTTTTGTTGAAAGTTATTTACTGTATATGGTCTTTTCATCACCATAGAGGGGTCATGCCTTCATGCTCTTTGCTGGTGGCATTCTTCATCCTCATTTTTCTAAGAATGCATAACGTAATGATTTGGTACATCATAAGGGTTTGAGGCCATCCCAGAGGGAAGTTGTTTAAATTACATTAACCAAAAAGGGAATTGAAATTGCAGTTTTGCACTTCCTCTATTGAGTTAGACTGTCAGGCTCACACTAAAACCAACAAAGACACGTCAATAAAACCCAGACGTGATCTTCTCTGCTCTTCCAGTGTGACAGCATTTTGCCTGATGGTCTTATTCTGCTCTGTGGAATGCATCTGCTCTTCAACAAATTTGCTTTCCTGTCTGTGCCCATGCTGTTAACCCAGTTAACATCCACACCACTTCACCATCAAATCAAAGCAAGCTTTTACTTTGCTCCATTAATTGTCCTTCTTAAGCTACTGGAACACTATGTAAGGTGTGAATTCTAGCAGCTCTATGGAAAGATGGTAATTTCAAATGTTCCCCAGCAGTTAGTCTCACCTCACTACTTACAATAACTTGTATTTTTCTGTTAAAAAAGAGTTATTAAATTACCATTTACCATAACAAGGACGGCTGATCATCAATGACTGCAAAGAGATCTTCTTGTCAAGCGCACTTGGGACTCTGTGGGTGTCTTTACAGTTTTGTCATGCTCCATATTACCAGAATTCCTACTCAAATTCTGTGGTCTGCATCCTTGCACAAACATGCCAGAGAGCTTTGTTACACGGGCTTGCTTTGTACTGACTGTATGAAATAATCTCCTCTATGTTTTTCTACATGCTGACTGTGGTGATGTGCCCAACAAGACCTAAACACTCTGCACGCTGCATTCATTTCTTTCCAAAGTGCTCAGCAGTGACACATTGTTGTGCCACAGCAATGATGAAGTGCCAGTGCTTCGTTTGTGGCTGCATCTTGTATGCAGCAAACTGTTATCAAACCACTGAAGAGTAAGAAATCTTGACTAACATTTTTTCCCCTTCATGACTATAAATCCAAAGACTCTAAAAGATGTGTTAGTACCAGAAACTGCATAACATTATCAGACACAATCAGAAATCACAAAATATCACCATTTAGCTGCCATGCAATCCTACAACTTTGTTTTCTGTTACTTACAAAGTTAGTTTAACCCTAAGTACAGATGTCTTAGCTCCAATACAACCTTTTAAGTTAGTTTTCAGAGCAAAAACTTTGACAGAATGGAAGAAGAAAAGTTTTGTAGAGAGAGGGAAGAGAATGTCAAGAACATGTAATTGTTCCTCTTTAGCAGAAAATTAAAAATATATTACCTCCCTTATTCAACAAGAATAAATCAGCTGAGAAACTGCAGGATGGTGTTCAATGTAAGCTGTCCTTGATGTGTGGATGTACCTTCCTGAAAATGATGCACGAAAAAGCTGCATCTTTCTTTTATACCAGCGAAGTTAGATCATATTCCTCGCCCACATCTAAGCCATAGGATCAACTGTACATTTTGTCTAATGACTGAACATCACTTTATGTAATTACCAGCCCACCATGCTGATCTTATCTTCCACTTGACTTTCATAAAGATCATTATTTCCTTATATAATGAAAGAAAGGGCAGCTTGCAAGCACAAACTCAATGCCACGTAAGTTTCCTGGGGAACTCAAATATCCAGCATCTAGTTATTTGCTGCAGTGAACAGAATCTCATTTTAAACAAAGGAAATGTTACTAAGGTTTCCCAATGCTTCTTAAAACCGAGGGGAAAAAACTCTACAGCAATGGCATTGTTTTAGCAGAGAATAACAAAGAACAGCAGAGATCCATACAAACATTTAAAAGTATAATCTCTGTTTGAATTTAATGCCCAGAGAACAAATTCATGGATAGATACAGAAAGATTACTTCTTTTAAAGATCAGATCTTGGGCAAGATCTCGTTTCCAGAGTCAGGCTAGAGCAAAGGAGGCACTTTAGAAGATGGCATTGGGATGCATATTTTTAACGCTTAGGGACTTGCAGGTCCCCATTCCCAAGTGACAGAGCCTGTGTCAATGCTGGCTAAACAAGAGGGGTCCTACTCTGCCTGCTGGCACCAAGGCCAAGCGGAATGGCAAGCCTTCACCCACTGAGCTCTTCTCTTCCCCATCCTAAAGTAGGGGTGTACATAAAAGCAGCTCCTGGGAACATGCCCCGGCAATGCAGACAGCCCCGGGTCACATGGCTAGTCATGAAGGCCTGAGGAAGATTCACTTCAGATGTCTAAAAGTTAACTGCCTGAATCTGAGTTACTCACTCTAGGCTCTGGAGTCAATAGAGAGAAACAGGCCTTTCCATACACGACTAAGCAGACAGAAAAGACACGACTAAGCAGACAAAAAGACACACCATGGCCTCTGGAGGCAGCCCAAGTCATGTCAGAAGCAAGGGTCCATGGGGCTGCTGCCTTAGGGTCACCAGCCCCATGCTGGGCCTGTTCCTCAGCCTCTGCTCATGGTAAAACCCTGTGCTGTTTCCATCCCCAGCGACACATCTCTTTCTCCAGCCCAAAGGGACTCACCGCCTCTACTTCCATTAACGTCCTCATCTGCCTCAAGGTGCCTTTTTCCCTTCCGTTTCCTCAGCTGATCACTGTAACAAAATTAAAGCCAAAACAATTGTCCCCAGCCTACACTTGGCTTGAAATTGACTTCTGTTTCAAAACTGAAGATGAAAGTTTGTCTGTTTTTTATCCAACACTGTGAGTTGGTTTAATAAAAGATAGTCTCTCTCCCTGCAACCTTGCCTCATTAAAAAAAAAAAAAAAAAAAAAAAAAAAAAAAAAAAAAAAAAGCATAAGGCTGAAATCTGAAAGCTACTGGTAAACATAGTTTACCGAGAAATATTCCCCTTGAAGACAGAAGCTTAATATTTCTTGTCATTCAAAACAAATTTGATGAAAATTGCTGAAGGTTATAGAGTACCTCTGACTTGGCTCTAACCTGCCCATTTCATACTCCAACTCAGCTTGTAGTCCTATGGGAAGCCCACCTTGACTTGTGACGCTTCAGAAAAAAAGCATAAAACTATCCTCATCATCAGAAAAATAAATAGGTGTTGTATATATTTGGTACTTATTTACCTATGTATTGCAACATTTCATCAAAATAGTAAAAAAGAAATGTGGTACAAAACAGTGCTTTCATTGGAATGATTTAAGAACACTGATGACGATACCCTCAAAGCATAAAGAAAAATAAAAGTGCCCACAACCTGGTACTCCTTTCATATCAGAGAGTATTAGAAATAAATCTTGTGGAGTCAATGGAATTACACTGGTATAAAACATAGTTTAAAAAAAGCTCCTATTTTTATTAAGAGGATTTCTTACTTTAGCCGCTCCAAATCTCCAACTAAAAATACTTGGTCAAATCTGTCTTAATGTGCAACTGAATGAGAAATGAGAGAATGTAGCTCACTATTTTAAATGTATGAGGAAAAGAAACTTTAGTTTATTAAAGAGGGTACTTTTAAATCACTTAGCAATATCATCACAGTTTTTGTTGCACTCTGATATTACCATCTTATGTCCTATATAAGTACATGGATGAAAAGACAGCTAAGTCTATCTGCCAAACTGACCGTCAAATGTGCTTTGCCAAGATCAGTATTTTGTTTTCTATTTTTAGGAGCAGAAAAAGTAATTCTGAGGTGGAAAAAGGCAGCAAACTGCTTAAATTTCCAAGCTTCTTTGAGGCCACTATACTCCTAAATTAGACTGGGACTCTATTAAAGAGCATAAGTTAAACTAAATTTAGCACTTGTTAAGACTGAAATCAGTGTGAGCTCAGCACTTAAGTGTTACGGAGTTTCAGAACTTCAGGCTCTTTTCAGGAGCTGGATCCCTACAGCTCCTTCTCAGGCTTTCTCTGGAAAGGAGGGTTCACGTCTCCTCCCTGTCTCTGCCAGATGCTGTCTCAGGGTATCTGTCCTACTTCCCTACTTAGCGATATCTGCTTATCTAGAGGCTGCTTCCTGATTCTGCCTTTTCCCCGCTAGAGGAAATCTTTTCTTTTTTTTGCCACTCTGTGGAGTTGCAGGGCATCCCCCTGTTCTGTCAGTAAAAGAATGGAAAGGGCTCCTTTGCATCAGTACAAAAATTCTTCCACTCAACAATGACAATCCAGACTATCAATAAATAGACCTTACTCCCCCAGAAAAGTGTGATCAAAGATAAGCACTGTAAAACAGAATTGATTTAGTAAGGGCAATACAAGGTTTGCTATACCTTACCCCCAGCAGAAAGGATAAGGAAAGGAAAGGTCTCTCTTCCAAGAGACCCTGAAGAACACAAGCTGAAGATGCCCCAAGGCAATGGAAAACACAGATATATGGGATTCTACCACAAAGACCTACTGTCCACTGAAATATATCATATGGCATTATGCAGAGTCAAAGTCAAGTTTTCTGCCATTTTACAGATGTCTTCAACTGATTATCTAAAATTATACCTGTCAAAGCAACATTTTTTTGGCCTCTTCCTCGTTCCTTTAAAATCAATAAGAATTCTGCCATTTTTTTCAAATGAAATTGGATCTGGACTTTTAAGATTAGCTATTAGTGTTCTCAAGCTTCAGCCAAACATTGATTATTCTGAGATAATAAGGCTTTTAGTATTTACTCCACATAAATTATTGACTTCAGAACCTCCTCTATTCTAAAACCATAGCGTAAAGAGACTTCACTAATATGCATCTTTTTTGTTTTTGTTTGTTTGTTTGTTTGTTTGTTTGTTTTAAAAAGGAATTAATATTACAGATGATGGATTTCACCAAATCTAACTAAGAATTCTGTCTCTGAAGAAAAATGGTAAGATTATAAGGAATACCTACATTTTTTCTCCTTTCTTCTGTAACATCTCACAGTCAAAATGTTCATTCATGGCACCTTATTTGACAACTTATGGTGCTAATAGGATGATGGCTTCTGTTTAGCTCCTTTTTCATGCTTCTTTCTGGAATAGGTTTATTTGAAATCCAACTCCTCTGAGCAAAATTAAAATGGATAATATTACAACTGTCACAGTGTTGTGGAACAGCAAACAAAATGTCATTAACATGCCGGTTTGACTTCAAGGCCTTTAAAGATTGTATTTCAATATTCTTTTTCTCTACTTTTAATTAATAAAAGTAACTACACCTCATATAGTGACTAAACCGGCTTACAAGGTCAGAAAGGACTATTGCTTTTATGTATAACATTGCTCGGTTGAAGATTTGACTAGATTTGTTAGACTTCTGAAACATTAAGTGCTCACTATTAGACAGAGGTAAAACACTAAATGTGACAGACTACTGATCTGATTGTGTCAGTGACTATGTTCCTGCAAAACAAGGGTAGTCCATGAGAGACAGATAATGCAGTTTTATTTTAAACACACTTCAGTATTTAGCTTTTTTAATGAAAACAAAAACAAAACCCTAAACATATGAATGAATCATTGCAGGTCGGGTTTAGATCAGATAAGTAGCCGTGTAAAAGGGAAATGTATACTTCCAGTCCAATTAAAAGAAGCCTGATCAATAATGCAGGATGTCTCATTTATACAACTAGCAATTTCAGCAACGCACATTATCTAATACAAAAATAATTGTCCGTACAGTTATCTAGTAGCTCTCTGTAGTCCAAAATCTGAATACTCTCAAATGCTCACTGCATCACTTCTTCTACTAGGAGAAATTTCTTTTACAAATTGCTTTCCCATTTCATAGAGCTGTATTTCTTGCTTTTTACAGATGAAAGCAAAAAAATGCTTAAGTCCACCAAATTTCAATCAAATTGCGGCAAGCAAGAAGTAGCCTAGAGCGCTGATAATAATATTCAAAAAATGCACTGACATAGAAAATGTAACTTGAAAATAGACTGAAGAAAACAGCTTATTTCTATCACATTACCCAGAGACTTGTTACCAGTTTGCCGTTAGCCTCTCTGCTGTCACTGCACAGAGAAACCTGACTGCCAGGTCATCCAGCTGAATAACACTCACCTTGCTTAGATCCCTGTTCCAGCAGCACTTAAGAAACCCACAACAAGATCTAGCAGTCATGGGCCTGCCCAGCACTGCCTGAGATGGCAGCAGACCGATCCCAAAGATCCAGCCAATCTCATGATGCTCCTGTGCACAAAAGTCAGGAAAAGATCAGCTCCCCCTGGAGAATTCACCATCTCATTTAATGTTTGGAGGAATAAAACCATTCCCTCAAACTTCTGTTCCACTCAGGTGCAGGTATTTTCTGAAGACAACAGATCTCAAACATCCTAAAGTCCTGGGCTTCGCCAAAATTTCCAGATTCTAGGTCTACGTAGTGCAGAAAGTCAGTTTCTATACTCACAGTGGTCTCTTCTAATCAACACATTTCCCTTTCTGCAGCCACCAACTCCTCCTGAGGGGCTCTGCATTGCGTATGTTTCATATTTGTGACTGACTTTCACAGCAACAAATGAAAGGAATTATACAAGGTATTTGGTTATCAGTGTTAGTGATTTAGTGCATGGAAAATGGTCTAGTGCATTATAATTAAAGCCATACTGGAAAGCAAAGCAGGCCAATATTGCCCGTCTCCATACAGCTACCTTTCAGAAATAAAAAGGGTTTACATTTATAAAATAGCACTGCAGCAGAGACCTTAAGGTGCATGAATGGTGGATACTTGGCTGTATCTTCAGAAAGCTGCTTTGAAAGTTGATTTTCCATATTGTTGAAATTTAGCTGCTATCAAGAGACAGAACAGCAGCCATTCTCTGCCTGCAACATTACATGGCTGTCATCAGAGGGACAGCAATGAACCATAGCAATGTCTCATATGGAAACTAAATTTCTAGTAAGTAGACTGGACAGGTTTAAGCTGTACATCTTGGGGGAAAGAGAAGCAAGGGAAAGAGGTACAAAACACAGCAAAAAATGTAAAAGATACTATTTTGTGGTCCATCCTATTTCTTAAGCTAAGCTTCAGCACTCAAAAGTTATTTCATTCATGCAAACTTTTGTATGTGCTTCAGTCAGAAATTTGGTGGTCAGGAAAGGCTGAAACAGGCTCTGACTTGAAACAGACATTTTACTGGGCTAAGACAGAGCCATGACAAGATTATACCAAAGCCCAGCCAGATTCAGCTTTTCAGCTGTTCATCTCTCTCCCAAAAAGGGCTGTTACCATGTGTTTCATTGCATGCACGTTCAATACATGCTATCTGTCAAGAAGTACAGGTCATTTATATTTGATGCTTGCAAAGGTGCGCAGAAGGAGAAAGGATAACACCGTCAGATTCAATTCCTCCAACTTCAGACATCTGTGGTATAGACGGTGAAGGTCCAAGCTGGTTGCTCTGTCAATGGAAAGAAACTGGCATTTTCAGGGTGCACTTCATCTAATTTATCTTAACACCCTCTTTAGCATGAAACGAGTGATGCCTTGCAACTGTCCACTGGGTCAAGAAAACTGGCTTAGTCATACCCACTTTATAGATGTCTGCACTTGACCAGATGAATCCATCCCAAAGACTCTTTCATTTTATCACTAATATACAAGAAACAGAGCTAAGCATGCTTTTTTCACACTTAGACAATTTAGGGTCCATGATGTTTCCCAAGTTCTCTGAAACTTCCTACAGCCCAGCCAGGAGGCTAGGAGGGGGAGGAAGTTGAGAATTGATCTTATCTATTAATTGCTTCCTATGTTCTTTCCCTCTGCCTGTGTTCATTTGTCATCTCTTGTCTTATTTGGCATTTGGTCTGAAAACTCTCTGAAGCAAAGGCTATCTTCTCATTCAAACTATTTTTCTCCATGACTACAGCTCCTAAACAATTTAACTATTAAATACCAACACTCAGCTTTTCTTGATACCAAGAAGAGAATGCACCACATGCTTTTAAAGGATGGTGCAGCAAGGGCAGCTTCTGTGATGACAGTAGGCAGACTTTCAGGAGCGTAACAGCCTTCCCAGAGCTACTGCTATGTAGGGTTGGCTTCCCAGAGACCCAGGAGGCATACAGAAGCCCACAGACTCATACAAAAAGCAGTTAACAATACTTGTTTTGATGTCACATGTGAAATGTGTAAATTTGATTCGTGTTAGTATGGAACAATCCTAGGGCCGCATGATGAAATATAACCGCCTACCTAAGAAAAACAGAGTGATTAGTGCACATAGTTCTTGTATCATGCAAAGGAAGGGTCCAGCAATTCGTGTAAATAGAGGGTTTGAAGGACGAACATTGAGACTCAGGTCTGGGAGATAAAAACCAAGGAGTTTCTAGGAAACTGCTGACTTTTGCATGGGACGCTGTGCAAGCCTCTGATATCCAACAAAGATATCACCAAATAAGGAGAAAAGGGGAAGCTGAAGGACAAAACCTGGGAGGAAGACTACGAGCCTCCAGCACAAGTGACCCCTAGAGAGACCACCAGAGACTAATACGCATGCATCCGGGAGAAGGCTCGGATTCCGGAAACTAATTATAATAACGCTGCCTTTTCTAGGAATAGTGATGAATATGTATTAGTTTAGGAGCATAAAAACCAGCTACCTGATGTAACAGGTGTGCATCTTGGTGGAGCGGAGACTCCCAGTGCACCCAGCGCTGTTTGCTTGCCTCTATTCGTTTAACAAATTGTAAATTTTAATTGGAATCCTATTTGAGACCCAATTATTTATCACATCACAGAAACACATATTGAGCTCCTTCAGCTTTTAGAGCACTTGGTACAGGCAGATATACTCAGTGACTGGAGAAAACCTAGTCTGCTAAGTGCCACAAAAGCCTCTGCAAACAAACCCTCAGCTCCAGATTCAGGGTGTTGATTTCTTTTTCAGGAGTGTGCTGCACACTATTCCAAGCATGTAGCCAGAGCTTTTGGCTAGCAAGCTAATAAAAACATCTTAGTATTTTAACCACCATTCATTAGCTGACTGTATTTTTTCCTGGGATGCCCTTTAGAGTTTTTTCCGTACTTTCTAAACATTTAAAATGCCCTATCTAAATGTTAGATAGGAAATTCAGAGAGAGCATAAGTATGTCACTCCCACTGGCTATTAACAAGCATTACCAAGTAAAGTACCAGTAGGTAACAAATGTTAACATTTGATATGCCTTACCAAGCTAAAAGTAAAATATATACATATATATATTTTACTTTAAACAGAGCTTTACTGCAACACTAAAGCAGGCAGAGCACACTGGCCATTTGAAGCAGATTTGCTGCTCTTTGATATGGTGCAGAACATGGCAATACAACTGATTCATTACAGCAAATAAGGTCACAAGTTTGCCATTGATTTATTGGTTTAAAGGGTTGCATGTGTGAAATCAGCTCACTCGACAGGGAAAAGTAAAGGTCGGTGCCCACGTCTTTGTGTTTTAACAGTTTCCTAACTGCTGTAGCTCTTCCTCCAATGTTGCTTTAATGCATGGGGAAATAGAGGAAGCAATGTCCTTGGGAACTTCTCAGCCCTGATACCCATAAGAGAGTGCTTTAAAAAGCACCAGTGGCTGTACTGAGCAAACTGTGAATTAGGACTCACGCATAGATACGATCAGTACTCCTCAGAGCACAGCTTACGGAATTGCTCTGTGCAGCCTGGCTGGACGGGGAATTTAGCAAACAATGGGTTCAATTTCCTGGGCTGTACCAATGGCCCTGCCAAAGAGCCCTCTGAGCCTGCCTTCAATTTACATCAGAGATACCCTGCCGTCTGTGAAGCACTGGTGGGCCACAAGGCATCTGGATGGTGGTCTAGAAAATGTTTGCAAGAAGTTTAAATGCCGTGCATATGCTTCCCAGCACTCAACCAAATCCTACATACAAAGTTGCAATCAGCACCATCTACAAATGAGGAATGAGCGAGCACTAACCACTGAGAAAGTGATTCATCAGTCTAGCAAATTAAAGCCTAACAAAATCAAATTGGATGCAGATGAAAGAGTAGGGCTCAGAAATGAGAGGGAAAAAAAATAAAAAGCAGCCATAGATACGAACAGATACTTTCATGTTTACCATATTTGAGATATATCCTTGAGGGTATGGCTACACATTCTGCAAAACTGACTTGAATAAGACCGGGATTTGTCTGATCAAATGAGGGCAACTGCAATGTCATAGAGACACCTGAGCTAGCTCTCCAGATTCCCTCAGAATCAAATGAGAAAAAAAGGCATTTTTAAACCTCTCTTTGACAGCTCTGTCAGGACAAGATGAATTGACCACTCTCTTTGGTTATAACTGGAAACTAGACAACTAGCTCAGACGTAGGTATCTACAGCTGCACTGCAGATTCTTACATCTGGCCAGACAGAGCTCACAGCAAGCCCCAGGAGCCCCCAAAGTAATTTTTTAACAGCCTGCCTGAATCTTCTTTTCTATTCCCTATTTCAACCATAACAACTTTTCTCAGTAAATATACTGAGATTCTGAAAGCAGGTTAAAAAAGGCCAAGGAGCACATCAGCCCAGGATCTAGCTGCATCCGGCTAGCACTGAACTGCATCAGTACATCCACTGGAGTGGTATGCCCATACAAACATGCCAACTTGGTCCCAAAAGAAGCAGCATGATGCCCATCTGGAATTGCTAAGCTCAGCTGAGATACAAGGCTTATTGTCAGAGGCACAGAGATGTCCTGGTGCATCTATATCATGTCTGTACGTGGAGCCAGCGTCACATGGGTTCCTCTGCACGTGCTTCCCCATCTGCCATGGAGCTCGTCACATCCATCTGCTTGAGGCCTGAAACACAGATGCAGTGTTTGAGGGTAGGCCGATGCACACCCTAATTTAACACCTCTGTACACAACTGGCCTGCACTCAGCAGGGACTGCGCTCACCTCTGCTCTCTTTCCCCACTGACACACTCTTTCCTTTCATCCGGGCGAGCAGAGAAACAATTTGCAACAAGAAGACATTCAAACATGACCTAGGGCATGGGATCACACCAGGTCCCTAGTTTAGCAGTCTGTGATTGTTTGCAGAGCAGTTACTGGTGTGAAGTCTCATTAACTTCACTAATGTAGTAAGTCCCAGGGATTTCAGCAGCACTTAATCACGTACTTACAAGCCAGCTGAGCAGGGGTGTACATAAGCACACATGCTTTGCTGATTACCACATTTTTTTTGACACTAACCACACACACTCGAGTATCAGGCCAATGGCATCAGAATCGCTGAGTATAAGCTTAGGCAGCCCAGCCTTGATCCCATGGTGCTGGATGCTGGAAAGAGAAAAGAAAAAGAAAAAAAGTTATCGGTGTTTAAGTTAGTGGGCTGTGACAAAATTCCCCGTAAGTGTTCAGAGAACTATCTGCAGTAATCTTTGCATTGTTAATGATCATTTTCAAGAAATAAGAGTAAGCAAGAAAGGATCAAACCCTAGAAAAGTATAAATCCAATATTTAGTTTTAAAAGAGAGGATAGAGGACTTAGAGCATTTTACACCTGCCAATCTAACTTTTACTCCTTGAAACAAAACGAGGTATTAAAAAATGTGTAAATACCTGGAAGAAGATGATAATAATAATAATAAATAATTAAAACAGTTGAAATGGGCTTGTCAAGAAAAGAATTATATCAGTTGAAGCTAATCTCTTTCTCTGACAGGCTAATTGCCCTAGCAAATAAGTGGGAAATAGCACATATGATGCATCTTGACAATGATGAGCTTTTGACGCTGTTCCACCCGGCATCTTCCTAAATCTGCTAAGGCAGCATGTTCAGAGGCAATCAGCAACCTAGTAGGTGCAACATTTGAAAAAATCTTCTCCAAGTGCTGTATCCGATGGTTTGCTGTCAATCTGGGAAGGTTTCCCCAGAGAACAGCCCCAGGTGTTTGTCCTGGGGCCAGTTTTATTCACCACTTCCATGTACACCTTGGATGATGCAACATGGGTGTGCTTCCACAGTTTGGTGATGACATCAGGTTGGGAAAAGGTGCAAAGTGCCTTGAAGGATGGAAAGAGCACTGAAAACGAGCCTCAGAAATTCAAGAAGCAGCTTAAAACCAACCAGACAAGACACAAACCAGGCAATTACAAAGTGGTCCACTCTGCAAAAAGAAATCTAACGAGGAACGAAAATTAAATATAGAATAGGAAATGTCTGTGTAGGCAGAAAACAACGTGGGAGATCACAGACTAAAGCATCGACAATGCAATGTGTGACACAAAAAGTAATTACTTCACTTTACTCAGCTCTGTCAAAATCCCAGCAGGAGTAGTACTTTGTCCAGAACCGAGGAGGATAACGACAACCCACAGGGGGACAACCCACTTCCAAGGAGGGCGTACAACAGCAAGGAAAGTTTAGGAAATGCTATGTGCGAGGACAGCTGAAGGAATGAGGTTTAGCTGGCTTAGGAATAAAGCAGTAAACTTAGAAATGATGAGATCAAGGTGGAGCATTGTAGAAGCACTTCAAAGCATAGATAGTGGCCATAAAAGATTTGGCGGCCATTGTTCCACCATGACAACTAAAGGAAGGACAAAGATCAGGTCAATTTGCAGCTGAGGTTTAAGTTGGGTATTAGGAACACATTCAAACAGAGTTGCTAAGCACTAAACCAGGCTATTTCAGAAACTGTGAAATCTTCCTTCCCAAAGTCCTGATCCTACATCTTCCAAAAGAGCACGTAGCAACCTTGTGTATATGACTACTAAAACTACTAAAGGTGTATTTGTGTACATCGTCATCACTGAGTTTGAAAGATAATTGTTCAGCCTCTGTAAGTAAAAGTTACTCAACTCCCAATAAGCATTTTGTCCCAATTGTTCAATGTTTCTGTAAGCATGGGCTTGAGCGGCAACGGGATCAGACCTACATTTTTCCCTCTGCAATCGTGCCTAAGTAATGGAATGCATGTCTCAGATCTTTTAATGTACCATAATTTAATGCAGTTTTTGTATTTGAATAGTATGCATAAATCACTGCAAAAGAACTGCTATCTCCCCGTAAGAAGAGAGCTACTAAACTGTGTGTCCTAGACAAAGGAAATATTTTTCAAGTGGTTTGCCTCAGGGGGGATTTAAAGGAGGAAGTTAATGCATTCCAGCAAGAATCTCCATCACTATAATACCAGTGGATTAATTGTAAGTAAAGCTAAGGCTGTGAGAGGAAAATTTGCAGCATAAGGAATGTTGATGAAAAGTGTGGGATGGCTGTTGAAGATAAATACATAGTTTGAAATGAATTTTATTTAAAAATGGCTATATTCTTTCAGCATTTTGCTATTCCCATGACTACCTCTCAGCTCTAAGAATGACTTTTTCATTTTATTCCAATAAATCATTTCTGAATCAAGAATTCATTACATTTCCATCTTTTCATTTTCACTGCAGTGGTTTCTTTCTCTGTGCAATGGTTTTATCATCTGATTGCAATCAATATTGCTGTAACAGGCAGTACATGTACTTCATCATCAGTAAGAAAATGGTAAGGGATTACAGGGCATTTATACTACCCTTGTTCAAAATCCACCCCTCTGCCTCCTCTTCCTGCCCTTTGCAGTCTGTACCTCTTTTTTCCTCTGTTGACATTTGGATCTGTATTACACCAGAGACTTCCAGTTATTAATTTGCTGGGAAAAAAAAAAAAAAAAAAATCAAAAAAAAATTCTTTTTTAAAATACAAATGTTGCTGTAAAATGTCTTTTTGAGAAGCGTTTTTATGCTTTAGAACAGCAAAGAGCTGTGTGCCACTACTAGGTAATAAGCTGATTATAAAAGAGCTAAATTGCAAAGTCAGGAATACGGAAAGCAGACCAAAATCAAAAGAAATAAACCTCCTTGTAATTGACCTCACACCTGTCACGCCTTTTAATTGACCTCACACCTGCCAGCAAAGGCTTCCTTTACCTTCAGCAGGATATTGGCAGTCATTATTTTAAACTCCCCATTCACTCCTCCTCCCCAAAGTTTTTCACAAGAGCTGCTGCATCCTGATGCTCAGCGAAGCTTTTGTTCCTGTGCTCATGAAAAAGATCCAGTTCTTACAGACAACCATTAAAAAGGAGAAAAAAAAAAAAAAGCGTTTCCACAGAGCCCTCCTAATTTAAATGTTTATTTTGCAAAACAGGGAAGAGAACGAAGGAGAGTGCAATGATGGGAAAACACATCAGCCTCCAGGACACCGTTTCTTTCTTTCAGTACAGCTAGAACTCTGTTAGATTCATTAGATCAGCAAGAACCTGTTGAGCATGCAGGCAGTGGACATCGGTTAGTGAATAATGATAAACAGAAAAGACAATGGAAAGCTAGAAAGGCACCGTTAATTACAGGTAACAGTATTGCGGTTTCTATTACATTACTTAAAATGAGAACATAACCACTCCCCTTCTTCTCAGACAGCTCCGAGACTATTTTGAGAGGTTCCCTTTTGAGAAAACAGCTCAGTCCAGCTGTGCTTTTAAATGCACTGTCCTCTCTCCTCAATAATTTGCTCCCTCTGGAAAGCTGGATTCTCCACGCAGTCCAAAAGGTTTTGCAACATCCTCTTTCTCCTTTCTCAGCTCACGCTGGAGACAACCTACAGACCAGACTCTGTGCACATTTATTTTCTTCCTCCTGAGGGACTTTTAGACTGCTTTGATCACTGAGAAATACACAAACCTACACAGGTAATTTTGAATACAGGTGAAAACAGCCCCAGCCAGCAGCAGTACGGATGATGTGAATATAAGGGATGAGTTTTGTTCCCCTTTTGGAATTTATTTGCAATCGATGTTCATCATCAGATCCTTTACATTGCTGCCTCGCGCAAGTCTGCCTTTTGACTCTTGCACAAAGTTTCTTTTATAACACTGTGGAGGATCACATTAAGCTCCTTGGAAACAGCAGCGTGTATTGTCTAACATGATAGTTATGTCTGTTCCAACGTATTCAGAACTTAACGGCAAGTTTTCTTCACACAGTACCATCCTTTGCTTGAAAAGCCTTTGTCCTAGTGGCTTAGTTTTCCTAGATGAAAATCATACTTTTCACTTTTTATTTCAGTGAGCTAAAAGAATGTTTTCATCCTTCTCTCACAAAACATATTCTCCATTCTACTTGTCATCCTCAGAGTCCTTCTCTGCACCTCCTGCAGTGCAATCTAATCTTTTCTGAGCAATATTGACCAGAATTGCATAAACTGTTCCGCACGAGATGAGACCAATGTTTTTGTATTATTTTTATCTGCAATACCTAATGGAAATATCTGGCCTGTCATCTCGTATGATTTTAGTTTTGGTGGAGGCTTTTTTTTGGAGGGGGTTGTTTTTTGTTTTCAGATGGATCATATCTATGACTTAGTCATTCTCAACTAACACAATGAGCACTTTCTATCCAGTCATTCCCAACTGACTGAGTCTCCCCCCATAGCAGAACGTATTGCTATCAGTCTCCTTGTACTTTGTGTTATTAAAATTAATCCCATACTATTATTTAGGTTTTCAAGGTCATCCAGTCTTGATCGCTCTCTTATTGAAAATGTCTCACTATTTCATGTCATCAGCAAATTTCATTATTACAGCTTGTATTTTTGTACCTACATCATTAATGTAAGTTTCTGGCTGAATAAATATCTTCTGATGTTTCAGATGGGTATGCGATAGGTTTTTTGCTTTCATCTCACATGTGGAAACATTCATTTTCATATCTTCTTTCTCATTAGCCCCTGATTTAATTTCCTTTGTAAGAAAACTCAGCTGGGCTTCTGACAATTCTCACTTTATTCTTACCCTTCTTCATATTTTTAAGCAATCATTTTGTTCCATTCCCTTCAAGCTTTTGATTGTTTCCAATAACTCTTCTGAAGCGGCTATTTATCCAGCTGGGACCAGCCATCCCTCTTGTTTGAGATATGAATTACAGATACTGCTTTGCAGAGACTTGACAGATGCAAAGCCTTCTCCACACACAAGTCCTCAACCACCTAAATGCAGTTGTCATCATTAACTCATCTCCTTAATTTCTCAAAGTCTGACCTTTGAAATTAAAAACTTTAGTTATCAACCTACATTTTTTTCCAAGCAGGTATTTTTCCTAATAATCTTATGAAAACTATTAATCTCCAGACCGGAACTGAAACATCTCTAGCACATCTTCATGCTAACAGAAGGTCTTTGCCATCTTTCTCCAAGAGTGACTCAAACAAGTTTGACTTTATCTTTTTTTTTTTTTTTTAAATCACGGCTTCTTTCTTTAACATCTAACACACTGCAAATTCTAATCCTCTATCAATTTCTTCTACCTCCAAAACTTTGTGTCTTATTATTTGTGCTCCTGTCCCAGTTTCTGTTCTGTCCTATCTTCAAGTATCCCTAAAGAACCCAGTTTAAGAATCAGTTTTAATCACTCCAATGTTGTTTCCTGGGCTCCAGTGACATACAAATATCATAGCTGTTCCTTGCTAATATGACGTTCTCCCTAGAAAAGTTAACAGTCCTCCTCTCAAGTGTCAGCTACATACAATCTAAGGAGCACTCTCATTTTGTATAACTTTCTCTCCTTGCTGTCCATTGTCTTCACCTCTGGTACTCCTATTCACTTGACTTTCCTCTTCCAGAATCTTAAAACCAATAGTGGGACATTCAGGTTGGAAATTAGGAGACATTTGTTCTCAGGAAGAGCAGTCAGGCATTGGAACGGGTTGCTCAGGGAGGCGGTGGCATCACCATCCCTGGGAGTGTTTAAGGAAAGGTTGGACCTGGTGCTTAAGTACATGGTTCAGTGGGTGACTGCTGATATGGGGATGGCTGGACCAGATGGGCTTGGAGGTCCCTTCCAACCTTAATGATTCAATGATATGAATTAACTTGATTCCTTTTTTAAAGCTATTTCAAAACACTGATCAGTAAATAATCTACATGCAGGAGAGCTTAGATCACAAGTCCCAAAACATACAACCATACCTGAAAATCCGTAAGGCATGCCTCCTCTTAATGACAGGTTTATCTGAGACACAATAACTGAAACACGGAGCCAGGAAAACACCACAGTCTGCATATATTGACTCAGACAAGGAAGTGGCAAGAGTGGGGATGAGCATATCTGAGTCCCAAATGAATTTCTGATGATGAAGAATCTTTACAAGTCCTGATTTTAAATCTTTATTTCTGGCACACCATAGTAATAAGCCTGTCGATTCCTCTTAACAAGAAATTCCATCTTTGTACCGGTGCAAAACTCAGGTCCTTCCCTTTTCAGTATTCCATCTTTTTTTTTTTTTTTTTTTTTTTTTTTTTTTTCCCCAACTGTCTCCATCCCGTTTTTCTTCCTTGGACTCTTCTAAACCCGCTCCCCAATGGGATTTCATTGTACTTTCCCCTCCATGGTCTTCTGCCTCTTCCGTTTGTCTCTTCTCTATATTTTAAAGTGTAACAAGTGCCTTCCTTGACCATACTTCCCCTGAAATAGCCTGTCTCCTCTGTCTTCTATTCCTCCTTTTGTTACCATCTTGTAGTCTACCCCCCAGGTCTGTGGAGAAAATGAGTACGTGAAACGCCATTCTTCTCTGTAGAGTCTCTGTTACTCCTTTCATCTTGAGGCAGTTGCTATTCTCTTCCTTAAGTTGCTATTCTTCCTTCCTTACCACACTGTAGCTTCTATCAGGATTCAAAGACTGGATGAATATCACAGCTCTGTACCTGGTCTTTGTAGCTCTTCAGGCCACTGCTACACTTGCCTCAGTGGCTGTCATCATATTCTTATTGTTGTCAAACAGGAAAAAAAGGAGAATCCCTCCTTTACTCACTGCTACTTGGGGTTTTTCCTTCTAGTAACTCCTCCTTTGGTACCTTAAGTGTAAGCTTAGCAACTAACAGCCTCTGAACCATGACTAAGGACAGGAGTCCTCCCTTATATAAGGCCCCTGGAGGCCTTTACGCAAGTCCCCTTCAGAGTAGGACAGCTGAAGGACAGGCTCCTTTCCACTTGATCCTGATGAGAACAAAACAAGCGATGCTTACTCTACCCTCTCAGAGCGCTAATCTTTTGTATAAGCAAGAAACTCATGTTCTCTGTTTCTCCTTCCATCCTGGCCTGGGCTCAATTCAGAAAACCCTCTGGGCAAAGAGGAAACAAGACAGCAAGCTAGAACGATGACAGACTATGAATATGAACTTGGCTACTGTGGTTTACCCGTAATTGAAAGTAACTACAAATAGGGCAATGTAAGACTGAAAGAGCTATCCAGAAGAGATGCTATTCTAGCTCACACAGATAAATTAAGTGATTTAGAAAGAGTATGCAGGCTTTTGTACAGCTGTTACTAGTATTTGCATCATTCATTAGTACTTGTGCAATACATAGTTTGGTGGTGAGGAATACATACTATTAGATTTTTCTGGTACTACATTAAGTCTAAAATGTGAAAGCTGAAAGTTTTCCCTTCTACTTGGGACTGAATGGCCTTTGTGTATAAAGCATTCAAGACTTTCAGGCTTATAACCGCAGATAAGATACTTATCTTGGAAACTGGAAACATACCACTTCGGGTTTACTGTTGCGACTTGAGATGGGGTCTTTGTTGAGCATGACCCCCCGGCCTCTCTCCAAAATTCTGTACATTCAATACCATCACTGTGAACATCTACGCTCACAGACCAGCGTTTCTACAATTTCATATAAACCTCTTTTCTTTCCAACTCTTAGCGTTCATTCCATCAGACACCTCAGCTTTCAACAGCATGCAAGAAATAGGTATTTCTGCTTTCCTCTCGTGGCTGAAAAAAAAAGAGAATGCAATCACCAAATCAGTGCGAAGGCCATACAAGGGAGGTTAGTAATGTGTGTAGAAGGCCATAATAAACCAGGGCCTGAGCTAGACTGAACAAAATACCAAGGGACCCACAGGTTACAGTCCCTTTCAGACCAAAAAAATAAAAATAAAAATAAAAATAAAAATAAAAATAAAAATAAAAAATGATGAGCCTGATTTAAGCTAGTGCAGAATACCAGAGCATTCCTTGTTTTCCAGATGAGGTAACGTCCAGGTTAGCTTGTGCACTTCTCTCACTGCTAGCTGGCTGGGAGAAAACACCCAATTGTGTCAGACTGCACTCTCCCTGCAGTAACACATTCCTTCCTCCCTTCATTTACGTAACACCAACAGTGCGAAGAGCACAAAGCCATCCACCATGCAGTGTCAACCCATGGAGCACAAAACTGTGTGAAAGATGTCCTATAAAGACGTCAATGGGTAACTAGTGAAAGGACTAATGTTGTACCAGGAGAGGTTTAGGTTGGAAATGAGGAGACATTTCTTCTCAGGAAGCGCAGTCAGGCATTGGAACGGGTTGCCCATGGAGGTGGTGGCATCACCGTCCCTGGGGGTGTTCAAGGAAAGGTTGGACGTGGTGCTTAGGGACATTCACCTGGGGCACAACAACCCCAAACAGAGCTACAGGCTGGGAGATGTGTGGATAGAAAGCTGCCTGTCAGAGAAGGACCTGGGAGTATTGGTTGACAGTCGGCTGAACATGAGCCAGCAGTGTGCTCAGGCGGACAAGAAGGCCAACAGCATCCTGGCTTGCATAAGAAACAGCGTGGCCAGCAGGTCCAGGGAAGAGATTGACCCCCTGTACTCGGCTCTGGTGAGGCCGCACCTCGAGTACTGTGTTCAGTTTTGGGCCCCTCACTACAAGAAGGACATGGAGGTGCTTGAGTCCAGAGAAAGGCTACGAAGCTGGTGAGGGGTCTGAAGAACAAGTCTTACGATGAGTGGCTGAGGGAGCTGGGACTATTTAACCTGGAGAAGAGGAGGCTCAGGGGTGACCTTATTGCACTCTCCAGGTACCTGAAAGGAGGCTGTAGCGAGGTGGCGGTTGGTCTGTTCTCCCACGTGCCTGGTGACAGGACGAGGGGGAATGGGCTAAAGTTGCACCAGGGGAGGTTTAGGTTGAATATTAGGAAAAACTTCTTTACCGAAAGGGCTGTTAGTCACTGGAATAGGCTGCCCAGGGAAGCGTTTGAGTCACCATCCCTGATCTTTAAAAGACGTTTAGATGTAGAGCTTAGGGATGTGGTTTATGGGAGGACTTGTTGGTGTTAGGTCAGAGGTTGGACTCGGTGATCTTGGAAGTCTCTTCCACCCTATTCTGTGATTCTATGGTTCAGTGGTGACATTGGTGGCAGGGGGATGGTTGGACCAGATGATCTTGGACATCTTTTCCAACCCCAATGATTCTATGATTCCGTAATACACCACGGTTTGGAGTCCATAGATCCACCTTCATCTCACCTGACTGAACACCATGCGCACTTCTGGCGCACACGAGACCAGAGGGTCTCCCCTGGGCTGCCGGGGCAGACACAGGCCCCTCAACACCACCGAGGGCCTCCCCAGGACACCCAAGATGGAGCGCGCAACCCCACAGAGGACCCGGGTGGGGGAGGGGGAGGCGGAGGAGGCGCCGCCGCCATTTGCCGCCCTTTGCCGCCAAAACCCGTCGGCGGCCGGGCGGGGACCGGCGTCACGTGGCCGCGCGGCCGTTGGGCGCGTGGCGGCGGCGGCGGCCACGTGACCGCGCGGAGGCGGGGCGGGCGGGAGCGCGCGCTCCCCCCTCCCCTCCCCTCTCCCCCCCCCTCCCCTCCCCTCCCGGCACGTGACCCCTCCCCGGAACGTGGCATTGTGTAATCACGTGACGCGCAGCCCGGCGCGGAGGGAGGAGGAGGAGGAGGAGGAGGAGGAGGCCGGGAAGGCCGAAGGGGAGGGGGAAGGCGCGCGGGGGGGCTGCGTACGCGACGGAGCGGGCCGCGAAGATGGCGGACGAGGAGGCCGAGCCGGAGAGCGGGCGGCCGGGCCTGCCGGAGCTGCGGCGCCTGCGGGAGCGGCTGCTGGAGCTGGAGACCGGGCTGCGGGAGAGCGACGAGCCCGCCGTGCAGGCGGCCACCGAGTACTGCCAGCAGCTGTGCCAGGTCAGCGGGGGCCGCCTCCCTCCCTCCCTCCCTCCCTTCTCAGCCCCTCCGCCGGCGCGGAGCCGGGGGTCGGCGAGGGTCGGCCCGCGGGCGGCGGTTGGCCGGGCCGGGGGCGCCGCGGGCGGGTGGCTCCGAGGGCCGGGTTCTCCCCCCCCCGGGGGCCGTTGGCCGCCGCTCGCCCCCCTCCCTGGCTGCTTCCCCCGGCGGTCCGCGGGGCCCTTTGTTGAGCTCCGCGGCTCGGCTTTATCCCAGGGCCCTTTGTTCCCGGCGGCGGACCCAGGGCCCCCCCTCCCCGCCGCCCTCCTCCTCCTTCTCCCCGAGGGCCCCTCGTCCTCCTCCCTGCCCCCCTGCTCCCCCCCCGGGCTGGGGTTTGGGGGTGAGGAGCCACCCCCCTCCCGCCTCCTCATCCTCCTCCTCCTCCTTTCCTTCCCTGTCTCGTCCCCCGGAGCGATGCCACCCGGGGCAGGGGGTGGCGGTGGGCTAAACTTGAGCCTCTGGGGACGGCAGGAGGTCTGCGGGGCTGTCCCCGCTCCCCTCGCCCTGTCAAGGGAGCCGCGTCCCGCCTGGGGGAGAAGGCTGCTGGCTTGGAGCCCGACGAGCACCATTGTGTGGGTGCCTGGGCTGGGCCGGGTCCGGGGCAGGGCCCTCGGCAGGTGCCTCTCCTGAACTGGTGACCCCGCCGAGCATCCCTCGCTAAACAAACTTCATGGCATAGCCTGCTGCTAGGACAAGCTGCTCCCATTTGGTCATGCATGCACTTAAACGTTGTCCTCCTTTCTCTACAAACCCTTCTTCACCTAGCACCATGTATGTCACAACCTATACAATAAATTCTTACGTATTTTACTCCTGAAGCACTGAAATCTGCAAAAACAGCTTTAGCTTCTCTCTCAATTTTAACAATCAGCATATCCGATAACAGTGATAACATCTATTTACATGTTGCTGCCAACCCTTGGTCGACCATAGACAACTTTCTAAGAGGTGGAATGGCCAGGAGTCAACTCAAAGATCGTTTTTACTCCTCTCTTATTTGTGATTTTACATCTCCTCTTTTAAAGAGTTTATTCTTGGTGGTAGCCATTGTAGCATGCTCATTTGCATGTCTGTCACTTCTGGATTAAACTGGGCACTACTTTTTGGTAACCAGGGAGATTCACTACTAAATATTTTGAGCATGCACCGTCCTCGTATTTTATGTCACGTGTACAGGAGTTGTGTTTTAGGTTTTCTTTCATCAGAATTTATCACGCTGTACTTGGGTAGGACGTCTGCATAGATGCACGGAAACGAGATGGGTTTACGTTGGCTCAGACTGCCGTGTTCTCAGCCTGTTCAGTCTTTGTGACCACTTAAATTCATGCGTGGTGAGGTGGAAATCTGGCTTTCCTGCCTCTGGCCCGCTGCTGACTTTTGAATGAGCTGTTCATGATCTGATGGGGTTGGGTAAGTGGGAATGAAGGCACCGTTAGTGACAGCTACAGAGGAGATCACCAGTGTCAAAAGCAGATTTATCGCTTAAATTATGCTTGCGTGTGCCTGGTGAGTGACATAGTAGTTACTTGATTTTAAAGTTGAGCGAAAATGAATTATTATGGTTATAATTTTAATGGCTGTTAATAGAGGTCCATTGTAAGGCCTGAATTCGTTAATTCTTTCTGAAACTCGCACATTTTCAGAACAAGTCTTGCTGTACCAAAAAGTTACGTAGACATTGCCTTAGATAAAAATCTGTGCTATCTGGAGACGTGTTACCGTCACTTCTATACCAAGGTTAGTGGGAAGGCTGTGTCTGTTTTCTGAAGACTGATGTGTAACACTGAGAGTGGAGATGTGCCAGGCAGTATTGAAAGATCCTGCTTTTCGCACTTGAAGGTGAGGTCTAAACAGATGCTCGATGTGATGAGTAGTGATGCTGTTGGGTGGGGGCTTTTCCTGCTGGTTCAGTGGAGCTGTTTTTTAATCTGTTCACCTGTGCTGGTAGTGCCAAAATACCTCTTCAGCTTCTTCTGTGGTTTAATCCTTTATTGGGGCTACCAGAAGATAGCATTCATGATCTAGGTAGTAGGCTTAGCTACGGAGCTTGCACTGCATGACAGAGGTTATAGAAAATTAATGTAATGGTAAAAGCCACCTTCGGAAATCTGTGTTTTAAATAAGTTTAAGGGCACTTGCCATGATTTCTAGGATCAAGTCTTTGAATGGATATGCATAAAACAAAAAATAAAAGTATGTACAAAACTGAGCATCTTCTTAACAGTCTGGGAGTGTTGTGCTGAAGTATTTCAGTGTTTACCTCAGTGTGACTTCACCTGCCTGTTTTGGGGTTGTTTTTCTTTTCATGCTTAGTTTCTAGGCATGAAATAACTACACAGAACTTGGAAATCTCGTGTCCTTATTTTATTTTGCCAGGTGTTGACGCTGGAGACCAGCAGCCACATAGCTTGTAGCCATAAATTGATTTTTTATTTTTTATTTTTTAATAAAGTTGGTAGCACAATGTGTGAGAAATAAGCGTATTTTCATACTGGAGGAAGTCAAAGAATCTGCAGTAGAGCACTGAAAGATACTTGGATTCAAAGGCAAATAAGGGATTTAACTATCCTACTCTCATTAAATGAAGTGGGAGATGCACAGCCAAATCCCTTATCTAGTTTTTAGAAATCTAAACTATTTCAACTATTATAACCCAGCATTGTAGATTAGTTGTTGGAAGCATGGAAAAACAAGACCCTTACGCTAGGAAACCTTGTGCCTTGACAGAAAATAATGTTATTCCAGAACGTTTTTTTTCTCTCGTAAGAACAAAGTTTACTTTGATGAATTTTATATGAAGCATTCCATTAGCTATAAATATTTGGTTCTGTCTTCACTGCCGACTGCACAGTGAAACCTTACAATTATTCTTAAATTTTAAGTGGATTATAGACTGTACCTTGATCATGTACCATATCTGCATAATTGTTGTGCTCTCCCTTGTCAGTATGCGGAAGAGAGCATTATTTTTAATTGTTATCAAGCCAAATTCATTGTTACGAATATATGTAAAATGACTTTTTAATTGTGGTTCATGCTCTTGTGTTGCAATTTCGTAATTAGCAAATTCATGGCAAACAGTTATGTTGTCAACAATCAGTGTGTGCAGGCGGGGGCAGACAAAACAAGCATCGTCAGCTGTGGCGACTGGAAACTGAGAGTGTGAATTTTGCAGGAATTCAGAGTGGCCCAAGGAGGGAGTTGCTCTTGTCACCACCCAGTAGCTGGTTCGATTCTTTTCAGACTTTGCTCTTCAAGGGTATCTGTTGATTGTATTCAGTTACAGAGGAGCAAAATTATTTCTATCTGTTTTTCCCCAGAGAGCTAGGGGAACGTGATGCCAGTGTGCATGTTCAATAAGGGCTGCGCTCCTTTCCATTGCTCGCTGACGGCGGTAATCTTTATTTTCTTAAATGCCAAATTGGTAACAAAATTCCTTTCCTAGCTAATTAGTTGTGAGGTCTTCGGGGGTACCTCTTGCTTACCATGAGTACCTTTCTGTAGTTGTCGTGTTACGTCTTTGATATTATCAGTCTTCCCTCCATTATTATTTTTGACTTCTCATCTGTTTTCTGAATCTGCTTCAGAGTTTTATTTTTGTTTTTTTTCTCTTGCCGTACTTTGTGGTACAAACTCTCCTAAACCACAAGGTTGTCAGGTTTGTTGTACTGATGCGCCAGCTGTCAACAAATGGTGAGTTACATTAAAACTATGAATATAACCTGGGTGGTTGTGCTGTCCTTCCTCCAGAACTCTGCCTGTGCTTTTTTGCCTCATCTGTTGGTTATCTTGTCACTGTTTTCTGCCTATTATGAGAAAATCGTGTGTTAAAATACGCTAGCAAGTAAGTTTCGCCCTTAACACGACACGTTAATATCCTTTTAGTGGAGATGGTTTATTCAGTATTGGCCATTAAGCCAGTATCTTCTTAAAGCTAGTAGCAACAGCAGGTGCTGATGGAGAAATTTTGAGTTTGTTCCTACTCCTTTAAGCTGGTATTTATTGTGCATTGAGGTACCAATGAAGTATTAGTTAGGGACTGCTTGTGTATTTGCCTACCATAATACCTTCAGGTCCTACCCTACTTCTCCCCCCTTCCGCTTGTGTCTTAACGTGCTAGGTGAGGTCTTGATAATGTTGGGAAACACTAATCTGATAATCATTAGCAAAAACTTTATTACTTTATTGTGTACTGATTGCAGGTAATCACCAGTGATTTGTCTGTATTGGAGGTTGCTGTGATTTTCATCTCAAGCCTGAATTGTCGTTCAGTTTTTATAGCTCAGACTGTTCACAACATTATAATGCTGTCACATTCTTCACTGTTGTCATCTTCCTCACTTCTAGTATCTATATTCTCAGCTTTCTCTTCAGGCTCAAAATGACTGAAATAATCCTCGGTTCTGCCTATAGAAGTTGGAAATAGAGCCTTTTTTAAATCCTTCAGCTATAACTTTCGGATTTATCCAAACCCAGTCTGTCTTAATCGAATGACAAAGGAGTGTTTCAGTAGGCGTCTTTATTTTTCTTGTCAGTTAGAGTACGATCCCTTGCAAGGAGTCATTGTATGTATAAAGACCTCAGCAGTCTGTGAAGGACTTGTTTGCTGTTCCATCAAGCACCTGCAGTTGTGGTGTCCTTCCTACTGACGAGACCGTATGATCAGTATTCACTGGCAGTGAAAAATACCATCAGCAAAATTTCAGGTGCTCTTCTAGTACAAGACGTTTCCTCTTTTTCTTAGTAGCACACCCAGTTGCTTATTCCAGACAACATTCACTAAACTCTTCGTATAATGTGACGTCCCACCTTGATTTTGCTTGGCTCAACAGCTAATGATGATCTTTACACGATACTGTCACTTTCTGCTGGAATAAAGTGACTTTTTGGTGAAATCAGGTGATGGATGCTGGCAAGGTAAAGCTCTTCACTTGTAGGCAGAAACCGTGAAGATGCATTGTTAGGCACTAACCATTGGTGGCCTAGAGTATTTTCAGTGGGATGGTTTGTGCTCTTGCTATTTCTTGAGCTTTCAGTTTAATGATTTCCTGAGTAATCAGGTCTCTGTCTCTTCTTTTGAGTATGCACAAATTCTACAGCTTTCTTCCATGTTTTCGTGTGAAAAGCATTTTCGTTAGAGTCCAGTGAGTGATTTCTGCACTGAGCTAACCCTTAAAGGCTTCTGTTTTGATGTTTCCATCTTTGCACTTTTTGCTTCTACCACGCTGTTTCTTCCTGATCTCAGCGTTGATTTTTTTCTTTACGTACAGTACCGCTGTGGGTGTAAGATTCACATCGTGACTTCTAATGCTTCTCTGTTTTACAATGGTACCTGTGACCTCTAGGTGATCTGCCATTCAGGAGACACAGCTTCCAGAAATCACAGTGAATCCTCTGACTGGTAGCTTATCACACAGATTCCCAAGTGTGCAAAGAAAAGCAACTGTAAGCACTGCAGAACCTTGTTCAGACTTTGAGCAGCTTGAGGCACGTTTCTGTTCCTTCATCACTATCGGACCTGCCACGTTAAGTCACGTGCTACCTTGCTGACCTGAAAAAAAGACACCCCCTGGTTTTTACATTAAATTGTAAGAGCCGAAGGAATTGTCATCTTTTCAGACGAATGTGGTGTGTGTGCTTATCTGGGCATAATGGCTCTGTGTTTGGGAAGAGCACCCTCATGGTTTAGGGTAAGTCTGAGCAATGACTTTCATTGTTCTTCATTTCTGTCCTTGGTAATGGCAGAGCCACTTAGCATTGTGCCAGATAGGAGCTGGTTTTCATTAGAGCTTCTGAGTTCTGTCCAATAAGGTGTTTTTTTAATTAATAAGAACTTTGTGTGTCAAAGTAAGTGGATGTGATTGGAATAGTTAATTTTTTTCTACCTGTGAATCTCTTTGAAAACCAGAATCCCATTGATTTGCTTTTCTACTCATGCTAAGCTTTCTGCTATGCATTCAGTCCTTTTTTCTGTTTTAACGGTAACTTCACTCAAATATGTTTGAGCATAAAGGTCTGAGGTGTGATGCACGTGGACTTCTTGGGAGAGCTAATGTGTTCAGGTGCTGCATTCAGTTCAGCGTGAATTTCACTCACGTCTTAAGTTACATGTGATACAGCTCAAGTCTAATGACCTTAAAATGTAGTTTTCTGTAGTTTGTTTGAATTATTACCCAGTTACTTTATTAGCTTCTTGGACAGCTAGAACTTGAGCAGTTACTTTTAGACATGCGTGTGCTTTATAAAGTGCATATGAAAAAAGCCAAATCTTTAATAATGGCCTTCTAACAGTGTTGGGCAGGTGACAGGGACTCAGCCTCAAAACTGCCACTGAAATGAATTTAAGATTTACTGCCATAGGAATTGTATTTTCATTATTGTGTCTTTTTGAATAAATTGTTCCTTCTTTACTGCAAACTCCTTAAATAAAGGTAGAAGTTAAGTCAGAACGGTCATGATAATGCTATTTCAATCTTGCAAACTTCCCTTTTGAAGTAGCAGAGTTTGGCAGTGCATTCCCCATATGGAACATGCATCTGGAAGAGGTCTCAGTCATACAGACCATGATTCAAAAGCAGGATTTGTTTTTGGTGTAAATACTATTAATGCTTGATTAACCTTCTCTCAGAAAATTCTGGTAAGAAAGATTCCTGAAACTCTACAGATGGTGTGTTTTGGTTCACTAATGCTTGTCTGTAAAGGTTTTGTTTCTCTTGCTTCCTAACTTAATCTCTAATCTCTTGGGGGAATTTAAGACTGTTATGATTTATCCTATCCCTGATAGACACAGAAAGTAGCATATTCCTTTCCTGATGGAAGCACCATTTATGTTTTCAAAGCTATTTCTCAGTCCTTCTCCAGTCATCACAGTTCTGAACAAACAATCCAGTAAGAAGGCGACGAGCCGTGTAAGGCTGCCTCATACTTACCCTGATGCAGAATTTTTGCTGGATTAAAGTTCTGTGAAGTTAAGAAGATCCTATCAGCAGACTGCCATTTCTTGAAGAGGAAATACTTTCAGCCAAAAATTAATACTTGCTGGGTATGAAGTGTAGATTAGCTAGTTTTGCTCCAGAGTATCTTTGACTCTTATTGATCCTACGAAGATGGGGAGATAAAAAAAAAAAAAATGGGGATATTGCTTTATCTATTTTGCTTCAGCTATTTAAAAATAAAAATCTGAAGACCTTACTGTAAACTTAAATTGAACCATAGTAGTTGGTGGCATTTGCATCTGTACTGTCATAATTAAACATACTAGGTACTTTCTGTACGGGCAGATATATTTCTGCCATTAGTTTTTTTCCCCAGAAATCCGAACTTTATTACCCCATTTTTGAAGCAATGTCAGTAATGTGTAGGTTGCGTTGTAAAAGGGCAATTATCTAACCTTTACTGTTTAGCCTTCACTGTTTAGCAAACACAAAATAATGAATATGGAATATCTTTATTGTGCAGGACTGTACAAGGAGTATATTTTTGATAATACTCATGTTCAGTAAGGTATCTCATACCAAAACATCCATGTTGTGTCTCTTGGTTTCTTGTAAGGAAGGCATGTGTCTCTGTTGAGGACACTTTCTCTCAAACTTTTTGTTGTTGTTTTGTTGGAGAATGAACAGCTCATGACTGCAGAACTTCAGGGAAGGCAGCAAAAAAAATGCTCTTTTGGAGAATCTTCCATTGTGACTGAGAAGCAAGAAGTTTGATGTGGTCTTTTCCACTTGCTTTGCCATTTAAATGATGTATGTGTATATGTATAATTTACTTTATACATACATGGTCTATATTGTAGGTGATTCTCTGTAATAGACTTTCCTAAATTAGGGATCAAACTGGTACCTCTAGTAGGAGGCAGCAAGGTGTTGTTTCTTAAGTCTTACACAAGCTGCAGATGCTATTTCAAATTTGTGTATATATGGAGCATATCATCCAGAAATAGTGCTCCAGGCACTGATTTTATATCTTTTATTATTATTATTATTATTATGATACTGTTTATAAAGCCCTCTGTAAATCCTTGAGCAGTTACAGTACAGTGTGTTATAATGCTCTCGTTTTTGTGAGGGAAGCTGGCATGACATTCTTGTGTCATCGGCTTCTCTTAAATAGAGCTGTATAATGACTTGGAAATTTAATAGGTAAAAATGTGGCTTAGAACTACCTTGTAAAATAGCATTCCCTGTTTATTAGGTCTGTGCCTTTGTATGTGTTAAGAACTTAATGTCATGTTTTAAGAAGCATGCAGGTGTTTTTCTGAAGTGCGGAATACTTTTTTCTATTCTGTTTCCCTTTCCAAATATGCATTAGAGAGAGATCTGTGGTATTGCTTCTGGGATCTTTCGTCTCTGAGGATGAACTGCACTGCTTTCATTTGGAAAGAGTTAATCTAATAATACCTAGTTCTCGGCAGAACAAAGGCATTAGTAAAGAAAGGCGTATGTGACATCAAAAAGGTGATGGGACTCTACACAATTATTCTATGACAATAAGCCTTATCCAGTAGGAAATTGGACTAAACCTGCAAAAACACCATGGCTGTAAATTTTGAAGGTTTATTCCAATCATTTTTTTCTCCATCTTCTCTTCTATAGCAGTTATGTAGTCTTGTAGGATGTAGTATTTCTGGCTTGATGATTCCCTGTCTGGAGCGATTTATTCTGGTGAGCAGGTAAATCACGTTTGGTATTTACGCGGCCAATGCACTGAATACCACTTCAGTGAATCAGTGAAGTACGTTCAGTGACCAGGCATTAAATCAAATTATGAATGAGGAGTTCGTCCGTCCTGTGATCGCTGCCTGCCTCAGGAATTTGTGATAGTACGCTATTTCATAACAGAACGAGCACAAGGAAGAGGACAAGAAGAGAAAATATTTAGAACCACAGAAGACAAAATCTGAACTTCTTTATTACTTTTATCATTGGAGGGCAATAGTTATGAAGAGAACAGCTGGGATAAAAGTCCATTTGCATATGTAATAATGAAGATGAAAAAATGTACGTCTCCACATCCTGCAGCCCTGGAACTTGCATACCGATGCAGCTGAAACTGGCATGGCAATTAAATCCTGCACCGGGATGCCCAGGCGGACTTCACAAACCCTATTGGTGTGATGGCAGGAGCTCCCGGTTCTGCTGTGGGCTGTTAACGGGGGAGAGCATAATCTTGGCTCCTCTCCTTCCTCACACGTGGCCGTAGTGGCTGTGCCTTGGCACTGCTGTAAGGACACACTCGGTTATTGGAAGCTCTGTGAATCAGGCAGACGTTGCCTTGTTCTTGAACAGGAAATTTAGATCAGATGGAAGCATCCTCTGGGATGCCAGTTTGACCCTCCTGAACAGGCAAGCTACAATGACAAGTAACCTTTCTGCTGAGGAGGAGATCATCAATTAGGTTCTCATCAGAATTAAAAAAGGTTTGAAATAGTGCTGGAAGAAGGTGTATACAGCTGATAGACGGCTAATGCAAACATGTTAAGCAGATGAACTACAGAAATATTTGTAACATCTCATTTTACCTGACCCAAGAGAACAGGTTCAAGTCATCTATATTCCAGGAAACGCACATATTTTCAGATTAGTAATAGTTATTTTTGGCTGTCTTCCTATTTTTAATCTGCCCATATGCCAGTCTGATAATTAAAAGAATAGGTAAATTACATTTCCTGGCAGTGGATAAAAGTTTACTGTAATGATCATCCCACCACATTCCTGAAATGCCTGTTTAATAGCCAACTGCTGAATATTGTTTTTAACTAAACACACCAAAACATGAAGGTTGGGAGGACAACATTGATCTGAGGCCTGAATGAGAACTTGAGTAGAGAGAAACGTAGCCTGGGACTGTTGTAACTTCACTCCTTTATGTGAGGACACGAGAGGAATCGTAACTGCTGACAAGATCAGAAAGAGCATATCGAATGCAAAATGTTAAAAGATTAAAGGCAAGCCTCAAGAAGGATAATTTCTGCTTTCTACTACTTTGTGTGACAAAGGATGAGACTTAATGAAGTCGTTTCCTGGTATTTTTAAGTAATTACCTTTTTTTGAAACAGTTTATGGATGTAAGCAGAGACTGTCCATTCATTTTGTAGGTAATTCTAGTTCTGTTTCTAAAACTAGCTGGGTTTCAAATCATTATCAAAGTAGTGACTAAAAATTAATGGGAAGAAAGGCACCTTTTTGTTTTGCCTCTCTCAATTTAATAATTAGCAGTCTGAGCTCATGAAGTATGTGCAGCATGCCCTGATGAAAAACATACAGCGTGCTTGCTCCTTTGGCGTATATCTAGGGAGAAAAGCATCTCTCTATCAATTACCAGCAAGTTCCATGTTTGCTAATTAACTTTCCAGAGAGAGTCGTCTCCGTTCCTCGCTGTCTTTATTTGCGATGTTTTCTTGGTGATGGTAGGCGGCATAATTATGGCTCTGAGAGTTGTAGCAGCCTTCAGCCCCTCAAGCCTTTCTTCTGTTTCTGCTCCTGTAGCAGCTGAGGTGCTTCTGTCAGCCCCTGCTCCAGTGCAGACTCTGCCTTAGAAATGTAAATGCGTCCTCGGGTGGCACTCCTGTGTCTGTCTTGGTTTAGCATCGGTAAGTTGGGGGCTGTGCTTTGCTGCTATTGGAAGTTGCATACATCAGAAAACACACCTAGATATTTTATCCTTTGTTACTGCAATTACTTTACCTGCATAGTGATGTAGAAATAGGTGGATGAGAGGCCTGGTTAACTTCAGTGCACAAGCATATAAGACTTAGGGCAATAGTGTCCTTACAAATTGGCTTGTAAGAAGGGTTTAAAGTCTAAATTAATCTTAGTGTGAGTTTCTTTGTCAAACGTTATTACATAGATTCTTTCTGCAATTAGTCTTAAGTCTCTTTAATGTGGATGTGCAACCGTGAGATGTGAATTATAATCACGTAGTGGTAAAGAACCATCAAGATCATTAAATAATGCCCTACATGATGTAAGCAAATGTAGGGAAAGGAGGAGGGAGTTCAAATAACCATTGTACTCCTGCGTCTTCAGGAGTAATGAAAGCTGTTCAGTTAGTTAGTTAGATCATGGTAGCTAGAGCTGTGGTGATATTTATAAAAGACTTCAGTTGAAGAAGACCTAAATAGATGTTTGTATGTGAGAACGTTCTTAGCAAGGGAAAAAAAAAAAAGTAGCTCATGATAATTATCATTATTGTTTAGACAACACCAAGCCGTGTGGTGCAGCTGACATGCAGGAGGGAAGGGATGCCATCCTGAGCGACCTGGATGGGCCTGAGAGGTGGGCCTGTGCGAACCTCAGGAGGTTCAACACGGCCAAGTGCAAGGTCCTGCACCTGGGTCAAGGTTGTCCAAAGCACAAACACAGGCTGGGCAGGGAATGGATTGAGAGTAGCCCTGAGGAAAGGGACCCGGGGGTGTTGGTTGGTGGGAAGCTCTCCATGAGCTGGCAGTGTATGCTTGCAGCCTAGAAAGCCAGCTGTATGCTGGGCTGCATCAAGAGCAGGTGGCCAGCAGGCAAGGGAGGACCATGAGGGATCAAGGGGCTGGAGCACCTCTCTTACGAGGACAGGCTGTGAGGGAGTTGGGGTTGTTCAGCCTGAAGAAAAGGCTTCAGGGAGGCCTTACAGCAGCCTTCCACTGCCTAAAGGGGATCCAGCAGTAGAGATGGGGCGGGACTCTGTCAGGGTGTAGAGTGATAGGACAAGGGGTAATGGCTTTAAAATGGGGTATGTTTAGATTAGATACAAGGAAGAAATCCTTTACTCAGAGGGTGGTGAGGCTCTGGTACAGGCTGCCCAGAGAAGCTGTGGGTGCCCCATCCCTGGAGGTGTTCAAGGCCAGGCTGGATGGGGCTTTGGGCAGCCTGGTCTGGTGGGAGGTGTCCCTGCCCATGGCAGGGGGTTGGAACTGGATGGTCTGTAAGGCTCCCTTCCAACCCCATGATGATTCTGTGATTATTGACTTTTTATCTTTTTTCTCAATTTCCATGCTTTTTAATATTCAATTTTATCAATTTTAATATTTAATATTCAATAAACTTATTTTGTATAATAAACTACTATATATACTGGATGTGTATTATATACAATACATATTTTGTACATAAGGATGTATGAACACGTAGGGGTTGAATGCAATGAGAAGGTGAATCACTCATTCACTGCAGGGTAATTGATAAACTTTACTGGATTTCAGATGTATTCTAATTCTCTTTATTACATCAAAATTAATTAGAAGTTAATATTAGTTCTTTAGCAGTTAGCTTTTCCTGGAAAAGTTATTTCTCTGAACTAACTTACTGTTGTCTTTGAAAGTCTCCAGAAGGATAGCTTTCCTTCAGTATGGGTATACAAATGAGTTACTGCGAGATAAGCATACAGGACTTGATTTCCTGCTGTTTCTGTGCATCTCTTTTTCCCTTTATGGTAAGGCTAAAGCATAAACCTTAGGTCTGTCTTCATATTTTTGCAGTTCTGCAGCAAGAAAATTGTGCCATTGTAATGCAATGTATTCTCTGTGTTCTGGTGTGATAGGCAACATTTCAGCTTTATGTGGTTGTTCTGAAAACTCAGACTGAAGAAAAAATGAAGAGGGTGGTGAGAAGAGAATGCTTATTTAAAATGTATATGTTATGTATTGCCTGAGGCTTGCAGATATATAGAATTTTGCAATACTGTTTTGCAGATTACCTTTAAAACTGTTCAGAAAACTGCAAATAGAAAGTGTTTGAGCTAACACCTAAATATATTAGTTCTTCAGAAGTGATAGCCATTTACAGCAGAGCGTGGATACCTGTGTGTCTGGGTACAGCAGATACCGTAATAAATGTCAGTGCCATCACGTATGTGGTGCTTCACACTGAGTACAGAACGGGCTGTTTGTATTCCAGAGGAAGGAGAAACATCAGTAGAGACAAGGGTGTATAAACCTGTTTGTACACTAACAAAAATATTTTTGTGAACGTCTGTGTTAGATGAATGAGAAAGTAAATGGTTGAAGGAACAGTTTTCAGATAACGTAGCATATCCATAAAAGTTGTGTGCACCAGAATAGTGAGTGCCTATAGGTTAGTGCTATGGGTCAGACCAGAACTTTGTTTTGAAAGTGGTGATCTCATCGCCCCGCTTACCATACATTATTGCACAGTATGGAGCAGTTTGGCTGTGTGGAAACTGGCTAAATCAGGAGCTGTGTTTCAGAAGTGATTGCAGGTGGTCTACTTCAGCCAGTACTAGGTTACCTAGCTACTGGAACCAGCTGAAAGCTAGCCCCAGGTGGGACCTCTGGTGGTGCTGTCAGAGTCCAGTACTCTCTGACCAGGTTCTTCTAGTCATCCCATGCGTGGAAGGTGTAATTGGAAGATGTATGATGTTACACAGGGTTTTGATTTGGAAAAGTGATACAGCAACGCACCAAAACAACTATACAAACACAATACAACTGCAGTAGATGGTAGGATCACAATACAAGCATGTCCATTACTGGTCTCTCAGTGCTTCGCTGTCACAATTCTGTGTGTCCCCAGATACTGGGGAAGAGTGTCTGGATTGAAGCTAGCTCAAGCCTGCTGCTCTGTTCAGAACTCTTGTAGTTGTTTAGACATTATACTGTACTGTAGGCTGAGTCGTGTAATCTCTCCCCCCGTCACTCTGGCTGACTCAGGGAGACATTCACACTTTATTAATGAACTTAGGGAGAAAGATTTATTCCACCAGTTGGTCCACTCAACTGTTCATAGCTGTTTATCTAAAACCAAGGCCACTCTCCAGTCCCCCTTGTGCTGAGGTAAAATCAGCTTATTTGCAGCAGCTGTGGTCAGTCACACCCGGCATTATTCCCTCAGCTGCACAGGCACATCCTCCTTGCACATCTCCGCCGAGCCTTTTTCTGTTGTAGGGGTTTATTGGTCAGTCACATTCCACCCCGAGGGGCTGACTGAGCCCCAGGTGAATATGTTGTGGACTCAGCACCAGCTCTCCTGCTCTATGGATCCACCTTTATTGCAACACATTGTGCTGAAGTGCTGTAGTCACGGTGAGCTCTTTGTGGACCAGCAGTTATCTGCACGCACCATGTGAGTTTAGCTTTAAAGTTTTTGTTGTTAATCTGCATCTCTGAATGAGTCTCTCTTGACTTTGCTGAGTGGTGTTTGGATTTGCTAATTCAGTGCTTAGTAATCTTTGCTTTTAACTGCAGGGTAGAGCAGCTGATGGTGTAAGGATGGGGGTGTAGAGCAGCTGGAGTTTTTGTCTGAAGGAAAAGGTGAAAACAGGGAGGGTTGGAAGTGCTGCCTTTCAGTGGAGAAGGAATAGTAATGGGAAAAAATTGGATAGTTCTGCACTGTGCCTGCAGAAACTGAGAATGAACATAATTGCTTAAATGCAACCTTGTAGTAAGTGATAGAATTGAGAGTCTGGCTTCAGCCCTCCCTTCTGGGCACAAGTCAATATCTCCATTAGAATTAAAGCAACATCAGCTGACTCTTCAGCCAAAGACATCTTGACTTTCTAGAGCTGTGCTTTGCTTAACAAGTTTACTGTGAAACAAGTCAAAAGCAGCATTCAAAATAAAAACAATATATCAGCAACTTAATTTGGAAAGGTTTTCAAAACTAAAACTGAGTAATAATTGGAACTGATGTTCTTCCATCAAGTGTTAATCCTAACCATAATTTAGTACCTGCACAGTGGAAGGGGTGATCGTATTTGATGATGTAATCCATTATTTTATAAATGCAGTCCTGTGTTCCATACCTGCTGAAGTTCTGTTGTTCTGTTCGGGATTGTATTGCATGATAACACCAAACAGGTAAGAGGCAATGCTCTCACAGTGTTTGTGCAGCTACAAAATGAAGATAAGTGGTAATCATTGGTAAACAAATACTGCATCAGTTAACTGGTATCAGTTTTAATTTCAATAATTAAACTGGATTGGAAATGAATTAGAAGTACAATTCTGTGTTGACTTGTTGTAAAAACAACCTTTTCATGCACAGATCTAAATAATGAAAATATCATTAAGTCAACAAAATTAGTTTTTATGATCTGGTTCTTTATGTCGGCAGGAGCATATCACGTTTCTGTTCCGTCTGATGCTTTTGTGAATATCTGTGGCTTTCTGTCTAATTTTTGTTCTAGGCAAAGAATCACTTTGCATATAAAGCACGCCAGCTGAAAAAGCAAAAGGAGAACAGGCTGTTTGTGGGAGCTTCTGTGTTGGAGGCAAATGTGAAATGAAAGGAAAGGTGGATTACAATGATGGTAGGGGAAAAATGCCTTGATCCAGAGGGTTGGTGTGTCACAGATGTGATATGTAGGCAAGATAATGCAGAGGTTTAGTTTGCTCTTTAAAACTCCTTGGAAATCATCTCAGTCATAGTACTTGTTTAAATGTCTTCAATATTGAAGTCTCACAGGAAATCTGAGGTAGAGTTTAAGTTAGATATTTTATTAAGTTTTCTTTAACATGTGGAACTAGTTCAAGAACTATTCAAAGTTCTCCTTGCATATTCCATTTGACTGACATCTCACTTCAGTAGTATGTCCTCATGCAGTGTGGACGCTAATGCTTGTTGCATCCCAGTTATTCCTTAGCTGCCTCAAGCTTCCTTCTTGTAGCAGCAAACCCAGATGAGTGCATGGGAACTGTAACTGAAGAATGCTTTTAAAAGTATCAACTCTATTCTGTTTATCCAAAGTTGCAAATTATAGACAAGTTTAAGCACTTATCAAGAATCCTTATACACGATGAAAGGTTTGTTCTCCATCTTCTGGTAAAACACTGAACAACAAGGAGGAGAGAAAGCAGATCACAAAAAAGGTGGTCTTGAGCTTTAAGGAGCTGTACATCATTGGGGCTGAGAGTGATGATGTTTAAACACCTATAAAGATTGTTCTGTTGTCCCTTTAGGTGTAACTTTGCTCTGGGACTAAACAAAGAGGTCATCTGGTACTACTACATCAGTACCAAAGCCTTTTGGCTCCAGAGCCTCTGGACTCTTGTCCAAAGTCCAACTTTGTAAACTGTGGTAAGCTGCACCTTAAAAGTAGGCTGTTACCGGCTTTCCAGGAACAGTGCTGTGTTCATCACAGGCTCAGTTCTTTGATGCATGCAATAGCCAGGTAGGTTGGGCTTCAGTCTAGACACAGTTTTACTCTGAAGAACACAGCCCTCAAAATGGGGTGAACATGTAGCTTCAGCCCAACAGCCAGCAAGGTGATGCCAGCCTGGTTACCCGAAAAAGCTTTTATCCCACTGTTGAATCAGACATAAACAACATCAAGACTGTATGCCTACCAACTTGATCAGAATGCAGATCAATTCAGATGCAGTTATGCTCCTCGTGTTTTATCGCCTAGGTTGAGAGGCTCTGTCAGGAATTAGACTGTCTTGCAGTTTGTAGCACTTGATTTTTCTCTGGTACCCTGCTCTGATGCTGCTCAAGGACTTGTCACCTCTGCTTGCACATTGAGAAATTCCCTCTTGAAGAGGGAAGAAAAAATGTCCTTAAAAAGAACAGAGAGCGTTTCCTCCTGGTGTATTTATTCCCATAAAGAGGAGTTTTTCTTACCATACGCATTCAGTGTTTTTCCACTCCTATGATAAAGGCATTTTATTACTCACCATGTTGCTCTGTCCCTGATCTAAGCAATTGGCTTGTTGCGTATAATAGCTTTATTTTCATATTGCTGTTCGCACGCTATATAATAGTTTGAAATACTCTAACTCATTGATCTGTGAAGTACTTTGGGTTTGTATGGATTTCCTGTAGGTGTTGTGCTAATGAATCTATCCGTATTAAAAAGCACCATTCTGTTTATTTTTAAAGAAACATGTTAATCTCATCTTGGAGCAAGCATGTAAACCCGTATATTCATGAGACAGTTTTTGAAGCTTCTTTATATGACGGCTTAACTGCTGAAATTGAAATTCAGTTGCCAGTTTCTTGAGATCTCAAAATACTTTGGTGTCCACAGAATCACAATATGTGCACTGCAGTGTTCGCTGTTTGTGCTCACTCTCTGCTTCCTTCTCAGAGTGCTCTACATCTGAGATGCACCACTCAGTATCTTTTGTTTCAGGTACTCGTCCCAGGTGTAGGAGCTTTCAATGACCTTGTGTACCATGTAAGAAGTGACTGGCAGAGATTTGGTGTCTGAGCACAGACATGTGTCTGTATGCATGTTTCCAGCACTGGTGAACAATTTATCTCGCAGACCCGTGGAACTTCATTGGTGTAACAAATGGCTCCTGGTGTTCTTATTCCCTGATGCAGAAGCAGCTCACTTCAGGAAGTGTTACTATAAATAAAATCTTTAGAATAGTTATTCGGAAGGGACCTACAACAATCATCTACTCCAGCTGCCCTGTTTGAAATACCGTTCTGTTTTCTTTGAACAGTAGTTAAACAGCCAATTAGTTGCAGCTCGTAACTACTGAACCTAAAGAGAAGCCAGCAGTGTGAAACACATGTATAGGAAATACTGTTTCAAAGAGAAGCAGATTTGGGTTTGGGGAATGAAAACTGCCTTAAGATTACAGACCCTTGGAGTTGGTACTGGGGGTCTTTAATGTACTAACTGGGCCATATTTTGTTCTTGGCTAGTAGGCAGTTCCGTTGTCGGAGAAGAAATACATCAGAGGAATGACCTAGTCAGACTTCTAAATCCTTACCTTCTGTTAATGATCATCTGCACGGTACAGAGATGGATGATAAAGGCAATAAAATGAAATACAGATACGTGAAGGGGAAGAAGTTATTTTTCTAAAAAAGAGATACGGTAAATCTCACCTGTCTGAGCTTCAGTAAAATTATTTTTGAGGTGTCAAAAAAAAAAAATGGCAGTGCTGGAATGAGGACACATAGGATACTGGATATTGGGATACAGCGGGTGATATTTGTTATCAGTTGAAGTTTTGGTAGGAGTGTTAAAGCTTGCTTTCAGGACTGCGTTTTAACTTTGTAATCCAGAAGAGTGGGCTGTGCTAGCAATACAGACTTGGATGGCACCGTCTCTTCCTTTCTCCCTTCTTCAGAGGTCAGTATGGCTGCGTTGTCAGTGTTTGTCACATCCAGCAGCAGTCATTTAGCATAGGAAGACTCTCTAAAAAGACACAAGCATTTTCATGTCTGTAGAACTGCTATGTCATCTGGCATTGCCCGGTTCAACTGGCACATCACTGCATGCTTTGGCAACTTGGATACTGACAAGCAGGAGGCATCTTAGCTCCTTATTGTGCATTATGTTCTTAAGAATGCAGCTGTGTCAATTGAAAAGGCAGTTCTTGCTCAATTGAGGTAGTACACATGAAATTTAAGGCAGGGAGGTGAAATATTGCAAGCAGATAGTAATGTGGAGCTCCTGAAGGTCAGAGTATTAAAGTTACTGAAGCTCTTTCTGCATAGTTCAGTAGCTGACCACAGCCAATGTATTTCATGACCTGAAAGAAGTAAATACAACAGCCTTGTATTTCCCCAGTTTGTATGGAAAAAGAAAATGACTCGGATGGTGAGTACCACTTGAGCAGTACTTAGATGGAGCAAGCAGTTCGCAGCACTTCAGATGCTATTCCCACTCACTTTTGCTGTGCATTTTGAAAAGTCACTGTCTGCCAACGAATACGAGTTTATAATGAGAGCTAATAGAGAAGACGGCAATTTCCAACGAATATGTATTTAAATCATATAAATTTGCATATCTTGCTCTGCTGGTCTTATAGTCAGATAACAGTAGCACCACAATAAGGTGATTTATCCTTCAAATGAAAAGAACTTTTTCAGGCCTCTGACTGATGGTTTACATGTTTCTGGATGAGGTATGTATCTCTGGCTCTCCAAGCTAAATAAAGAGGATTGTCTGTTTCTCCCAACATCTGAAAAGTTATGTAGGATTTTGACAGGAAACTCCTTTTGCAAAAAGTACAAAGAAGGATAAAGATTGTGGCAGTTGATGTTTCTGAACTAACTCTAAGGCAAAAATAATTGAGATTTTTTTTTCAAAGCAGTCTTGTGAACTCAAAGCCTTACAGAGGCAAACTTCAGAGGTTCAAATGCAGAAGGAAAATCATGGGTGTGTTGCTTCCCATCTACCTTCCCATGCATTTTCACTTCTGCTCCCTAAGTTGTGATCTTCTAGGGAAGAAAAAAGAATCTCTCAGGTCAACATTATGTATTGTTTCATTACATCAAGAGAAATGAAAATTTATCAGAGTTTTTTTGAATGTAACAGTATCGGTACACAATTTGATTAAAAATGGAGAAATAAAGCAGGTACATGAAACACTACAAAACCAGAATGGACCTGTGTAGTGCAATGAGAATTAATTCTCTGGAGTTTGTATCTAGGCTTATTGCTTTGCAAATACTGCCTGAGAGTGTCACTCTGGATAGCATGCAATTTCGGTAAGAGTACAAGCAACTGTCACTTGTCTTCAGCCGAGCTGCACAGTCACATACTGACGTGGGAGAAGAATACAGAAGGGAATTAGAAAAACAATTTGGAAGACTACTAAAAGAAAGCAAAAGGAGAATTTTAACTCCATGGCCAGTAGTTTAGTTACTGGTCATAGTCAGTTCATTATTAGGTATATGAAGCATACCTAACATACTCCAGAAACAGCTGTGGGCAGTTCTTAATTTTTATTCTATTTCAGAGCAAAATCTGATTGCTCGTTTCAGAAAGTGTACCGTGTGCAAGTCTGCAAGGCAGGTACCATGAAATTCACTGCTTGTTAGTTGGTGTTAGTGTTCTTAGGAGAAGAAATCAGATGTATCTGTCCATGTTGTCCTACTGATGTCATGCAGTAGTTTAAGAGTCTTAGGACAACACTTTCCTCCAAAGACAGTTCTGCATTCTTTGCTTCGTGCTGGCACAAGCGCTTGAGCCTACACGCTGAATGTATTTGGGGAGCTGATAGGAATTAAATCTTGTTCTGCTTCTTGCTGATGAAGGATTAGCTCTGGTCACAGATTTCCTCCAGGTCCAAACAACCCTTACCCTATAAATGGTTATTTAAAAGATGATAAAGAGTGAACCTTAGGAAAGTAAAGAGCTATACAGAGCACAAGTAAAGCTGCTAGTAAGCACAGAATTGCTGCTTGTTTAAACTGTCAGTAGTGTCTGTGACAATGAAAAAAGGAAAGAAAACATTGCACTGCTTATTGGAGTTTGTGGACTTATTGGTGAAGTTGTGCAGTATTTTGGAGTACTACAACCCATGGAAATAGTGCAAGCCGTCTTCCTCATTGGACACATAGGATAAAATCCTTTTAGTCCTCCTCTTTTAAAGCATAGTAAAAACTTGTACTGCAGAGAGACCAAAGAAGCTGTTCCTTCTCGGTTTGTGTTGACCTATGTGAAGCTGTTCTTTCTAGCAGTGAATTGCATGTGGAGCAGTGAAAGAAGGAAGGTGTTACGCACCCTTAAACTGGAGGAGACGGAGACGGGGCAGAGAATTGGGGCCACCTCTGCTCTGTGTAACTTGGTCTATGTTAGGAGCTGGCCATGGTGGTGATTTTTGGTCGTTTGTTTTTGTGTTCACCCTGAGGATTGCAAACTAAGTGAGGAGGACTGTGATGTTCTCCTATGCAAGAAACTGGAATCACTGTCTTAGGCCTATACACTGCACTCCTTCCCTCTACTTCTTGGGTTTTCTGTTTTTGAAATCACAATGACACCTCGGAGCAACAGAGGGGCAATGGGTTCGTTGAATTCATAGCGTTGCCTCGAGGACCTTGGTCAGTACGGGTGTTTTGTGGGGAGGGACGGCTTGTATGCCATTTGAAGAGTTAAATAGCCATCGCTGTATCAGCTAACATCAGGAAAAAATCAGAGAACTAGAAATGGTTTTCTTTTAAACAAAAGCCAAGACGTTGTGGGCCTACAGCCCACAGATCAGGTTCCAAAGTTAATTTTGTGGGCTGGATCCTTGTGTTGAGAGCTGGATTTACATACACTTTTTGTGTGCATGCATGTGTGTACATGTTGAAAAAAAAATTAACTCTGTTCTACTGATGCCTGTGTCTTGTTACATACCTCTCTCTGAGATGCACTGTTTTATATAATCATAAGGCTTTTCCAAGTCTAGAGCCTCAAGAAAATATGAGTGGTGACAAAACAAATATTTTCAGAACTTGCTAATCCTTAAATCAAGGCATTCTTTATAATAAACTGTAAGTGCTCTAATAGTAGAAGTCCCGTGAAGCTGGAAATTTATCAAGATACCAAAAGTCCTGGTTGGCTTTTGAGTTGGACAGTCAACTAAAAGTTTTTGTTCAAGTATGAAGTGCTGCGACATCAGAAATTACTAGTCACATTTTGAAATGGTGTGTACCCCATGTTCACGCAGTTGCCAGCTGTGTAGTGTAAAAAACCAGAACTCCTATCAGCTTCGTGATGCTGGTACGTACATCTGAAAGATCTGTTCCTTGCTGGTTCCCCTGACAGGTGGAAAAGTGTTGTTGTTTGTTTTAAATTGTAAAAATTATGGATGAGTTTTGATTGGAATGGGTTCAAAGTTAAAGTTGGTGAGCTTGGTTTACGGATGTCACAGATCCGCTAGGTGTCCGTGTGTCAACCCAGGCCCTAGGGTGTCACGCACACCTTATCTTAATCGTTTTTATAATTATGTAACGTTACTTACCCTAGCTACCTAGATAACGTGCATATGGTTGGGTTTGTGTTTGAGTGGAGGTGTTAACCACTGGATTCTGTGGTGGTGTCTCTAGGTTTGGCCATGCACATAAAAGGTTTCCTCACATTTATTGTCTTGAGGTTTAAATTGCTTCCTGCCACATCGAGGACAAGCACAGCAGTACCTAAGTACCTAAGAAGGGAGGAGCACTGGCACAGCAGCTTGAAGATGAAGTGTGATTTTTTTGTTTGCATTCGTATAACACTCCGTAAGAATTGCCTAAGTCGCATGACTCCAGAATGTACCAAATTTGATAGGAGTCCATGAGGGTTTATAACTTGTAAGTTCTCTTACGCTCTTATTACAGATATTTTATTCTTACAGTCTCCACCACAAATAAACATCTCAAGTCCTCTTCTTCATCCACCAAAAAAGTATGCACTGTTTCAAATAATAAATGATTCCCTGTTTAGCTTGGCTTATTCCTGTATTGCTGAACTTAGATTCTTACATACCGCAGAGTATGTATTTTGCTGTGTAAAACTTTCAGATGCCAAGCAGTGTAGTTTTGAGCTTTACTCACATGGTATGTTAGCCAGAAATGTTGAGATGTGGTTGTCTTGGACTGTCAAAGTACTTGATACAGTGAGATTTAGAGAAGGAGTAGTTTGCTTGTAGGGGAACTCTAAGACTTGAGTCTTTTTGAGTTATTACAGAAATACTTTACAGAAAACACACTTTATGACTTCTATCTTGGAAACAATTCTAATTTCTTAAATTTACTTGTACCTTCTGTGGTTATTTAAGCTTATTTGTACAATTCATTTTTTTTCAGGTAGCAAACGAAATTGTCTGCCTTGAGAATAGCAGAATTACTGTAGTCCCAAAGGAAGGAAAATGTAACTGAAAGGCAACTTGTCCTAATACGATCACCTGTGTATGTATTTGCATGTATGTGAATTTACTTACACGTTAGTGGAAGAGAAAAGCTTCTTTACCCTTGAAGTGTTGCTAGAGGTTGTTCCCCTGCCCCATCCAGTTAGGTACTTGGGTATGTGAAGGAGAATTCACCAGGTCTCGCCTTTCCTAAGGGATGCATCAAGGCAGAGCGTTCCAGAGTCGCTGCTGTGGTGCCTTAGGTTCCCTGCTCAAGCTGCTGCATCGCTGCTGATGATCGTTGTTGACATTCAGCTCTTGGCACCTTCTTCTAACAAGTCCCATGTGTGTCAGCTGTCTGCCCAGCGGTGGGACCTGGCAGGCCTTGGCCACACGCTTACAGCTGCAGCACGCTTCATTTTAACTCGCTCACGATCGGGCTGACGATACAAGCCGTGAATGAATAAAGCTTGCCCTGTTTCTTGAGTCAGCCCCTTTTGATTCTGCTTATGAGGGTAGCTGTGCTTTTGGATCAGCCCGTGACAGACACGTGCTGGAGGAGAGGCTGGTGGTGGTGTGCCAGGTAAGGGTGAGCCCTGCCGTGGTGGGATGGTCTCGGGGCACCTCAGGGAGCGCTGCTGTCACCCCTCAGCCTGGCTGTTTGCTCGGGCTTGTTCATAACGAAGCAACTGCTCCATGGCTTGGAGTTGGCTTCGCAGGGGGCAGTGTTGCTGCCGCTGTCCATGTGCAGCTCTTTAAGGCTCATCTCTGATGTGATGGTATCGCGCTTGTTGCTTGGACTATTTTCCTGTGTGGATGTGCTTAGGACAGTCGCTGAAATAGGTTTTGCTGTTTGCTGGATTGGTTTGAGAGGCACGGCTTACCTGTGTTCCCACTGTCTGTCGCTTTCCCTGTCTGTTAGTCCTCTGGGCTTAGGCAGGAATGGAGGCAGCAGTTCCGGGCACGTTCCAGCAGACCGGGGCAAGCTTGCCTTTATTCAGCTGTCTACAAGGGGAAAGAATCTGAGCTGGGGAGCTGAAGAAACAAGTAGGCATGGACTGCATATGTGAAACTGCAGTTAATAGCAAATAATCCCTTCCTTTTGTATGAGACGGATTTTTCGCAGAGCTTCAGTATTGTAGGGCTGGTCTCAGCAGAGGAGGCTGCCCAGTGCAACGTTTGGAAGTACAAACACATCCTCTGGTAGGTGCCTTGCTACCACAAGCATTTATGTAAGCGTTCTGATAAAGATTGAAAAAGATAAAAACGCATTGTCTTAACATTACCTGTGGCTAAATATTTTCCACAGCTTAAATCACAGATACAACATTTCTTTTTTTTTTTTTTAATTGTACGAATTGAAATGCTTCCAATTTTTGAGCATTCTTGTGTGTAAGCTGCAGCTGAAATAAAGTGCAGTTTCGGTCTCACAGAGGAACAAAACTTTGCTGCTGTGCTCTCAATACAGCACTTGGCTTGATTAACAAGCATGTCCTGACTAGGGAGATAAATAACTTAATGAGGCCCAGGGCTGGGGGTGAAATTCTTTCTTTTTATGGTTGTAAACGGAACACAACAATGATTCATTAGCAAAGCAGAATGTATTTGATTTTCTTTGTACAGTGGCAGTGCTGTGTAGTCTGGGGACATCCAGACAAGGAAATCTGTCATTCTGAAGAATACTTTTGAAGGGCGTGGTGGGCGTAAGTGCTTGATAGAGTTCATGTGATGGCTTGGAAGTGGTGATCTATATACGCGAGATACAAATAGCACTATTTAATGCTGAAATTGGTGTCACTGTGTTATAGTGCAAGCCACCCTGCTTGCTTTATGCAGTGTGTTTGCATCTGTACTTGCTGCTTTTAAAAAACAGTAGTGGTAGTAACACATGACCAATATGCCAAATAATTTTTGGAACTTGCCAATTTAAGTCTACTTTCAATTTGGTTGATTACTTACAAACCTCATATTTTCTAAATACAATTTTACTTCAATTTATTAAGCTGGACTTGAACTGGTGGGGCTTTCGTAGGTTCTGCAGGTGCTTCAGATATTTCTGCAAAGTTCCTAATTACCTGGGAGAATCCCAGCTGGGCTCTGTCATAATAAGCCTGCGGTCTTAACTACTCTCCCTGGCTCAGATCGGACTGCAATAGTGCTTGCTTAGAGATTTTTCAGCATCTTGATTACCTCCCATGAAACTTGAGATCTTCTGGTCTGGTTGTTACAGGTCTGTCTGCGTGGTCACTTTTCATGGCTTTGTTCAGTCTCTGTCTAACAGGACAGTTGATTTCTTCTTCTAGGTGTTGCTGTCTCTTTGCAGCAGCTGGCCAGAATCCTCTTCAGTCATGCTTCTCAGATGACCAGTTGCTTAAGTTAATCTCCCTGCTTCCTTTTCCTGCCTCACTCCCTCTCTTCTGTCCTCTCCTGCTCAGCTTTGCGCTTTGAGGCTTTCAGGATATGCCGTTGTCCTGGTTTGGTAGCTACATTTGTAATGTTCTTCCCTATGTCAGAGCTTTCATTAATCTTGGTGCTTGCTGCAAACTTCTGAAGAGGCAGATGGGCCGTACATTCAAAATCAGATTTATGTTTAGCAGGTAAACCTAGTGTTTCTGATATTAAATGGGATTCCTAACCTGATGTGTCGAATTTCTAAACACAAACTTGTCTGGCAGGCAGGAACCATTTGGCAGATTTAAGATGGCCAAATTGGCTGTAAAGGGTTTCAACGATCAGCTGAATAAAAGCAAAGGGCAGCGTATGCAACCTGGTACTGCCGTGATCTGATATGGTAGTTACCACCTACTGGTACTTTTTGTTGTTGTTTACTGTTAAGCCAAAAAAAGAGAAATACCTTGTTTCAAATTAATCAAAATGGAATGTAATTCATGATGACAACATTAGCTTTAATGATTCGTCCCTAATTATGAAGCTGCCTCACTGTTTTAGCGGGGTAGCATTCCATGCTATTGCAGACAATTTTCCTGGCTAATTTAAGAATCCATATGTACCCTAAGCAATGCTGAATGCTTTATTACCATGTTTGCTCCTTGTTTACTCATAATGTCACCAACTTTCACATTTTCACCAGAGAGGAAGAATTGCTTCTTTAAAAAAAAGTGTAAAATTAGTTAAGCTATGTTGTTTGTTTTTAATGCAAAGTGCTTGTATGTTGTTTCTTCCAGTGCAAAAGTCATAGATGAGCACTTAAAAGGAAGAGTTTATTCCTTTGCAAAAAAGGATTACAAAATCATGCTTTTTCTTCTAAATGTTGAGTATTGTGTACTGCAGTGTGATACTCTGTGAAAGGTGCTGCGTTGACTTCTCTGCTGTGTTCTTAACAAGAAGGAAACAGGTTAATGAGAAAACATTTTCTTCTGCAAGACTGGCATTCATACAAAGCTTCAGATCCAGTTCATTCTTTTAATGTGAATACTTCTGTCAACTTAGCTGAGTGGAGAAATTGCTGTGTGTACTGTCCAAACAGTTGCTTCTTGACCCAAAAAGTGAATGATGTAAAAGATATTCTTACAGCTTTTTTTAGGCTTGCTGTTTTACGACTAGCATCCTAAAACATGTCACCGAGGACAAATCAGTAACTGAAATCACGGTACATCTGGTATGCGAGTATTTGGGAAGAGGGAGACTGCTGGAGTTCCTTAGGTGATGCAGGTAGAGATGAGTAACGAGCGGTGTTACTCAGGTGTCAGTGTTGGGAGCAGCACTGTTGAACGTCTTTGTCAGTGACGTAGATAGTGAGATTGAGCGCACCCTCAGCAGGTTTGCACATGACACCCCTCTGACACTCGGGAGGGAGGGGATGCCGCCATCCGGAGGGACCTGGACAGGCCTGAGAGCTGGGCCTGTGAGAACCTCGTGAGGTTCAGCAAGGCCAAATGCGAGGTCCTGCACCTGAGCTGCAGCAATCCCAAGCACAAATACAGGCTGGGTGGAGAATGGATTGGGAGCAGCCCTGAGGAGTCTGTGTTGTAACCAGGCTTTGGTATTGTGACTGCAAACAACCACATTAAACAGTTTTTTTGATTGAGTTCAATATAGATGAAGTTTTTATTGTTTGGATACCATCAAATGAGAAAATTTTAAGCATGTTCTGAATAGTACCGTTAGCTAACTGATGTGTAACATAAACAAGGCAATATTGAATTTAACTCATTCTCAGTTTAGTAGAGTTGAAGACCGGAATAAACCTAGTTTTGTTTTATCTTGTCTATTAAAGTGTAGGACTCATCTCTCCTTTTGACAACAGCAGATGTGTTTTTTTACCTGACATCAGCAATGCCTTGGACTTTGTCTCCCACAGTATCCTTATAAACCATGAAACAGTCCACTTATCCAGGCAGTATAACGAGGTGGCTGAACTGTGGGTCTCAAAGACTTGTAATTAGTAGTACGAAGTCCAGGTGGCAGCAAGCTACTTGTGGCGTCCTTTCAAGGCTCAACACGGGTGAAAATCCTATCCCGCTGACTTACCGATGAACTGGCTGAGGGGACAGAGCACGCTGTCAGCAGGTTTGCAGATGATACCGACGAGGTGGGAGCGCTCAGTACACTGCAGATCAGGGATACTGTTCAAGAGGGACCTCAGCAGCTTGGAGGAACGGCTGATGCGTGCGGGAGGGAACAGCCCAGCCCCGTGCCTCTAAAGCCTGGGGAGCAGTTCTCTGGGAAGGCCCCGGGAGTCGTGGTGCACAAAAAGCTGAACAGCGAGCAGTGTGCCCTCACAGCAGTGCTGCTGCACCCTGAGCTGTGTTAACATGACTAGAGCCAGCATGTTGAGGGAAATAATCCCTTTACTCAGCACTTGTGGGACTGCGTCTGGGTACTGGCAGGGAAGAATCACAGTAAATGTTAGTCAAACACAGGAGCAGGTTGCCCGCAGAGGCTGTCGGATGTCTGTCCTTCAAGATACCCACAGATCCATTGGACGTTACTCCAGACAACTTATTCTAATAGCCCTGCTTTGAGCAGGGTGTTAGACAACTTAAATTGTGTTTTTTCTACCTGCTACGTCCCTGAGAAGCATACAGCAATATTGATTGATCATCTTAATACAACAGTTTGCAACCTGCAACAGCGTAGGAATTGGCTTGCAGTCAGAGGCACTGCCCTAGGCTCGCCTACTTCACCTTAATGTGTGTCTGAAACAAATGGAAGCCTTTTGTACTTCTGGTGGTGGTTATTCCATCTCTTGCAGAGTTTGGCATGCATCACTAATTAGTTTTATTTCTAAGTCATTCTTTGTATGTATTCATGTGGCAAGTAGGAAAACAGCTTTTTAACTGAGTTTTGGGAGCGTATGCTTTCTTTAAAATGCTTAGTTCATAAAAAGCAATATCCTGAAAATACCTGTATTGTTAAGATGGCAAAAGAGAAGAAAAGTAGAACTGTTCCTGAAAGTGCAGAAGTTGAAATAAAGGTTAATTAATGCTCCCAAATGTACTTGCTTTAGAAGCTGAACTGTAGAGATGAGTGTCTAAAAAAAAAGATTTTTTCAATCCCTCAATTCTGAATTTTGAAGAGGGTGGGAGGGGAGGATCTTTGTTCCCAGGCATGTTTTTCAGGCTTTATATTTGGAAAACATGAATGTAAACTGAACAATATATTGATAAAACTGGGGGAATTTCAGTCATAATATTATTGTATTATCAGAGAATGATTTTTAAGGAGGTGGGGGTTAAGTTTCAATCTTCAATGAAACAATACATTTTAAGGAAAAGGTACATATTTTAAGAACATGAAATTCATATTAAGGAGATGGACAACCCTTCTTAATGGTTGCATCTATTAGTGAGGAGTATAAAATAAAAAACTTATATTTGTTCCTGAATTTTGTGTTTGTTCCTCTTCTTAAACAGACTTTGCTGGAATATGCAGAAAAATGGAAAACATCAGAAGATCCTCTGCCCCTGTTAGAGGTGTATACAGTGGCTATCCGAAGCTATGTTAAAGCACGACCTTATCTTACCTCTGAGTGTGAAAATGTAGCCTTTGTGCTTGAACGTTTAGCACTGTGAGTATTTTTTCAGTTACTTATACCAACCTGCATAGTATTAACTTTTCACTGCCTAAATACTCTCAGTTCAGTTCACAATCTATAAAAATTCTAAATAGTTTGGTGTGGGTTAATCCTGTTGGATGGCTAAGCACCGCACAGCTGCTCTCTGACTTCCCCCTCCACACACACACACACACACTCCCAGTGTAACAGAACAGGAAAAGAATAAAAGCAAGAAAATTTGTGTGTCAAGATAATAATTGTTTAATAAGCAAAGGAAAAGCTGAAGGAGAGAAAGAAAGCAGAACAAATCAAGCGATGCAAAGGCAGTCGCTCACTACTTTCCACTGGTAGACTGCTTAGCCAGTTCCCCAGCAAAAGACAGCTAGCCGCTTTAAATCCTATTTTTTCCTTCTGTATTGCAGAGCATGACATTATATGGCATGAAACATTCCATCTGCCTGGCAGTGTCCCCTCTCAACCTTTTGCCCACCCCCCCAGTCTCTTCACGGGAGGCAGAGTGAGAAACAGAGAGGGCCTTGACGCTGTACAAACATTGTTGAGCAATAGTTAAAACATGGCTGTGTTATCAGCACTGTTTTGGTCACAGCTCTTAAAACACAGCACCATACAAGCAGCTATGAAGAAAATTAACTCTATCCCAGCCAGCACAATAACAGCTGGAAAGACCTTCCTCATGGTGAATGGTGTACTGAGAAAGAAAGTCTTTGGTTGTTAGAAATGGAGCTGTCTTCAGAAGGACTCCTCTGATCTAGGAAAAGCTACCGTCTCTAGCTTGAAGCATTTTTGTCACTATTGATCCACTTGCAGTCTGAAAATGCATCAATTTACAAAGGATATTACAGGGTTGGACTTCAGTGATACCCATTTTTTGTTGGAATTAGTTTTTTAGAGAACCTGCTTTTATAGATTTGCAAGAGTATGCAGGACCTTCTTTATAATATGTTCAAACAAAAACTCTTTTGTGACTTTGACATTTTGTATGATCAACAATTCTTTATTTTAGTATCCTTTTTTTTTTAAATGCCTCAAATAATATTTACGTTTGTATTCCAGAAGCTGTATTGAACTTCTACTGTGTCTGCCTCTTGATTTACCTGAAAATAAATGGGAAGAATTTCAGGCTTTTGTACAGGTGAGTTTGGGTCAAGAAATAATATTATGTAATATGGCTGAAGACTTGTTTCCTGTTGGATGATAAAGATCAAGCCCTTCAGCAAAAATTCAATGTACTCTAAAGCAGTTGCTGTCAATCATATCACTTGTCTATCATAGTTCATGTAGCAGCTTTTGAAGAAAAAATATTTTTAGATGCTTCAAAGGAAGTCATGTTTTAAAAGATACTTGTCTTTTAACACTATTAGAAATTGAATATTGTGGAAGCTATTTTTTTTTTTTTTTTTTTTACTCTTTGCTGTTGTTCATTTGAGGTTTATTTTATGAATTAAAGATGCTTCAGGATTTTTAGGTTGTCCACAGGGCAGTAGTTGGTTAATGATTAGAGCTCTGCTTTTAGGGAAGGGTGTTGAAGTAAGTTCTGATTCTTTGTCAACTGGAAGCTAGCAAATGTTATTCCAATTTTCAAGAAAGGCAAGAAAAATGACCCTGGCCATCATACAGGCCTGTCAGTCTCACTTTGGTGCCTGGCAAAATTATGGTAAAGATTATTCTGAGAGTTACTGAAAAATACTTGAACAACAGTGAATTCGTCAGTTAAAGACAATGTGGGTTCATGAAGAGGAAGTCATGCCTTACTAACTTACTGTCCCACTTAGTGGACAAAGGGAAGGCAGTGGACATGGATCTGGGGGGATTTTAGCAAAGCTTCTGATACTGTCTCACAGTATCCTTTTGGACAAAATGTCCAACGTACAGCTAGACATGTACTCTCTTTGGGTGAACAATTAGCTTATGGGTAGGGCTCAAAGAGTTGTAATAAATGGGGTAAAATCAGGCTTGCAGACAGTCACTACTGTGTTCCCCAGGGCTCAATTTTAGAGCCAGTACTCATCAGTGGATTTATCAGTGACCTGGACACTGGGTTTGAGTGCCTAAATTAGGAGGTACTAAATTAGGAAGAGGTGTTAATTTCTTTGAGGGTAAAGAAGCCTTACAGTGACATCTTGATAGATAAAAGCACTGAGCAATAACAAATTGTATGAAAATTGACAAGAACAAATACCAGATGCTGCACCAGGGGTGGTGCAGTCCTGGATGTGTACGTATAGGTTGGGGTACAAGTGGCCGGAGTGCAGCCCTGCAGAGAGGGGTTTAGGGGCTTTTGTTGGCTGAATTCAACGGTGTGCCTTGGCGGCCAAAAGGGCTGACTGTATCCTGGGGTGTGTGCATCAAGCACAGTATAGCTACCCCGTCAAAAGAAGTGGTGTGAATGAGTCACTAGTGTGTCCTGGCAGCCGGGGGGGGCAGCTGCACCCTGGCATGCGTCAAGCACGGCATTTCCAGTTGGTCGGCAGGAAGGGATTGACCTGTTCTGCTCTACATCGGTGTGGCCTCACCGGAGCACCGTATGCAGATTTGGGTGCATTAAGTAACAGGGACATAAAACCATTTCAGAGTGCCCAAATGAAGACTATGAAGATGGTGAAGGGTCTAGAGGGCAATACATATGAGAAGCAGCTGAGTTCCTTCCCCTGGTTTGTTCAGCCCAGAGCAGAGCAGGCTGAGGGGAGGCCTCATGGCGGCCTGCAGCTCCCTCACGAGGGGAGCGGAGGGGCAGGCGCTGAGCTCTGCTTTCTGGGGACTGTGACAGGCCCCGAGGGAACGGCATGGAGCTGGGACAGGGGAGGGTCAGGCTGGGGGTTAGGGAAAGGTTCTGCACCCAGAGGGTGGTCGGGCACTGGGACAGGCTCCCCAAGGTAGTGGGCATAGCACCGAGCCTGCTGGTGTTTAAGAAATGTATGGTCACTGCTTTTAGATGTGTGGTTTAACTCTTGGGTTGTCCTGTGTGGAGCCAAGAGTTGGCCTCAATTATCCTTGTGCTTCCCTTCCAACTCAAGGTATTCTGCAATTCGTTGGAAATACAGGGGCTGGGAGGCATGAGAATGAAATAATGATAGCAAAAAAGATGAGATACAGTTAGCCTCAGGATTCTCAGCCTCAATAATGCAGAAAAAAACAAAGTCTGATTTTCAAAATGATTCTTTTTACTAGCATCCGCCTAATGTAAATTAATTCTTAAGAGCTGTGCTTGAGCCAGGAAGCTCTGTAGTTTTCTGATTGGGTTTGAAAGTAAAAGAAAAGTGAAGAGCTTGAAATGAGCCCTTCATTCTAGGACCAGTGTTAGTTGTGCATTTCTATGTAATCCACGGAGTATTTAGGCTGTTTAGTTTGCTCCCAAATGCAACTCTGGTTCCAGAATCAATCCTGCTATGTAAGTGAAGTAGAAGGTATTTGTTGAATTTAGGAAATCAGTCTGCCTTGTATAGAACCATTGGGTGAGGTCTTACACCTTAAATCTTTGCCTTTACAAAAATACTTTGTTCAGCATGCCCAATACATAAAAACAATCAGGTGCTGAAGAGTTTAGGCAGCTGATGCCACACAAATATGTGGGCAAGAGATTTCTCATCCTCCCTTTTCAAAAGGGGGGCGGGGGTCATATTTCAAAAGTTAGTTTCAGAAATGTAAGCAGCAGCTCAGTTGATAAATGACAGTGTGAGTTTGGGATGCTCCATCTCTTTGGTTTAGCTGCCTTAATCATAAGAGACAGAGGCAGAAGTAACACTGATGCAGGATAAATGTTAAGATAGTTTTGATACACATTCAACTCTTTATCTGGTAGTTGGGTGGGTGTTTTGTTTTCAACATAAGGTATAAAGGAATATTAAAGACATATTCTTAACCTTTTTTTTAACAGTATTTTGTAAAATGTATCCTTCAGGTGGCTCATAAAAATTTGATGGAAAATGGCAGCCGGGAACTGCATATTTTAACTATACTCACTCAAGAGAAGGGAGTGTGGAAGAACCCAATATTGTGTGGCATTCTTTCCCAGGAACAGTTGGATCCAGATAAAGGTAAAATTTAAAATTATTAGAAAAAAATATGCCTCGTTATTCTAATACTTTGGAATATTATTTTGTTAAATAAGTCTTTTGTTCAGCATAGCTTGTGATAATGTATAAGCTTTATAAATAAAATACACTTGTATCATTCTTTGAATTATTAAAATGGTACATTCCTAAGAATGTACAAATAATTTCATGTTAGTAATTTGCATAAAATGTAATAATAGATGGATATCTCTTGCCATTTTCTTTATAACTTATGCGAAAGGGAGGTTACATACAGGCTATTTTATGATGGGATTAGTTCAGTATTGGTATACAAAAACTGTTTTACATAAAATATATTTAAAATGAGTGGCATTTAGTGAGCTATGAAATGCAAAGTAGGACATCACTGAAAATTAATTTACACCACAGTTCTGAGATTGGCTCCCAGCAGTTGAAAAGGGAAGGGTATAGGAACAGCGTTAGGCTTACAATTATATTTTCCCGGTGTTTTATTTCAGGTGCCAGAGATTTGCAATTCAGAGTTGGTATCCTTGTGTTAATGAGTCTTGGCTGATTGTTTTGATTCTTTGAGGCTGCCTAATTGGTTTAGAATCTGTATGAACCGGCACACATAAGTGTCTGTGGCAGAGTTGCACAGTTCCCACATCAAGTAAAGCAGTTCCTCTTACCATCAGCCTCCTTTTAGCCTGACACCTGCTTATTTTGTGTGGTATTCTCTACTTAAAAAAAAAAAAGTGAACTATTACTCAGATCTTTCAATGAATGCATCTTTTTAGTACGACATGATTCATTATACTATCATATCCCTGCTTCTGTTTATTCTGTAGTTTCTTTAGTCCTTCACACCGTCTTCCAGTTCTGCTGTCCAATTTCTGAAATGAGATGTCAACATGTAGATGTAGCAAATTCCTGCTTCGTTCTGTGTTCCTATCATATTATTTCCTAACTTTAGGCTTGCTTTTTGACTGAGATACAAGAGACCAGTGTTTTCTTAAAACTGAATGGTTTAATACCACTTTGTTTCTTTAATTCACTGTATTAGAATTTTTCCCTAACACACAGCCTATTTTTCTGAATGTAAAGTTATGATTGTGGTTTTTTGCCCTACAAAAATCACTTTAGTGTTTTAATAACATTTGAATGTTGATAGAACGAGTTGTTAAAACTAGTCCAGAGGAGGGCCACAAGGATGATCAAGGGGCCTGGAGCACCTCTCCTGTGAAGAGAGGCTGAAGGAGTTGAGGTTGTTAATCCTGGTGAAGAAAGGCTTTGGGGAGACCTTACAGCGGCTTTCTAGATCTAGAGAGGGCATATAGGATAGCTGGGGAGGGAATCTTCATCAGAGTGTAGTGATAGAACAAGAGGGAATGGCTTTACGCTGAAAGAGGTGACACTTAGCTTAGAGGTTAGGAAGAAGCTCTTTACTCAGAGGGTGGTGAGGCCCTGCCACAGGTTGCCCAGAGAAGCTGTGGATGCCCCATCCCTGGAAGCATCCAAGGCCAGGCTGGATGGGGCTTTGGGCAGCCTGGTCTGGTGGAAGGTGTCCCTGTCCATGGCAGGAGGGATAGAAGTATGATGGTCTTTAAGGTTCTTTCACACAAACCATTCTGTGATTCTGTGAATTTTATGTCACCTAATGGACTATGGTCCTCTGGTCTTCTAAAATTGACTTTTTAAATAAACTTTATCAGCATATTTCGTCAGCTTGTACTCTTCCCCCTTTTCCAAATATTTATGAAAATGCTGGACAGCAGTGGTCCTGGTAGAGATCCTCATAAAACCCATTGAGAGTTTTTCTTTTTTTTTTTATTTAGCTAATAGTTTATCCATATAACAATCTGGTTTCTAATAACAAGATTGCTTGGTATATTTACAGGTTCTGAGGGACTTATTTTAATGCCCTTAGAAAATTAATTGGATCTCCCTTATCCACATTCTTATAACTCCCACAGATAGATAAAATAAATGTATAACATGATTCTGTTTAAAAAAAGTTTGTATTCAGTCTTCTGCAGGATTTGCATTTTGCCACTTTTAATTATTTATTATATACCTCATATAATTGTTGGACTGTTACACAGTTCTCAGAATCCCCAAGGATACTGTTTTACTAGTTTCACATCAAGCATCTTGTAGCAACATTAGGGTTTCTTCTATGAGAGATGTGGAATTAGTGTGTAGTTGTCTTATATTTGAGTTCCTTTAGAACTCGCTTGTGAATCTTGTGATTATTGATTTTATCAGTGTTTTCCTATAAAGACTTCTCCTGACATTTCAGGATTCCTTTTAGTCCTGAATGTTTTTTACTTAAGGACGCCTCTTCCTACGAGACTGCTCTTTTGAGCAACTCCTGTTAGTCATTACTTGTCTTGATGGTAGAAAATGTACCTACCTAAATTATACAAGATTGCATGTCATGATAAAATTTCATCAAAAGTAACAGTTACCCCTTCCACAAAGAAAGCCAAACACCAGTGTACATGACATTGAGGAGAAGGAGAATTCTGAAGCTACTGATGAGTTTCCTGTTTTCTGAATTCTGTTCAGTGTTAAAATTGATTTAAAAAAAAAAAAGCCATTGATACCAGTGTGCCTGGTGCTTATGAGTTTCTCTGACTTTTTTGTATTGAAAGATGTTTGCGTCCCCATTCAGGTAACAATTCCAATGTGCAAAACATTTTTGAATCAGTACTAGTAGTTTTTGTGGCTTCAAGACTCATTACAGCTGGACGTCAGTATAACTCACTTAGAGTGGATTAGCTGCCTAGGTGTGCTGTTAATCTCACTTGGACCGGTGCTGTCTCCAGGCTGAAGTTACCAGGGCACTTGTGTGAAATAATTGAAGACAGAAGTACATAGAAGAATTATTTTTTTTTGCTTTTTTACAAAAATGAATCTTGTTGCCTTACTTTTCTAAGAGATGGACACATGAAAAAAGCCTTCAGCTATTTGAATGAGGATGAGCAATGCTTTAAAGAAGAGTTAGTGGCTTCAAGTTATTTTCGTTTTGTAACCTCATTCTGTTCAACTTGAAAGTCCAGGTTGGTAGGCTTTTAGTCTGGTGACTGTCAGTCTGCCTTCTGTCACTTTATACATGTTCTCGTCCATTTAACCAACGTGAACCATTTGGTCCTGTTGGTATGTTTTTTTTAATCCCTTCTATCAGTGGCAAGATTGTAATATTACATATCAACTAAATATCAAAACTATTGATAAGCTGTTCTCTATATACTACTGTTCTGTAATACTGCATTATTTTCTGTCCTCTTGCTAATTTGAAGGATATTTTAGTGATATAAAAACTTGAAAGCACAGGGAGTTTTTTTCTTGTCTGTAATCCAGCACTCCCACTGGTTACCACTTAGCACTCTTTCACTGGACAGCTGCCTCTCAGCAGTTTTCAGCATTAATTTCTGTGTAACAATCTTCAGAATATTTGTACATTTTATTTACAAGATCTTGTGTTTTTTTTTTCTAAATATCAAACAGTAAAGGCAACATAGAGAAGTTTCCAACTTTGCTACACTGAGATGTTATCATTTGTCAAGTTTGAGTTCAGTCTCTAAGTAACAGTGTAAGCGTTTATCTGTTTGGTATTATAGAATCATCTAGGTTGGAAAAGACCGTTGAGATCATCAAGGCCAACCATGAATCTGACCTACCGCATCTCATCACCAAAGCACATCCCTGAGGGCCATGGCCACATGTCTTGTAAATACCTGCAGGCAATGGGACTCTACCAGTTCCCTGAGCAGTCTGTTCCAATGCTTGACCACCTTCTTCATGAAGAAATTCTCCTGGTGTCCAATCCCCCGATGCCATTTGAGACCATTTTCTTATGCCCTATCAGTTGTCACCTGGGAAAAGAGACATGGATACAGATTTGTGTGTATACATGTATAAAATCTTTTCGAACTGTAAACATTCTCTAGGTGCTTGATATGTCACCAGTTTGAGTGACAAACATTGGAATTGCCCTAATTTATTTATTTCAGCATCTTACAATGCTGAAATCCCACTTAAGTTGTTCCTGAAGAGAACAAATCTCTCCCCCTACAATTGGAACATCAGCATTGTCTTTTTGCTTTCTGTTTATGCCTTTGAGTCTTAGGCTGGAAATGGGAGTTTTGGATCCCTAAGGAGCTGAGGGGTATATTTTTTATTGTTATTGTTGACCAGTGACTCTAAAGGTAACTTATTTTCAGAAACTGAAGTGTCAATAGGGACTTGGGATGTCATTTGTGGGGCCCCTTAGGTGGACATCTGAGTTGATAGCACTACTTTTGGCTGCCACCTGACACTTCCTGCAAGAATCTCCTTTTGAGTTTCCTGAATCTGCTTGGAATGGTCTGTCATGAATCAATCTACAGTCATTTGAAGAATGCCCATACAATGTTCCAATGCCCTCAGAGCAGTTCAGTGCCAAAAAAGAGATTCTTCCATCAGTTCCACAAACTTTTTTCTTGTTTTTTCCTGACTCTTACCCAAAAGGATGCACAACAGTTAGGTGACCAGCCCTGCAACTTCTTGATTCAAATCCTGGTTCCTCAAGAGTATTATCTCTTAAAAGTGTGCTCAGGATCTCCTGTGTCTTTAAAGAATGTCTGTCAAATTTTGAGTTTTGGCTATGTAGCACCGTACGTACATATAATTTCTAAATTGGACGCTTGAGAGATCACCCAGTTACATGATCCCATTGGGTCATGATGATAGCAAAGTACCAGTGTTCTCATACAACATTTCAGAGATCCCTTGTGAATGTGTTGCTAACATTCTTTACTGTGGACCACCACTCAACCAGTTCCCACTCAGCTCAGATAATGGGAGTAACCAGTCCCAGCACCAAAGCAGGAAGAAATTGAGAGATACATACTAGATGTGAAAATATAATCTCATCCACATCATTAAATTCAAGATGACTGGAATTGTCGCTACTTCAGGTTTCAACCGCACGGCTATTTCTTTTTAATTGAGACTGCATCAGAATGCTGATGAACAACAACTGGTTTTCATATCTGGAACGAGGAATTTTTCATGTTTCCCTGCATCATTATCTTACTAGGTTTCTTTCCCTAACCAAATATGGTTCAGTGTTTTGAGTTATGTCAATAACCTTTACAATGGTAAAAATACTCTATTATTACACTTCCACTACCAGTTTCTGTCAGTCTGACTACCAGTTGTTGTCATTCTGGCATGTGTTCTTCAGCATGAACTTTCTTTCCATCCTAGAGGTTGTCATTTCCTTGCAGTGATCATGAAATCCTCCAAAACCTAAGGCTGTGCTGTCATTGGTATCGCCTCATCTGGTACTGAGGGTGAGTGGAAGAACTGTCCAGAGAAAAAGGATCTGAGATAACAGTACAAAAAGTGAAGCGGCTGCATTTATTTTATCTCATTCTGATTATCCTTAGAGATTTAAACCTTGATGTCAAGAATTAAGTTACTGAATTTTTCATAGGTTTAAATGTAGTAGGCAGACTTCTGAAGTATAGCCCACTGAAGAGATGTTCAAGGACACAACCATCATTATTCAGAGAATATCAAGGTGGATAAAGGGCAGGCTAAAATTTAAATAGCCAGCACGGAACTATTTTGAGTAATGAGAGCGCTGCTACCAGAAGTCAAATGATACTAACAGCATCACTTAAAATTAAAAAAAAAAAAAGTGTTTTCATCCTGGGTATATGCAAAGCAGCCACCTGGAACTTGTACCTGTTCACCAGACAGTGTGCCATCATAAAAGCATCCTGGATTGGTGCTGCATTCAGCAGAACTGTGCTGAGATGTTGTTTGCATGAAGGATTCTGAGACCCAGCTCCAGGTAATTAACAAAGCATCAAGTCCAGATCAGAGTCACCCGCTGTGTGAACGCACATGTGGACTAACGCTTGAAGATGACTAAAAAGGTTACTTCCCTAGTAACTGAAGTTCTTTGAGATGGATGGTTCCCATGTACATTCATCTCCTGCCTTCATCCTTCTTGGCCAGAGCAAAGTTGAGAAGAAATGAAGGTGTCTGGTAGATTGTCTTATATCTACTCAAGATACAAGAAGAAGAAATTCATTGCTTTGTGTTCTACAAGTCTTCCAGTCAGCCAGAAAGTGACATACATGTGGACTGTCCACCATGGAGAACTTATTACTACAAAACTGTGCTCACAGCCATCATGTTCTTGTGTGCTACTGATCTCAGGATTACTTCTTTTTTAATTCGTGTATGCTATAAGCATTACCTGTAATAAAAGCTCATCATAGTTCTTGTGGACTTGCTGTAGAATCACTTGGTAGTATGACCTGAGAAAGCAACTGTGGCATGCAAGGGAGTAATGGGGAAATTATCTCAAAGGTTAGATTCCAGTATCTCCAGGTTTGACAGAGTTCCCAGATCAGAGTACCATCTATCAGATGTCACCCGCTTGTCTTTCTTGTTCTCATATTATCTGTATATTTTAAATGAATTTTACATGTGGCTTGTACAAACAAGTTTGTGAATTTCAATGAACAGTGCACAGAAACAGCATTTAATAATTCTTCAAAGAGTGATATCATTAAACTGTCATTCTTATTAAATACTTCAAGTTTTGTACTCACAGATTAACTGCTTTGACCTGTAAAGATGTTAAGCAAAGTGTTTCTATGAAGTTATATTTGTTTCAATAAACTAGCAATTTGTCTGCAATAAGTTAAACAAGACATCATGCTATAAAACAAACTTATAAAATGCAAAAAATAAATCCAGGAACAAATAAAATCTTACATTTGAGGCTGCTCACCACCATGGACATGTTCCCTCAACATAGATGCTGTCTGTTGTCTTTAAACACACTACGTAGTTCAGTTACGAAATAAGTATAATTAAAACTTGTATTTTGAATGAGCTGTCAAACATTAACTGTAATGATTATAATCAGCTGGATTAGAATAAAGACTTAAGAGCTAATATGTAGCTTTAACCCTGAGGTCTTCCTGTATCTTGTTGAGGAGATACAGAAAATGTTCTGATGATTATGTAAGGTAAGCTAACTGAAGCAGTAAACACTAAAGGGGAGGCTTACTGAGGATTAGTAGATAGAGCAAAGTCTCTAAAATATTAAGTTTAGTAATTAAATCAGAATGAAATGTCCTGCGTTACCAGTGTAGCTTAAAGTCTCTAAGGTCTTCCTGTATTGTGTTACGGAAGTAAGGTAAAATGTTCCAGTGTTATTCCAAGCAGACTAGCTGACAGTAAACACTGTGGGTGAAAGGATTACAGGTCCTACCTGGTAGGGGGAAGAGCAAAGCTAAGCCTATCAAATATAATTAATCAGCAGGTCAGGTGTGGGTTGACAAGAGTGTGAACGTTTGTACTAAGGTACTGGAAATGATACTGAAGCAGCAGTTCTTGTGCTGTTTAAAACAGAAATGCTCAATAATAAACACAAAAATGGCTGCCATCTATCAATTGTCTCTTGTGTGCTATGTAGTCTTACTTTGTTCATGCATGGATTAAAAAACTGGCTATGTCTTCATTGACAGAGAGAGGGGAAATAAGAAGTCTTAGTTGATTGAATATTCTTACGCATCAGTGAGCCCTGGATGATTGTTGTAGTGTGCAGGAATCCTGAACAAATAACTACCAAGTTGGTTGAGATAATTCAGCCAGAAATCTTAATGCATAAAGATAATGAAGGGGCGTAACAGGCCTGCTTTTTGCAAAAGGCAGTATTTCCTGCCCTAAAATTCTGTGCGCTGAAATGATTAAACCAAAAAAAAAAAAAATGGTTGACCTAATTTTGATTGCAAGATAATCTTTTAGTAATATCCTGTATGAGCAGCTGGAAGAAGGAGAAACCATGAGATAAAATGAAAGACGGTCATGAATCAAAAGCGAACTAGAATGGGAAGAAGTAAAGAATAAAAGATGGATCTTTTTTTCCTTCCAGTAAACCTCATGTTCAAAATACTAATATTCCACATAGTAGATGGAGGTGATCAATTTTACAGACTCTAAAATTTAATTATTTCATCAAGACCAAACAGTACTTTGGAAATCAAGAGAATATGATAAATTAGGTGAATAGGCAACATGATTCAAGTGAAATTCAGTGCAGGTAAATTCAGGAGAATATAATGAATGTTTCTACCAAAGTGTATCAAAAAATGAGCATTGTAAATGCCCGGAAGGTTTCTGGAAAGGGTGATGCAAATACTCAAAAGCTGGAAGAAAAATCACGTTTAATAAAGACCAAGGGCTTACCCTAACATTGAGAGAATAACATGAATTTGATGTTTTTCACAAAAGAATGGCACAGTGGAGATACTTAGGGAAAGCAAGTATCTATATTGTGTTTAAAAGGTGGTTTCATTAAATTAACAGATTTTTTTATGCAGTACGTAACTGGCTTGTGGAAACAGTTGTCACAGGGCAGTGGTTGATGTCAAAAGGATTAAATAAAACTGATTGTGTCTATCTAGATTAAATAATTAGTTTTAAATATTTTGGAAGTAGTATAATATCTCGTGCTTCAGAGCTCAAGTAATTTTGATCTTGAAGACCTTGCTGGCACCTGAGATGTGTTCATAAGAGTTGGAACAACCCATGCCATGCTCTGTGCTCTCCTTTTCTGTAGGTTTCTTAAGCCTTCCACTGAAGCACTTAGCATTGGATTGTATGAGCAGGCACACTTGAGTTTTAATTCTGGTAGCAGCATATCTACAGAATATAGTTGAATGAAATCTAGCCATTCGTGTCTCTTTGAATTTTAAACTAGACCCAGTTAAATGTCTGAAATGGCTGAAAAAATAGGAGAATTTGACTACATTGTGTAAGTGCTTAATGTGCAGTATTTAACAGCATTTCAGAGAATTTCAGATAATTTGCCATCTTTATCCTTCTATCAAGGTCTTTAAAAAGCAACTTTTAGCAATGGCATGGCACAAAAGCAAGAAGTAGGATGTGAGAGCAGGGACTTTCTGTTGTCTTTCTGTAGGACTCTAATTAAATGGTACCTAATCATTTTAATTTTTATATGCTTTCGAAATCTGTTTTGTGTGCAGCTGTTTACCAAGAAATTCGAATGAATTAGAACCTGCAGGTAGATAAAAAGTCTGCTGTAGCAGGGAGTCCTTGTAATAAATACACAAGTACAGTTCTCAGATTTTCTATTGTCTGCGCTTCGTACCTTTTGTACCTGTTATGATTTGCATAGAATTTCTGGGCTAACCACGAAGGAGTAAATGTTATCTGTTAATTCTGTAATCTGCTATGAAACGTGTATGTAACATTTTGGCTTGTTTTTCTTTGAAGTGAATGAATTTTTAGTGTTTGAAGGCCCTGTCCTGCTGGATATGCGTATTAAGCACCTAATGAAAACAAAGCAATTAATGCAAGCTACTGCCCTGGCAAAGCTGTGCTCTGATCATCCAGAAATTAGTGCAAAAGGCAATTTCAAGCAAACCTACCTGGTCTGTCTTTGTTCAGGATCACCAAATGAAAAGCTAATGGAAGAAGTAAGTAAAAAAAATAAAGAACTTTTTTTGGACTTATTTCTTTGATAATAATAAAATCACTAGTTATAATTAGGCTGCTTTTTATGTAGAAGATGTTTTGTTTTAAAATATGATCTAACATACTTTGGGTGTTCTGCTTTTCTTTGTGTTTAAGGCACTTCTAAACTGATGAGTAATAATTCTTGATTGGAACACTTGTGGAAGTGCAGTATTAGGTCACTAGAAGGCATTTTCTGCCTCTGCCACAATGTTATGTTTAATTTTGCGTGCAGTATTTTAAATTTGTACCTTAGTTCTGTTACTGAAGTGGAGATAATGATTTCTCTACTCTTACCGATTTAACTATAACTTTCTGTATAATACGTAGCACGTAGAATGGAGCCCTTTAGGTGCTACTTTACATTCTTTCTCTTGATACTTGGTTTTGACCCAAGTACCCGTGTCAGGAAATCACAATTTACTTCTAATAGGAGGTGAAATTGAAGTGAAATCAGATATTTGATCTGGTTTGAAATATAAAATTCTTCTCATTTTTAAATGCAAAAGTCAAAAAAGAGATGACAGCTTTGCTATTCTGCATTCTTTCAGGTGACATCTCCATTTCTCACTCGACCCCAAAGTTTTACTGGAGCTTTTTTTTTTTCCTTCTTAAAGGAGAACTAACTTCAGAACTTCAGCTGTCAGGGTTTTTTTTTTTTTTTTGTCTGTCTGCATCTTTTTGCTGTTTTTTTGTCTCTGTCATCTTTTATGTTAATAATAAGTATTAAGCATGTTGAAATTGGTCTTAAAGGGATGAAAATTATGCAATGATTAGAGTTGGAAGAGCTTCCTACCCGAGATATAGACTAAATTCTAAGATGACAGCATCTCCCTGGGCATGTTCTTCTGATGGAGGTAGGATCGGTCTTACACTCCCACCTCTGGCTGCAGGGGGCCATTTCAGAACAGGCTCAGTAACCCCAGCAGGAACTCCATAGGAGAGGCTATGACAGGACTGTACTTGTGTTAGCGTACTAAAGGAATGTGTGACCCTGCAAGCATGCTTCCTTCATTACTCAGCCCTGCCACGCTCCCAAAGCAGAGTGGGCTCAGTCAGTGAGTGAACCGTGAATCCTGTGGATGAACGGAAGGGCTAGCCTGTTTTCTTAGGATGTCGTAGCATACATAAGAGTTAGACCGAGGTATCCCCGATAACCTAATGTAGGTATTTCCAAACCTTGGCTTGCTTAGCTTGGATTGCTTTGCTTTTGCTTTGCAGCTTCAGTGGCAGTACTGTTTGCAGCATTACTAATTGTTTTGGGAAGTTCACGTATTACAAACAGAAGTCAGATACACTATTAACGTGTCGAGGTGGACCTCTGAACTGAAAGGGCTAATAGCCCTTCCATAGCGTGAGAATGGTAGGAGAAAATGGAAATTCAGGATAAATACAAGTACAGATCACTCTGAAACACTGTGGAGCTTTTGATATCAACCCAGAATAGGCAGAAAAGTAGTGTTTGTAATCATTTTCAGCTTAAATTGCTAAAAATTGTGGAGAATTCAAATCTGCAGGACGTTGAAGTGCTTAGACTGACAGACTTGGCGTCTCGATCTCAGCAGACTATTGCTGGAAGTTGGCTCCCACATAAATACTGAGAGGCTGGAAAAACATTTCAGGGAAAACAACAACAACAACAAAAAACATCCTTTTATTTTTAAAACCAGCTTCGCGTATTCTTCCCTAAGCTTTTAACTGAGGGTCTCTGTCAGAGAGGGTGCCGAGCGAAGCAGACCTTCAGTCTGAATGGGTATGACAGTTATGTTTATCCATCCTCTCTGAGGCTTTGAGAGAAACATTTTTCTTTAGAAGATGACTTTGAGATTCATAAGCCTCAGATGATGTTCACTGAAGGGTTATTAGCAGATTTACAGTGTCAATTTAGAGGAAAAAAATGAGTTGCTCCTCTCTTCAGAATTGTAGCTTAATTGCTGGGGAAATAGCTAGATAACCATCACGCTGAACCAGGCTGGGCTGCCACCATATCCAAAGTACTAAAGTATCTTGTTATTTGGGGTGGGGCTTTTGCTTCTTGCTTTGGGATTTCTTGTGATTACTCAAAAGAGACTTTCAGTGGTGCTGCTGGAATGGCCAAGTTGTATTTCAGCTGCCAACATCGAAGAATAAATACTAGCATGTCCTGCCAGATGTGCTAATTGAGGTAATCAAATCAGTCTGCTGAGAATCAAAATAGACAGTAGTAGTTACAACAACGATGCTGATTCATTATTGATGCAATTGTCTAGTACTACTGAGTGACTGGTTTTTACTTTGTTTTGCTACGAAATAAAGCACTTACGTTCTGGCTTAAATTACATTGCACAGACTGCCGTATTCTTGTAGGAAAGCATTCAGCTGATCTGCTTCTTACTGCATAGCTTCCCTTTTCTTTTTATCTTTGATTTTTAAAAAACACTGGAAAGTTCATGTTAAACTCATTTATCGACCACCTGCTGTATTGAGACAGCAGTGACATCAGTGACTGGGTTAGAACTTCAGGTAATAGTAGTCTTTTTGTGTTAGGCTGCGGTTTAATGTTCTAAATCTGCTTATTATTACATTTACCATATTCATGTAGTATGTATGAAAAACTAATGCTGTACTTCAAAAAGTTGAAGTAACTGGGACATTAGACATAAGACTAATGTCTTTGAGAAACAAGTTTGTATTCACTTCAGAAAAAAAAAAAATTCTCTTAGCATAATGAGTTTTGATGCTGTCTAGAAACACTCTGATTTGCTTTCAGGCATATCTCAATTTGATGGTTATCTGTCCGCCAAGTTCTAAATTGTCTTTTTGTAAAGGTTTAGATTCACGTATGTCTGTAAATGAAACCACATGCTTAGTCTTGGTCTTGTTTTCTTTCCTCCCAGATTGCAGAAGTAGATTGCAAAGATGCTCTAGAAATGATCTGTAACCTAGAGTCTGATGGAGATGAAAAAAGTGCTCTAATTTTATGTGCAGCATTTTTGTCTCGCCAACTGCAGCAAGGAGAGATGTACTGTGCCTGGTGAGTTTGGGTATTGTTTTATGTCTAGTGCACCAAAAAAAAAAATATTTTGGGAAGATAGAACTGATGCTTAAGCCATAGGTTAACATTCTTTATCTGATCAAATCTGAGCTAAACAAGAAAGAGAAAATGTTGTTTAACAGTTTTTTTTAAAGAGAAAAAAAAAAAAAAAAAACTTGGAGAGGAGAAGGCTTCAGGGAGAACTCATAGCAACTTTCCAATACCTAAAGGGGGCCTGCGTGAGGCTGGCAAGGGATTCTTTGTCAAGGAGTGTAGGGGTAGGACAAGGAGTAATGGTTTTATGCTAAAAGAGGGTAGGTTTAGATTGGATGTTAGGAAGAAAATTTTTTACTGAGAGGGTGGTGAGGCCCTGGCACAGGTTGCCCAGAGAAGCTGTGGATGCCCCATCCCTGGAGGTGTTCAAGGCCAGGCTGGATGGGGCTTTGGGCAGCCTGGGCTGGTGGGAGGTGTCCCTGCCCATGCCAAGGGAGTTTGAATTAGATGACCTCTAAGGTCCCTCACAATCCAAGCCAGTCTATGATTAAAAAAAAAAAAAAAAAACATTTTGGTAAGATTAGCTTCTATTATGGGAAGGCTGTACTGGAGGAGGTATTAACAAATACTAGTAGCTGACTAATCATTTTTCTTGACAATAATCTTATGTTGTAGAAATGAGGAATTTAATACCTGCAGGCAGCTAGTCAGCATTGTGATGAATTTAACGCATAAGTACTTTTCCCTTCTGTCCTTATTTCGTAACCCAATATTTCTTCCTCTGTCAGACTTCTGGAAAAGGAGGTGCTGTTTACTCTATAACTGGAGTAACTAGAGAGATGAAAATATTTATTGTTTAGGGCTTGCTTTCAGTGATGTGGGAACAAATAACTGGTCTTTGTTGGCAAATACTGGAGCTGTTAGTCTGAGCTCCCATCTGCCAGCAGTGTGGTTGTGCTTCCAAACCTGTACAGTTCCTGAAGGATTTGCTGTGCTCTGTTTGTACACCTCTTTTCCTTGTGCAGCAGCAGCAGCAGCAGCAGCAGAGCATCTGTTAATGCAGGATTTTGCATTAACAGATAATACTGAAGTTTTGGGGGTTATGCCATTCTGTAAGATACTAAACAGTCTTTGCTGTTTACACCTAAAGAGGGCCTGTTATTTAGGAAATGTATCATGTCAGGGGTGAAGTAGTGAGTTAATGTAGATACAGTGTTACTGTTTGTCCTTTCTGACTAATTTCTCACTAAAACACAGTAAAATTCAGCTCTTAAAGCAGAGCAGATCAAGAAAAATGTTGGTATCACTGAGAAAAGTCATCCTCTTACAGATATTAGTAGTTATTAAGAATACAGAAGCATAAAATTACAGTTAGTAAAGAATAAACTACTTTGCAAGGTGTCTTTCAAGACAACATCATGAGTCTGCAAATTCTGTAGCATAATATGTGGCATTACTGCTTTTCTTCTGATCTGTTCTTCTGGAATTGAGTCATTGTGATAGTTTTGAAAGTTAAATATTAATAATGTGAGTATAAAAGCTTTTCTCTATAAGATAAGGTGTGAATAAATTAATATTTTTATTTTCCCAAACACAAAATAGATACTGTTCTCAACCTTGCATTTCTTCTGATCAGATTAGTGGTTGTGTTGCTGGCCTTGAAATATTGTTCTCTTGTTCTAGGGAACTGACTCTTTTCTGGAGTAAACTGCAGCAAAGGGTAGAGCCTTCTATTCAAGTGTATCTAGAGAGATGTCGTCAACTTTCTGTGTTAACTAAGACTGTTTATCACATTTTCTTCCTGATTAAAGTAATTAATTCAGAGGTAAGGACACTCCTGAAAGACTATTTTGATGGGACTTTAAATGGAACTGTAAGCAGGAAAATTAATGACAGCTGCTTTTAGACATGCAGTCTCTTCGTATAGAATCAGCTATGGAGCAATCATAATTGGTTTTAGGAAAGACCATAGCAACCTCCTTGCATAGGTAAACTCTAAGTTGATTAATTTTAAATCATTAGAACTCATTGTTCCATTGGAATTAAAAAAAAAAAAATTAAAAAGTGGGGATAAACAAATGATCTGGATGCCACAACTGAGATGAAATAAAACGTAAAGGTGAAGTTGTAGACTTCTGCTATTGTCTGTATCTGCTAAGGTATTTTCTTTTGCCAGGTCCTAATATTCCTCTTCATTATTTTCCATATTTCAAATATTTTAAAAGATGGAGACTAAATGAAGGCTCTATACTAATATATAAGAAAATGGTCAAAAAAGGGGAAAAAAAATTAAATCTGCCACAAAGAATACAGTTTGTTTTGATAATGCAGTACTTACCTTTTGTGGACTTAGATCCAGTGTTGCATTAAAAACTCAGCTCATATATCTCAGTTACCTTTTTATCTCATTTTCCTAGTTGCCTGTCAGTAGTTGCATTATTTCATGTTTATAGCTAAGTTTAACTCTTCCAAAAGTTTTTAGTTGGGGGATTTCTGTAAGTCCATATAGTCTAAGTATTGAAGTTGCTTTTTTTTTTTTGCAGAGTTCTGGCATGGCTGATCATGGGCTTCTAATTGTAAAGATGATTTTTCCCCAACTAAAATCTAACTGAATTGCAGGAGGGGGGGAGATGATTTTTGCAAAGGCTTGTGATACTAAGAGCTGTCTGCTCCATGCCATACTGATTTTTCCATAGTGAACTGTAGGTTTACTGATGGCTGAAATTTGAGACCATATGGGTACTAGACCTGTGCATTCATAAATCCACTTGACTTTATTCTCATGTATACTGTGGCCTCTCTATGCCTCCTTGGTGGCATAGAGGAAGTGTAAAGTGAACATAAATGTAATTTTCTTTGCTGGACAGTATAAATGAGAAAGGGCTATCTACATGAGCTTTGAAACACTTAAATGATGGAACATTTAACTGTACTTACTACTTTCAGTTGGAATGAACCCTTGTGTTCAATTATAGTCAGTTGATTTTGAAGTGGTGTAATCTTTAAAAACAAAAATAAACCCTTACACCTTAAAGGACTTCCAAATTATAGAGCTTTTTGAAAATGATGGGCTTCTCTTCCTGTAGCTGTAGCACTTTTTATCATTTAATTCTGCCTAGTGTTAATGTTAACCTAGTGCTCCATGGGAGCGTATCTCAAATAACTGTAACAAAACTGGCAGGCTTTATTACATGGAGAAGTCTCAGTATTGCTCTAATATAAACTGAACACCTCTACCATACAAGCCAAAAGTCATCAGACTAGGCAGAGCATAAAATTGATAAGTATTTTAGTTGTATGAAAACTTCCAGTATTTAGCAGCGTGAAGACAAATGACATAACTTAAAGAATAGCATCTAAAGATAAACCACTGTGTTTGTCGAAGTAAAAAGTGTTCTATAAGCTCCAAGTGTGTTGCCCTGACACTGAGGATTGAATAATGATACGTTTTATTTACAACTATAAGAAGGGTTATGATAAGCTGACTTACTAAGTTTAATCTTGCTTTACAGATTGATGGTGCTGGACTTGCAACCTGCATTGAACTGTGCGTGAAAGCCTTGCGCTTGGAATCCAGTGAAAATACGGATGTCAAGATATCTATTTGCAAGACTATCTCCTGTCTGCTTCCAGATGATTTGGAGGTTAAACGTGCTTGTCAGCTGAGTGAGTTTCTTCTTGAACCCACTGTAGATGCATATTATGCTGTTGAAATGCTGTATAATCAGCCTGACCAGAAGTACGATGAAGAGAATCTTCCAATACCAAATTCCTTGCGCTGTGAGCTGTTACTTGTACTGAAAACTCAGTGGCCTTTTGATCCCGAATTCTGGGACTGGAAAACTCTAAAGCGTCAGTGTCTGGCATTGATGGGAGAGGAGGCATCGATTGTGTCGTCAATAGATGAACTTAACGACAGCGAAGTTTATGAGAAAGTTGAGGATGGCCAAGAAGAGACTAAAGAAACTTCTTTGAATGGGCTTGCTGGCAGTTTTGATGAAGCTACAAGCCTTCTTAAGGGTATCAGAGATGAAAAGCAGAAAAAGAGAGAAATTAAAAAACTCAGAGAGAGAGGGTTCATATCAGCTAGATTTAGGAATTGGCAAGCTTATATGCAGTATTGTGTGTTATGCGACAAGGAATTCCTAGGTCATAGAATAGTTAGGCACGCGCAGAAACATTATAAAGATGGAATTTACAGTTGCCCTATTTGTGCCCAAAATTTTAATTCTAAAGAAAACTTTGTTCCCCACGTAACTTTGCATGTTAAAAAATCCAGCAAAGAGAGACTGGCTGCCATGAAACCACTGAGAAGATTGGGAAGGCCTCCAAAAGTAGCAACTGCCAACGAGAATCAGAAAACTGATTCTGTATCTAAACAGGAGCAGCGACCCATTAAAAAGAACAGTCTCTATTCAACAGACTTCATTGTGTTCAATGATAATGACGGCTCCGATGATGAAAACGATGACAAAGATAAACCTTACGTACCAGAGATAGTGCCAGTTCAAAAGCCACTACCTGTTAATGAATTCACTTGCCCTGTAACGTTTTGCAAAAAAGGCTTTAAGTATTTTAAAAATCTAATAGCACATGCAAAGGGGCATAAAGATAATGAGGAAGCTAAGCGTTTTCTTGAAATGCAAAGCAAAAAAGTGATTTGCCAGTACTGTAGGCGACACTTTGTAAGTGTTACTCACCTGAATGATCATTTACAAATGCACTGTGGCAGCAAGCCTTACATCTGCATACAGATGAAATGTAAGGCTGGTTTCAACAGTTACGCTGAGCTGCTGACTCACAGGAAGGAGCACCAAGTCTTCAGAGCGAAGTGTATGTTTCCCAAATGTGGCAGAGTGTTTTCCGAAGCCTATTTACTATATGATCATGAAGCACAACACTATAATACCTACACCTGCAAATTCACCAGCTGCGGAAAAGTGTACCGTTCCCAGCACGAGCTGGAAAAGCACCTTGAAGATCATAGCAAACAGCCTGAAAAAGCGCAACAGCCCGAAGGCCAGAGTAATCCATCCGATCTTGGTCAACCTGGTAATGCTAATGACGGTACTGTTGGAGTTGCTGTTAAAGAGGAGTTGGCATCTGCTCCGGCTGACAGCCGTAGTGGTGTTACTGAAGGAGAAAACAATGTCTGGAATCCAATCAAAGCAGAACCCGTAGGGAATGGAAGTGTAAATGCACCTGCGAGTGTTCTGCGGCAAAGTGATGCCTTGCCAAATGCTGGTCCAGGGCAGTCTGCTGCAGGTTCGGTGAAGACAGAAGTAGCAGCACCAGCAAGCAGTGTTAAGGTGCCTGCTGTTAACCAGAAGGTCCGAGAAAACTTTGTAAAAAGAGGTAAATTGGCTGCTGCTACCGGTAAAGTAGATACCACTAAACCTGGAACCCAGCAATTGTGCCCGCCAGTTGATACTTGTCTTCCAGTTTTCCAAGAGAGAAAGGAAGAGAATTGTCTCAGTCAGTCTCAGAATATTCAAAATATTTCTGTGAGTTCAGACACACTAAAACCAGAAGCCCTTGAATCCAAAAGCTTAGAAAGGCAAGTGAGCATTGTAAATCCCTTTGTGCAGAATCAGGCAGGATACCGAAACAGTGTACCCATTTCCAAGCTTGAAATTGAAGACAGTATTAAAGCTGCAGCTAATCTATATAACCTGCCTCTAAAAACTTTAGAAAGTATTACATTTATTCCATCGCAGCCTAACATAAATAGCTCTTTAGTTCCAGCTGCGTCACCAGCAGCCCCGGTTCAGAAATTTAGTTGTCAGGTTGAGGGGTGCACTCGAACGTACAACTCATCACAAAGCATTGGCAAACATATGAAGGCAGCACACCCCGATCAATATGCCGCTTTTAAAATGCAACGTAAAAACAAGAAACCACGGAAATCCAGCAATTTACCAAATGCGGCAAACGATGGGAAGATGGCCTATCTGATGCCACCACAAGCAGGCAGTCCCAGTGGTGCTGCTTTTACTGCACAGAACAAAACCAGTTTGAGTCCCACCTGTTCCAGTCAAGTGCAGCATGTCTCGAGTCCGCTGTTCCCAACCCACTTAGAAAATCTGGCCAGTCCTATGCTGCCTGTAGTGGAAAGCATCATGAGTCCAAGTTTGTCTCCTCGTATTAAAAGTGAGCCTGAAAGTGTTTTGTGTTCGCAAATGGAAAATCTGTCTGGTGAATCTTTACCTTCTCAGTTGGAAGATCTGGCAAAAACAGTTATGCCTCTGAATATTGACGGTGGTTCAGATCCTTTTCTTCCTTTGCCTGCAGACAGTGGTTCTATGTCTCTCTTTACTTCGCTAACAGAGAACGCCCCAACTTCAGTCTTCTCACAACTGGACAGCAATTCAAGTAACTTTCTGGCTCAACTAGAAGGAAACACTAGTTCTGCTTTCCCAAAAGAAGAAACTGTTGATCAGTTGTTTCCCTTGCGACTGAGTAGTGAAAATAACTTTAATGAAACTGGTTCTCAACATCCAACTTCAGAAAAGGTAAAAAAGGACCGTGGCCGGGGTCCAAATGGGAAAGAAAGGAAGCCAAAACATAATAAGCGGGCAAAATGGCCAGCAATAATTAGGGACGGCAAATTTATCTGTAGTAGGTGCTTCAGAGTTTTTACTAATCCTCGATCACTTGGTGGTCACTTATCCAAAAGGTCTTACTGTAAGCCTCTGGAAGGGTCAGAAATCTCTGCAGAAGCTCTGCAGGCTAATGGACAGTCTTTGCTTGCCAGTATGGTTCTTTCCTCAAACTCATTAAGCTTGCAGCAGCCCCAGGAGTCAGCCTTCACTCCAGAATCGAGTTTTAAGGACCCATCGTTCCTGCAGTTGCTTGCAGCTGAAAATCGTTCCACAGCCTTATTGCAGACTGTGTTTCCACGGGCCAACGTGACTAACTTTAATACCGGTGGAAATGAGGAAGGGAATCAAATTATAAAGCAAACCTTGGAAACTGCAGGCATCTCAAGTACGTTTGATAACACAGAAGTACTTCCACATGTAGTTACAACTAGTTGTGTCACTGGTACAACTCCAATAAATGCAGCTGTTCTCTCCAATTCAACCGCGTCACCTCTGTTGCAGACAGTCTGCAACCCCAGTACCCTGCTAACAGACCAAAACAGGACCCTCAATGCCAAAATACCTTCAGTAAGTGAGTGCAAGAGTCTGCCTGGTTTTGCAACCGATGATTTAATGCTAAAGACAGTTGAAAATGGCTTATGTTCTAGCTCACTTCCTAATGCTGTTGCAGCAGCACAAACCTTTGCAGGGAACGCTTCACGAGTTACAGTTATAAATAGTCCCAATAATTCAGGATCCAGTACTTCAAATAAGAAGGGAACCAGTGCTTCAAAGAGGAAGAGAAAAGCAACTACACCCTTGCTTGCACCTAACACAGCACAAAAAGTAGCAGTAAATGATATAACAACAATGGGACTTCTAACCAAAAGCACTGAAGGAAATGTGCAAATACAGGGAGATAATTTTCAGGCCAACTTGCTGGCAAATTGCAACTCTCAAGCACTGGTGGAGAATATCACACAGAAACGTGGTAATGCTGACAATCAATTATTCGTGGCCAGTATCAAAGAGAACTTCAAAACAAACCTGGAGACTCACACAACATTAACAGTAAAAACTGAAAATGGGGATTCCCAAACGGTGGATGTAAATTCACGTGCGCAGGCAAATTCAGAGGAGCAGATTTCAAAAGACAACGTTATTCAGAATTTTGAAAAAAACCTTGAAATAATTAAAACCGCCATGAACTCACAGATCCTTGAGGTGAAAACGGAGTTTCAGGATGCCGGTACTGCTTCGAGACGGAACTTGCCAGTGAGTAACGCACAGGCTTCTTCAGGAAATTCTTCAAGTAACGTAATGTTACCTTCTCACGCACAGTTTGCAGTGCATGCAGGCAATGCCACTGCTGCAAAGAGCAACTCTACTCAGTCTGAAACATCTCAAAAAGATGATACTCAAATACTGGAAATTTTGGAGGGCTTGCAAAAACTGAAAATAGAAAACGATTCATCCATCCAGGTCTCTGAGAGCGTTTCCCAGTGTCCTCCAGCAGACACACTAGCACCAGCAGTTCCCGTTGTATCAACTGAAACTAAACCCCTGGTCCAGACAGCTTCAGAGACAACTCACATTCACTTCAGTGATAAAGTTAACAAGCCTTTTGTATGTCAGGACCAAGGTTGCAATTACAGTGCTATGACAAAAGATGCATTATTTAAACACTATGGCAAGGTTCATCAGTACACTGCAGAAATGATACTCGAAATTAAGAAGCATCAACTGAAGTATGCTCCATTTAAATGTGTTGTCGCTAGCTGTCCAAAAACATTCACAAGAAACTCTAACCTCCGAGCACACTGCCAGCTGGTGCATCATTTTACAACTGAGGAGATGGTAAAATTAAAAATTAAAAGGCCTTATGGCAGAAGATCTCAAAATGAAACTGCAAACGCAGCCCCGCGCCCTGTTGAAATAAAAAATGTGCCGACACTAATAATAGAAAACAAAACTCCAGCTCCGTTGGTCAAAGAAGCTCAGATAAAGGAAGCTGTAGAGCCCGTGAAGGTCTTAAAAAAATTACTACCAGAAAAAAGTATTCCTGAAAGACTGGAAAAACCTCCCCAAGTGGTTTCCGTTCCACCTGAGCAGCCTATCACAGGTGCTTTTGGTAATACCCAGGCACAGTCAAAAGCACGCAAAGTTAGGAGGCACAGGAAGGAAAAAGATGAAAGAAAACATCGGAAGCCCGTAGCAAAATCTCTGGAGTTTCCTACCAGGTACAGTCCTTACAGACCCTATCGATGCGTCCATCAGGGCTGCTTCGCAGCATTTACCATTCAGCAAAACCTAATTCTTCATTACCAAGCTGTGCACAAGTCAGACCTTTCTGCCTTCTCTGCTGAAGTGGAGGAGGAGAACGAGCCGGGTAAGGAGGACCGCGAAGAGGCTGAAACCAAACCCACCATCAGGGAGTTCAGGTGCGAGGTGAATGACTGCTCTCGAATATTCCAGGAGGTTACCAGCTTGATACAGCATTACATGAAGCTCCATAACATGACCCCTGAGGAAATGAGAAGCATGAAGGCAGCTCCAGAGGTGGGAAGGTTTTCTTGTGACCAGTCTCAGTGTAAGTCCTCGTTTACAGCTTATTTTAACTACATCATACATCTTGAGACGGAGCATGGCATTAAGATAAGGCCAAACAAGGTAGAAGATGATGGCGTATTCAAGTGTGACTGTGAAGGCTGTGACCGTATTTATGCTACTCGATCTAACCTCCTACGGCATATTTTTAATAAACATAATGACAGGCACAAAGATCACCTAATAAGACCCAGGAGACTGACACCAGGTCAGGAAAACATTTCCAGCAAAGCAAATCAGGAGAAACCATTGAAGTCCAAACAGAGGGGACTGAAAAACAGATCGGGAAAAGAAAGTAGCAGGCTGTCGGTGAAAACAAAACGAAAGAAAAACGTTAACTTAGAAAACAAAAACTCAAAAGGAATGCAAATTCAAGAAAATAAGGCGTATTCACTGAAACGTGGAAAGCACGTGTATTCGATAAAGGCGAGAAATGATGCCTTACTGGAATGTACGAGCAGGTTTTTGACTCAGTACCCGTGTATGATAAAGGGATGTTCGTCTGTGGTTACAAGTGAGAGTAACATCATAAGGCATTATAAATGTCACAAATTGTCCAAGGCATTTACTTCACAACACAGAAATCTTCTTATTGTATCTAAAAAGCATTCTGTGTCACCAGTAAAGGACACACCTTGTGAGCAAGAGGAGACTGATAAAAAAAGCGATGTGAAAGAGGCAGAACTGACTTTATTATCAAGCAATAATGATTCAAGCACATCCACCTTACCACAAAGTGAAAGTGAAAAAGGTGAGAAGGACGAGGTGGACGAACTGACAGAACTCTTCATTACTAAACTGATTAATGAGGATTGTTCAAGTGCTGAAAACCAAGCAAAAATCTCTTCCAGTGTAAATAGTGACTCGCAGGAGACCAACTCCTGCCCGCCAGAGAAGCAAAAATCAAACAACTTAAAAAGAGCAAGCAAAGAGAAAAATGTGTCTCAGACTAAGAGGAGGAGAGCCGAAAAAACAGAGGAAGTACCACCGGCTGAAGTGAGTAGCACGCATAGGGAGGAAGAGACTGCTGTTGCTATTCAAACAGCTGAAGAGCAACCTGCAGCTTTCGACTGGAGTTCATTTAAACCTATGGGTTTTGAAGTTTCATTCCTCAAATTCCTTGAAGAGTCTGCTGTGAAGCAGAAGAAAAACACTGAAAGAGACTACCATGGCAGCGGAACCAAAAAAGGATCCCATTCAAACTTACGAAAATCTAACGAGAAGACCTCCCTAGCAAGTAATAATGTCACTTGGTCGTGTTCCGAAACTGAAACCCTTGTGCAGTTTGCCAATCCATCACAGCTTCAGTGTAGTGAAAATGTAAAAATCGTTTTAGACAAGGCTCTTAAAGGCTGCACTGAGCGCGTGTTGAAGCAGCTTCAGGAAATGAGACCTACCGTCAGTTTGAGAAAACTTGATGGACGCTGGGAGAATAATCCGGATGTTACAGCTGCAAAAGAAACTACTGTGGGTAACGAGGAAGGGGAATCCAAACTGAAAATCTAGTGTGTTTATCCGTGATCTATAATAAAATTTGTTTTGAATTGGAAGCCATCAAGCATGCTAGTAACTGTGGAGCTCTTTTTATTTGGAAGTGATCTAATCTAGCAAAAAACATGGCATCAGTCATGTAAATTTCTTATTTGTTTTTATCCCTATGGGACTTGAAGAACAGAATAATTGCTTCAGCTGTGTAAATACTTGATCAAAACCTCAACTTTCTATCAAATTGTCCTTTCCATGAACTAAATCTTTGTGAATTGTCTGTGATTGGTATCTTTCACCAGGTCACTGCTCATGTATAACAGTACTCTTTATTTGTAGATACATTTTTTTTTGTATATATTTATTATTGTAAATCATTTGCTGCCACCAGCAGTCTGTAAGTCTAAACTATTAAATGACACATTTATATTCGGAATTTTAATTTGTAACTAAGTGATCAAATTTTTAAAACTGTCCTTTAATCGTTTTAAATTAAGACCTTTTGAACTAAAGCTAGGTGAGTCTGCCATATCCAGTTTATTTTGCATAAAGCATTTATTTACAGGAGAGGAGCTGGATAAGATAACATTTCATAGGTTAAACGTACTGACACACTCATTTTTGTAAATTTTAACATCCAGTATCTATGGATGATACTCATATGTAGTTAACTCATAAATATAATAGTTTTCTTATAGCTACATTTTTCATTGCTTTTAATTGGATACAAAGCATTTATGATTCCATAATAAAAATGGAAATGTGAATAAAAATAGTTTGCTACATTGGAGATTTAAAACAATATTTGGTATTAAAGAATCCGTTGTGAATGTGATAGAAAATTAGTAGTGTGGAGCAGTGTATATATTTGAGGTGGTGATTTGTGAAGTAGCCCAGTATTGCCTTAAATAAAATCACATTTCATTTCTTGTTTTATACATGTGATCTTATAAAGGTTATTTTTGTTTCTGTAACTTAGATTGGTGTATAGTTTAATTTTTGTTAAAAAAAGAAAAAAAGGAAGAAAAAAACTTCAGAAACCGTTTCTGTAAATAGTGGGTTTATAAAACAGATGGTTTATTTTGATAATACCACTTTGGTATCTATCTATCTATAAAATACGTGAGTCCTTATGCCATACCGTTAAAAACTGAATAAACGAGGCACTTTCTGAAAGGGAAGTGAGATTGTGATCTTACAGATAACCGAGGTGCTTGTGCTCTGTTGATGGCACGGGCTCTCCCTGCACTCCTTTTCCTCTGCTGGCTGCGCTTGGCAGCCCTTCTGCCACCTCTGTGTTTTCCACACTGGAAGGAGCCCTGGAAGCAGCGCCGCACGTAGCAAGCACCTGGGTTTGGAGTGATTTCTCTGTTTGCTGCTGACCGAAACGACAGGTGTCCAGTTGGCTGAGTAACCAAAAGAGCGAAGGCAGTAGTGGGAGCTGTCGGTATCCAGGAATCTGCCGTGGTGTTTTTAGGACAGGATTATGTTTAACTCCCGTGGGACAAGCCAGCTGGATTGTGCGGTACCAAAAATTTTTCGTGGATTATTCTCATTACTGGATGTGACCTACCTTCAGTAATATAAAATAGTCTCTATCTTGGGAGAGATCGGCTTGCTTTTTTTCTATAAACTTGTCCTGCCGTGTAATGCTTTGCATTAAATGCTACACTTCATTGCTTTTAAGCTATTCACCTGGAATCTTTGACAGTTGACTTGCATACCAGCTCAGAGGGCACATTCCTACAGCAACACAAAGTGACTTGTTTGGAGAGTGAAAATTACCTATGAAAAAGTGGAAAGGCAGCAGTGTTTCAGCCTCGGGAGTAGCTCCTGTTTTTTGGTGCTAACTTGCCTTCCCACAAAGCACAGGCTTCCTTTCGAGCAGGGCTCATTTGCTGCTGCAACTTTCAGTCCCTCTCGAGTGACCGACCTGCTAGCTCCGTCAAGTCAGTAAATGAGAAGTGCCATCTGAGAACGATAGAAGCGAAACAAATGCTTGGGTTTTCTCTAGAAGAGATGGTTGTAGGTGCACGGTCTTCAGGAGCAGGCTCCTGCTGGATGGCAGCAGCTGGGTTGTGGAGAGGATCTGCAGGGAGGAGAGGGCAGAGCACCTCCGGAGAGGGATCCCAGAGCCTCTCGTGAGACCTGCTGCTGTCAGGTGGTTGGCTGGGCGCTGTCGACAGACCTCACAATTGTTAATTTTTTAGATCTGTTAATCCCTTTTTGTGTTACGTAAGTAAAATACTTCAAACTGCAACATTCCCAGTTAGAGTTACTGCATCATTTGCACTTTTTAGACTGAGAATAGCATAAAACTATTTAGGTACATAGTGTTATACTATCAATGCTATAAAACAAAACAAAACAAAAAAAAAAAAAAAAAAAGGAAAAAATTCCAGTGTTATATACCTCCAGGAAGTAATTTGTGATCTGAATGTAGGATCTGAATTTCTGAGAATTAAACTTTTAACATTCTCTTACTCTTAGCCCAATTAATCCACACTTCTGAGGACCAATATAGCCAGTTGCAACAGAGCCAGTGCCCTTCATGGCACATTCCCTGTTAGACAGGTACTGACAACCTGTTCAACAGGCAATCTAGTGTGGTATTTTTTTCCTTTTTTTTTTTTTTTAATATATATATATAATTTTAACATGGACTGAAGGGAGGGTTTGGTTTAAGATGTCACGGACTGCAGAGGGTACTGTAGTTTGGTAAAGCCGCCTACAGAAGTTCCTGATGAAATAAATTTCTTTGGTGCTTGCATCTAGGCCTTTCACCGTGAGTGATGTACCACGCCTCCTGCTCCAGCATGCCGACAGTCCCTCGGGGCCCCACGGGCCTTACCTCTGCCTGTGGGATGGGACCGGGGGTGGCCAAGCCTAGCCCCACTGACCCCTCATCAGCCTGTGGGGTGCCCAGAGTGCTCCCTTCGTGCCCCTTGCCTCCTCTCTACCTCACCATCGCTCTTCTCCCCGCTCCATCCCTGTCTCTTGCTGCTTCTCCCTCTCTTGCCGTGCTTCTCCCACCTCTTCTGCTCTCCTTACTCCTCTTGCTTTCTCCTTTCCCCTTCCTTCTCCTTTCCTTCCGTCTTCCCAGGAGCTGTGGCATTTGAGCCAAAATACGTTCTTTAAACCTCTTGTCGCCAGCCAGCCTGTGCTGACTGAAACAGAGCTTGTTGCCGATGGGGAAACAGCCAAATTGAGGCTGGATACAGAGTACGGTCTGTTTCGTAACTGAAAGACATCTTTTAATGGGCAATCAACCTCTGTTGTGGTTAACAGTGTTCCTAAAAATAAATCCTTAAACTGTCCAAGCCCTAATTGAGCACAGCGGGTTGTTCCTCACATGTTTTGGGACGGCCATCCTTGACAGGGGAGGATTGTTAGTCCCTGACCGTTCTGCGGGCACATCCTGCCCACGGCTGTTATGTGGTTCGGGAGGGAAGCTTTTTAGAAACACCAAAAGCACGTTTCAGCTCAGGTAAGGGAGAAGCAGGTGGTTGCACTCCTGCAGCTGGTTTCTGTGCCACAGGAGCCCCGGGTCGGGGTCCCACCTGCACAGGCACCAAGCCCCAGGGGAGCCACGAGGCTGCTGGTGCCGGAGCTGGGCACAGAGGGGTGAAACTAACAGCAAATGGGGATTTTTTTTCCACATGACTTTTTCTAAAATTATCTCTCACAAGGCAAGAAGATTTCTTGGGTTTTAAAGGACACCAGGGTTTACAAAAGGTTTGGATCTTTTCAATGTTTGCGGAGAAGTTTTAAAACGTGCATGAGGTAAATATTTCTGTGCGAATGTGTATGGAGGGATTGTGGTATTTTTCCATTACAGTGAGGGCTGAGGTCAGCTTCATACCAGTTACTGTGTGTTAAAGGAGACAGTTATTTTAGTCTTTAAAAAGAGAAATGCAACATTTGAATGGAAAAAAAATAGGCGTTTTTGTCTGGGTAGTTTTGAGGGGGAAAAAAAGCCCTTTTAGCTGAGGCTTCAAGTCTACCAGGTCATTTGAAACACAAATACAAACATGAGTGACTTCAGAGATGGGTGGGTGAGTAAAATTTAACCTAGAGCACAAAGGAATGTAAAGGTAATAAAGGTGGGCAAGCAGCTGGGGTAGGAAAGGAACCAGTAAAAGACCAAATGTTGGACAAGAGATGAGGGAGGCTTCAGAAAGTAGAGGAGTTCCTGTGTTAAGTAGTATCTGACAGAGCTGCCTTGTGTGATGCTCATTTCCTTTACATTAGTGGCTCTGCTAAATGCTTCTCTAATTTTGCAGCAGTTGATGCAAAAGCCACTTGGCTCTTTGCTACCAGGGAGACAGGGCTTACGCAGTTGGTCCATAATACTTTGTCAGAATAAAGTGGTTTACATGAGAAATAATTTCTAGTTGTATCAAACCTGAAATATCTTCCAAGACTTGACACACTATCATCTGGAATATAATTTATTATTTCATGATTGTTGAGGATAGGAATTAGCAAGAAATATAAACTTGTATATGCATTCAAAAAATAGTTCTGGTATCACATGAAATTTTTGGTCCAAGCAGGAAGTTCTGGCCAGCTGCAGAGTTTGGAGGGGTGCTCTGAAGCCCTTCAAGCCCTGACTGAACATATTTTTTTAATATTAGAGAGCAGCTATGACAAATTTAATCAGAAACCTGTTAGCTAAGCTGCATTTGCTTCTTTTGCTCTCAAATAAACCCTGCTTTAAAAAATAAATAGCTTTTTCATTAATGTGCTATCTTTAAATTTGTCCTCGATAATTACAAAATAGTCTTTATGGCAGTATTTTTCACTTTGATAGCGTTCCATTGTCTTAAGAGATGATGCACTAGGGTACAAAAAGGACAAGATAATTTTGGTTTCCCTTCTCAGTTACTGAAACGGTGGCAGTACCGGTTACACGGAGCAGATCAGCAATGGTTTTGCGTCACGCAGTGCTTGATGGGGTTTGTGCAGTAGTTGTAAAAGACGTCGTAATTGCATCCCTCTCCTGAGCCATTCTGTGTATGTAGAGACCTAACAGAAAAGGTTTGGAGCTGTAAAGCACGTTGTCTCGATAGACACCCTGCTACCGTGCCGTGCGAGATGTAAAACTTTAACTGGCCGCAAGCTGGCAAGCTAGTATCTGACACAATGCTGTTGCTAAGATCAGCAGAGGCAATTGTATTTTCACCTCCTATAAAATCAGGTTTATCATAGAAAGAAAAAAAAACAACTTGCATGAGCTTGAAAATCGTGGTCAAAAGTACATAATTTTTTTTTCAATAATTCCTAAAGTTAATTCTTTAATTGCTACCCCAGTACTCATAAAAGTAATGCTTTGTAACCACAGCTGGAGTTTCTGGAGTGAAAAAACAGTTAACGTGCTTTTACTACTGTTTCCTCCTCTTTATCCTGGAATGAAATCGGCTCGATATCCTGGCAGTTCTGCTTATTGCAGGCAGCCTTTTCTCTAAAAGCGTGTGTTTTGATCAGACTCAGCACTGATGTCAGGTCTTTGATCATGGCAAAGGAAGGAGAACACTAGCCTGAAATAAGTCTTTTTAGGCATTGATTTCTGTCATCTCCGAACCCTGAGTTCAAAAGAAGACTCATTTCTGTCCCTTTCCTGTTAGCCCATGTTACATCGTAACAAAGAGCAGTGCTGTGTAGTGTTCAAGAGATGTTCTGAAATCTGGGGGGGCAGTAAGTCATTATTTTCTACTTAGTTTCCATGGGAGGCTGTCTTTACACACTAACCATGTTCTTCACACTAACACCATGTTCTTCAACAGGTATCTGCTGAAGGAGCAGTGTTTTCAGCCCTACCATAGGGACCAGGTTTTGGGCTACTGAATGAATGCTAGGACCGCAGGCCCACATTTAGCTATATTGCACAGTTTACATTTTCCTGCTTGGATCCAAGAGAATTGTGGAATTTTTTTTTTTCCTTTACCCACTGCAACCACCAGGTAGATGATGTGTGTGGTGGCTGGGGAGCTGCTCAGTGTGGGTGACCAGGAATTAAATCCACACGCAGGGATGCTCTGCCTGTGCAAGCGAGGACCTTTTCTTACGGGATGTGTTCTGCTGATAAAGGTCCTAGAGACTGTGAAGGGCTCGAGTACCTACAGACAGAGGTGTTCCACAAATAGCTAAAATACTGGTCTGCCTTTATCACCATCAGCTTAGGTAGATGTATTTCCCCCTTATTGTTTCTTTTTTTGAAATGCTTCATAGGAGGCCAACTGGGATGGGCTTGGGATCATCCAGCTCACTTCGAGACACAAGTAGCTGCTTTATGCCAACACATTTTGGTCGTTATCTCAACATTTATCAGACCCACCTACCTGGCAAATGCTCTAAATCCCCTCACTGTCCAGTATCTTAATTCCAGGTTCTTCCGTCTCCGGATATAAAAATCCCCTTTCTGCTTGTACCAAAGCAATTCTGTGTAATATGCAAAAACACAGCTGTTTGATCAATCTGTCAGTATGATTTATCATAAACATTTGTGTAAATATTAAAACTCCATGGAATTTTCAGGCCTCTTCACCTTTTGTTTCAACATGAACAGATCTAGATAATTCTATGCATGACATACATAATGCAAGTGGATTTATTTGATTGTATAACAGAGGGAGGGAACTAACAGGGAAAATACTTCCTAGATAACTCCTTTCACTTCTGTGAAGCACTGATTGGAACAGAGCAATTCACGAGATACAGCAGGTGTAACAGGAAGGTGTTGTCCGACCTTTCAAGTCAGTGGGGAGATTTTTTCACGTCCATCTTGTGCATTGACAGGCAAGGACGGGGGGCTGTCGTGGACTGGTCCTGCAGCTGCTGCTCTCCTGTGACCGATGGTTCCCGATTTGTGGCAATCGCTTGCTGAGCCTCGATGTTTCTTGGTGTACCTCTTCAGGTAACACTTCACGGAGTATTTGCAAATGAGGTAACTCAGTTCACTTAAATTTAATACAATGCACAGACATGAAGTTGCCACCAGAAAATAGAGGAAAATCATCTTCTCAGTCGGCTTGGAAATGTAGCAGTCAACAGTATTGGGACACGGTCTCATGTCGCATTTGATGAGACGTGGTATTTTGAATCCGTTGTACAATTTATAAAACAGAATGAGAAAAGCCATTTCAAATCCTGTTTTTAAAACAAGACTGATGAGGTAAGTGCACAGCAATCCACCATCTATCTCACCTGGACTTTTGTAAAGTTTCTGGTTGTGCTTTTTTTCTCTGTTCTCTCGATAAGCGACATGGAAAACAACCAAGAGCGAAGGGGTGGAGACCAGGATTAACTGCAAAGCCCAGAGCCTGATGTGAGAGACAGGGAAAAAATGGTCAAAGCAAACATTTTCACAGCCAGGCTGCTTGATGTTGCATTCAAATTCATCATGTTCGTATTTCCAGATGTTTTCTGCAGCCGCAACATAAACCAGCAAGCGGAATATGAACACAACTGCTACCCAGATTCTTCCAATTCCCGTTGAATATTTATTCACTCCACTCAGCAGGTCACGCAGGAATGCCCAGCTCATCTTTCTCAGCGAGGAAGGAAGGAAATGCTGTATAAAAGAAGCACAAGATCAGAGATGCTTCCTCTTGGGTGAAGAGAACTGGGGCAGTATGTTCAAGGTGAAATGCAGCCAGGAGTTGAAGCAATTTAAACTGACTAAGCATTTAATAAGGAAGGAAAAAAGAAAAAAAAAGAAAAAAAAGAAAAAAAAGAAAAAAAAAAAAAAAGCAAATCTTCTCCTAGTTCTAATAACTTGTACCTTCTGAGGCTACTGTACAAAAACTATTTCCTGTTAAAGTAGGTTTTTGCCAATTGTTCTGTCTTCTACCAGAAAACAAGGTTATTTGCTTATTTGGGTACTCCTACACTGCTACCATTAGAGCTGGTGACTTCCTGGAGGAGCTGAGGAATGAACACACTGCCAATTCATACTGGGAAGGATGCTGAAAAGATGTTCTCACCAAGACTCATTAGCTAACTTCTCTTTTATGGTATAGGTAAAAAGGAGTAACAGGAATACCATTTGGCTTATGTCCTATCAGACATATGCTTTTAAATATATTTGGCAGACTGGTGACTTCATTGAAGAGCTATTTCTATCCTCTATATCTGCAATTAGAGCTCAAGCAGATGTTTAAATCAGGCTCTCTATGAGCACTATGCCTTTAACGATTTCTAGATAAGTAATATGCAGCCAATGTATTAGTCTCAAGGGGGCTGAGTAGCAAAGTGTGAAGATGCTACCGACAGAGCTATTCGATAAAGCACGGGCAAGGAAACAAAGCGTTCACACGAGCAAGCACAAGCTGCATGCACACATGTCAATACTCACAAACAAGCTGTCCTCCTGAATAGATTTCTTGCTGAAGGAAAGCCTCAAAGGACTTTTTCTGGGATTTTAAGATGTGCACAGGCGCTACAGAAGGAAGACTGAATTTTATTATTCCATGGAAAACCAGTGTAGCTTTTGCTAATGGCCAAGGGAACCGTGCCCGTCTTTCCGGATGTAAAAAGCCCAGTGTCACCCACCGACCCATGCCTACAGGCACCTCAAGAGTGGCTGAAGGTGCACCAGTCCTGAGCTCCCAGCTGAATGAGCGAGGCCAGAAGTTGAAAATAGGCTGGGTCTCCCTGCCCAGGGGCAGTGGTGGTCAAGGCCTTGACAAACATCTTGAGCAGGTCTTGAGCAATGGGCAAATTCCAGCTAGCCAAAAGACTGGATGGATGGAATCGCTGCAGAGCTGTCATGAAATACAGCAACAGTGGCTGGCACCTAGAAATCTGGCCCTTAAATGAGTCAAAGGTTCAAGAAAGGCAGCAACAAATGGGTCACAGGGGAATCTATTTGGCACAAAGGAAATAAAGACCACCACCAAAAATAGAAAAGCTTCTATTGGAAATTACAAAGGAGGCATTAGAGTCTAAAACAGTCAGATCATTTGCTGCAAGTGCTCAAGAAGATGAATAGGGCAAGAGGAGCAGGAATTAGAGGTTAGATTTACCTCAAACTGTCCGTGCACATATGCACACCCCAACTTGGACAAATGCTGAAGGTTAGAGATACCTTGATGTGCTGTGCTCATTTCTACCTGACATAGCAGGGATGAGAATGAAAACAAATTCCTGGGCTGCTTCTGCTCCCTGCCAGGAACCGGAGCAGGTAATTCCCTCTCCTCTTTCCCCTCTTCACACACAAAATGTATCCCCTGGATGAGACTTGGACAGCCCCAGTGAGACACAGGTGACCCCGTTTCCCTCAGATACGGACATCGTTTCAGTGCTGCCTCCAGCCTGCCCACAAGCTGTGCCGAGCAGACAGAGCAACCTGAGTGCTCCATCAGCTCCAGGAGTGAGGAATGGAACTCACTGAGTAAGGTGTTTGGATAACGCCACTGTTGCTGAACGTACCAAATAATCCCTTCCATCCTTCAGTGAGGTCTACAAAAGGCTGGCTAATGTGCACGGAGTAATGCATCCGTTGAAGAGCATTCAGAGAATGAATTCACCTAGATTTCTGTCGGATCTGCTACTTTAATTATGTTAAAAGCAGAAAAGGTATCTCCGTGTAGAGGAAAATAGGGGGGGAAAGTAAGAAAATGCAAAAACAACCTACTTAGAAAGAGGGAGAGGGGAAAGCATCCAAATTGTTAAAAGGCACATAGGGAGCAGGCAGCTCGGAGCAAGCAGGCACATTACAGGTCGAAGGTGCTGCATTAGTGGAAATGGAAATGAAAGGGTGAGGAAGAGCAGAAAGGATGTGTCTGGGAACTGTGGGTCTAGCACTTGAACACAGCTAGCCTTGCAGGATGAGAGATGGAAAATCAATTTCTTTTCCTGATACAAACAGTGCTAATGGAAGCTTTCTGTCACACCTACGACTTAACTTTGTCTTTTCTTTTTTCTTTTTTTTTTAATATATATAAGGAACGAATCATAAATAGTGTAAAATAAAACAGGGAACAGTAGTAGAGAATCACAGAGGAGAGTATAGGATCATAGAAAAGCAGACTTGGTAGCAACCCTGAGAGGTCATCCACTTCAGCTTTTATATAGAGAGGATTTTTATATGTGTGTGCATATATATATAAGTATGAATTTTAAACAAAACATAAACTCAGCCCTTTTATTTTAAAACACCGGGGATCAGCCCTGTGTTTTGAGGAAAGGAAGAAAAGAGCATTGGCACGATGATTTCTGTAGATGACCAAACAAATAATGAAACTTAACTGCAGGTTCTCGTTTTGTAATTTCACTTTCCCTTTATTTTCTCTGCTTGATGATATAAGGAAGTTTTACTGCTGCTGATTCTTTGTGCTTGTTTCATGGACTACCCACTGCTTCCTTACTGCCTGCCACTGGCCTGAGGTCCACAGGCAGAGCAGCACCGATTCACTTCATTCTCTGCCCCTAAGAAGGCTTTGTCATGCTTATAACTCTTGCTGACAGGTGTTTGTTCAGCCTGCTCTGAAATTTATGGAAGCTCCACTCCCACCCTACCGTGGTGCATCTGTTCCGGTGCTCTGCTCCAGAAGAAGAGGCAGCAGGAAACCTCCTGGGAACGCAGAGGTAGAGTCTAGCTCCAAAGTCACCCCGCTAAGCTGGGCATGCACCAGCTATTCATGTTGTTGAGCATCAGCAGAAGGAGGTGAAGAACTCCTGCTGCAAGTCACTCACCTTGCAACGCCTTTGCTTCTTGCTCAACGGTCAGAGTGCCGACGTGAGTGGTTCTCCAGGTCCTTATGAAAGATCCAATGAAAAAATATAGAGGTCAGGAAACGTAGCCTTGTGTGGTTTGGATAACCCACCTCTTATCATAAAATGAAGAGCACAGCATTGATACTCATTGCTTTTTCACGCTCTTCAGAAACAAGCCGGGTAAGGCATTTAATTCTGACAGCCCCAGAGCAGGCAAACGCAGCCCTACTGCTCTGTTGTCTGGGCAAGCTGGTCACTGCCACAACGGCTGTTGTAGTAATAGTTGTAGTGCAGCAGAGCCCGTGGTCCTCAGACTGGTGCAAGCACTGGTTTCCCACCTAAATCATCCTTCAGATGCTTCCAGGGGAACAGCAAATGTAAACCTGCCGGCAATAGCTTGCTTTGCTTCCACAGATCAGCTAAGAGCAATCTGCAGACTGTTTGGACTGAACCTCCCTGGCATAAATCCTTCATTAACTTGATAAAAAATGGAGTCCTCTGCTCAAGATCAAGAATCTAGACGGAGAAAACCGTGCTGTGGAGGAGGAGATGTCCATAAGGGAGGTGATGGGGTTTATCCAACATCACCCGACACATCACGGGCAGAGCTAAAGAGCCAGGGTCTCTCATAGCCCGGTCCATTGCCTTCATCTTCCTTAGCTTACTGATTTTAACCTCTCACTATTTCATGCCTGTTATTAACTTTTAACTCCTCGAAACAAGAAATACGTCCCTATGTAAGCCTCGGGGTACTGCAATAAGTTATATTAAATGCAGAGTTCTGTAAACAATTAAATACTGCCTAAAATAGACGTGGTGTGTAAAAACATCAGCTGAGATATTTATTTGCCAAGTGACTACAAAAGGAAAAGAAAAGACTAGATGGAAAAAAGTTCATCTGGTTGATTTGAGATTTACATCTGGTTTTGGCACAGGCTTTGCGAGCAGCCTGGGACAAATCCCTTTCCTTTCTGGGCTTCAGGACCTTAGCTGCCAAACGCTCACTTCTCTGAGAGCGTCCCATATAAATTACGTCTTCAGTAGGCTCCGTAACCTTAAGAATGCATGGCATTCTTTTTCACAGCCAGCAGTGGCAAAATCCCATCTTGTTTTGTGTTTGGGAAAACCACAAACGCCGCTTAATAACCCAGCAGCTGCTGAGAGCGATGCTTTGCCAGCTGCTAATTGCTGCGGTCTCCTCCACAGCAGATGAATGGTTTTTGAGAGAGGGCAGACGCAGTTCACTATTGCCTTTGTTACTTCAGTAAATCACATAATTTAAAAATACAAACTTGGACGAATCCAAAATGACTAAAAAAAAGATGGCATCCATATTTCACCCACGCAACTGGTAGAGCATTTTCCATCAACTTCATGCCAAACAGATAACAGATAACCATCAGGTGTTAGAAATGAAGTCATTTGTCCATGGCTACACCGAGTTTGCAACTCTTTAGTAGGCACAAACACGGCACCGAAAACAGGATTCGATCGGTGTCTCGTGCTGGCAGATGGGACACTGCCACGAGGCTGTTATCAAGCCTGTTCAACCTTAAAAAAAACAACCTCTCGTTTGGTAAGACTATATGTTACAGCAAGAAACCTGAACTTACCTGTGTGGCTGTGAGTGATTACAGCCGGATCCTCGTTTTCTAGTGGCATTAACCATCAGCGGTTCATTTCCAAGAAAGGGAGACACTGCTCTAAGCCTGGGGAATGGAAACAGCCCGTCTCCCGGGCAGTACAAACTAAACCAGTGAAACCCGATCGCTCTTCCAGCACACCCTTCAACCCAGGACCGGAACGTGCCCGGTATCAGCAGAGAGATACCAGGAAACCGAGGCATTTGTTTAACGTCGTGAGGCTTTATTTTCATCCTTTGAGCGCTCTCCGGCTGCACTCCTCGTGTTTTTAAGCTGACAGAGGCAGGAGCTGCGGGCACACGCGCTGCAGCCTCAAAGCGGAGGGCAGAGACCGACGATAGCCCATGAGATACCACCAGCCCGAGAACAGAAAGCCTCAATTCAGTAAATTAATTCTTAAAGCCTGCTAAATGTACAATTCATGTAGCTTAAGCTTACTGTGGCTCCTATTACTGTATGCGACCATTTGGGAGTTTTGTGCGGAGGACGGTGTCACTACCACACGTGCCTGACTTAGCAGCTCGCTCCTGGCCCCGGAGAAGCCACTGAGCCAAGTTTCAGTCGCATCAGGTAATTCAAAGGCCAGAGCGATGGCACAAATGTTGTAATTACCTGAAGGGCAATCGCTGCGGGAGCGAGAAAGCTAGAATTTAACTTTAGAGCTAGACTTTATGATAGCATTAAAGGCATCAGAGCAATTATAGAGATGGAAAAGAAAGCTGTAAAAGCCCCAGCAGCCCATTCGTTATTAATCAGAAATGCATGGTTATGATCGGGTCGCTTAAATGTCAAAGTTGTTTAAGTGTCTTGTGACACTGGCTGCTCTGTCTCCATCCTAACCAGTACATAAATGTTAGGCACTGCTGCTCCCCGAAGTATTTTGGTATGCGGTGGTAGTTGTATTTAAAAAGACAACTCTAAGGTGCAAAAAGCCCAAAAGCACACGGATTACAGAGCCAGACGGATTTTATTCTGTTAAACCTATGAAGTTTCTACCCTCCAGAGTCTTCCTGGGAGCTGCGTTCCCTGACTCCAACTTGAAGGGTGCCCAGCTCTGAGCAACAGGGAAAACCCACCTCTGTGGTGTTTCTCTGCTCCTCCTTTTCAGGAGAAACTGGCTTTCTCCTTCCAGAGGGGATGGTCTGGGTTTTTGTTTTATCCCGTTCCCAATTGGAAACAATTTCCCCACTCCTTAATGAAAGTAAACCCAACAAAATGCATTTTCTCTTCCATACTGAATTCAGTTCAACAGACTTATAACCTTGATCAGTAGCTGAAGAATAACAATTGCTTTAATCCTGGCTGGAAAGCACGGCTGGGGGATTTTTCTGTCTCCTAGAGACAAAGCTGGTTAACAAGTGTTTTTGAAGACATATACACAATGCTATGTACTGCAAAAGATTCACTTTAACAGATTCTCATTTTTAAAGTGTTTACTGCCTTAAAACTGTTTTGCATCATCAGTGGTAGGGGCCCAGCAAAGGCATGCTGCTGTCTGAAAACTCTGCTTTCTTTCAGCGAGGATGAGACGAATGAGCAACAGCAGCTGAAAAGCAGCATAAGGGCTCTTGAGACTGACACGAGCTGAGCAGCGCACACACAGAAAGCTCTCAATGGCACCTCTGTCTAGCTGGAGCTCTGTTTGTTTCTTCTTCTGCATTTATTTCCTCGATATGGCCTGAGTGAAATTATTGTTCCCCTTGCCGTTAACTGTGAATTAGGTGGAGGAAATACCTGTAATTCCTAATTTTTTGCTTTCCTTTCTCACCCACTGTCCTATCCCCCAGTCTTGTTTAGCTTTTTCTGCCAAAAAAAAGTCCCAATTGCCATCTCTAATTAAAATATAAACTCACAGTGTCTAAAACATTGCAAAAACCAGGCAAAACAGGCATGCAATTACACAGTACGCATTCATGTATGAAAATCCTAACAAATATATGATGGAAATTGCCTCTCTCCCTGCAAGGCACACCCGTGCTGAAGTCCCAGTGTTTATACAGAAGGAATAATTCTGTCTCCGGCAGATCTGTAAGCGTGTGTCTCTAAAACAGGGATAAGCTTATCGGCAGCTTGAGGCATCCTATCTTCATTTCGAAGACAGCGCGAAGCTCTCCCCTTTGTGTGGCACTTGAAACAAGCAGGAGCTGTGAGGTGAATCAGCAAAGACGCGGCGGCAGGCCGCTGTGCTGCATTAGGCTGGCTATTGCATGCTAACGACGTCTGCGGGTTACGGTATCAGATTCGGTCTGTTCTCCACAGAGACTTCTGCGGCTCAAACGATAAGGGGATGCGAGTCTCAGGAAAAGCAGGAGCTGCTATTAAGTTCTGAATGGCCACAGCACACAGCACAATAGCGAAAGCAAAATCCCGAAGGAATTCGTTTAAAAGGAAAATAAATCTCAGTAACAGCCCTGGGTTTTGAAAAGGGAGATTTTGTGTGTGCGCATTGACTTTACAGGAGAGATACTCAGATAATAAGATGATGGCTGACTTGTAAAGACTCAGAAATACCACAGATGTTTACAGTTCTACCCTTTAAAGAACACCTTCTATAAAAAGATGCCAGACAACTTTATAAGCATTGATGGACCGAGCTTTTCAACATCCTGTAGTGTCAGACGCCAACAAAATATTCACATTGCAGATAAAATAAAACACCTTCCCACAGCCATGAAGCAAAACTAGAAACAGCAAGCAGTCCGAGCTTCCCTCCACTGCAGAGCTAATTTGGATATTCAGCACCTGCACAATGCATGCTGAGCACCAGCACTCACACCAAAGCCCAAACCCGTTTCTAAGCCCCTCTCTCTGTATGCATAATGCTTTATCCCACGACTTTTCCTACGGAGAACATTTTCCCTCCAGCCAGGGGTGTTCTTTGTACAGCAAGTGCTTTCTTCCTCCATCAGTGATGTATGTGGGACTTACCTGCCCCTTATAGGGAAGACGGGAAGTACCAGCAGCCTAACAATCTCCACCGCTGTCTTTCTGGCATAAACCCATCCTACCACGACCTGGAAAATATTATAATGGCCCAGGCTGACTTTAAGGCAGGAGTTTTATCTGCGTGGATGGGGTCAGTTAATGGCATGAACTGCTGCCAAAGGGTGCATGTGCTGATAAGGGAGCACACGTCTCAACGTGGCGATGTAAAAGTTTTGTGTCCTCATGTAAAACGTGTCGGTTACTTTGGAGATACAGCAGACTGTCTCCTGCAGTACTGTAAAAACTCTGCTTTTCCTCAAGAAAACAAGATCAACCCCATCCCATCCCATCCCAACCCAACCCAACCCCATCCCATCCCATCCCATCCCATCCCATCCCATCCCATCCCATCCCATCCCACCTTCCCCCCCCCCCCCAAAAAAAGGGTCATGCTAAAACTTGATATTAGCTTCTTTAAATTACACAAGAACCAAAACAAATGAGAGCAATCATCTTCACTCAGAAGTGACTTTTTTTCTACTCAATGGATTCTAAACAAAATCAGCTGCGTGGCATATGCTGCCAAAACAATAGCTATGAGATTAGCAGATGGTATGTTGTGAATTAAATGTTGACAGAAAACACAGATATACCACTCAAGCCTCTCCTGATACCAAAACTTATTTTGCCTCTATTTTTTTCACCTTGTGATATTTACACACAGAAAGAAAAAAAAAAAAAAAATTCAGATATTCCATCAGAAGGGACAAGTTAACCTGCGATATCCTACGCTGCCATCTTTCAGAATAAAAAATAGTAAGAATGCAGTTTGTTTATTGCAGAAGAAAACATGGAACAAGTGCTTCTGAGAGCCTGGATGCCTGTGCATTCGTGTTCGTGCCCTGTCCCCCACCAAAGTCCTCTCACACATCCTCGAGAGGTGGAAATGTGCGCTGGGGTAGGTGAGTCCGTACACAGCTATATCTCTAATATTAAGCATCGCACTGCATTTCTGCCTGCCTATTTTCACAATGGAGGCCTAATCTGGGCTTTTTTCTATCATCCAGATAACATTTTTTTTTTTTCCCCAAAGTTTGAAATTTTTGCCTTTCTTTGTAATGTCACTGAAACTGCCCAGAGGTGTCGACATCGGTGTATGTGGAAGGGAAGTCACCAGCAGGCAGTTGTGCCCATTTAGATGTAGAGCTTAGGGATATGGTTTAGTGGGGACTGTTAGCGTTAGATCAGAGGCTGGACTCGATGATCTTGAGGTCTCTTCCAACCTAGAAATTCTGTGATTCTGTGATTCTGTGATTAATTTCCCTTGGGCTTTAGGTAAATTCGTTAATTTCACTGATTCTAAAAGCAACAGAAAAACGAAACACTGCAGCAAAGCACCACCGAGATGCCCAAAATCTGGATTTCAGATCCAAATAAGAGAAAGGGGAAGCTTTAATCAAAACTTTATTATGTTTTCTGCTCAGACTGACTGCATTCCCAGAGGCACGCGTGCCTGATTCCCGATCGGGGCGATAAGGATGGAAATACTGGGGGATTTAGGGAGGATTTGGGGCTGGGTTTCGTGTTGGTGGCGGCCCTCCAAGCCCGCCTGGGTCCGCCATTTTGTGTGCCCCCCCACCCCCAGCCCTCAGGGGACGCGGGGCGGCCTCCGTCCAGCAGGGGGCGCGAGCGCGCATGCGCGCCCCGGGCCTCCCCCCTCCCGCCCCGGGAGGCCCGGTCGGCGGCGGGAGGTGAGCGGTGGGGGAAGGGCGGGGGGAGGTGGCGCGCGGCGGCCGTTAACGGTAGGCCGCCGCCGCGTGAGGAGGCGCTGAGGGGCGTCGCGCCCCCGCCTCGCTCCTTAGGTTCTAGCAGGGTTTTTTGTCTTGGGAAGCCTGCCCCGGCCGACAGCCCCTCTGAGAGAGGGGATTTCTGCCCTTTTCCTCGCCGCCCTCGGGGTTTTTGGTGCCTTTGGGAAGCCCGTCGGGGGAGTGGGGCTGAGCCGAGCCGCACGCATGGCGTTGTGCCTCCCTAACCCCGAAGGGAATTTTCCCTCATCGTCCTTCGGGCTGCCCTGTCTGAGGATTTGGTGTTGGGCACGTTTCCTGAGGTGGCCTCTCCTGTCTGACGTGCCCTTGTTTGTAAAAATGACACCGGGGGCTTGGGGGTGGTGGCTGCCGCGCTGGGGTGGCCCCACACAGGCTATCCTGTCACCAGTGAGGTTTTAAAATAAATAAATAAATAAACAATAATAATAAAAAATCGGCCGTGACACTGTTTCTTGTGGCAGTGTTCTTTCAAGGTTCTTTCAGACTGTGTTATGTAGGCTGCTGCTAGGGCTGCAGGTAGCTAAGGCATTCGCCAAAGACAAGAAACAAAAGCAAGCCTGGGCATACATTTAGTATATAAAAGTCCACAGTTCCAGAAGTGCATTTTAGGATGTGCAAATTGGGCAAGATTGAAAATCAGTGTGCTTAAGCAGGGAGTCTTAGGCCTAACACCAGAAGCAGTCAGTGTTATATACACACATTAAGATTCATGTTGGAAGAAGACAAACTAAGCAGAGTGTGCAGTCATGCTCAGTGTATTTTTATTATTATTATTTCTAAAATGCAAATGACGTCTATTTTTCATTCTGTTTTTAGGAAGCATTCAACACCAATTACAATGTCTTCCAGCAAGCCTCTGAATGAGAATGAAAAACCCAAAGAGCGAAATCCAGGACTGAGGGGTGTTCAGACAACTATGTTGTTCCGAGCTGTGAACCCCGAGCTTTTCATTAAACCTGTAAGAGGCTTGTTCTGAGAGAAACTGAATATGCATAGAGATGCTTGTGCTTTAAAATAATAATCACAATTCTACGTGCATTATGTAACTCTAGTTATGCAAACCACCCAATAGCATAACTAAAAATATTTTTGCTTTTCTTCCACTCTGAATGTTAAGAGCCCAGAATTTGCAGTGTTTATTCCAGCCTTTATTTCACTGTTACGTTGTCTGATTATTTTGTACCTAGCTGAGTTACTTCAGGAAGAAAGCAATTTGTAATTACTCGTGATTTGACAGGTTATGTAACAGGAGTCCTCTTTAATATTTGAAAAGGAAGAAATTAGAAAATGCCAACTTTCTGATATGAAAGGAGGGGCTTTTAGTAGCTTTTCATTATTTTGGATTCTTCTTTTTCTCTCTTTTTAATATGCCAAAAGTTTCAGGAATCCAAAAATTCTGGTGCGCTTCCTTATATCCTGTATAGAATTCTGTTACTGTCTATGTTTGTATATGCAGTTTTTCTTTCATTTATTAAATGACTTAATTTAATTGTCGGTAAACAGCTTCACCTTGGTTGATAGGAGGTAGCATAAGGTATTTCACACATTTTGTTGGACTGAACCACCTGACTCCGTGCTGTTAGACAATCTACTGGTATCGTTACCCCTGGCACCAATAGGCTCGTAACACTCATAACACATTCAAAAAAAACACCAAAAAGCTGACAGAGTGAGGCAATATTTGCCTGTTATTCCTGGTGCAGAGTTTTTTAAAAGTCATGATGAAGGATGGTGACCTGGCAGGGTACTTTAAAAAGGCTTTTGTAAGGGATAGCGATGTGATTTAAATGTATTAGCCAATGCTCTTAATTTGTTAGAGTATTTGCTTTTCTAATTGAGTTGGTGATACTCTGCCTTTATTTGCATTTGCAGAACCCAGTGGTATCAGCAAGACTGATGAAATTTTGTGCACATCATAAAAGTAGATGTGACGATGATAATAAGTGATCTGTTCTAGAGAAACGTGATCAAGGTTACTTGGCAGGAGCAGAGTGCATTGTCCCAGCAGTATATCCAGATAAATTCTGGTAGAAGTCTGTAGTAGTTACCCTTAGAAATTGGCTGTGGCCAGTTCATCATGCTCAAGCAGCACTTGGGACCTGTGCTGGGCAGTGTGAGATGTTCTGCCTCCAGCAATGGGGAGCCCTCTTTTTCAGAGGGAATTCCTTGTGCTACCATAAAACCTCGTCTCTCTTCCTGCTGCTGGTCAAAGCCATTTGGAGTAGTCTGAAGGAAGGCAGTGATGGTTGTTGCAGATACCACAGTAGTTTACTCTTCGCTTTGTACACTGAGATTGAAGAATGTAATGGTTGCAGTGAATGGAAAATGTTTTGATTAAAAATGCGTGCTAATTCTTTTATTTTTTGTCAGAACAAACCCATGATGGCATTCGGACTCGTAGCAATTACCCTCTGCGTGGCCTACCTCGGTTACTTGCATGCGACAGCAGAGAATAAAAAGGACCTCTATGAAGCAGTCGACAGTGAGGGGTCCAGATACATGAGGAGGAAAACTTCCAAGTGGGACTGACGACGTAAGGAAGGAAAGAAGCAAATCGTTCGCAGAACTTTTCGAGGCAACCACTGTTTTTTCATCTGCCCAATAAATAATGCTTGAATACCTCTGTTGCCATTTAATCCAATTTAGGTGCCATTATAAAATACCGTGCCTGTACAAATAAATCGTAATTGTGATATATACAAACGTAAAACTGGTTTTAAGAATTGTCATCTGCGACCTCCACAGTACGCAAGAAGAGCCACGGTTAACTTGGACATGCAGTCTAGACGGGTAAATGCCTCATAAATTCATGTAATGGTTCAGGTCATTTCTCTCTTCCCTTTAAGTGAAAGCAGGGCTTTGTCTTTTATTTTTCAAGCAGTACATTGTGCATTGTGTGAAAAGCAAAAGTTGGTCTCTTGATCTGCTGAAAGTTGATAATTAATTGAAGTGTTGCAAGTAAAGTAATTTTAAAGCAAGAAAGATGTGATAGATCTTTATCAAATGGTGCCTGTGTGAGCGTGGCTGGAGGGCAGCTGGTAGTTGTGGCACTTCCCACGTGAACTTTCCTGCTTCCCTTCTTGAGCAAACTGTAGGGGTGGTACACCTGCAGTGCTGAGGCCTCCTGTGCTTCTCCAGCGACTTCGGCGTGTCAGGCACTTCCTAGGCAGGAGGCTGTGTGCCGGGCCGGGCCCTTTCCACCTCAGAGCCTTATTACCATTTGGGTTGCATGTTTTCCATTCAGCTGTTCGTATTTACACCGTCATCACGGCACCAAGTTCTTGGGAGTCCTCCTTGTCAAACCCTTCTGGCCAAGGTGGCTTCTGTCAGGCCAAAGAAGAAAAGACGTGAAGGGCATCTGCTTTCCTGTTCTGGGAGTTGCTTCTGGTTTGTTTCGTTTTGTTTGTTTGGAAAGATTTTTTTTTAATTGAAGATAACAAAAAGGTGACCGGCTGCCTTGAGGGACAGCAGTAGCTCTGTGGGATTTCTTTATCTCCATCGAAATCCATTGTTCTGAGCCTCTCTGTTTTTCTTCCTGTCCATGTTTTATAATTATCGGTATCCAAAGTTCAGCTTGGCCTTGGTTTAGCTGCTTCCTTCACAGGAAGGGAAGTGAGCTCTACCTTTGATGAAGCTGTATGAAAGCATTGTACAGCCCTTAAAAGCTATTCCCCTCTGTGAGCCTACAAGGCTCACAACAGCAGGGCTCCGGGGCACATCCAGAAGCGTGCAGGTAAGCAGACTGCTTGCCTTTTGATGGGTGAAAGCATTTCCTGGTGAACTGGCTAAATACCCAGAACCATTGGGATGCTCTGCATAGCCTGTGGAGTGTGTTTCGGGGTAGGATGTGATGGATCGTTACAGATAACCTTGTAAGAAGGGTTGCACAGGATTTTAGCTCCCTTCAGAGCATTAATATTCACGAGTCTTGTATGTTTGCATTAATTTAACTAGATCATTCCAAAAACAATGCTACAAAAGGCATTTTAACGAGTTTTTCTATAAGCTTTTAAAACACATTGATCCTTCTGCCTGCAGATGATTCACGGTGAGAAAGCCCAGTCTGTCTCATTTTCGTATCTGGGAAAAACCGGGGATTTGGGTTCTTACATTCTGACTTGCGAAGTGAGTATGGAGTTGGAAGTTGCTGGGAGAAAAAAGGGAAGTGAAAGAGGAAGGCATGGGGCTGAAGGTGCCCAGACTGAAGGAAGGACTAGTACTGAGATGTGTTCGTATATTTAAGTATCTTCTCCATATTTATTTGTGCTAAGTGTTGCACAGGTGACTCTCTTAATGCTATCTATGCACATAAAGCCTATGTGTGAATTGGGATTTAAGCGAAAAAAAGTATACCAAACAAAACTACATCAGTAACGATTTGTTCACTTTAACAGGACAGTTCCCTTTATGCATCTGCAGGGTATGTAAACAGCACGGATACAGCCACTCTCGCCCTGTTTCTCTGCATTTAGTTTCCAATATAGCAATAAATATTTAGAAGGGATGATAGCTGGCTTGGCAGGAGCTGCAACAAAATGATTTCCTGGGCAGAGGCTTTTTCAGCTTCTTGCCAGTCCCTCATCATCTGTGCTTTCACATCTTTACCAGTAAGGGCAACAACACGCTATGATTAAAACATCTGAAGCAGTAGCTATTCTTCCGCTCCTAAAACCTCCTTCGAGCACAAGGTTTGTGTAGGAATCGTGGAAATTCGACAACAAACAAGTGCACAACAAAGCCCGAGCCCGCTGCTGAGCTGCGAGCAGTGCGGGAGCTTTGTGAGCACGAGTCCCGCCTGGTAACAGTTGCTACGTCTCGGGGCTGAAAGGGGTCACCTCATGCAAGCCTCCCTCATCATCTGCCTACATCACCCGCGTGTCACCGGGCTCTCATGTGCGAGTCTGAATCTGGAGGCAAACGCTTCAGATAACACAAAATAGCAGCCGGTGATTCGTCTCCCTTCCCAGGCTCACATGTTGTCTGTAGCAACAAGGAGCGTTTCGCCCGCAAGCGAGAGATCTCTCTGGAACAGAGTCCTGGCGTTTTTGTGAGTGTATTACAGAAAAATCCTAGAACACCGCAATGATTAGAAGTCCGGATCTGGAATCCTTTGTTTGTTGCTCTGTATGTTCAAAAATAATACCACCGCCGCCTTCTAGCGCGACTTTTGATCGGATCCGGGAGTATAAGCCCTTCAGGACACGGTACTACACTCATCGTGATATACTGGGTGAGTTTCTGTCTGAATTCCTCTCCTCGCGAGCTCAGATTTAGGAAAACTCAAAGTGTGGCAGTATCCATGCGTTTTTGAGAGTCGTGAAGGCACCCAGATCCTGGTAAGGAAACTGCACCAACCTGAACATAAATAAAAGCTGTGTGTTCAGGGGGAGGCGGGGTCAGCCGTCCTGTGGTGCATGATCGCACTCAGATTTGTGCATAATGAAGTGCAAAACGGAATTAGCTGTAAGACTTAGCAAATGTTTTTCAAAGCTCACATACTTCGGAAAGAACTATGCCTGTCTGCCATTTGCAAAGATCATCCCCTCATCCTTCAGCACGACACAGCTGGGATGTTTTATCCCGAATCCTAATGTCTCACACCTGATTCTGGCTGCTGACCATAGCCTGCGCCTCTAAAGAGCCTGGGTTCAAACTGTATTTAAGTCAACAAAGAGTTTCCCATTGGTATCGATGGATTAATGACCAAAAATATCCTTCATCGTGCTAGTCTTAGCATAGCTATCGTCCTAAATCTCTGTTACACATTGCACAACTTAAAAAATAAAAATAAGCGTAATTACTATCTTAATTTTTGGTAAGCAGCTGACAAACCTCTGGAAAGCATGCTGTGCTGATACAAACACTCTCCAGAGCTGAGGGTTGATTTTTCTGGCACCACACAACTTCCACGAGGAAGGAAAGCGTATGGCAGCAGTCCTGTGTCTGAGGATCTGACAGGAGCCGGCAGCATCTTCACACGCCACGCCTAATTGTCACAGAGGTTTCTGGTCACCGGTGTAAAGTTTTGTAGAAATTATGTTGTGCATTTCAATTTACTTGTGGTGCAAGATGCTTGGTTTGTGCTTTAAACAATGCCAAGAAATCATCGATCCATGTACTGAGAGCCCCAGGGACACACCTCAGGAAACAAGGCCTCAGCCCTGTGTTGACACACACAATGTAAAACACGTCCAGCAGGCCACAGAAAGTCTTCGTACATTATTTTCTCACTACTGCTTAATGTAATGGACCGGGGCAAAGCGATGCAGCCAGGGCCCAGCATGGTTGTTCAGATTTCTGCATTGTTGGACTTGTTCAGTTTGCTGATTTCAGTCACTTGGCCCCTGTGTCCTGTCCTGCTACCATTTTGCGTGTACTTCGTGTGAGCTCCACAAAAGGGCTCTGCCCACCCAAGAAGTGGAGTAGGGAAGAAGACTGCTGTCAAGACTCAGCCCTCCAGTGCCTGTTTGAGAGCTTGGTCTCATTGTGGCTCTGGCCCTTTTTTGTTCTCCTAATAATGCAGGGTAACGATATGTGACTCTTAGCCCCGCCAAGCACGGAGAATGGGATCCAAAGCAGTGCTCAGGCCAGGCACTGAGTAGGAGGGGAGGATCTGAAATCCCACTTTGGGGGAGGGAGTTTGGGGTTGCGGAAAGCCAACTTTATCCACTTCCCCCTGCAGCAGCCTCTCCTCTTGTGGGCAACCACTGGTGCTGAAGACCATTCTTTGGAATGGGTTATCAGAGCTACCTACTTTCTTTCATAGAATGTCCACAGGAGCAGGTGGTGGTGCTGGTATTTTACTTAGACTTCATCCATGTTGCTAAAGGAAGCAACCTGTGTCTTGGACCCTGCAAAGCAGCTTGGCTCGCTTTCATGCTGCTCTGCTCCCCCTTTGCAGAAGGGATTCACAGTTCTCCCTCAGCACTGGGCCTTCCTTGAGTCTTGTCTTGGATGAGCACAGCAGCCCCAAAGACGGAGGAGGAGTTTTGTATGTGCATGCCCTGTTGCAAACACCTAAAAGATGCCCACCTGGGAATATTTGTTGTGTGCCCAAGGTGGCATGGAGGCACCTGAGCACCTCCGTCAGCTTTGAAAGGTTCAAATTAGCACCTTCAGAAAGAAGATTGAATTATTCTGAAGTCCTGTGCCAAGGACCTACGTCTTTTCATGTTTCCTATCCTAACTCCACAGGTAAGGCTCTTTGTTCAAGCCCAACTTCTATAATTACATTTGTGGAACCTGTACATAAATATATGTGAAATGGAACTGCGTGTGTTTTAGCCTTTTAGTGTTTTAGTGTTTATCTGTGGGACCAAAGGGGCCAGGGCAGAGTTTTCAGCATTCTTTTACTGAGCATGATTTGCTTCTGTTGGTTGTACAGAGATTGGAGCGAGCATTCAACAGGAGCAGCATGAAAGGAAGGAAGCAGAGATACAAGAGCGCATTGAAAAAATGAGAGCTGAACTTTGGTCTCAGGTAAATTAAATTGAGCCGTTGTCATTTAAATGACAACGATTCTTTGGAATAATTGCTCTAGCATAAAGACAGTTAATAAAGATCTCTAAGTTCACCCCTACAGAGCTGTCATTAATTTCTGCTCATCCTTTGCTCCCAGATTTCTGTGTGCACATATTTCCCCAATTTCTGATCCCAACGAAGCCTACGTTGAATCAACACCAAATTTTACACCTGGCCAGAAAAGGGCCTTTAAAGAGCACGAAAATTAATGGTTTGTAACGCTGTTCCCCATGGTGCCGTGTAAGATTTGGAAACTGCCCTTTGTGTTATATTTATACAAACAGTGGTAATACTGTGGCAGCTCAATGCTATTGCTATTGAGCACATTTTTAACAAGCTGTTAAAATGTTAAATGTGATGCTCTAATTAAATTGCCAGAGGGGCCAAAATGCATTTGCTGTCTGGTTTTAAATTTAACTTGCCCTGATTTTTTAAAGAGAAAATACGTAACTATTGATTACATAATCTCTGCTTTATCTGAGTGGGACATTAACAGAGCATGAGCAGCTATACTTACTTACATAATAACTTGTTTTAAAGGCTGAAATGCACAAAGAAGATGCAGTGGATAAAGCTCTCAAAGAGGCAGCCGCTAACCACAGTACATTTGTACAAGGCCTTAAACAAGAAGTTGAAAAGGAAATAAGGGTATGAACTGGTTTGCTTTTATTACCTCGGAAACAGCCAGCATGACAAAATCATTTTTTTGACAACCAGGAATGTCATTCCGTGTTAAAATATATATATTTCTTATGCTTGCCATAACCAAGACCTTCATTCATTTGAGATTTGAACTCCAAGGTCAGGTGAAGTGGTTGGCCTGAAAGATGACTGGGTTTCCTTTGTGCCAGGTGGGATGTGAGCTTGAGCTAGCTGGATTTTTAGTTCCCTTTCAGCATGTTTCACTTTTTTTTTTTTAACTGAATGAAGTTCGTGGGCCTTGTTGGAAATTCCCCATGCGGCCCTAGCTGCTTAAGCTGATGAGGTGCATGTTTTAAGGGCAGTTAAATACAGGCTTAACTTTAACTCTCTTCTGAAGCTTTGTGCCCATAAAGCTAGATCTTAATCTGATTTACTGAACTTGGAGCCTAAATGGTGCGGAGGAGAAGGAAAACTGCCAGCATATGTATATTTCTAAATTAAGCACACCAAGTGCAGCTTTGTATTTCTATACACACTTAGCACATGCTTTATATGGCTCTTTGGACATCTGAGAGAAGACTCAAAGACACACAGCATCCGTGGCGCTCCTCGGCCAGGCGCTGCTCAGCACCTGCCATCCCGCCGGCGGATGAGGTGCCCCCCGGGAATCGCTCGCTGGAGCATTTTCCTTCGGAATTTTATCATACGCAAGTTTCTAAACAGCTAGCTGTTTATGCTGCAGACAGTCAAAGCAGTGTGCTTGGCATTTCAAGAGAAAAAGCAGCGAGGTTTACAGTGGTCTTAAGTTTCTGGCAGAGTTCTTTTTATGGAGCTGCTTTCCAAGGCAGCTCTGTCTTTTGCTGTCACAGCGTCTGCCAACAATAGTTGGCAGAGGCTCGGTTCCTCGTGTTTAACCATTCAATTACTCGCCATAAGCGTATTACATCTCTTTGTAGCCCTGAGTGCTCAGGGTTTGAACATGGACTATTTGCAAGGAAAAAAATAAAAATAAAAAAAAGCTCAAGTGCAGAGCAGAGGCAGAATTCTACAGCTGAAACAAAAGAAAAACCAGACATAACTGAAGTAATGACAAGGTGTTTCAGAAGCGGGGGTTCGTCTTTCTTGCAGTTCATTTTAGCTGTGAGCTAACTGCTTGTATCTCGCAGAGGTGATGGTAGAAAATTTGCTCAGCATCCACCTAAGCAAATAGCTGCAGCCAACAACGTGTCTCAATGCGTGATAGAAGCGTTTTTATGTGTAGGCAAGGTCACTTGTGGGTTTGGCACAGCCTATCACGGCAACAGAGTCACACTGAAATAGGCTGAGCTGTCTGAGATACCACATGTATGTATGTCCTTCCAAACCACCTAAGAATAGCGTTGTCACCCCTCTATTTACCAACCCAAGCAGTGTCTTGCTGGCAAGCATACCAGACTGGACTCCTTCTCTATCTCTGTCTCACTAAACCATGTCACCAAATGTGAGCTTTTGGAGAAAATCTGTCAGTGCCTTTTAGTGCCTTAAGCAGAAAGCATGGTGCTTGATGCTCCTAAGGACAGAACAAAAGTGGTAGTGCCCTGTTTGCTGGAGATCAAAGATGCAGAGAAGCCCTAAGTAATGCCAAGCAAGGCGTTACGCAGATATCCAATGGCACTGATGTGGTTGGGAGGGCTGTGTGGAAGCAGAGGGCATGCAATGGGGAAGCTTTGTAGAAAGCTTGGTACTAAAATGGCAGTTTTCACTTCTGGAACTGGCAACAGGCAGTCATAAAGATACCTGAATATTTAAAAACAATATAAAAAAAGCTCCAAGATTTTATTTGGGGTGCACATATTGCAGTGTGTTAGTTACTGTGGATACCCTCCTACAAAACCACCAGGAGATGGTATCAGTTACCCCTGTTACACCACAGTCCTGAGCTGCTGACTAAGCTCTGGCCACTCTTAAGCTAAGACCCTGCAACAAGTCACTGCACTGGCCCTGTAATGTTTTCTGAAGGCTGTTGTTCTGCTGGGCTTTGCTTGAAGACGACTGAGCAATCCTGCCTCTCACACCTACTTTTCACTTTGCTCAAGGAAGCGGTGAAGAAGGCGAAGGCAGAGATGCAGCAGTACATGGAGGAGCAGCAGAGGAAGGAGGCTGAAGCTGCAGAGCAGCGCATGGCTCACAGGCTTCAGCGTGCCCTGATGGAGTCCGCACAGGAGAGGATTCAAGCGGTGGCAGAAGCCAGGAAGCAGGAGCGGGAGGCGGCACTGAACGAAGCAGCCAGGCAGCACAGGTGCTCTTAGTGTTTCCCCTGACTCGGCTGGTAGATGTGCTAAAGGAAACAACTAAAAATTCATCAGTGTAGCAGGTCTTCTAGGAAAAGATCAGCGGACTCTTTAGAAAAAAAAAAAATATTTGGAAATAGCAAGTGGCGAGCAAGAGTCCTAGGCTCCCTCTGCCTCACTGACTCCATGAAGAAGTGAAACGTACTTTGTTCCTAAATGCAAGCATCCTAGATCAAATTGAGGACCCAAAATTTTGCTTTCTATAGCTCATTTGCAGTCAATCGGAAATCAGTCATAGGCCTGTTGTGCCATTCATGACATCTGTGCAAAACTGGAGAGAAGAAAAGTGTTTATAAGGAGATCTGCAGGGTGGAGCAGGATATACAAATATAGAAAAAGTGAATCAAACGGCTTTGATTTCATAATAGTAATACACAAAAATGAATGCATTTCATTTTTGAGAGCACAAATGACAAAGTAACTGTAGCCTCACAGTGAAAAGCTCCGTTCTTCCAGAGTGTTCCGTTTTAAGATGCTTTTTTTTTTCTTTTTCTGAACAGAGTCACACTCCAATTTTGATCCACTACATAGTACCTTCATTTTCACTATTAAACCCTGCCCTTCCTGACAGAGATAAATCACATTCTGCATAAACTTAGCTAGCCTCTTTAACTTCTCATGTTAGTAGAACGCCAGCTCCGGTGAACAGCACCCATAATATTTTGACTTATACATTCTGTCCTTTATTACTGACCTGCTTGTACAAAGATGTTGTCAGTGCAACCTAATCAAAGTTATGGATGAATCTGTAGTCTAGAAATCAGCTCTTAGATTTCACTTCAAGACAGCATTTTTACCTTGGGGGCAGAATTGCTAAATCTCTATTTGAAAATTAGTGTGAACGTAAATGCCAGCTCAAAGAGAGACCTGAATGAAGCATGAAATACTAGGCCTTTAAGTTGTATTTTTCATTTGGAATTAATTGTGATTAAAATGTCACTGGAGACACTTGTAGAAACGGAATCTTCTGCAGCTGGATACCCAGCTACCTTTCTCTATATTACCTGTGTCATTCTTTTACACTGTTTTGTTACACAAGTTCTGATTTCATGTATATGTGTAGCTGAATAAGAAAGGTTTTTGGAATAGACTTAAATTGTTTTCATTTTAATAATATTTAATACCAGGTGTTCTCTACCATTTTTTTTTCTCTACCATCCTTTTTTTTTTTAATAGAAAGCACCTTGAGCAACTCAAAGAAGAAAGCATGTTAGCTGAGGCACTATATCGCAAGAGAATAGATCAATTAAACAAAGAAAAATGTAATGAGATGAATATTGCCCTGAGTATCAAACAAAAAGAGAATCAGATTGAGATTGAAAAGCAGCTCAAAGAAGCAGAGGACCTACATCTTGATGAGCTGGGAAAAGTGATGGCTACGCTGAAAGCAGCAGAAGAACAGGTAAAGACTCTCATGCAAAAGCTGGAAAAGATGACAGCGTGGAAGGACAGCCTGGAAAGTGAAATAGAAGCCACAAGACAAGCTTTTCAAAAATATATTGATGCCACATTTCCTGACCTGTCCCCTGGACAAGCAGATTTCATTCTGCCTTTCAGAACAACGTTGGAGCAGAGGGACACCCCGGATGAAACAGAGGGAATTTACAAGGAATGTGAGAGAAGGAGTACTGGAAGTGTGAGATTCACAGCCGCGGGTAAACAGAACTTCAAGTAGGTGATGCTGAAAAATAAAGTCATGTCAGTTCCTTGCACTACATGAGTGTGGTTGGAATGATTCAGAGAAAAATAATCAGGAGTGATAAGCCTTAAAAATTATCCGTTAATCTCTCTTTTACAAATGCTGGGGAAGAGGTTAGAACATGTAGCACCTGAGGAGGTTCCCACTGAATCCTTCCTTCCTGAAGAGAGTCCAGAAAATCTGTCTTGACATGAAGCATCAGCACTAGGACTGTGAGGACTGGTGGCTCTGCCCTGAATACTCATGTGTGGAGTCACGCAGACAAGCTTTGAACACCTGTGGCTTTTGTTATGAGATTTACATGCTGGTTATTCTATGCGGTTTTAATGAAGAATGCTCATTATCTCTGTATCCATTCATGCCTGGTCATTTGGAGGAGTAAAAACGGCCTGAGGCAGTTCAGTGTGAGAATGAGGGTTCAGTGGGAGAATCTGATAATTTTCTGTAATTAATTATGCAAGATGACCCAAACCATGCTTCTTGTATAAAGTGGATCCTCTAGTCTGTTCAGGTGGATTATTGCACAATTTTTGAACTGTTACTTAGAGGGAAGTGAGGCAGGACAGGTTTGACACTGGCCTCTGTTTTGTTGATGAATAAAGAGAAGACAGAAGGCTGACAGTCATTAAAAAACACATTAAGAATGCAAGGAGAAACTTTCCATCCATCCTCTTTGGATGTGAATTTGTGACAGCAGTGTTGTGTATCAACCTGCTTTTGCAGGTATATTACTTCCAATTTTTAAATGAAATAAAATTCTTAACCAGAGCACCTAGGATTTTCTAGCAGGGATCTACAGATCTCCAGAGCACTCCAAATGTTTCACATTACCAACAGTGCTAGCAGCAGTTTGTGCTTATGCATGTGAAATCTTTTACCACTGAGAAGGTTCAACAGACTGTACTTTGTGACAGCCAGTAATGGGGGGAGCTGGTCTGCACCTCCATACAGGACACGGCCACCTCCAGGATGTCCTGCTGCAACCTCAGGAGGAGGAAATAACGGGCAGGGTGAGGAGCAAGGGGCTTCAGAGATGGAAAAAAGCACAAGGGGACACACAGGGGTCTCCAAAATCCTTTGCAGGGAGCACTGGCCCTCTGGACACCACCAAGGAAGCCCCATAGGCTGGGCTATCTACTAAAGCTTTCTGTCTCCTGCTACCTGTTCATCTGGAAACTCTGTAGAATACCTTGAGAGTGAGCTGAGGAATGAAAACGAGCTGGTCTTCCCCTTTACTGCAGGTGACATAAAGTGTAATACTATGAATTCTGCATGCATCTTGTTTAAGAGGATCTTTAAAAGAGTAATCTGTGCAGCCTTCTTTTCCTTATGCTCCAAAATAACCCCAGAAAACAAGCAAACAAACAAAAAAATCTGAATGAAAATCCGTCACTCTACCAAACCAAGAAGCAAAGACAAATGAAGTCACTGGTTTGTTGTGGAACAGCTTAATTCACATGAAGTACTTTGAACAGATGTTTGGCATGCTCTGGCACTATTTCTAATGTAACTGCCTATAAAACCTTACCCCACAGAACTGTGGAAGCTCCTTCCGTACAGCTAATGCTGGCTGCTCACTTTTCCTCTTCCAACCCAGATGAAAAGCATCCAAGCTTTGCCTTCACAGTTGTCTAATCAAATGCATAAACTGCTCAGAGCCCAAGATAAAACTCCTGTTTACGTCTTAAAGTTCTACAGCAGTCTGAAACACTCCATAAACTCTCTAAACTAGTTTTATAAAAACATTTACATGTGTGATAAACATAAAAGCCTTTTGAAACTGCACCACTAAAATACTCGAGCTGGAGCGCTAGCAGCTGCTCCGTGAAATAGCTGAAGCCGGGGAATGCTGTCGGGTTAGCTGGCTGGAGGCACATCTCAGCACACACAGCAGATCCCCATGGGCCAGGAGTGAGACCTGTCGCTGTGAGTAAATGGGGGAGGCTTTCTGGAGCACCTTGCAGGCTGAGGGTGGGCGCTGCCTAGGAGCTATGGGACTCTCAGGATGTAGGGAAGAGCATCTCAGGATTGTGCAGGGCCAACCATGGCATGTTTAGGGAAAGAAACAAAAGATCAGGTTGTTCTGGAGAGGAAAAGGAGTAGGAAAATAGAGAGATAAGGGGAAAAATGAGGCTGATCACATGTAAACAGGGGTTGGTCATGCCTAACCAAACCCTGCACCTGATGAGTGCAGCCTGCCCTGCCTTCTCGTTAAACTCCTTTTCTAACTTTCCCTATGTGCATGTGTGTGTACGGAGGTCATCCTGGACCTCTGATCACAGGGGCCGTGTGCCAGCAGCTGGAGAGACTGGAGTGCATGTTGCGTGGGTACATAAGTCAGTGCGTAATCGGTAGCAAATATCAAGACAGACTAGCCAGAAAACAGGATGAGAGGCACAGACACCAAGTGACCAAGTGGCTGCGAGCCTGGGCCAGATACTGAAGAGGAACAGAGGAAAGCTGGCTGCTGAGGAACCAGGAGATAGAAGCCAGTGACTAAGGAAACCGTGAGAGGTCTGAGGTTTGCTGGTAGGGTTGTAAGCCTGGTCCAGAGGTCTGTGCATGAGGCAGCATGAGAAGCAGGGGGGCGGGGGAGAGAAATGACCATGACCATAGGGTTAGACTTCTGTCTGGGATGCAGTGGTACCTGAACTGACTGGTACAGACCATGGCTGTCTGCACCATGGGGCAGAGCACCCTGTGGTGGACATTAGTTCTGGGAGCCTCGGCCATCCAGACCAGACCAAGGCCCTGGGGGTGAATTTACTCACCAGTGTATGTGCAGCATATAACAGCCTGTTGGGCAGTGGTGTTGCTTCTCATTATCTTTTGGGAAAGGCAAAAATCATATATATATATTATTTTTTATTGCGTCTGAATGTTTAGGTGAAATTGTGATGGCCCTCCTTAGAAGCAACACATCCTCTTAAGCCTGCATTGTGTGGAGATGAAAAGAACCACAGCTTGGCATAAGCACATAGCTTTGCAGTGTAAATGGACAGGCAGGGCAGCTAGCAGAACGATCAGATTGGACCTGGAGAACCATTTGTAATTAACACTATTTGATATTTCACTGAAATATTTTAGAAAACGAAGTATCAAACTAAGCCTGGTTTAGGAGATTTTTCCCTTCTAGTTGTATTCATGGAACAATATTTATCATGGGTGACTGGTAAACTGGAAAAAAAGAGTCTCTTTTTCATACTCTATATTTCTGCAAGTCAGATACTTACCTAAAGAAATCTGTGAGTACGTGAGCTGTTGGTAATGAGTAAAAACTGGGAGTTCAGACACACAGGCAAGCCTTTTACTGTGTGAAGCAGGGGGAACATATGTTCATTGGCCTGATTTTCTTGCTGCTTGAGAAGGACCAGTGACTGAAAAATCACCCTGCCCACTTCACTTGCACTCTGAATCAGAGCATGAATACATGGTTTTCGACTGAATGATGCAAAGAAAGAAGCTTTCAGATAACATCTGGACACTGGGGTACTGGTGATGGCACATATTGACGGCCGAGCGCATGAGACAAAATCTAGAATGGGGAGCTGTAAGGCTGCAATGAATAATACAGAAAGCAGGGTATCTCTTTTAGTCATTCAAGCTGTGTCTAAAATTGCCAGAAAGTCCCATCGTTTCTGTGTCTCGGGAACAGTGACACTTTCTGTCAATGGCAATGCTCTGAAAAACTGAAACGTGGGCTGTCTCATTACTGCAGCTGAGCAGCTGAACTAGTAGGGAGCTGTAGAGTATGGCTGATAAGCAGCTAATTATTAAACTAGAGACATCTTGCTCATTAGTACCTCAAAGGTCTGCAGAAGAGATCTGTCATGTCTGAAGAGGAGGATATGCAGACTGTGAAATCTCCGAATGCTTCACAGGGAGGAATTCAGTGTGAAGTGAACCAATGATGCGGGCAGCATTCGCAGTGTGAGTGCACGCTCTCCATGCACGCCACGCAATTAAAGGCTGCTGAGCCTCCCAGGAGACAGACCACAGAATGAACGCACCCAGCCAGTGCATGCACAGCACACACACACACATAAAAGGGTAACTGTGATTTAAGTTACTGGCGTGATTTCCTTTGTTGTGTTTAGTTAGCAACAGCTCAGTGATAGGTCTGCTGCTAGTTAAAACACAAGTTGAGTAAAGGAACTTGAGTGACTAAGCACAAAATGCATCAAGTGACTTTGGGAGATGCAGGTGCTGGAAGAACTGGCATTAAAGCTAGCTAGTAGGGACATTATAGGGACATTATATGAGTGCTTTGGGGGTATTTAGAACAGGATCTGGGCTGTGGAAGTGACAACAGTGAACGAAGTACAACTGCTAGAAGGAGAAACGGGCCAACAACATTGACAGAAACAATCTGGAGAGTGAGGAAACCTGTGCCTCCTCCAGTGCAGACTGTGGGACTAGCAGTTAACATATCACCCGAGCTTTCTTTGGGCCAGTGAGCAAACCAGGAGTCAGATAAACAGGTTGACTAACAAAGACTAGAGAAGACTAATTCCATGTAGAAGGGTAAATAAAACAAAACTGCTGTACCCCAACTGTTACATGGCGTGCCCAAACCTTGGTTCTTTTTTTAGTTACCATCAGCTATTTGTCTTGATCTTTGTTAAATCAGTCTCTAAATCTTCTCTAAGTCTCTTTGTTAAATTAGTCTCTAAACTGCCAAGTAGTTGTGTGGCTCTGGGTACCACTGCTGTTAGCCTCTAAAGGTGCAGTCCCTTCCCTGTGCTATCTGTGGCATCCCACAGTTGTTCTTGATTTTTCTGTTGTCTTTTCTTCTTTTGTTTTCCTTACCTATAAAGTACTGCAAATAGACTAACTCTGAGGCTAGCATCTGAGCTACTTTGACTCTGTACTGAAGGTGTTAACTGTCTCTTTACTTTGATATGTTTCTGGTTATCCCTCTTTAGAATGAGGTTTATAATCCTGTTTTATACCTAGTTCTGATTTTCAATGTGGATTTAAAAGTCAGTGACCTGGACCCTCAACCCGAAACATCACCTAGAAAAATCTTACAATGTTGTTATATCTGAAGGACTCTGATAACGAGACACTTAGCTGTTCCACTGAGCCCTTCTATGACATTCCTCCAAGATACTAGGTCTGTCTATCTGAAAAAAATGCTTAATTCTGAGTCAACTGACTAGACAGTTCCATTTCGTCCATAAAACCTGTTTGCTGCTCTCCTTCTCGTAGCTGAAGAACCTCACCTTTTGGTGGCTTTCTAGGTGTTACATCTCATTTCTCAGTTACAAAGGGCATTTCTAACAGCAATAATGATCTCTACTAGAATGTATCCTTTCCTATATTTTGAGGAAAATGAATACATATATTGTCATATTATAAAGACCTCCTTTTACACAGGAAGGAAAATTTGAGACTTTTGAAATAAAGGTCATTGCAATAAGTGGAGCTGAATTCTTTGAAAGGTAACCTGGCTAGAGCATCTAGTTGTATTAGACCTTTAGAGCTGACTGCCTCAACGTACTGTTCGTCAGGACACCTATTGTCTTATGTTCCCCTCCTGAGTTGATAAATGATCTGCACAAGCTGTTGTTTACAGACATAGCTTTAAATAGCCTTGGAAAGTGTTTCTTGAACGCTCCTCTAAGGTCTAACATTTCTGACTGCCAGATACTTGTTCTTCCTGACTTGTGACTTTCCCTGGCTGCAAGGACAGAGGAATTAAGATGCTAGCACCTGACAACTCAGGTAAGCTAGCTAGAAGGTCTCCTTAACCATCTTGTCTAGATTCAAAGCGTGGCTCAGTGGTATTCAGCAGGTGCTCCTAATACACGAGGAGAATGTGTGTGAAGCCAATTTTGCTTTAAGGCAAAGTTGCCCATGAAATGCAATGCACAAGAAAAAAGTCCTGTGTAATTTTTGTGTTTGAGGAAGAGGAAGGTACAACACTGAAAGGATACTGCAAAATCATAATGCTTCTTTGAGTCTTTTCACTAGCTTATTTGTTATTGGAACCAAACCATAACGTAGAAGGTTTTGTGAAACTGCACTCTCAAAGCCAATGTTTTCTCAATTCTTGTCTAGCTAGATTAAAAAAAAGGAGCACTTCTGCTTTTGGGCATTGCCTCACAATATATTTAAGGCACTCTGTGGCTGAAGTGACTTTGAAGTCCTTACAATAACACAGATGGGGTGCAAGATACTGTGTTAGCAATGAATAATCTGTACTGCTCACCTGGTACTTCAGCAGAGAAAGTGTGGAAAATCCACAGCAGAAACTTGTGGAGGTTCTCGCCAGGCTACAGCAGGAGTTGTCATGGTTGAACGTGCACGCAAGTTATCTGAATGAAGATGGGCAGTCCTAGAAGAAGGAAAGTGTAGCTTATGGCACTTATAGAGTACCTTTATGAAGAGTTGCTGGCAAACACAAGAAGAGAGCATCAGAAAATCTCTGAGGCCTGCAAGCTCGCTAATCCACAAGAGGCAGGGTGCATGTGTCCCGGCTACGTCAAACCTCCGACCTGGGCTTGAAACACTCCCAGCACTGGCAAAGCTAGTGTCTCAACGCTGGCTTGGGTCAGCACTGAAACACAGGTGTCAGTGTCCTTCAGGGTACTGCAGGGATAGGGAGTATTAAAGGTAGGATCATTGGAGGGGTAACTCTTAGTACAGACTCTCCCCACTCGTACAAAATGAGGTTTCTTCATTACAACTGGAAAATAACTCTGGACTTGGAGCTACATGTTGAAAACATTTCTCCCCTTCATTTTCGGAACCAGCTGATAAAAGTACCTTCTCCCTGCTAAACAGGCATTAGCAATATCTTCAAGTAAGGCTAAATTTTCACCAAACAAAGCACCCCATGGTAAAACTGCATTAAATCATTGTTCTCCCCATCCTCTTATTTTGGCCCAGCTGTTTGCTGTGGTGCAGTGAGCTGAATCAGGGACCCGATTCCTCTTTAGAAGGGGGAGCTGAGAGTTTAGACAACACAGATTTATGTAACATCGTTTGTAATGAAACAGGACCTTTGCTCTTGATTCAACAGAGAACAAGGTAAATGCTGGCTGGCATGTTTTATGCATTATCGTCAGTCATGTGCAGAATGTAGAAGAGCTGGGTGCTGCTGTAATGTTTGTGTTAAGCTCTTCCTAAACCCTTTCATCTCCGGGATTGACTCTGTTTTGTTTTGTTTGTTTGTTTTACAAAACTTGTTTCTCCACTAGAAACTATGTCACACCAGTGAATGCTCAAGAGTAATAGCATGGATGAGGCTAGATTTAAATTAACTACTTCAGGTGTTTTCTTTTAAAGGGCGACTCTTAAATTCCACAGCAGAAAACAAAACAAACTGTTAACGTGCTTGGCTCCTGACTTTGATCTATAAATACATTTAACGCAAACGATGCGGTGTTATGCTAATAAGGAGGAAGCAGAAAGTCAAGATGACAGCCTCCATCACTGTCATGGGAAAGAGGAGGCTGTTCAAGGAAATGAAAAATAGCTGCCTCTCCCATTCCTCGATGCTTTTAGTCACTATCAGAAAGCAGCTGCTGAACTATGACTCTATAACCTGCTGGTATTAGTTAGCTATTTCATCTGGTGGCTGCTGAAATATAAACAATATTTTTTCTATAGATAATTGAGAATGGAAACAGAGTAACATTCAAGAACATAAATACATTGAATAATGGCCATCTCTTGGTTATTAAACTGATAGTGCTTTATCCATTACTTGCTTACCTCTCCTGGACAAAGACCCTGAAATGGTTTGGAAAACTCTTTGTTGATGAGAAGAACCTTTCCCTCATCATCAACTGAGAAACACGAGCAGTTTCCTCTGCTACACACCATGTTAGATGAAACTAATTGCTGTAGTCAAGAGCAGAAAATTCCCGTGCCTTCTCAACCACATGAAAGAAAATGCGCTTCACAGCGTGACTTGTTGGAAAAAGCTGCAGCTCAGTTCAGTGAGCTGAGTTCTGCAAGTGAAAGCTCAGAGTTAGTAATTTTTCTGCCAAGGACAAGGTCTTGTGCCTTTAATTCTGCTGCCAAAAGTGGCTGCGTTGGCAGGGTGCTGGAGAGCTCCTGGCTGACTCTGCTGAAAACCCCGCACTGTTACAGAAACCATCAGCGGATGGGACACGACCCGTAATTCACTGACATGATTCTTGCTGGTCAATTAGAGATGCAGCCCCGTGACTGAGACCTCGAGCCGTGTCTGCGCTGCACAAGCTGACACAAGCTCCTGCAGGCTTGCCAGTCCTGGACTGAGCCCCACGGAGACCGTCCTCTGCCGGGCTTTCACTGAGGACAATGAGGAGCTGCAGCCCCTTCACAGCGTGACGTGGGACCACTGTGATCCCTCCAGCGGATGCCTGGAGAGCCGCCAGAAAGACAGCCAAACTTTGTTTTGTTCCTTTCAGAAGGAAAATAACCTGGGATTCTCTATGCACACCAGCAGAAATCTTTCAGTACATGCCCCCAGTCTTTGCAGCTTTAAATTCAAGGTTAAGATGCTGGAACGCACGCTGTTCAAAGATTCTCCTGAACAAAAACCCCCTAATAAATTAAAAGCCTGAAAGCCTTAGCTTCATCTGTTCCTGTGCTTGGTTCTGTCTAAGCAGCAGTATGCTGAGTGACTTGGAGTGGGTCTTGAAAGTCTGGAAGAAGAAGAGGACATTCATGTTGCTGAAAGACTGCTTGAAAGAACTGGGCTCATTTGTAAGTGAGTAGTACGGGTTCAGCTCTACAAGCTGTTTCTGAAGTTCCTACTGCTTGCTTTTTTTCCCCCCCTTTGCTAAAATTGCTTTTCCTCTGCTAATACTAAAACTACATATTTTTTTTCTAGTGAAAACTTGGCTTTTGGATGCTGTAATCCTGAACATAACATCAGTATACATCTTATTTTAACTGCCTTGCAGCCTTACATATGAGAAAAAGATCTGTGCTTCTGCAGTTTACTGATCTGTTCTAACCCAAATACTGGCACGGGAAGCAGATGGGAAAACCTGAGAGACACACCATGACCCCACAGGGGAATGGCAGCTGGTGTTAGGTGATCACCTCTCCTTGGATCTCGATATGCTCCTCTCCAACCTCTTTCCTCTTGGACACCAAACGTTTTGGTAAAACCAATTTATGGCATTAAGGCATGTCCACGTTCAAAGATGCTGCGTGGGTTTGTCACTGTGAGCAATACTCCACGTGCAACCACAGATCTCCTTCCAGAACTCCTAGCGCTTATGCTCTCACAGCACCTTCTTGTGAATTATCCTTTTAAAAGCTGGAATTGTCCATCCAGTAAAACGTCTTGCAGACGTGATACTAAGCTTAATGTGCTGGAAAAGCTGGATGTCAGCTGGTAACAGAGTGACTTTATACAGAGGCTGGCAAAACTCTTTGCCCTTCCCCTTACAAGCTATGAATGTGATGTGTGTGGACCAGAGAAGTGGTGGATCTGTGGAGACTTTTAAAAGGATTGACAACAGTCTAAGAGCCACCTTCTTTAACCTATGCTGGAGGCAAGAACTTCTGGAACAATACTTGGCAGCGGTTTCTTTCTCCTCCCTCCTGGAAGCGACCATGTTGCAATGTCACTGTGTGCACACAGTATTCATGCAGAGGGGAGAAAACACAAATTTTTAAAGCTATTTTTGTGGTTTTGACTGATCTACTGGAGTCAAGGGAAACCAGAACAAGCACAGAGAAGCAGGAAAGCTAACAAGCAAGACTTCTGGAGGAATTACAATATGCATATACAGTCATCTCTTAGCATATTTCACCCCCTCCCCAAGAGGTATGCATAGCCAATTTCTCTTACCTGTTGTATTTTTCTCTTCTCAGCTCCAAATGGTGGAATTGCTCACTCTGCTGCTGTCAGAGGAAAGCATCTTTTCTTGAGGTGCAGGCCTCCTGCTAGACCCAAATCTTTCATGGGATATGGAGAGAGCTTTTTCCTTCACATGCTGGTCAGAAGCCCCTTCTGCAGCTCATCGCAAGGCTTCTCTGAGCTACCAGGATAGGAAATTTTTTACAAGCAATGTAGTCCGATGACTGCCTCACCCCCTAGATGTGGGTGCTAGGAATATCTGTCTTTATTAGAATTAAGGGGTGAAGTGCAGGAACAAAGCAAGAGGCTATTTCATGCCTGCCCCGAGTACAATAACATTCCAGTCTGGTATCGTGTAAATGTTTGATCTGCTGCTCAGATTTTAAGGTGTGGCTTGAGCACGTTCTACTTGACTGAGACATAAACAGGTTTACTGCTAGATATGCCCATTGATATGCAGTGATTAACGCACGGTTTTGGGTTCAGGCACTTCTACATCTGATGTAGAGAGGATACAGATCTTAGCAGGCTGTAAGCTTCTATGCTTGCTTTTGGAATTTCATATTTACTTACCGATTCAGATGTCCATTATCTGGGAAGTATAAGCAAGAGGCCAAGGCAATGTCCGGTGATCTTCCAGCAAATATTCTTCCAGAGTTTCACAGATATTTCTGAGATCACTTTCTACATTCATAGTTGTCCAAAAAGCTTAGAAATGCCAGTGAGGTCTTCCTTCAAAAACTCTTACTAGGGGACAAAGATATTCTTCAGCATAAAGTAAAACGATGTTGTTTTGCAGAGTGGCAGAGCTTGCTGGAAGGGTGGAATGTCTTCTGAAGCAAATAATTGCATCAAGTGCAGCCACTAGTGGTGGAACTGGCTTGAAAACCCTTGCTTTGCTCAAAGCGCCCATTTTTAGAAATATATAAGCTACCGTGTTGGCGGTTTAGGTCAGATCCTGAGTTCTGTCTCTGTGAAATACAGTTGTGTCAATGTGTGTTGTCTTTCAAACCTCAGCCTGGAGGCTACTTAAATTTTTAATTTCGTCCTATCCCTAATTGAACTTTGAAAAGAAGTTGTGTAATCTTCACAGTTATATTTAAATGCTAAATTGTCTTCAGGCTATAGTTTCCAGTGAAGTGGCAAGTAAAATCTCTGGAAGTTCTCAACCTGGTGTGTGCAAGCTTAAAAACAATAAGCAAAGATCAAATTAACACAAATAACTCCGTCTTTCAAATGCTGTAAAACAAGGCTTGCACCATCAGACTAAGTTGATAATAGGGAGCCTAAAGGAACTATACTCACTCAAGAATAGAGAAATTACATGAAGCTGAGCCAGGAGCAGTATTTCCAGATCACTGCTTAAACTTCAACTGTATGGTGACACACTAGTAGAGATTAATAAATTTAATTCAAAAAGATGAATCAAGCCTGGAGAGAGGTAAAGCTCGCAGAAAACTAAATTAAAGATACAGAAGAACAGCAAAGCAATGACTTCTTTCTATGGAAGAATGCTACAAAGCTTGTTTTTTTTTCATATCGGCAGCAATTAATTATCAAAGAGAAGTCCAAGAGCAATCAAAAGGAACTTTGGGGCTTTGAGACAACTGGGTAAAGGATCAGGCACTCAGGTACTGTTTTCCTCTGTGCTTCCAGTAGCAGGGAACAAAACTGAAAGGAAGAGGCAGACCCAGCTGATCAATATGTCTTGGCCATAGTGACCATGAAGCAGTCGATTTAAAAATCTTTGGTGCTAGGAGGAAAACTACCACCAAAACTGCAACCCTGGACATGGGTAGAGCAGACTTCAGGCTGCTCGGAACTAGTTGGTAAGGTCCCCTGGGAAACCGCTTTTTAAGGCACTGGGCTCTGTCAGTGCCGGTCACTTTTTAAGCACCACCTCTTAAGAGCACAGGGCCGGGCAGTTCCAAAATGTCAGAAGTCAAGCAGGTGGGGCAGGAAGTCGGCATGGCTGAACAGGGATTTTCTTCTAGACCTTAGGCAGAAAGAGTATGGCCACTGGAAGCATGGTCAGGTGACATGGTAGGACTACAGAGATGCTGTTCACCATTGTAGGGAGAAAATTCATGCGGCCAAAGCTTGGTTAGAGTTGAAGCTGGACAGTACTGTGAGTTGAGACAACACATTTATTTTTTTTTTTAATATCTTAGCACCAAAAGGAGGACCAGAGATAACATCAGTCCACCACTTGATAAGGATTGTCATCACACCAATAGGAATACAGAAAAAGCAGAGATGTTTAATGCCTTCTTTGCCTCTATCTTCAACACTGATAATGGGGGGACAACCCTAGTGGGAACCCTGAAGCCCTGAGTTGGAGGACCATGGCTTCAGGAACAATAAATTCCCAGCCAACCCTGAATTTGTGCAGGATTTGCTACTCCAGATGGATGCATATAAGCCCATGGAGCCTGATGGGATTCATCCCAGGGTACTTAGAGAGCTGGCTGATGGCATCAGGAGATATCTCTAAAACATTTTTCAATGGTCTTGGGAAACCAAGAGAGGTCCCAGTCATTTGTACTGGGAGGTATTTGTACTTGGGAGGTATTGAAAAACACCTGAAGGACAATGCAGCAATGCAGTCATTGGTCACAGCCAACATGGGTTTACAAGGGGAAAGTCCTGTTTAAGGAACTTGTCCTTTTATGACAAGGTCACCCACCTAGTTGACCAAGGGAAGCCAGCTGATGTAATCTTTTTCAATTTCAGCAAAGCTTTTGAAACTGTTTCTCACAGTATCCTTCTGGACAAAATGCCCAGCAATACAGCTAAACAAGTACATAATGTGATGGGTGAACAGTTGGCTGATGAGTTGGGCTCCAAGGGTTCTAGTAAATGGGGTTACATCAGGCTGGTGGCCAGTCACTAGTGGGATTCAACAGGGCTCCTTTTTTAGGGCCAGTTCTCCTCAATGTTTACAAAATCTGTTTGCAGGACTTGACAGTATACTAAGTAAGTTTATGGATGACTAAACCAGGAGAAGCTGTTGACTCCCTTGAGGAGTCAACTCCTCAAGAAGCCTTGCAGAGAGATCTTGACAGACTAGAGGGCTGGGCAATCACCATTCATATGACGTTTAGCAACAGAAAGTGCCAGACTCTGCTCCTTGGAAAAGGCAGCCCTGGCTATATGTACAGACTGGGGGATAAGAGGCTGGAGAGCAGCTCCAGAAAGGGATCTGGGGTTTCTGGTTGACGTCAAGCTGAATGTGAAACAGCAGTGTGACCAGGCAGCCAGGGGTGCCATCTGTACCCTGGGGTGCATCAGGCACGGCACTGCAAGCTGGTCAAGCATTGTCCAGCTCTGCTCTGCGCTGGTGTGTGCTCGCCTCGAGTACTGTGTGCAGATTTGGGCACGAAAGTATAAGAAGGGCATAAAGCTATATTGGACAGTGTCCAAAGGGGGGCTACAAAGATGAAGGGTCTAGAAGGCACAATGTATGAGGAGCAGCTGAGGTCCCTTGGTTTGCTCAGCCCAGAGCAGAGCAGGCTGAGGGGAGGCCTCATGGCGGCCTGCGGCTCCCTCATGAGGGGAGCGGAGGGGCAGGCGCTGAGCTCTGCTCTCTGGGGACAGCGACAGGACCCGAGGGAACGACATGGAGCTGGGACAGGGGAGGGTCAGGCTGGGGGTTAGGGAAAGGTTCTGCACCCAGAGGGTGGTCGGGCACTGGGACTGGCTCCCCAGGGCAGTGGTCACAGCACCGAGCCTGGCAGAGTTCAAGAAACGTTTGGACAGCGCTCACAGATGTAGGGTCTGATTTTTGGGTCCTGTGCAGAGCCAGGGGTTGGACTCGATGGTGCTTCCCTTCCAGCTTGGGATATTCTGTGATTCTAGGATTTTATTATTATTGTACCCAGAGATGGTTAGCTCAACTATATGCATGAACAAAATATCTTTTGTTTATATTATTGTGACTTTTTTTCCCAGCTCTTGGTACTTTAAGGCAAACATAATTCTTCATGCTTAGCAGGTGTGCAGTCTTTTTTTTTTTTTTCCCTAATTTGTGAGTTAAAAGGTGGCTGTTTCTCTGTGGAGAGTAGAAAGACATTTGGATAACAACCTGCAGCTGTTAAAAAAAAAAAAAAAAAAAAAAAAAAAAAATCCCTGCTGCTTCTTCCACATCATTGTGAAAAACCCTTCCAGCTCTAGCATTAATAATTTTGTCTCAGCATTCATAGCTCTTCTGTATGTGGACACTGAAAAGTACAACATCAATCTCATAGTGTCTGTTGGCACTAGCACTGGCTGAGTCTGTCTCTGAATCTGTTTCCTTTTGGGGCAAATTATTAGGCAATGCTGTAATGACTCAGCATTGCTTCTAAACATTTGCTAGCTTTGAAGGAAGAAAAATTATAGGGATTTAATCCATTCAGTCACTTGAAGCATCAATATTATTCCTAAGCATTAGGATATTTCATAAATACCAAACAGAATAAGCCTTGCAGCCTCACTGAATTGATGGTGAGCACAAGGCTGACGATGCTGATGTCTGTCACCACAGTGCTGTAGAGATGCTTTCAAGGTTTCCCTGCTCCTGCTGATTCATCAGGTCTTCAGCATTAAAAGGATAGTGATCGCCTAAATTTTCTTGGAAACCAAAAGCCCCAAATACAGACTGCCCCACAGCCACCAACCACAACGTAGCTCATCTCTTCTGAACTAATGAATTCTCAGTGAAATGCCATCCTCATGTTCATTAGTGTTGCAGATTACTTTGGATCAAAACTCCCTACTCTATTTGCTTTGCACAAATACTACTGCTTTGCCCAGACATGACTGCAGGTATAGCAATTTAGCAGAGCAAGGAATGACCTTGTAGGTAGCAAGCATGAGTTGGCCTCTCCAGTAAAAACATTGATGAAAAACTTATTCTTTCATGGCCATAACTTCAGTTTCATTTTATATGTTGTGTATGTGATTTTTGTTTTGTTTTGTTTTGTTTTGTTTGTTCATTCATTTGTTTGTTTTAGGGTGGTGAGTGAAGCAAGAAGCAGCAATTTGTCTAGTTCTGGGATTTTAACTCAGAATTTACCAATAACTAACTGGAACAGCCACCCAGAAGGAAGGCTTTTTGGAAGCTCGTGCTTTACATTATATTTCTCAGTAAAGCAACATCTTGCTACGGCACATGAGAGCCCTGGTTTTATATATCTACAAATATTTAAAAATCTTCTAATCTGCCATTAAAACTTCTGTGCACATCATGACCCATCTCTAACCCCCCCCCCCCACACACACACACCTACACAAAAAGTAAAGGGTACTCTTTTCTCAAAACCCTTCTGAGCTCTGTACATGTGGTTGTGCACTGGAATCGCTCTGCACATCTTTATGGCCTCCAGATCACACCTCAGTAAAGACTTGGAAAAATCCTCCAGTTTCACTTCAGTTGTCTCCATGTGATAGGAAGGAGCTGAATGGGAGGTCGCAGAGAGTCAGTCTGGTAAAATGCCCTAGCAAATGATTCAAAATTTCATATATGACGTGCCTTTGATTCAAAGCAAAACCAACTGTCCTTAAATATTTGTGCATGCCAGGGAAAAGTATTCCTTTCCTTGTTTCAGCAAAATGGACTTAATGACCATCTCTTAAGTCCTTTTCAATCATATTCTATTTCTACGGTTAAATGACTTTATTAAATTACTTCTACATCAGGTGTTTTCTGTACTTGTAATTTCACAAATTGGATTCCTATCTCCTCATGGCATTTTCTATCTAAATATTTTTTTCATGTCCATTAACAAGATTAGCTGACATGTGAGACTGAAAAAAACAATTGCCGCTGGCCAGTGCTGTGTATCTGTAGTAGAGTCTTAGAATTCACTTTTTAAAGTAAAAGGTAAGAACTGCTAACTCAGCTGCTCTTTGGTTCTCTGACAGTTACCAGGCATCCCGTGATGTTAAAAAATCACCCTTTCTCCAGTCTGTAGCACTCCTTTTGAAGGTTGCTACAGGCACAGCTGTCTAAAGCGTTACTCAAGTATTCATCACAAATCTACAGGATCTTAAGCTTTAATAGCTGCTCTAGGGGAGAGAAGCCGCACTGGGAATAGAATTGCTTTGGGGCAACAAAGGTCAGAATTTTGGAGAAGGATTTGCAAATTTGTACATAATTTCAAGGGCATCCATCCATTTGGTGGGTTGGTTCCCAGCTAATGTCTTGACACAGGAAAAACACTGCAGGGAGGGCTCTGTTCCTGGGGTAGTGTGGGTAACAGTCCTCTTCCCTCCCAGTCTGGCTCACTGATCGTGCTCTTACATTTGGACAGTTGAATGAAGAGCATCCTTGAACAGAAGTGAGCATCCCTTTACAGAAGTGAGAAATCCGTAACTGGAAAAGAGTGAGCTGGGCGAGAAGTTGATTTACAAACTGCAGCATTTTTGCTGTCCTGTTATTAGTACAGTTTTCTTCTCCACTAATGGGGTCAGAGCCATAGCAACATATTTCCCAGACAATTCTCTCCTTCATCTGCAGGCTGGAGAGCTGTGTTTCCACGACTCTGGAAGAAGTTCCTATAGCCCAAGAAGAAAGTCCCCAGTCCCCCATCTCCTGATGGATCCCATCCATATGGGATGCTGCCCAGCCGCAGTTTCTTACACTTCTTCATCTTGTAGGGAAATTAGTGTATCACTTTTTTTTTCCTGCTTTTGCATACTGATGGGATTTGGGACTGTTACAAGGACTCATTTTAGCATTGTGCGAGAAGGTAGTCTCCTGAAAAAAGAATGTTGAAGATACTGATTTTTTATCAGCTGTACAGATGTAAGGACTAGTTAATAGCTAGCTAACCCATGAAACACCAGTGTGGGCTTCTGGCCAAGCTGCACCTGTATTAAAACATAAAACAAAACGTATATATGGGAGCTACCTGATCCATAACAAGTAGTGTATGAGTCCCCGGTCTAATTTACAGCAATTTTTAAGAGGGATGATTAATGGAAAAAATTTCTTGATCTCTGTTATTTTCATTAATGCCTTAACTGAAATGTTAAAGTTGCTGCGGAGCTTTAGGTAGTGATTAATCTGAATGCAGCTGAATAATGCATCTTTTGCAGGAGTTTCCAGTTGAGGCACTTTGTGATGGTATGTCTGGAATCTCTCCCTCCCTCCTCCCTAAAGGTTTGAAGGACAAATAATTCTGCTCCCCACCCTTTTCTGTAACCTAGTAAGTACAGTGCATCCATTGTGCAGGCCAGAAGATCCAGGCTAACAATAATATATTTGTTAACTGGGTTTATACATTACTGTGTTGTCTTGTTTTGTTTTTCCTATAATGTGCAAATCAAGGGTAAACCTGTTGTGCTGTGCTATCTGTGAATGAAATCTGGGAGATTTTTATTATTATTATTATTTTCAAGGTAAAAGCCAAACTGGATTTCTTTGGCCACCAAAATGTTGCTACCTTCAAGACTCTTTCATCGTAGGGACAAGTGTCAGCTTCCCTGAGCTCTCTGTACAATGAGTAAGTCTGTGCTCCATGTCAGGTACCCTCGTACTTGTGGTGAGAGTCTGATATAATGGGAACTGGGGGTAGACACGGAGCAGGCATACCCAGCAGCAGAATGATGGAGCTGGGAGAAGAGAGCAGAAGAACAATTTAATGTTCCTTTACCGTATTCTAATAGGGAGGCTCAAACTTTTAATGATACCTTAAATAATTGCTATAGATGTCATCTGGGATTCCCTTACATGTGAACAAGCAGTCTGCACCTTGCATCAAAGAGCCTGAAATGGGTGTATACCTACCACTTGCATAGCTTTCCAGGACAGGCCTGGAAACTTAAAATAGTGCTGCATACTCTTATGTGTGTCCTTAAAGCAGAACAGGTCAGTGCAGCTTGCTGGCACCCCAGTGTGCTCTGAGCAGGGTACCATGAGGACAGGGCCTCTGGTTGGTGATGTGCATGCTTGAGAAGGAAGAGGGGATAAAAATCCATGCACCAAAGCATTCTCGGCTTCAAAAATCAGTTTTACTGTGAACAGACAAACTCAGGAAAGTGGCATCACACTCATGCCCTCACAGTGTAAATTTCTGACTGTGAGACTTCTGTGTGATTCCCTGAAAATATTAAAAGCCAGACAGATTGAGTATATTTCCCTCTTAAAAGAGGCAGGCTTTTCATTCTCGTGCTTTCCTTGCACTGCTCCTTTGGAAGAAGTACAAATCACAGAATCCCAAAATGGCTGAGGCTGGTAGAGCCCTCTGGAGGCCATCTGCTCCAACCCCTGCTCCAGCAGGGCCCCCCAGAGCAGGCTGCCCAGGACCACGTCTGGATGGTTTTTGAAGATCTCCAAGGAGGGAGACTTCACAGCCTCGCTGGGCAACCTGTGCCACTGCTACAACAGCTGCACAGAAAGAAGTGCTTCCCGATGCTCAGATGGAAGTGCAACCAATTACATACACATTAGTTTCTGCATCAAGGCAGTTTCAGGACCCTGAAACGTAGCAAACAAACATCTGCATTGCAAAACTCATGTTTTAGCTTCAGCAATGAAGAAAGAGATGGTAACTCAACTTCTGCGTGGATCCTGGATTGTCTAGTAAATTCCTGCACCCGGGTGCATCTTCAGAGAGGTGCAGGTGGTGCCCTCATTGCTTCTGCAGCCACACAGCAGAGGAGGCCTGAACACAGGAAGAAGAAGCTAACTGAGCTGCAAGCAGACTTGTCAAGCAGGTGATAAGCTTTCCCTTGAAGAAAGAACTAGGGTGTCAACCTTTGCAGTAAATTTTAAACTGCTGTGATGTTTTTAATGATTCTGCAAACTGACATTTAAAATCCTTGCATCACAGAATCTCTTTACTCTGCTTGTTAGAAGTGAGTGGCTCAGACACACCACTAGAGGGAATACTTTATCTGTCTTTCAAGTGCGTATGACACGGGCTCTAAGAACCTGGGCACAGAGGATTTTTGAGGAGGGAATAAGGGTCTTTAATTCGAGTTACAAGAACATTGGGTAAATCAGGCCTCCATTTCCAGAAACTCCATTTAAAATTTAAATTCAACACAAATTATAGGGGAGCAATCCAAATGTTTTGAACGTGAAATAGTGTTCTGCAACTTCAGTAGCTTACTGACAAGCTAAATGAATTGTTGTGGTCTAACAGAGACTGCAGATCTCTCCTGAAAGCATGATTTTCTTTGGCAAATGTTTAACTGCCTTTCTTGCTTGCTTGCTCGCTTTCTTGCTTTCTTTTCGCTTACATATACACAGTTTGCCTGTAGAGGTTTACATAGACGTGTACATCTATACCTCTGCCTCTACATGCATATGCTTTGCATATACACAGACATTCATGTGTATATACACCGCAGAGAAGAAACAGTCTAGGAGGTTCCTGAAGCATGTGGAAGACAACTTCCTGACACAGCTGGTGAGTGTGCCAAGGTCCCTCATGCTGGACCTTTTGCTTGCAAACAGAGGACTTGTGTGTAATGTGAAGGTTGGAGGCTGTTCTGGACATAGTGATCATGGAATAAAAGTTTTCGATTCTTGGAAAAGTAAGGATGGAGGTTATCAGAACTGCTACCTGCGACTTCCATAAGGCAGACTTTGTTCAGTTTAGGAGACTTAGGAGACGGTATCTCTTGGGAAGCATTCCTGAAGAGTAAAGGAGCCCAGGAAGGCAGGACAGGACATTTCAAGAAGGAAATCCTAAAGGCACAGAAGCAGGCTGTCCCTGCATGCCGAAAGATGAGCTATTGTGGAAGATTGGCCTGGCTAAACAGAGAGCTGTGGCTAGAGCTCAGGAAGAAAAAGAGGGTTTGTGACCCTTGGAAGAAGGGACAGGCTGCTCAGGAGGACAAAATGATGTTGTGAGGCTCAAATTCAACAAAGCTACAGGCTGGGGGAAGAGTGGCTGGAAAGCTGCCTGGCGGAAAGGGACCTGGAGGTATTGATCGATAGCTGGCTGAACATGAGCCAGCAGCGTGCCCAGGTGGCCAAGAAGGCCAACATGCTGGCTTGTATCAGGAATAGCGCGGCCAGCAGGAGCAGGGAGGTGATCGTCTCCCTGTACTCTGCTCTGGTGAGGCCGCACCTCGAGTGCTGTGTTCAGCTTTGGGCCCCTCACTACAAGGACATCGAGGTGCTGGAGGGTGTCCAGAGGAGGGCTATGAAGCTGGTGAAGGGCCGGGAACACAAGTCCTGTGGGGAGCGGCTGAGGGAGCTGGGGTTGCTTAGTCTGGAGAAGAGGAGGCTCAGGGGAGACCTTATGGATCTCTACAGCAACCTGAAAGGAGGGGAGCTGAGGGTTGGCTTCTGCTCACAGGTAACTAGTGATGGGACTAGAGGGAATGGCCTCAAGTTGCACCAGGGGAGGTTTAGGTTAGAAATGAGGAGACATTTCTTCTCAGAAGGAGCAGTCAGGCATTGGGACGGGTTGCCACGGAGGTGGTGCAGTCACCGTCCCCGGAGGTATTCAAAAGACGTGCAGACGTGGTGCTTGGGGACACGGGGGACCTGTCAGCGCTAGGTTAGACTGGACTTGATGCCCTAAAAACCTTTCCCACCCAGATGGTTCCGTGCTTCCACAGGCACCGCACGTCCCAGACCCCCCCTTACACCCTCCCGCGGCCCGGGCCCGCCCCGGGGCGGTTCCGTCTCCATGAGAACGGGCAGCGGCCGGGGGCAGCCCCAGCTTGTCACCGGGCCGGGCTGGGTGGTGGGGGCGAGACCGGGGCTTTGGGCTTTGGGGGTGAGGTGGCGGCATGGGGAGCAGCCCCAGAAGCGGCGGCGGGAGGCGGGGGGGACGCCCCGGGCTGGCCCCAGTCGGCAGCGGAGAGCCGCGTTGTTGTTCTAACCCGCCTTCGCTTTCCTCCCTGTCCCTGCTGCTTTAGGTTAAGCGCTCGCCGCTTGGAAGTGCCCTCAGCCCTCAGCAGCCCGCCGGTGACCGAAAACAGGAGGCCGCAGAAGGCTGTGGTACGAGTGTCCTCCCTGCCCGCCGTGCTGCGGTGGGAGCGGGGCGCTGAAAAGAGTGGTGAGAAGTCATATAAGTCTGTCAGGGTGGTGTTTGACCGCTATGTCTGGCGAACTGACCGAAGGAATCATAAAGAACATCATCTGCGAAGTAGGACAAGAATGTGCCGCCAAGGGACAGGCTGTTTCTGAAACCTTGGTAGCTTTCATGGTAAGAGCAAGTGGAATGTTGCAGGGTTTTCATGAATCCAGCTGGGCATTTTTCCAGTCGCGTTCAGATTCTGTTATGGTCAATAAAATCTCTCTCCCTCCCTATACATTGCTAAAGGATCATGTGGAATTTCCAAACCTGTGTGTTTTTAGCATGGCAGTTCAAACCTCCTTGCAAGGCTTGTGTGATGCACGATTTTAAGGCGCTCTAAGGAACCTGCTTTGGCAGGGGGGTTGGATCCGATGATCTCTCAAGGTCCCTTCCAACTCCTACAATTCTGTGATTCTGTGGTCTTAAATTTTGCATAATGTAAATAGTTCCCCCAAAGTTGCTGACACTACCCAGAATGAATGATCATAGAATCACAGAATCATAAAATGGCTCGGGTTGGAAAGGACTTTAAAGATCCCCCAGTTCCAACCCCCCTGCCATGGGCAGGGACATCTCCCACCAGACGAGGTTGCCCAAAGCCCCATCCAGCCTGGCCTTGAGCACCTCCAGGGATGGGGCATCCTCAGCTTCTCTGGGCAACCTGTGCCAGGGCCTCACCACCTTCTGAGTGAATAATTTCTTTGTAACCTCTAATCTAAATCTCCCCTCTTTTAGTTTAAAACAATTTCCTCTTGTCCTATCATTGTCTGACTGAGCAAAAAGTTGTTCTCCATCTTTTTATAAGCCCCCTTGAAGTATTGAAAAGCTGCAACGAGGTCACCCTGGAGCCTTCTCTTCTCCAGGCTGAACATGCCCAGCTCTCGCAGCCTTTCTTCATAGGAGAGGTGCTCTAGCCCCCTGATCAGCTTCACAGCCCTCCTCTGGACCCGTTATGATGTGAAGCAAGGGCATAAATCTTTCTATGGTGTTAAAAATCAATAAACTTCAAATATCAACTTCATGTCAGGGTGCCAAAGCTGGAATGGCTACAGCTGAGGCTTTCAGGAGTGACTTCAATTTTGAACTGTCTCAGTTTCTGATTGTCCACATTAAGAAGTTATAAATAGGCATTCAGTGATATTCAGTATGGGGTCTTAGCAACCTCAGAGAGTATTTCATTTGTCTGAAATGCTATGACTGTGAACTTAAGGCCCTGAAAAGGCTGTAGGTCCTGAGCCCTGGGATTTCTGTGAACTCAGAGCAGGAGTTCTCCATCATTTTTCTTCCATAGGCAGATAAACCACTTTTTTTTTTTTTTTTTTTTTTTCCTTTCTAAGTACAAATTAGGATTGTTTCTGAGCTTTAATAACATTTCTGCTACCTCTTTCATAAATGAACAAAAAGGTATGATACTATAGGTGGTTCATTGCAACAGATATAGTTATTACTTGTGATTTACCTCTTCCATCTATTTTGATGGATTCTTTTTTTTTTTTTTCCTTTTGTTTTCTGTGTTTAGGCAGGGTCGGGTTTTGTAAATGGGTTTCATATTTGGAGGAATAAGATTGGATCCCACTTAAACAAAAAATGAAATAGAATCAATATTTTTTGTTGTCCTTGGTGCACAACTGTTCAACTATTAATATCCTAAAAAACATTATACTCTTTGGCATTTCTTCTTGTAAGACGCAGCACCAGTGCAAAATCTAGTCTGAACGCACCTGAAGAAAGATGGAGCTAGGTTCTTTATTGATGTTGTAAGAATCAGCTCTTGATAAACTTGTATATGAATATAAATGTGAAGTTGGTTTTTTTTGTTTGCTTGTTTTTACCTAGCTAAAGGTTAACACCATGTCTTTAAAAATACATTTGAGTTCAACAGCAGTGCTAATCAATTAAACGTGAAAATTTTCGTCAGATAAAAACTTACGTGGCTAGCAAGACACTCGGCATAAGTACCATTTGCAAGCATGCAAATATCTCCCTGGATGCAGAACAATATGATTTTTTTATCCAAAGGCAAGCGTTTATACTGATGCATACAACACCAACGTAGAAGTCTGTAAACAGACATAATGGATTGCTATTAAATTTTGCTTAGAAAAAATATATTTTCAGGACATTTTTAAAGGAGCTGTATTTAAAGTGCTCTTTTCAAAGTATTTCTTTTCAAATAGATTTTTTTTTTCCACTTACGTGGAAAAAGGCTGAGAGCCGAAATTGTAACTGGCAACACAAGTGAAATAGACTAGCTTTGTTTCATGATCAAAGATTGAAATGGAACTAAAGAATAGTCAAAATTATATTTGTTTGTAAAATTTTACCAAGTCATTATCTGCACAGTTGTATAATTTGAAGTATCTTAGTGATCTTACAGATGACAAAATTTGCAAATTCCCACTTTGAATTATAATTCTGTCGTAGTTCCTTCTGTGCAGTAAATGTATAAATAATTTTCTTCTGCCTTGCATTCCCCATACATCGGACGCAGTCACGGTGAACAGTTGTTCCTGTAAAGCTGTTCACTCCATCTGGATGTCTCACAGGTATGTGGCATTCTGGCTGGCTGCAAAGAAGGGTGATTACAGGAACACGAGTTGTCGATAAATCACAAAGGGAAGTGAATTTAATGTTATAAGGCTTAAGTTTTAATTATCTCCTCTTAAGGCTGAGGAAACGCTGTCTACACCAGCGATTTTTCAGAACTTAAAAGGCTAACTGCAAAGAGCATATGCTGAGATATAAACTAATAGCTTTCTTTTGACAATTTCTAGGTGAAAGCTGTTGTTCTAGATCCAAGAAATGAATTTAATGTGGATCAAATCCTTACCAAAAAAGATGTGCAAAATCTTATCCAGGTAATTTTGACATGATGGTGAGTGTCAGTACTTAGCTAAGACCAAACCATTATTGCTGTCTCTTCCTATACCTATAATGCCATTTTATTTTGATACCAACACTTACAAAACTCTGATGATGCTTTATTCTCACAGCTCTGTAGCTAAAGGCTGGACTATGTGTGCTCTCATGTTAGTAAATGCCTTACACGTGGTAGTATTCATTGCATGTCTAGAGAACAAAGGGAAGGGGCTCTGCTGCTGTTATGAAACCTGTCATAGAGACATGAACAGTTTAGAAGTTTCTCCAGGAATTAGAAAGAATTCACTTTTCTGTCTCTCTTCTTAGCTTTGTGTTACCAGACTGCTTGACACAACAAACCCATCCCTGAGCACAATTAAGATGCAAGTTTACTTTGATACCAACTATGCAAACCGAGGTAATTTCAATACAAAGAAATGTTTTAATAGAAGAGGTTGATTCTGAGTTTAGATTTTATGATCTCTCTGTAAGGCTGATACTGATTCCTGTTAAGTGACTGCTGGCAGCAAAGCAAAATAAAAATCCCTGTAGAGATGTACTGTACAAGAGTAGTGTTTTGGTATGGATATTTTAGGGAAAAAATGTGCACTGCATTTGAGAGTACATTCATCTCCTCCTGTCTGAGAGACTTACTGAACTTATTAGATCGTTTTGGAACAGTTCTGTTTGCAGGTGCAGTGGCTAGCTTTCTTCAGCAAGAAAAGCTTGGGCTGCACCTGCGTATCTGAAAAAGAAACACTAACCAGAACTTCACTCCTGTATCTGGAAGAGAACCTGTTGTTCTATCACTATTGATAATTAAGAGACATGAGTAACCTTGAACAACCATAGTTTTAACCATGTCTGTTTTGGTCTCATCAGTGGAAACTTCTTGTGGTCTCGAAGTGGGAATGTGGAAGAGGAAGCAAAGTGAGATGGGGTTACAGTTTCTGCTCTGCCTGTGGATTCAGACCTCAGTGGGACAGTGAGGACTGGCTGGGACACAGAAAACACAGATCAGGTGTATACAAAAAGTAAATGTTTGAGGTGGCAGGGGGCATCATGAAAGCCTTTTCTTGTTAGCATATACTAAAAACAAAAATTTGCAAAACTAAGCTCCAAAGCCTTCTGGACTCAACAAGCTCAATAACTCCAGTAAAAGGACTTCTGAGATCTTGGGTAGTGTTCAGATTTGGGCATGTAACTTCAGGGTCTGTGAGTATGTGTTTTAGGTATTCTGGGTCCTACTGCAATCAGGGGAGCCCAGGAAGCCAGAACTGCTGTTTGAAGTTGGCCTGAATATTTCTCTGGCCTCTACTGATGCTAATCGTATTAAAGTTTAACTCCACCACTGTTAATTATAAAAGTACGGTGCTCTGAACATCTCTTCCACATTCCTGTGCTTCAGAAACCTTAAAGTAGCTCTTTAACTGTGGTAATGAATTGCACCCTCTGTATAAGCCAAATTCCAGAGAATTTAGACATCACTTTCTAACTGCCCTTCTTTCTTAGCTGAATTACTCAGAGAGCACCATCGTGTTCTGGAGGGAAGGCTGGCTCCTCTGGTCAGAGATATCACAGACAGCCGTCCTCGTGTGCAAGATGAAATGCAGAAAGTGTATCAAATGATCGTTAGCTATATGCTGCTGAGCTCTGGCCTGGGATCCCCAACAGATATTGAGGTTGTCAGGGAGGTATCAGGTCAGTAAACTCCCGGTTTTGAGATTGGACTGTTCTTACTGAAAAATAAAACGTTACCTTCTGTTTGCTGATCTTTAGATAGAGATGTAGTAAACCATGATGAATGCTTGCTGCCTGAACTGTCAGTGCTCAGCCCTGAGGTCTAAAGTTGCCATAATTTTTACTTTCTGCAGTAGTTGTTCAGGAGAGGTTATTTTTGCTTGTTCAATCATTTTATTTTCCGATTCCTCATACCAAGGGCTTTCTCCCCTTTTGCAATGGTTCTAGCTGCCTTGCAGAGTATATTCCCCCAGACTGCGCTGGCTGCCTTCACCTCGCTCGGTAAGAAGGATAAAGAACAACAGCTGAAAAATCTCGCCATGCTAGTCACAGGGATTCGGTTGTTCAACAAGGACTGTGGGAAAGGAGGAAAGGGTATTGATGACCGTAAGTACACAACTGCCTTTGGGGTGTGAATTCCCCATTAGTTGTTCCTGGCCTTCTGTGCTGGAGTGGCTCCCATAATACCCCGTCTCTCTAGAGAAACAGCTTTGACCCAGGGTCTGTAAACCTGGAGGAAATGTACGTATTTAGTGTTTGGTTATAGGTTTCCATGTAGGCTGCTACTGTTTTGCTAAAAGAGAATCCAGTGCAGTTTATGTCGAAGGATTATATGTATTAACTTGATGCACTAATTTACCTCATGATAACTCATTCCCTGATCCTTGGCCATTAAGTGAATTAAATGCATAACATTTGCCTTAAAAAGCAGTTAATTAAGATTTTGAAAAAGCACTGTCAATCCAATTACAATTTTCTGTTGAGCAAGTGTAATGAGAATTCTTAAAAGTTGCTGGGGCGTTATCTGTATTCTGACAATTTAGAGTAACCCCTTCAGATTCTTAACATGTTCTCAAAAATCTTTGAGATTTTGAATCCTTTTGCTTGTTTAATGGTAAGAAATGTCAGCTGGTATCCTGGAATTTTTTCAAAAGCTCTGTTCAGAGTAGGGCAAGAATTTCCCTTTGTTGTATTTTACAGATGGGGAAAGTGAGAAATAAAAATTATGCAGGTTGCCTAAAGTCTCACAGGAACCCCGTGCCGGTGTTAGCAGCTGAGCTGCAGCTATTATGAAGCAGGTTTTCTCACAGTCCTTGACTTGACATTTCCACACCTGTAATTCTGACTGTTTGGAACAACTTGACTAGTAAGTCTGGTGGTTGAATCTATACACAAACAGCTGGGACTATAAGGACAGAGGTTAGAAATCAAAGTTTTATTGGGAGACTGCTTTGCCCTAATACTTCACTGTACCTGTTTGCTAATGACTTAAATCACTCTTTTTGTATGTATCTCATTTATTCTACGTTAACAGTGCCAGCCATTCTGAATGAAGCCATTCCATCAGCTACACGGACTGTTGAAGACAGTCTTAATACTTGCCATGTGCTAGCCCACTGTTACACAGCTCTGCTGGAATCCATGCATGACGACCAGCACAGGCACAGGCAGCTTAGTTCTTTCAAACTAAAAGAAGCGCTGTTCAATGTGAGACAATGCGAGGCCTTCCTCTGCATCCTTATGGTGAGACAACATCTTGTTGGGTTTAAAGAAAAGATTCAGAAATCACTGAAATCAGATTTTTCTCAGAATATGAGACCCTACATAACCTGTTATGCTGAGCTTTGTACCTAACTTGCTGGGGTGTGCTCCTGTCAGGTAAAAGACCAAATTAATGAATTCTTCCCTTCAGTGTGACTGCACTTCCAATTCATTTCTGAAGCTTTCCTTTTTGGGGAGGTTTAATTTCATCACCAAAGGACTAAAAAGGCAGGGCTTTTCTTGTTTGTATACTGATACTCAGTCTGCTTAGACGTTGTGCAGATGATTGGAGAATATAAAGTGGGATTCTGCAGTAAAATACCTAGTAAGAAAGGCCAGATTACCTGAAATAACAGATCTCTATATCTAATTAGGGTTGAAGAAGTGTAATGGGAAGATGTTTCCATCAAAAGCTCCCCCCCAAAAGAGACATGAAAGAAAAATTCTTGTTCAATCCATAAACTGTCTCAGTTTTAGACTGTAGACAACCATAAAACATATGGAGTCATCAGAAGTCTTAGGAACACAATTTAAATTCCTGAAACTTGTTTTGCTTATAAAGACCTTTTTATTTGTCTCTATTTGTCTTGTAAGAATAGCTGGGTTATGTTACAACAATTATGTTACTCTCCTGGACATCATAAAGCTTGAGAAAATGTTTCTCTTTAATGTTTTTTTTTTTTTTTTTTTTTTTAATTTCTCTTCATTTCAAACGTGTTGAGGTTTTATGTAGAAATTCCTAGTATTTGTTTGAGGGAAGTGCCTGGTCTTATACCTGAACACTGAAGGAAAAATACCTTTTGTTGAAAGTTAGGGTTCATTTTGTGCTTTAAAATAGCTGAACGAAGAGATCAACATAAATTTTTGTTACTGAATATTTCATTTTTTGACTCTCATACGTCTTACCTGAAGTACATTCTCTTTCCAGTCCGATGCAATTACAGGTGCCCAAGAAGTTGAGAAGATGAATGTGCAGTTTACAATGACAATGGAGCAGTTAAAAAACACGGTTGAGAATAAGGTGTCTGTGGATACCAAAGAAGTTTTTGTAAGTATTTTGAATGGAAAGCTTATTTGTTTTTAATTATAAAAAGAAAAAAATAAGGAAACCATTACAAAATACTTTTCAGGTGTGTTTTTACATAGTTTGCTTTCAGAAAAAGGCTGCGTTATTTTCTCTTTTATATCAGCGCTCCCAGCAGTTTTTCAAGGGGTGACTAAACTCTCAGACCTGATCTCAAGGTACAAGGAAAGCAAGGTACAAAATGGAGGGAAGGAATTAAATACTGTTTTTCTCTGTGTCTTGAGTCATTTGTTGGTATTTGTAGAATTACAGTGATATTTTCCTGTTTTGTTTAAATATTCTCCCCTGTTCCTGCAGAAACTGTTAGGACATATCGATAACAGCACATCAGAATGTGATTGCTTTGAAATCCTTTCAGATAGCAATTCCTGCAATTACAGTATGGCTCCTTGGAAACATTTTTTAAAGGGATCAGGTTACTGTGATAGGGATTTCAATCTCTTCACCCTTCCTAGTAATTGCTGAATCCGTTGGCCCGTTCCAGCTGGACTTGTCAGAGCCCAGAGCTCTCAGAATATGTCATTTTCTGCAAGTTCTCTGAAAAATAAGTAATTGGACAGACACAACAAGAGCCCTTCTTAGGGGCCAGTGAGCAGACACGTACCTTTGTGCAATCCATGTTCTGTGCTTGGTTGGCGGTTACAGGACATGGGAGGGAGGTGTGGGACGAAGAGAGTGAGTGATGTGAAATGTAAGTATTTAAAGAGGCTGCCTGCTTACACTATGAAAACCTGGGATTAGTATGATGGCATGACAAAAAGGATATGGGAGAGAAAGACGTCAGAAAGCAGGCTTCCATAAATACACTTGTCTTGGAAGAGCTCGTTATTTTGTGTGATGTGCCTACCATTTTAATTCGCGTAGGTAGCTGCTGAACTAGCACGCCCTTTATACATACATTAGGTTTTATTTCATCCTTCAGAACAAATAATTAGAAAGCAAAATTAAGCCTGATGTGGAGGAGGGAGCAAGGAAGATCATGCCCTGTCTACTTAGAGTATTTTTTGCATTTCCCATGAGGGTATCTGTGCTGGAAACTCATGGCAATGGCACTTTGAGGTGCAACTCGGGTGTGATCTGATGCTTCAGCTTATGTGTGCTTGTGATTTTATAAGCCAGATGTTCTCGTTTAGAGGACTTTACCTTGCTCACTGAGCTGCTTAAAGCAGTTTTTCTCTCTCTTTCTGTATCTTCGTGGGGCTTAAGTGCCTGATACACACTTTAGTACAGTGATAAAGACAGAGGAAGGAGATGAGTAGGCTTTTCTCAGAGGCATGTGAGAGAAGAAAGCCCAGTTTAGGTTCTTTGACTTCCTCTGGAAAAGCCTTTCTTCCCCTGGCTGCTGGAAGGGAAGATTCAGTTCACTGATCTGAATTTATCCTTTCTGAATACACGTTACCCTTTTTCCTAGAAGCTGTCTGCTCTTGGCTGCTTCCTGGACTATACTTGTAGCAACCCTTTGTTTTAGTTCATTAATACTCTTTTAATCCTTTTTTTTCTAGTAAGAATGGTTTTGGTCTTGCTTCCTTTCCCTTTGTTTCTTCCATGTTTGTACCCATAACTTTTCCACAGCGTTAGAGATGCTGATGAATTCCAGAGCTAACTCTTCTGACCGTTCATGTAATAATACTGGGAACAAGCATAAACCACAGCGCTGCTGGCATGCGTTTCAGATTTATTGAGCCTCTTCCCATAAACACCATGTACTTAGAGGCAACAGGGCACATGTGATATCACTATAATTAAGCATTTATACTCAAAGCTAAAGGTCTTCTTTGGTAGGTGAGTACATGGGTTTTTGGGATGCTGAAGGCCTCGTAGGTCAGCTCTGTTCATACCAGGGGTTGTTGTGCACAGCACTGGGGTTATGTTGCAGACACACACAAGACTTCAGATACTTTTCTTTATTTTATAGCCTCTCTTTGTTGCAATTCATAACGCGTGGACTGGATTTCAGAACGAGATACTACTCCTGAGCTTTCTCACAAACATGACTAACAATCTGCAACAGTTCTTGGAAACACAGTCGCAGCTTTTTCCTGAGGAAGTGCTAACATCTCTTCTTGAAGGAGTGACTGTGAAAACCGATGAGGAAAGGATAAGAGAGACCATGGGTACTGAAAGTTACTGGTGTTTGTTTGTTTGTTTGTTTGTTTTCTTTAACATCTCAACATTTTATGATTCAAATTTTACATACAGAAGGACCTACACATTGATTTTTTCAATAATTAGAATCTGCTCAGTAAATTAAAATGCAGCCTTTGTAGTGTGTGGATTTATTTTGTACAGTTTGGGCTTTTATATATAAAATGAAAATATTTCCAGTAGCTACAAACATACCTTATAAAAATGTCAGAATTGTCAGAAGAAAGAATACTTCTAAGACTTTTTTAAAGTTTCTTAGGTTTATGACTTCTTAAACCTTTCAGAACGTCTGAAGTGACTGGAGGAATAAAAAAGCTAAATAATGGAGCTTTATTTTTTTGCCAGAAGTGTGTTTTTCTAAAGATGCTATCCCTAATAACCACCTTATACTCAAGGAGATTGATAATGTGTGAGTGGGTGAAACCAAAATGGGACCATATGATATTACCTTCCTCTTTTGTCCTGTTTCCAAAGACAACTGATGCTTTTAACAAAGGATCCTGCAGGACTGACCTTTCAGTCCTTCTGGACTGGGTCCTTAAGATCTTTTCTAAGCTAGGCCTGAAGTTTGGGAAGATAATAGTAATCAGGTTATCCCGTAACACGATTAGATTTTAAACATCAGATGTTTTGTTAATGAAATCCTTCCTTTGCTAAATCATTTCTTAGGAACAAGAGTAAACGTTTCTGATTTCGAGAACCAAGAATGGCTTTTTCCAGAGACTACTGCTAATTTTGATCAGTTGCTAATCCAGTACCATGGTTTCTGTGCACATGCAATTGGTGTAAAAGGCCTCATCCTTCCAGGTATGCTTTGTAGTTAGATCTTCTCCTTACTTCATGTGTACACAAGTACAAGAGAAGATGTGAAGATGTTCTGAACGCATCCTCTTGTTGTCAAATCTGGAGTACTGTAATGTGTGTGATTGTACTGTAATTTCATGGGTGTCATTTTCACTCCCAGATAACTTATTTGCCCCGTTGAAGTATTTTTCTTTAAAAATACCCAGATAAACTGCCCAAAATAGAAGGTAGGAGGGCTTCGAGAGAAAGTAGGCACGAACAAGTAGAGGCAGAGACAAAATGGGATGGACAAATGTCTCCTCCTGCTATTTGTGCATCTATATAACCTACATTGCAACTGAATGCAGGTTTGTTTATTGTTAATGTGTTTTCATCCAGTCATCTGTAAATGGTCATTCCTTCTATTTTGTGTGTCTGTGTGTTGAAACACACCCATTCATGCCCACGTCATACATACATTTAAAAAGTGGATATAAAATATCAAAAGTCTCTGAGTAGAATAGAGCAAAATTGCACTTGGCGGTCAACTAATGGTAGGATTTTATTTGCTCTGATATAGGGCCATTTGTCTTGGAAGCAAGTCTTATTTCAGCTACCCCATTTTTTATGTATGCTGTCTCCAGTGTTCCACAGAACCTATCCATACAGAACTATTTTCAACCCACAGGGGGCTGGGAGGAAAATGTGGCCAGTTCTTGGCATTATTAAAAAAGAGAATGTTTTAATGGCAGTGTAAATATATTACATTTACTTAGTATTGTGCATGAGAACAGCTGTCCTGGGTTAGACTGAAGGTCTCTCGAGTCTTGCTTCTGATCATGAGAAATCATGTAGGAATGGTCCTTCCTTCATCATATCCTTCCCTGTTCTAGCAGTCAGTGGTTATGGGAGTGCTTCAGATAAATGCTGTGTTTTCACCTTTCTGATAAATAATCATTGACAGAGGTTTTTCATTTGTCTAATTGCTTTTTGAATCCATTCAGAGTTTGCCATGGGATATTCTAATTGTCAAAAGTCCCGCAATCGTAATTATGTATAATATGAAAAAGTTCCTTTTTGAGAAGGGTTTAAGCTCTGGCTTGGTAATTTCATCACAGCTCATGTTTTTTCTGTGAGGAAAATTAGCAAACAGTCATTGTATATCAGAAGTTTTGCATGCAATTCATGGTCTTCTAATCCGGAAGCGTATTATTTCTCTTTGGTTGCTTCTTTTTAATATTGGAGACAACTATTTCTTTAACCCTTCCTTCTGTGAAGAGTATTTCAAACCTCTGATAACTCCCAGCTCACTTCATTTTATTTTTCTTATTCTAATGGGTTGGAACAAAATTGTAATACAACAAATATAGCGAGTAGGTTTTTATAATTTTTTTCTCCCCCTGTGTTTGTGTCCTCCTAATTCCTGACATTCTTTGAGCTTTTTTGATTGCCATTTAATAGTGCCATTTACTATATTCAAAGCACTGTCTGTGATAATTCTGAGTCTTTCCTAGACAATAGTAGCTGAAAGAGAGTCATTCGTTGTAGGTGAGCTCAATTTATGTTTTCCTCAGTAAGTTATTTGGCCATTATTGACTTTTAATTTTCTCTGTTAATTTGTTGTCCAGCTTCTCAGCTGCCTTCACATAATTTCAGTGTTATGCCCCTTGGTATAAATTGATCGCTGATCTGCAATCCGGTATTTGCTGGGGATTATAAGGGGAACATTTCTGGGTATGGACATTTGTTTTTGTGCTTTTGCTGTAGGTGTTTTATCCATTGTTTTCCTCACAGACATGGCGTCTGATCTAGATTAAGGTATGCTGGATGTAAACTGATCAAAAGCAGTGGTATTGGCCTAAAGGCATATACTTTTCTGTATTTAAAAATATTTCAGGGATTTATGCTGATTTCAGAAAAAAAAATGAAGCTGACTTGAGGGAAACATTTTTAATCAAGATCATGTGTCTTTTGTATTGGATATCGTACTGTTTACTATTTTGTTTTGTTTCTGGTTTGTTTTGTTTTCCCTAGGAAATCCTGCTATTGGGATTTTGAAGCACAAGGACAGATGTTACGTGTTCAGTTCCAAAGAATCTGCGTACATTTTTGCTCAAGATCCAGAGAAGTTCATTCGGCTGAATGTAGAAAAAGCACAAGAACACGCAGAGCTAATTCATCTGCTCGAGCTTCACCATCAGTTTGAATACCTTGCTCCATACACCCAGGTACACATCGCCCCTGCCTCTTGCGGAACAGCTGTCGGATCGCTGCTTGATTTGTCCTTTCTAGAACATAAAGAGAGCAGATGATACACACAAGTACAATGATCTGCCTGTCATAAAGAGCGTCTGATGGTCCGTCTCTTCCAGACCTTCGTGGTGTAGATAGCAGAATAAGGGGAAAATGTTTCTTCTCACCTTGTCTCTTCCTAGGGGAGTACGTAGAGCCAAAGGATTACGGCAGTGATGAAAACTGCTCGTCCTTATCCTAGGAAGATCCCGTGTCTGATGTTTCTCTTCCTCGTTATTGCAAAACTAGCTGAAAGGGACAGGAAGTAAATGCAATAGAAGATGAGCCACATACCACATTAACTGGAGCTTTAGCTCAGCAGTTCATCAGCAGGTGCTGGATGAGCATGTAGCGATATGTGGGGCCAGGATTTATGGAATGTATTGCAGAACGAAAGGGGGCTCGTTAATAATGAATGTGACAGTGCCAGTGTGAAATCCAAAGGCTTGATTTTGATGTGTAGGTTTTCTCTGAGACACGTTGTGAATTCCAAATCCCTGGCTATGCAAAGTACGTAGTCTTGAACTGACCCTTGGTGAGAAAGATATGGTTTATATCCTACCTCTGGCAGAGATGTAGGCATTTCTCCTGATTGTTATTTATGATTTTTAGTCTGTTCATGGTGGTAAGTGAGATACCTGCCTCAGAAAATACTGCCTGTGGAGTTCGGATCCCTTTTTATCAAAGTCCAATGATTAAGCACTTACCCAGGACGGGGGAGTCTGAAATTCAGCTGTGGCATCTGCCTAAAGGGTTTTCTGTCAGAAATTAAACCCAGCAAATTCTGATTGGTTTCTTTTCTTTTCAGAGGAACAAAAATATCATTGAATGTAAAAATCATTACCTACTTGCAATTTACAGGTTTGCAGGTTTGCTTTTAAGAATACTCATGTCCATTTTCTGTCTTAGATGCCTGTATTCTTCTCATTAATGCTTTGCTTGTTGGCTTTTTTTCCTCTACCCAGGCAAGAAATGAAGACAAACGTTTGATGAAACCAACCACAAAATGTGACAGCAGCACTCAAACTGATACTCACATCTTGCCTCCGTCTATTGTGAAGTCCTATGAATGGAATGAGTGGGAACTGAGAAGAAAAGCTATAAAACTGGTTTGTATTGTTGCTACCAGACTTTCATGTGCCAGATAACAAAGTTCAGACGAAATTATTGCAAAGTATTGTACTCTGCAGCATGAGTCTAAACTTACCCAAAGCTGCATGCCTTTGTTACAACTGGTTCAATCATTTGTTCCCCATTTTTTGAGCAGTGCTTTCCACTGCCAAGCCTATTCATTCTTCATTTTTCAGTTGCCTTCTTTAAGTGATAAGTTTAATGATTAGCACTGAATCTTAACGTTGTTTCTCCACACTCAAATAAATTTAACAGTTTGAAGATATTGGTATATAAATTGTTTTTTATGTTTTTTATTACTATTATTTGGTTTTAAACGGGGTTGCAGAAGGGTTTGTGTCAAGCACAACTTTATTGCCAGTTGAACAATTTATATAAATATCACCGTCAAGTAAGAGGAGAAAAAATGTAGTAACTGGCAGGCAGAACAGTTAGGAATACCTCTGGATGTGGTTCACCCTGCAGAAGCTTTCTTTGAACTAACTTATCCGCCCTTGAAAGAAATCAAAGCTTGAGGCTTCTTTCTTTTTTTTTTTTTTGGCATAGCGAAGTAGTTTTCATTTTATCTTGGATCCTCATGTTTGCTAAAACCAACTCATTGGGTTTTATTTGAAAGTGAAATTCCCCTCTTTCATGTGCGACCAACCCAGACGTGTAAGAAACAGAGCAAGTAGCTTTTCTGTTGTATATGTAACCCAGAGGAAATGGTTGTTATATATAAATCATGACGATTTTCTGTTGGATTGGAATTCACAGTCCCACGGAGGGTTGGGGACATACATAAAAGCTTCTGAAGTAACAGTATATATTTAAGGAGCTGCTTACTAGGAGCTTTTCTTTTCCCAGCACATGCAGTTGTTAAGGTATCACACTTGATTTTCACGATTCCATCAAAATGGACTTGTTTGTGTAGGTAATACTGCAGTTACCAACAATAACTGGACACAGAATGCTGCGGGGAGGTGTCTGGGGGTTGTTTTTGTGAACAGGTGCACTGTGGAGGCCTGTGGTCTGCTGTGAGGCCTGTTTCTTCTCTGTCGTTCTACTTGCCATCCACTTTCTAACATTATAAAAGGAAACCAAAATTTTTAGAGTGGAAATTTTTGACAGCATTAGCTGGTTTCCAAAGGCTTGTAAGCAGCAGGTGTTAATGAGGTATATAAAAAGAAGCCAGTTAGGTTTGCAAGTGGCCTAGCTTCAAGCCTCATCTTGCTTCTCTAGTGGACAGAAATGCATAAATAAGTGCTAAGACGTGTTCGGTGGTTATGCTTATCTTTAGCATAAGAAAAGGTGTATGTTTTCTAAGAGCTGAGCTTGACGAGTTTACAAGCCAATTTGTAGCTCGTTAGTTTGAAATGTTTAGAGACAAAGTACTCGGGGTGTCTCAGCATCAGCTGTCTGTATGGGAGACTGGCGATGCGGGGCTGAAACAAAAAATAGGAGGCACATGCAAAAGCATTTGTCCGCACGGCCTATGCTGAATTTGCAATAGGGAGTTGATAAAACATTTAGAGCCTTTTTAGTGCTGAAACACCAACTTATATCCAATATAAATTATACCAATTTAGTGCAGCTTACCAACGCATCTGTGAACCTGATGCTATTAGGGGAGCAACGGGCATATTTGCAGGCTTTGGTACGGGATAAGCTCAGATGCATTGGGTTTCTTTTCTGTTGTTTATACTTGGCCAGAAAACCTGAAGGATTAAAATAGGACTTTTTAAGAAGACTTACTTATGTTAGAAGTAGAATTTTCAGGTCACTGTTTCTCTGTACAAGCATGCAGTATTCCTTGCAATAGCACTCATTCAGCATTCACTTGTTTTAATTGTCAGCAAAACCCTTTATTGGGAAAAATAAAGAAAAACAACCGATAAAATACTCTTTCTTTCCATCACATCTTTTCTGTAAGTTCATTACTGTTCTTTTCTGTATTTTCCTGTGACACTGTGCACAAGATTCAGTTGTAGATTAAGATACTGAACTGTGTCTACATGCAGGTGCTTCCATTACAGTCTCTATAGATCTAACTAGTGGAGTCTGGAGAGTGTTTGGGCTTTTCCTGATACAAACACCCAATTACAGGCCAGCTTAATCACTCTCCAGCCTCCACGGACTTCGGCTTCAGACTCCGGTGACGGGACTGCACACTGGGGACTTTTCTTTTGTGGCACTTGCCAAGAGCCTAACAAGTAATGTCTCGAAAGAAGGCATTTTTTCCCTTTTATTTGATACTCTGTGACACCAACCACCAAATCTCATCACGTTTGGTACAAACCAAAGGCTAGATCCTGTAGCTTAGTTGTCCACGATGTTTGGGATTCTCAGATTTGTTTTAGCTTGTAGATACCAAGAGATTAATCTGCCTTCCATCACATTCGGTGAACTTTCCAGTTGATTGAAATAAATCTGAAGCACTGGCAGAGCTGAACATGAAAATGACATTTCATTCTAACAAAACAAAGTCTTAACAAAATTTGAAGCCCACAGTGTATGATACGCAAACGCAGAAGGTGTAACGCCTAAGTATATGCCAGTGCCAAAATGTTCAAGCAAAATTTTGCTTAACATGATTCTTTTTGTGTCTTTAGGCCAATTTGCGTCGCAAGTTAACTCATGCCATGCAGACTGATCTCAGCCATCTGAGAAGGGAGAACTTCACCCAAGTGTACTCGCCAAGAGATGTCAGCACCCAGACTAAGCACGATCACTCAAGCAATGTACCCAGACCACAGATTTTCTTGGCAGGTCTCCGAGGAGGATCACCTGCTGCTACTCATATGGTCAAAGTGGACTTAACAAGACCAATAGATGAAACCTAACTGAAAAGGAGAAATCTAAAGAAATATACTAAATACACATAAAAATCCCAACGTGTATCTGAATCAAGTTACCAAAAAATTTGACTATGTCTGTTGATTCCAAGAGCAGTTGACTTACTTCGTGTGTCTTCCTTGCTAATGCTGCTAAATGGCATTAAGTGATAGAAATGATGAGCCTGAAGCACACAGAGTTTAAGAAGCAATTTAGAGTGAAGATGTGCCTGAAAACTTTAACTTAAACTAACATTTAAATGTGTAGTGTGGGATTTTCTTGATTTTTGTAACGCAGTGACTGCTCGCTGAAACACTGCCGTTAAGAGACGTGGCTTTGGTACGTGAAAAGCAGAACGTTAGACTCACCGCTGTTATGAGTTGTGGGGCCAGTCCTGCAGCTCCTACAGAGGCATAATTCTCACTGATGTGAAGTAAAACCGATCCCAAGACAGTCATCCAGATGTCACCGCTCTACCCACAGAGCGTAATTGTCCAGAAGGTTTTTACCAGCAAGATGCAGTCGGTTCAGGTTCTTGGGCCTGTCCGTTCATGCTGCTGTTAATGTCTTTCCAAGTAATGGGCCTTATGAGCGTAGGCTAGGGCAGGGGGCTGAATCTACTTTGGGTGGCTCTGGCGGCCATTTGAGGTCTCTAATAATGTGTGTTCGTTGGCTAAAATGTGTGCTTACCAGCACACAGCAAACAGTAGGAACTTCAGGCATGTTTTTTAAAGCTTTTTTTTTTTTTTTTTTCACTTGGGTTTTAAAAAAAAATAAAGCACAACAGGAAAAGGGTTTTATCTCTATCTCATTGCGGCACTGAAATATGTTAAGCTCAGCTATTATTTCTCAGCAGCAGCTATTATTTCTCTTTGTGAAGAGCTGAATCGGTTGAGCTCTAAAATCTTCTCAGACACAGTAGGGAATACATTAAAACAGAGATGCTTTTCACAACAACAAAAAGCTCCACCAGTTATTTTCTGCAAATTATCCCAAGGCACCTGTGTGACTGCATGGGCTTGGCTAAGGTTTTTACCTCTCCTTTTGGTCAGGTGCACCACGGTGCATCATCGTTTCCCGGGCCACTGTTATACCAGCTTGTGATAATGACCTGGAGATTCGAGCTGCTAGGTGACTTCTGTGCCATTGTACAGGGTAACATTCGTTTTTTTTTGTTTGTTTAACTGTCCAAGGTATTTGGCTTCACTTTTTAAAGTTAAACATCTGGGAATAATCCACAAGGTATTACCAATAATAATAATAAATATCAGAAGGGGAGTGCATATAAAACTTAGATAAACTCTTTCTACTGGCTGATTTTTCCCTTTTGAAAAAAAAAATAATAATAATAATCAGTAGCAGGCAGATATGCTGCTCATCCAGGTTCTTCAATGATGAGCTCGCTCTGATTTTCAGATTTATTAATAAATACATGAGTGCTATTACTTGCAGCTTTTCTAATTCAGAGAAGATATCCTGTTGATGGTTAATGCAATACTTTTTGTTCTGCATATTTTTATCATCGTTTGCTTCGAACCTTTTATGTTAAAGTTCTTACCTTGAACCAATGAGCTGGTATTTCAAGAATATATAAATACACTTATATAAAATAAATTTGATGAGTGAAAATCCTTTTTATTCTTTTACGGTTGTGGAAGCTATGGCAGCATTGTGAAATAGTGGGGAACACAACTGTAATTTCAGATTTGACACAGCAGAAACATGTCAGTATAGAAAAGTTTACTACTGGCAGTGACAAAGAGGCATGTGAGATTGTCGCTTCCTGGGTGTTTACTACCATTAAAATAGTTCAGAAAAAAAGGAGAGATTATTTTTCAGAATGACTTTATTCTTGTGGAAGGGGAGACAATTTTCAGTTCATGCCCATTTGAACTTGAGCTGGTGTTTGTTTGAATCTCCGCTTCTTTTCAACAGCTCTTCCTGGTGCAACAGTGAGTGTGCTTATGATGGAAAGATCACGCAAGATGTAGCCTTGTAGCCAGCAGTTTGGTTCTGAAGTGCAGCGTGTGCAGCTATCAGGCTTCAAGGTTATTTGAAGGGTAGCTCATCACAGCACACTGGCACCCTTTGCATTTACAGCTGTTTTTTGTGTTTTTATGTTGTTTTTTCCTATAAGCTTGTACTGTTTGGGGAGCACAACAGAGATATGTAGAAAGCAAGAGATACACAGATTGCAGCCTAACATTTCACTTAAGCTTTACTCCATAATTTGCATGCATGAATTCAGTCATTGAAATCACCTGGTGGCTGCTGCGCAGATTAAAGTATCACTCCGTTTCCACGTCCTCCAAACCTCCTCAGCCTCCAAAGCGACGCACCTAAGGCAGCCTGTCTGCTCCTCGGTGTGCTGTCTTCAGTCGGAGGCAGCCACTGCCTGGCGAGGCCCTCTGGGACCCGAACGAAGCCTCCATGCAGGGTCTGCTGCAGAGCCAGGGGGGCTTTTCAGTGCTTTCCCTCCTGCCTTCATAGCAGAGAAACAAACTAGCTGGGTAGAGGTTATGAGGGGAAGAAAGAAATTAATGTTCACGCTGTAATAGAAACATTACTAAAACCAGTGTACTGTCCTGCGGTGGGCTTCCCTCTCGCCTTAACCTTTGTGGAGAGGGCCCTGCCGCGTGGGGTGCAGCACCCAGCCCTCGTTCTGGTGCTTTCCCTCACCTCAGGACGAAGGATGTGCTGGTGTGGGGTGGTGAGTCCAGTGGGCACAGACTTGGCACCGGTGGGACTGCACCTCGCGTGCTGCGTTCAGTTTTGGGCCCCCACCACAAGAATAACATTGAGTTACTGGAACAAGAGATCGTGACGGGACTAGAAAACGAGTTCTGAGGAAGGAATTGGGGCTGCTTGGCCTGGAGGAGGCTGAGGGGAGACCCCATCGCTGTGTGCCACTGCCTGGAAGGAGCCGCAGTGAGGAGGGCACCCCCCGCCCCCCGCGCTCCTCCCGCCCTCTCCGGGAGGACGCTCGGGGCGAGGCGCTCCTCCGACTCGATGGTGAAACGCGGAAGCGGGGCGCTCTAGGCCGGCTCCGCGCTCTCTATGGTGCGATGGGACCGGCACCATGTCGGCTGCGAGGGGTGAGCGCGGCTCGGGGACGGGACGGGGGGGGACGGGACGGGAGGGGGGGGGCCGCCCCCACCCCCCCCCGCCGCCTGCGCTCCCCCCCCGGCGGGGGGGGGGGGGGGCCGGCCCGGCGGGCGGGGGGGGGGGCGGCGGGCGCGACCACCGCGGGCGCGGGGGTGTGGGGGTGAGGTCGTGTGGGGAGGGGGAGCTGAGGGGGCGCCCGGGGCGGGTGGAGGCGGGCCGCCATCTTGGGGACCCCCGGGGCTGCCATTTTGGGGCGGGGGGATGCCCCCCGGGGACCCTTTTGTGAGTGGGGGCACGCAGTTCTTCCCCTTCTTGTGAGTGGTTATCGTAGACAAACGCTAAATTTAATCTTACAAACCACTGCTTTGACTTAATATCTTACACACTTAATTAAATCCCCACAGTTGTGCTAACGCCGCCTCGGTGCTCACACCCTCTGCTAGGAAGCACGTTTTTGTTACATACGTGTCTAAGTCTGTTTCTGCGTTTCATTTGATTTAAATAAAGCTGGGCTGGGTTAATTTCACCTCCCGGTTATGCCCTCAAATTCCCCCAACACAAGTCGAACTTAAATTAAAACCGCCTGACAGCCGCAAGTCGCTTCTGAGCATTGTTACTCCAAAAACTAATTGGCTCTACCTTTTAAAGGTGGTTACTGACGTGGGTGCGATGTTATCTGTAAGGAAGCACTAATTTACGTGATTAGAGGAGCAGGAGGCATTAACCGTACCTTGCAGTAGCGTTATGCAAGGGAAGGCAGCGCTGGCTGGAAAGAAAAATGAACCAAAACATCGCTCGCACTGGATTCGGCAATTAATTCCCATATTAAATGAACAAAGTTATTACAAAACTGCCTGGAGCTTATCTGTTAGCTCATCTCCTAATCAGCAAAGGAACATAAACTTATCCTAAAGAAACGCAGCTTAATTGATATATCCCGAGCACGACAGATGATGCCCCAGAAGATGCTGCAGAAGGACCGGCGTGCGCCCATCGGGTGCCACACGTAACAAGGATATTTTACTGCCACGAGTCCTGGGACAAGCCAGCTCCCAAACTGTGCAGAATAGCATCAGTTCAGGCCAAAATCGTTACCAGAATTACAACAGTGGTGAGAATAGAGAAGATGCAGGGGCTACACGGATGATAGGCAGTCCTTGTATGGCTCAATTTACTCAAATAGACAAAACCTTTCTACAGTGAATAATTTTTCAAGAAGTCCCTTTGAAGTCACTGTTCTGAGCAAACTTCTCATACAAACTTTGCTGGAGAACAAGGCTGAGAAAAATGCTGCCTTATTTACTAAGATTTGCAAGGTGGTTTCCCTGCCCTGCTGGTACTGAACGCTTCCCCTCTCTTTGTTCCCACTAGTCTGCCAATGCCCTTCGTGCCAGACTTCAGTATAGGATGTGGAGAGGATGGGCTGCCGTTCCAGAGCAAGCACATACTGTCACCTTAAGGGTAGGAAGGCACAGAAAGACAAATATTAGTCTACGGTTAGTTTTTCTAGAACAAAGGATTGCTGCTAAGGCAAGAGGGTGGCTTTTTGTCAAACATCTGGAGCTTCTGTACAGTCTTTTTTGAGAAGAGACTTTAAGATTTATCTTAGACTTTTTATACAAAACATTTCACAACACTGAAATTAGTGTACACTGCTGCAGTAGTCTTTGGCACAGCTCTGTGGCTGTAGGACACCCTGTTTCAGTTCTTAAATTAAAGTGAAGGGCATGCTCAGTTGATATCTTTGTTTTCTTTCAGAAAACGTCAGCTTACCGTTCAAGTTGTACTGCCTCACTGTGATGACCCTGGTTGCGGCAACGTACACGGTAGCCTTGCGGTACACGAGGACAGTGCAGACAGAACTCTACTTTTCTACTACAGCCGTGTGCATCACCGAAGTTATCAAGTTATTCTTGAGTGTGGGCATCTTGGCTAAGTAAGTACGGGAATGCTAATCGGCATTTTGGAAACGAATCCCCACTTCTAACCTGACGCTCTCGGTTACTGAAGGTGTGAGTGTGTGGCTGGTAGGCAGGCTGCGGGAGAGCCGTCTTAGTGCGGGTTAGAGCTTGTGAGTCCTCAGCTGGAACTACTTTGTAAACAGCTCGATATTCAGGTGTGTCCTTTCTGCATGTTTTCTGTATTCCTGTGCTTTGGAGTAGGCTCAGAATGTCAGCATGGGTTAGCTACAGCGTTTTGAGTCTTTGAGAATATTGGCGTAGGTGAAAGCCTGACTGAGCCGAGTTATATGAAATTGTAATGTTCCTACTCATCAATTTTCCCAAACAATGTTATGGAAAGACATTTTGCTGTCTCCTTTATGTCAGCGAGTCAAAGCTAAGACCCTGTGGTGACCATGAGAGTTTCTGTAATCCCACCTTGCCTCCAAGAACTATAAATCAAATCCAGGCGTGAGCATCTGAAGAAGCAGGGAGGCCGTCAGTCTGCTGCCTTACCTCTCGGTTGCCCTGTGCTACATCCTGCTTTGGAAGGGCCTTCATTCTCTGGATCTTCCAAAGCCCCGTTCTTGCTGTTTTGGCAGAATGTTCTTTCAGGACCTGTGTGTGTCTTTGTGGCTTTTCATACATCAGAAGGCCGTCAGCTTTGTGCTGGAGGATTGTGAAGTCACATGGTGTGCCTCTTTTTTGTCAGATCGTTTCTTCTTAACATCAAAACGGTGATTTAGTTGCTTTAGAAATGAGCCAGTATTGGAATTTGTAGGGCCGATGTGGCAAGCAGCCTTCTGTTTAACTTTAATTAAAAATGGCACTGTGGTTCTCAGGTTGTGGCCAGAGCAGACCTTGACCCGGTCTGCTTTCTGGAGATGTCAGCAGCCCACGTTTCTGAATGGTGAAGGGTCTGTGGGTGGATTTGGTAACTTCTCCCATCCGTGGGACCCAGACTGCTCACGGCAATCCAGAGGGGCGTAGTTCCAGCAGGGAACACTTTCCTTAGCAATTTCCCCGTATTCTGTCATTGTGTATTGAAAACCATCTTGAATAACCTCTCCCTCTTCATATCTACCACTCTTGTTTTCACATCTCTGCAGGTCCTTTTTTCTTCACCACTCACTTCTTTCCTAAGCCAGGAATCTTACCTAATTTTTCTGTGATCATCCTAGTGCCCTTCTCGACAGCCTTCCCGGTATTATTGCATCCCTTGTGAATCAGGATCCGGAGCTGCATGCAGCAGTCACGGTGTGAACGTGCCGGGGCGTTATGCAGAGGGGTAACGGTGCAGAAAGCACCTGGCTTGGTGTCGGTTCCTCTCCTAAGGATCCCCGACAGCTCTTTTCTCTGAGCACAGCTGAGCCTCGAGCTGGCGTGCTGTAAAGTTGTTTGCATCCTTTGACTGAAAGTTTGCTTTTGGACGCCACCTATAATTAAAGTAATCAGCAAATTTTGGCAATACCCTAGTCATCATTTCAGCCCCCTTACAAATATGGTGAGCGGTGCGAGTTGCAGCATGGTTTTCCCGCAGCGTCTGCCTGACAGCTTCCTCCAGTTTCAGACTTCCGTCCTGCCAAGGCAAGGTGCCTTTGTAGCTTAACAGCCGGTTAAAAGACAACACAATCATTTGTTCGGAGTGGTTGGATGCGTTTCACTGCTGCTTCTTTTTGCAGCAGCCAGTGCCGCTTACTGCAATATCCAGGATACCGAAGTATGACGCTCAGCCTGTTCCGGCTGCAGAATTTGTTTTCTTGCGCATTCTTCTGTCACGCCTTCATTGTGTTTACCTTTGGGGTTTCTCCTGCAAAGCATATTGAATGAGTGAGTGAATGCCAACAGACTTCCTTTCCAGAAGGAAGGCTGTAACGGTTGAAGCTGTGTAATTATTTATTCAGCCATACTGTTACGGGAAAAGACTCGACTTCTCATACTTATTTGAAGTCCAGCTCGCCATTTGGCAATTACAGCATCCAGATTGGAACTTAATTTCTTAGCCATGGATAAAGAAAAGTTCATTTGCAAACTCTAGTGTTCACTTTGGCTTTTTTAACAAATGAGTACTTCTGTTGCAGAGCTGATTCCTACTGATATCCATCAAATATAAGTCAAATGTAGATAAGCATCAAGAATGTTGAATTCAAGCTAAATAATTTTTTCTTTTCTTACTTGTTTTGCTGTGTATGCCTTTGGGCAGCTTATTTTGCTTACCTTAGTATTGACAAATAGGATCCATTACCACACGATATCGTCGGACTTCTTAGTGTCGCGGAGTGGAGCTCTCTCTACGTGCTAATTACATTTTACTTACAACTAGACATCTGGAAGAGCAGCACTTCAGTCCAGCTGTACCTGGGTTATTACCAGGTGCTCGGAGTTTTCTTCATCTTATCTCCCAACGCCAGGCAATACAAGTTCTTTGGAAAAGAAGTTCTTTGGAGAATAAATAAACTGACAGGTTTGCCTATCATGTCACTGACTCATAATGCTTCGTGCAATTAGCCGCGGTGCACTGGCGTGAACTCTTCCCCCTCCTTGTTCTACAAACTGTAAGTGCTATCAGTTGTTGTACCAGTGGTTGTCCCATGGCCACACGTGTCTTGCAAAAGACAGGTCTGTGATGTGCTCAGTGTCAGCAAGTCTGTCCCACGCAAAATCCCCCCGAAGGTTAGGAAAGAGCTTGCAAGCGACCTCGCTTGTGCAGTGGGAGTGCAGGAAATCGTGCTCGCCTCTCTTTGGAAACTGTGTGGTCTCAACACTGTCCCTTGCAACTGCTCTGTTATAGGAAAATGGCAAGAATCTTGTAGCTGCCTGTACAGACTGCCCCAGCCCAGCTGCCACGTAAAAGGAGGTACAGCCTTGGTGCCAGGCAGGGAGGAGAGAAACTCGATAGAAGGATTTTCGGAGGATAGAGCTCGTAAATCTTTGAAGAGGCAAATTTAAGGAACCTGGAGCCGAGTCAGGGGTCCATCAGGAATGGAGAATATGCAGGAGTGAGGCGGTTGATGAAGGAGCCTGGGACAGAGATCGCTAATTTTGCACAGCAGGAGTTTGGCGCAGGTCGATGATGTATGTTTGTAGGAAGAAAGAATTGGGGAAGTTGATTTCATGGGGCACCAAAGAGGATGTGAGCCATTTGTATGGGTGTGCAAGGGAAGCAAAAGGAGCGTTAAATTTAAGAGCAGTACAAGGATGCAATTGAGAGGCCTGCGGCATAGCTGGGAGGGGACGGGAGTGATTTGGGGTGTTGGTGTCTGTGGACAATGAGAGGAGAATGGAAAAAGGGGGAACGTGCTACCTGGGGAGGGGGTTGGAGGGCCTGAGCAGCAGCAACAAGGAAGCAAGAGAAGTCATAGTGGTGTGTTAATAATGAGGGAGAACCCGTGGTGCTGAGGAACCTGCACCAGCTGAGGAACGAGCCTTAGAAGGGGGCAGCAGCAGCTCTTCTGCACGCTGTAATTGCGTGAAGGAGGCTTGGGAAGGTGCAGGGCTATGGGGAACCACTGCACGCCCTGCCTGAGCAGTTCGAGTGTCCTGGTGCAGATCTGGCTTCTCCCTCAGCACAAGTGAGAAGAGGAGCCCAGGGCTGGCTGAGAAATGGCAGCTGCATCATATTTAGCAGAGTGCAAGGGCACGATCTTCTTTTTGGCTGTACTCTGAGGTCCATTTTAAAGTGGATCTGGAAAATCACAGGCAGTTGTCATCGCACACAAATATTAATAGCCCCTAGAAAAAGGGGGGACACCCTTCTGACCCACTGCCTGCATACTTAAGATGTTTATTCCACCGTTTACAGTGTTCATTGTTGTTGCTGAAGTCGTTACACTTTAATGCATTCAACCTCCTGATTCTGGAACATTTTCTTCAGATTTGGGGGTTTCTACTTGTTGATAACATCACTGATTTTTCCCACTAATTTTCTCCTTTAATAAGCAGAAGGTAAGATGATTATTAAGAAAAAAAAAAAAAAAACATAAATCCCAACAGATTTGTTGATTTGTTTTCTGTTTTCAAATATCGGCTCAGGATGGCCCCCAGCTACATTATTACTTTATGTTTCAGAGAATCTGGAAGTCTGGCAAGGCTAATAACATCTCTAAAAGAAAATGTATTTGGAAGTCCCAAGGAATTGCTAAAATTAAGTGTTCCATCTTTGGTGTATGCTCTCCAGAACAATATGGCTTTCGTGGCTCTTAGCAACTTGGATGCAGCAGTCTACCAGGTAATGCCTGCTTTTGTAAGGAACTGATCTGTAAACGCATTTCTCTTCACAGTTTCACGAGGCGTGCATCTTAGCTGTCTGTCTTAAAGGTGTTAAAAGCCGAGCGATGCTTTGTTATGTTCAGAGCACACACTGCTGTAGTGCTGTTTTTCTGAGCTGCCCAGCTCATTGCCAGTCGTTTCCAGTTCACGTTGTTGGCACTAGAAATGGTCCAACGCCCCCGGGTTCTGTAGGGAATCAATAAATACAAAACATTACTTGTCGTTCTGTAGTTGAATTTTCTTTTCTTGTTTGGGAGGAATTTGCACAACCGCATATTGTATACTGGATTCTTCCTGTCTTTAGGTGACGTACCAGTTGAAAATCCCCTGCACAGCTCTGTGTACAGTCCTGATGCTGAAGCGTACCCTTAGCAAGCTGCAGTGGTTCTCGGTCTTCATGCTGTGTGGTGGTGTTACGCTTGTGCAGTGGGAGCCTGCTCAGGCTACCAAAGTACAGGTAAGCGTTTCCATTTTGCCATTTCTCGAATAACAAGCTGCCTTATACTTGGTATTCCACTTCACAGCATCTTGGAATTAAGGTAATGTCTCACAGTTCCACCCAGCAGTACCATTTCCTCTTTCCAACCACCTCATCTACCACACAAACACTGGCTTGATCATTTTTGTTCAGATTTGTTGTATACCAGGCTTGCAGCATCGCTCTGGTCTTGCTTGTCAGAAAGCAAGTGATTGCTACGACCAGTATCAATTCCTGTAGAGGCCACAGTCGCTCTAATGGCAAGGCACCATCAGAGGAGTATCTGAGGATCGTGCTGTTTCCAGCACTTGGCCCTGGCAGCGCTGTAACTGCTGGAGCAGGGAGCCTGGGATCGAAGCCCTTGTGGAATCAGCAGTGAAACTGCAGTGCCTTGTGCGGGGCTGCGTCATTTAAACACACCCCACAGAGACGGTGACCTAATCCCCTTCTAGGCAAACAAGTGTCTTCTGTTTCTTAGGTCTTAGCTGCTAGTGGGAAGGGCAGCGCCTGCAGTTGTGCAGCCCAGACACAGCCACATAACCGTGCCTCCGAGCACCACGGGGGTCGTAACAGTACACACGGAAAATGAAACGCCACGGTTAGCTTGTCACGACTACGCCGAGCTAATCTGCAGGGCAGCTCTAGCAAATCGAATCTGCACTGTAATGAAATGCTAACAACTGTGATGTACTTAATGAAATAGCCCTGGGATGGGCTTTTGGAAATGACTGCGGTGTTGTATCCTTTTTAACACAACGGTCGATGTTGCAGGTGGAGCAGAATCCGTGGCTAGGGTTTGGAGCGATTGCTGTCGCCGTATTGTGTTCAGGATTCGCAGGTAAAGTATCATTTCCACATGCAGTTCAAACCAAAATGACTGATATTTCATGACATTTAAAACTGAAAGTTCTGTTACACGCCTTCTGCGCTGACGGGACGCTGGGAATGGCATCATCTGCATGACCTACACCACACTGATGGCACACGTGGGAACGGCACAGAGCTGGGCCAGGGGAGGTTCAGACTGGACATCAGGAAACATTTTGTTACCATGAGGGCGGTCAGACACTGGAACTGGCTTCCCAGCGAGGTGGTTGATGCCCCAGGCCTGTCCGTGCTCAGGAGGCACTTGGACAACGCCCTCGTTAGTGCGCTGTAACTCTCGGTTAGCCCTGGAGTGGTCCGGTGGTGGGGCGTGATGGTCTGTGTAGTTAGTTCCCTGCCAACTGAACTGTTCAATTCTGTGCTATTCGTTAGCTATCTTTGTTGATTAGAAGATAAATGAGGACTTTATCCCCTCTGCCTGTAATTACCTTATGCTTGCAGTAATTATAAACCAGATCCGTGACTTGATTGCTCCAGTTGTAAAAACAAATGGCTAGGAGCACGTACTGTTGGTTTTATGTGATGCAACGTGGAAGGCTGTTTTGCAAGTGCAAGAGCCTTTCAGATGCTTAGAATAATGTGAAGGGAACCTCCACATGACTCAGTCAGTGCAACTCATTCCTGTCCCTCCATTTTGTAAGTTGGCTTCAAGCAGCTTTTCCTCTCAAGAGCAGTTTTTCTCTGGCTTCTGTAGGAGGAGACCAGGCCTGAAGGACAAACGAGCTGGTTGCTAAGAAATAAGAAAATGCAATTACTACTTTATTTGGAATTTGGCTCACAGGGGCATGTTTTCCTGGCTGTAAATTGGATTCTTCCCTCTCTGTAAGAAAAGGTGTTATCGCTGACCTCTGGTGCTGTACAGTCATGCAGGAATCATCTTGTGCTGTGCATACCTGCTTGTTACTCATGGAAACCATTCTAGCTAGCAGGTGGGAAAAGGAGGAGGGTTAGGTTCTTGTTTGGTGTCCTTTTCACTGAAATGGGCATTTGGAATTAGAAACAGTAAATAAGACTTCGTAGATCTCTAGCAACTTTTCTTGGAAGTTTCAAAACTTAATATTGTCCATAGATGCTCCCAAGCCGTGAGACAACGTGCAGCATTCACAGTGAAGCCTTCAGAGCCTCGTAATGCGCTCGTGATGTGGGTGGATAGCTCTGCCTCTGCGCATTCTGACCTTTTAAAGGGCTGGCGAGGGCTGCTCTAGAGGATTTAGAGACCCAAATGGCTTTCTTCTCCAGCAAAAGGGTTGCAGCTGGGGTGTTCCCTCCCAGCGATTCCTCGCTGACAGCCGTAGCTTTGAGGCAGCTGGGAAGACACGGGATTTCATCCACGCAGCTCCTTGTGCCCTTGGGGCTTTACATGTTGAAAACATAAGTCCTATTCAGACTCCTTTCCTCTTTCTACTTCCTTCCCCCACCCACAATATGAATAAGTTATTCTTGGCACGAAACCTTCAGTTTCTGGACTGACCATATGAAATGTTTTGTGTTATTCAGCAAAGTCCAAAAAGCTATGTGGTTTTGTCTCTCGGAGATGGAAAAACGCGTTCTTCAAACTCCTTATCCTCTGATAATTAGCAAAGGTTTGGGGGCACAGCAATGCTTATAAAAGGGTTTTAGACAAATACATAATGGCCCTTGTGACTTGAAACATGGCTAAAGAATAATTTCTTCTAAGCACTGCACGTTCTTCCCTACATCTCGCCTAGTAGTGATTTTTATGCATTTTCAGAACTCTGACAGCATCATGCCATTGGCCTACTTACTGTTTTCTTAGTTTATAAATAGTTTATAGATATGGGTCATGCTCAGCCAAGTTTCTGGTAAATTGATTATATCTGCTTGTGCTCTGTGGGTCTCCTCAGCGGGCACAGAACTCCAGATAGACTGCTGGGGGTTCTTTTAAGCACTACAGTCATTAACAAGGCTAGTTTTTCGTTTATATTGTTGATTAAACTTTTAAAATAGTTTTCATATAAAACAGTGTCGTATTCCCTTGTTTGCTTTTATAATTTAAACACCTGAAACATAAATGTGTTCTCTAGGTAATTGATTCACCACACGTACTTGCTATACTGTGTTATAAATTATAAATTGCATTTTTCATGAGGAAAAGAGCAAACTCAGTCATTGCAGGAGGAAGAACCTATGTCTAGGGTGTCTAACCCATAGGTCTTTTCGCTGTGCTTTGTCACTTGGTGTACTTTTCCCTTATCTTATGGAGGATCTTGGGCAATGTTAATGAGCAATAAAATTTAATCAGGAGGACTCACACCAGGAAGTGTGGTCACACCACTCTCCTCACACAAACGGCTGAGAAGATGTCCGAATCCTGTGAAATGTCCGTGTTTGGAGCTGCAGAGGAAATTCCAGATATGAGCAGAGCCCTGGGAGCAGCAGTTAGAGGCAGCTAGTGATGGCCTTGTCAAATGGAGGCCGTTGGGTCTGACAGACACCTCCTGAGTCACGGAAAAGTAGACGTGGAATTCCAGTAATGCAGGATGTAAGGGTAAAACACGCTGGTCAGCGTGGCACCGTGAAGAACAGCTTTAGATTAGCATGAATTCCTTTTCCTCAAAAACAGTTTGCAGTTTCAATTAGCGGAAAGCATAGGTTTTGGTGTGCTTTTGTAATCCTTGAAGCTGTGATTTCAGAACACATCTGCGCTCTGAACTCAAGGTTTCCAAAGGGATTCTCAGTCCCTGTACTGAGGTAACAGTTCCCCTTTCAGTTCCCCTTTTGTGGGAGGCTGGATTTTGTTGCTGTTCTTTGATTTTTTGTTTTCTTCATGTGTGTTGTTTTTTTTTTTCACTGCTAAATATCCTGATGGAGGAACAAATCATTCTGCACCATAGTGAAATGCATAAATAGTGTCCTGGGGATAAAATACCAGGTGCCAAGCTGAAATGCTTTTTTTCTGGTGTAAACTGCAGAATTCAGTTTCTGATTCAGTTTCAGAACTTAATTCAGTTCAGAAACAAATTCAGTTTCAGAACTCAGAATTCCTTAGGGAAAACTAAACAGAAATGAGGAACAGCTGAACAATGAAGCTCATCAACAACTGAAACGACTGTAAAGAGAAAAGGAATCTATTTTTGATGTTACGTATACCTGAAAATGATCCTGTCCCAGAAGACGTACATTAGCAGGACGTGTTGTTGGGATTTCTGCATTGGGAACTTATGTGAAACGTACAGTTCTGTAAGATGAGAGGATTCTGGTAGTCTTGTCTGGTTTTAAAACACCATGAGCTGTGTATCACCGAAGCTGATGCTTTGTTCATCTTATTAATTTTTTTTTTTTTTCTTTTTTTAGGAGTTTATTTTGAGAAGGTATTAAAGAGTTCAGATACATCCTTGTGGGTGAGGAACATTCAGATGTACTTATCGGGGATTGCGGTGACTTTGTTTGGTGTGTACATGTCAGATGGAGCCCAGGTTCTCGAGAAAGGGTTTTTCTATGGCTATACACACTACGTCTGGTTTGTCATCCGTAAGTAGCTCGTGGTTTTATGGTCATGTTACGTTGGTTTGCTTTTTTTAACTTTTGGTTTAACTGGCTGTGTGAACCTACAGCTACAGTCTGACCTGCTATTTCTTACTGTTCTTTGAGTGTTTTCTTAAATACTGTTTTCCTGAAAATCATTTATTCAGTTTAAAATTGTGCTGAAAGAGCAGTCCAAATAACTGAGCAGCGAGTAGAGCATCTTTAAATGAGTCATATCTGACCTACTAGATGTCTTTGTAGATGTGCCACTTCGATACATGTTGTGTTAAATCACCAGTTGGGATGATGTAGCCCAAACAGGGAGTGGGGTAAAACGCGTGGCTCTGAAGAGTAACCTGCTGCACGTTTACTAACAGACACGTGCTGTCTGCTTTCCAGTTCTCGCCAGCGTAGGCGGCCTCTACACGTCTGTTGTCGTCAAGTACACGGATAACATCATGAAAGGCTTTTCTGCAGCAGCAGCCATTGTTATTTCTACTGTGGCATCGGTCAACCTCTTTGGCCTCCAGTTAAGTAAGTGCCTTTTTGTTGATTTGACTGTAGGTGTAGGTTTTTGTCCTTGTTAGCAGACTGTACACCAAGGCAATCACTCGTGCCTCCTTTGAATGTTTCTGTTTTTAAATTAGTCTTCCCCAGGAGTGCTGTGCATGTTGTGTTCCCTGAGGTACCTGACGATCCTCTGCTTCCACAGGCATTCATGATTTGGTCTTTTAGAGGCATCCTGTAACTTCACAGGGAAAGGTTCTTTCCAGTTTAAACATCTTACTGATTGGTACAGCTCTGCTCACAAAGCACTTCCTAATGCAGTTCAGTAAGCAAATTGTTAGAGCTGTTTATCTGAGAGAGCTGTTGGTAAGTTACCCTTTCGTGCTGGTTTTAATACAGCCAGTGCCAAATTAATTCCTCATCTATTTCTACAAGGGCTTCACCGCATCCTGTTAGGTTATACCTGCTGCTGCCTTCCCGCTTGCTGTGCCCGGCGATGCACGAGAGCGCATCCCGCAGCGACCGGGTGAATACTTCTGAGAGGAAATAGTAGATTGCTGTGGGCCATCCTACAGCCACGAAGGATTTTCTCCCTGATCAGCCATGTATCTGATAAAGTATTCAGTAACTCCTGCTCAGTTTTTGACTTTCCCACCATAATCATAATTTAGAGTTGGCATGGTAGAATGGTGGGAAAACTGTGCTTCTGACTTGGTGTCGCGAGGTGAAACTTAACAGAGGTTTGCATAAGAAGAAAACCATCACAAGCTGAAAAAGAGGGCCTTAAATCAAGTGATGAAAAGCAACTGGTTTTAAAAATTCACCTGGGTGGGCTGAATGTTTTCATGCTTTTTGACACAAATCAAACCTGGACTGCTGATCTTTCTGTGAAAGCCTCACTAATAGTACTTCTCAAGTGTGTCTAAGTTTGAAAAGGCAAACAAAATGTGTTATCACAGGCTATGCTATCACATTCTCTGTGTCTTTGCCTTAGGTTTATTGTAACATAACCCTGTCAGAGCACATCTGGAACTCTAGAAGGCGTTTCACACTTGATTTTCTGACCATCACCCCATTTCTGTGATAGGAAACTAACTGAAGTGCTGTGGGGATTTTAAGTGCTCAGGAGGTTTCAGTGACAGTGTGATGTTAGATTCTGTGAATTAACAACAACTTGTTGTCCTGCTTACTTTTGAGTAACGTTAAGACTGTCAGACATCATCGTGATTTATAGAGCTCAGTCTTCTGAAGGTAGTTTCTTCTTTTACAGAGGTGTTCATTTTGAACTGTTTGTTCCCTTTCAGCTTATACCTTTTTGGTGGGTGCTGTCCTGGTGTGTATTTCGATTTACTTATATGGATTCCCTCGGCAAGACACCACAAAAATCCAGCCAGCGGAGACGAAGAGCTCAAAAGAGAGACCTGATACTGTGTGACATTGTCTTTAAAAATGGACTTTCAAAACTTAAAAACTGCATTTTTAAAAATTAGCCTTAGCTAGTTGTGAAATGGTTTAAGTGGGATAGACTGAAACCAGAAGTTCTTTCTTTTTTACACCTGAAGTTACCCGAGGCTGCTGCTGAGGCTCCGTTACTGCCAGGAGCCGGATGGGTATTTCACTGAAGGCGTTACTCAGTCGTGATGGAAGACGAAGAGTCCCATTTACAAGGAAAAGAGAATGAAGGAACTGAACACTCAACTGTATATAATGTACATAATGGAGGGAAAGTGGTTCTTATTGTGTATTTGATAAACTGTCTTGCCCTTTGAGGGTAAAAATGCCCCAAAGCTTCAAAAAAATCTATTAAAAAGGGCAATTACTGCCAGCATTTTCTCTTAAACCACTTGGCAATTGCAGTTTGATTAACCACAGAGAGAGTTTCTCTTCTAAGTAACACACAGCGGATGAACAGAGTACCGTGCTAGTCTTTTTGTGATGGTGTAGCAGTATTTTTCCCCTCTATGCACCGACATGTCTCTTGTCCTGCCACACCTCCACCAGTAGTAAGCACGGTTCGAGCATCGTTTACCTGGAAGTGATTAGAAGTAACGCTGGCTGCTGGGGTTAAAAATTCATAGTGAAAATCTAGTGTTTCTGTTGAGTTGTAGATTCTTTTCTTTCATTTTTCAATTTTATTTTCCGCTTGCTGTAGCTGGTGGAGAGCTGTTCTGTTCTTTTACAAGTTTTGTCAAACAAAACTTGTGCAGGGAGAGGCAGGCATGTTGTATCTCCAGCTTGGTATGAATAAGCCAAATCAAAGCGCTGGACCAGAGAATTTTTATCTTTACACTTTTTCTCTAAACCTTTTCATGCATAGCAAAGCGATGCTGGAAAACAGTTCCTGTAACGCATGTTAGGCTTCGATTTAATGGGAGTGCCAACTGAAATTCTCTCCCTGCCTCCGAGGCATCACTCAGTTCAACTGTTCCAGAAAATGCAACTGCATTTAGGGAAAACTGACTTTGGGGCATTTGTTTAAATCCACAGTGGAGTCAACTATCTGACTTAGATTTATATCTCGTCTAAATTCCTTCCGACCTGAGCTACCTAGCTGGATTTTACTTCAAAGTGGGGGGTGTTAAACACAGCAGTAACAAAATGCTTAAATTTGGTTCTAGTGGGAGGGGATACTCCTCTGTGCCTTTTGCCAACTGTCCTGTGCATGTAGGATCGAGCACGTCAGATGAAACTTTGGTGGCAGGAGGCACTGTGAGCCATTTCCGAGGCTGGCACTGCTGCCTGTGCTGATGTGCTCCACCTCTCTTCAGCAGCGCTGCGGCTCTGAACTTGCCAGGCAGCACCTGCCACGTGGGGCTGCTGAGGGAGTGCCGTGGTTCCTGTTCCACCAGCTGAGCAGCAAACCTACCTTCTTCTACCTCATCGGGTCAGCGTAACAGGGGAACAGGACTTGACAGATTGGGCAGTTGGTCTTGATGAACAAAGGTGGGAACGCGATACGACACAAAAGAAAAGGGCAGGGTCTGACTAACCGAGTGTGTTCCCATACACAGCGCACCTGTCCTGCCACGAGGCCAAACAAACACACAAGGGCACTGCAGGAAGGGACTTTCATTGCTTAGGGCTGTGCAGTGTAATTGCCCTTCCTCTACCAAAAGGAAGTGTGATGTTTACAGAGGTAAATACAGACAAGTTGCCTTTTACGGTAACTCCCAAGGCCACGAGTGTCTTAAATCCACTGCTGCTACTACGGTCTGGGAGAAAGTAATTATGGCAGCCGTGGCATCCCCACATGGCTGTGCCACACATGCTCTCCTGCACTAAAAATCTTCAAGAGCAGAGTTTCCAGACTGCATTAACAATGATTGACAGGAGAGTATTTATATTCTCTTGTAAAAATACTTCTTTACTAGGAGAGCTGACATCGCACACAGCTGTTACATCCGCGTTACGGGGGTGATGCCAAGAAGTTTCATCCCGCTGGCTAGAACGGAGCGTGCAGCTCGGAAGAGACAGAGCCTTGCCTGGAAAACAAGAGCAGGGGTCAGCTTACGGTGCTGCTGCAGAACAGGCTGTAGCAGCGAGGAGCAGCCTGCTGAAGGTGAGAACACCGTGTGCAGCCTCTGTCCCCACGCACAGCCTTGGGATTCTGACAGGCACACCGAGTAACACCCCGGTGTGAATTAGCAGCAGGCACACCAGCTGCCGGTGGCCCTTCCAGCGACAAAGGGACGCTTGTGGGTCTGCAAAGGGAAGCTGGGACGGGGTGCCCAGTCCAGACTAATAATGGCATTTATACATAAAAAATGTAGCAAAAGAAAACCCACAGCCTCATGGCAGCGACCAGAGGGAATGTTCACAAAACAGCCAGTAACCACTGAAAAGTAAAAACCATCCGTGCACCACAGTGGCAGCCCAGGTTGTTAGAGGCCAAGAATGCTACTGAAATCCCTCCTCTCACTAGGCATGGACTGGAGGCTGTCAGGGAACTCGACTCTAGGCTGCTCTGAAAATTTCACTCTTGCTTGTCAGTTCCATGACTGGCTAGTTGGGAAGGGCTTACTCCAAAAAAAAGTAGCTTTTGAAAACTATCACTCTAAGATAGGAAGTTGTGTTTGTTTTTTTTTTTACAGGATAAGGATTCGTAATGCTCCTTGTAGCTTGAATTGTCTTAGTTTTCTAAGAGAATGAGTGGCACCATCCTCAAAGGCAGGCACACCTGCAGCAACTAAGCTCAGCTATAACGTGGAGCTTCATCAAGTCCCCAGCACTGTCTCCCCCCACACCACAGCTCTACGTTTAAATATGACTTCTTGCCCAGAGCAGACAGGTAACTGCTTTTGAAATAGATGAAAGAACATAAAGGCAGTGCAATTATTATAGCATTTATGGAGCAGTTAAAGGGTCACACATTGCCTGGGAGATTAGTAGAAAATAATTTGTGTCGATTTGGAACTGCACATCAACAGCTGTCAGCCTTGCTGCTTTAGCCAGAATGGCAATTTAGACAACTTGGGATATGTGGGTGGCAAGAGGGAGGAGAGAATTTCACTTATCTCCTAATTCTCTGCCTTCCCACATAACCACTGAAGGAAAACTGTCAGAAATCAACCAGCAAGTTACAGACTTAAATATTTCCTTTAAAAGTTCAGAAGGAAAGGTGATGAGAGGAAGGGGAGGGGGGTTGTTTTGGTTGGGAGCAGTTTTCCTTATGGTGTTGTGTTCCAGGAAGATGAGGCAGAGCCACGAGCAGCATCTCCTGCCCTCCTGGCGTGGTGTCACCCTGCGGGACCGCCTGCCTGCTGGCTCGTTAGCCTGCGGGGGCACATTCTGCAAATCCTGGCAAAGCCCCAACAGATCTCCCCTCCAAAAGCCCTGCACATGCTCCTGCCCCGTAACAGCGCCGTGCAATACCTGGGCGAGTTCGGGTGCGCTGCCTTTCACAGGAAGGGTTTTATGCGCCACAGCTGCAAGATGGCTGAAACGGAAAAGGTGGTGAGAAGGAGCAAATCGCCCTGCGAGAGCGGTGCTACAGGCTACAGAAAGCAGCAGAACTGGAAAAGCCACCACTGCAGCGTGCCATGGTGATATTTTCTACAGCCTCTTTCACCTGGCTGAGGGAGGTCATGGCTTTCTGGAGCCTGCGTGTGGTCCGGGCATGCCATCAACAACTTGGTGCTTGTAAAAATATCAGCCTCTTCCCCAGTCCCCAACAAAGCAGACCTGGAAAGATCCTTGAGAGCCACGCAGCCTGTCATTGCCAAGGTGCATAAAGCCTTACACATTTTTTCCTGACTTGTTAAAGCCTTCCCCATACACAGACTGTACAGCTTCCTCCAGCAAGTCTACTCCAGAGCTTCACCGTCCTGACACAGGTCCCTGGGGAGGCCCTCCCTACAGAGGCTGCATGCCCAGTTTGACTTCGAGCCATAACATGCTTTTTCCATCTCAACACATAGGCTGAGATCAGTGGCTAAAAGGTTTTTGGACAATCTGGCTAAAATTTTGAGATTTGAGAGCATGTTATCAGCTCAAATCTTCTCTTAGAGACGTGGTTAGTCTGTTACAATTTTGGTTTCAGGCACCGGCTTACAGTCAAAGGATTCTTCTTGAAAGTAGTCAGTTTCTCAGGAGGCTCCTGCCTGCTTTTTTCCTGGTTTCAACCTTCATCTCGACCACTTATGCTATCATTTGCTACCCTACTTGATATCTTTTCTGCTCCAGAGAGGTCCCACTAATTTACATCTTCCCACTATTTTTCTCTTCAAAGCAGTGCAGATTTAGGGCTGCAAAGCCGGCTCGGGAAGGATGGATGGAAGGAAGGAGGATGTTGGTACCAGCGATCACCTTACCAAAGTGTGAGGAGGTAGCTGACTATGTGCTTGGGTTGCAGATCCTGAGAAGATCTGTAGAGAACCTCATCATACCTGTGAAGAAAGAAAACAACAGCTTGGTGTAAAAGTGGTAAAGTGTCCTCAGATATAGGGCTCGTCAGACTTGCTGAAATCAGAACAAACACAACTGCAGAATTCACAGAAATAGTCTTCTGAACCAGACCTCAGCCATGTAATTAGCACACAATTGATTATTTCTTCCTCAGTCACTTCTTGTTGGAAAGAGATTGCTTCTGCTCCTCATCATGCAAACACTGTAGGCTGGAGAGCTCGGAGAGGCACACGATAGCAAAGAGAACACAAAAGCTATATTTGCTCCTGGAACATTATGTCTGGTTTTACATTTCAACAGTAATTTTAAGTTCCTAGGAGCAAAAAACATGTATTAAATAACCAAGGCAGACAAAATAGTCCCTTAGATGCTGCCTTTAATAAATGCAGCTTAGAATTTTAAGTTGCTAAAGGGAATTTTGTAACATTAGAAAAGACAAAAACAAAGTGGCTTTACATAATCCTGGAATAAAACCCACTTATGTAAGACAGTATTCATCTGGAAAATACGAGCAGATTCATGGAGACCCATGGTTTTATTTCATGGGTTCTGCTGTCTGCTTGTGCCTCTTTTTCACAACATCTATCAAGTTACCCACACCTCTCAGGCTGAATAGATTTCCACATGGGGAGCAGACCTCCGGGTCTTTGCTTAGCTTCCAAGCCCAGCCCCACCACCGTGGCCACGCTGAACCTCCTGGGATCTTCTTCCTTTAACAGCCAGCTGTAGGGGAACTGCGGAGCGAGCTCTGGTAATGAAGGCTCGTGTGAGAGCAATAGCACAAGGGAGTGCTGCCCATCCCTCTCTGGGGAACTTAGACAAACATCTTGTGTACATTTAGCTCACCTTGGCCAACATGCCCCAGGTGGCTACAGTTCAAACAGGGAAGGTTGCTGCCTTTACGCCCTTTGCAACAGAGGTGAGAGGAAATCCGGGCAACCTGTGCATTGTCACAGTAAAGATACCAGCAGCTGATGGCTCTTGGAAGCAGTGACAAAAGGTATACCAAAATTAATATTAATTCAAAAAAGCTGCCAAAAAGCTATTCATAAAGCTTCCTGAAACAACAAAGTTGGTATCAAATGAAGAGCCCTTCTTCTGATACCAATCTTGTTGCTCCATGAAGCTGATATTTCAGTCTTGGCCTATCACAACTTGTTTGATTATTTTATCAGTTAGTTAAATCCTTTTATTGCAGGGGTACACATGCTACCTTCAATCTGCTAGTCATTGGCCTGGAAGGATAATCATATTCACAACTGGCCAGCTAATTTTAAGGGCCAATGTTTGAAAGAGCAGAACCAGAGCTATGGGAAACAGGCTTCTGTTTATCATGGAAACTTTTCGAGAAGAATCTATTGGCAACTCACAAGGAGGACAATCATAATTGTTATTCCTGAAATCATGACATATTCAGCGATGAATTTGTTAGCCACCAACTGCCTGGCCTAATGGATAGCCTAAATATAGCTTCCTGCTGGAAGTAAAGGCCCCAGATGTTTCACACAGGTTCCATATGCTACTTGGATGGACTCAAAGGCATTTACAACACGCAGACCTGAAGGTCTCTAAAAATAAGAGCCCTGCACTGAAGCAACAACCTCTGTTTGAAAATGGATGCACACCAGGGATGCGGCAGTCCCTGCAAAGTACCCTGAAATACATCACACCTGTCAGCTTTCACACAGAAGATGGGCAGCTATGCACAGATCTGATAAAGCCCAAGAAAAAAAACATGGGTTTTTCTGTGAAATATAATTTCACTAGGTAAGTAAGATACCATTGGTCTTACCTAGAAGGCTCCTGTGGCAGTCATTATGATCCAACAGAGAAGCTGTTGCCCAAAACAGCCACTTTTCTCTTATGACTGTGCAATCTGTGTGTCCTCAACAGGCTGGCAGCAAATCAAAACATTTATTTTAAGGGAACTGGTATTTGCCAAGAAAACTGGACAAACCTGAGAAGATGCTGAAGAACAGAGATGGCATCTGGCTCCTGCAGGCACGATGCGTTAACGTCAGTTAGCTGCTCATTCCCATGCATCTGTTCTAAACTAAAATGTGAGAATCAAAAATAAATGCTGAATGAAAAACCCTGGTTAGCAAAGATGAACAAGAAAAACAGCAATTTGTATTGTGAAGAAGGACAGGTAGCTTTTATTCGAGCTGAATGAAATGAATCCAATATTTTTTAAAAATGTAAAATTTGCTAGACATTTGGTACCAACAAATTTTAAAAGGGACTGGCCAAAAAAAAAAAAAAAGTTTAAGTTCTGTAACTTGGTGTATTTTATAAGTACTGGCACTTCACTTTACACATGAGTTTCCTTAATCCTCATGCCATCATTCTTCACCACTGACACCAACCACACACAAAGGCTGTAGCTAGAACTGTGAAAGTACAGGGACAGTTTAGCTCAGCCCTATAGAAATGAGATGGAAATTTAATTTTAATTGTCTTTCTCTTCTGGGAAGTCCTGGCAATTCCTATTGTAAACACACACCCCTGCTGAAAGGGTGAACATGTGCCTTATTAATGAAGCAGTTAGTTAATAAGATTAAAGTAACTCTTACCTGTGGAGTCTGGCATGGGTGTACTGCAAGAATACGCCTGTATCTCCACGACTCTGAAGAGCTCGATCCCAGCTAAACTGATAATCAGACGACAGAAGGCCTCGGAAGTCCTGGAACAGTAACTTAACGTTACCTAGATATGGATCTCCATCTCAATTTATAACTTTTCACAGAAGATGCAAACATGTCTAGAGGTAGCTCAGGCTCACCTGAATTATTAATGCAGCAAGACCAACCTTCTCTGCTGTCTCCCTAGGGTCTTCTACCTCTTTGGTTGCTGAAAGGGAACAGAGAAAAAGAAATTTCAAGTCCATAACACTATAAAGACTTGCTCAGACTTTGAGATGTCAGTAAAACACGGGATCTTTTAGAACTGTGAGTTAGCAAAACAGAAATTGTCAGGATGCATACAGCAAGTCCAAGACAGAAATCTTTCTTCAAATTGAAGATACAGCTGTTTCAGACATGCTTTTTTCCCACTTCCTCTGTTTAATACAGATTTTAAGGCTGGCTCATTACACCAGTCTAGACTACAAATTCCTCTTTGTAATTCAAACAGCCAATCTGTAAAACCAGGGAGAGAATGACAGAGACGTTCAGGTTTTGTTTAAAAACTCAAAGTGATAGGAAGGTTTAAACAGTCAAAGACAAATTGTTCTAATGACTAATAGAGCACTCGGATGCACATTTATGGAGTATTCATGCCTTCCACTGCAGACATCTAAACTGGCTACACTCAGAGAACCTGAGCTGGGTGCTCCAATTTCACTTTTAAGCCGCAGGAGGAAACCAGTGCTGTCTGCACACGCAGTCACTGAATTAGGAGGCACCTCCAGAGTCTGTCTAGTCCATAGTCCCACTCCCCTGCTCAGGCAGGGTCAGCTAGAGCAGCCTGCCAGGGCTGTGCCCAGACAGGTTTCAGGCATCTTCCCAAATGCAGACTGCACAACCTCTCAACAACCTGCTCCGGCACCCAGTCACCCTCACAGTAGGGAGGTGTTTCCTGATGTTCAGATGGAGCCTCCTGTGTTCCCATTTGTGCCCACTGGCTCTTTCTCTGTCACTGGGCACCACCAACCCCCCCCCCCTCAGCGAGCAGTGGTGGTTGAGGTCATTCCTTCCCAGATGCCAAACTTCTCAGCTCCTTTTGCTGAACTTCACAAAGTTCTTCTCTGCCATTTTCTCCAGCCTGCCCATGTCCCTCTGAGCGGCCTGCCACTATTTCCAGTTTTGCATCATCTGTAAGCTTGCTCTGTCCCATCATTCAGGTCATTAATGAAGAAGTTAAACAGATTTGGCTCTAGTACTGGCCCCTGGGGTACATCAGCTTTCAACCCATCTCACTGTCTGTTTGTCCAACCCACACTTCATCAGCTTGTCTACGAGGATGTTACAGGAGACAGTGTCAGAAGACTAACTGAAATCAAGGTGAACAACACCCAGTGCTCTCCCCTCATCCTCCAAGTCACTTCATTGCAGAAGGCTACCAGGTCAGGTAAGCACAATTTCCCCTTTGTAAATCCATGCTGACTGCTTCCGATAACCATTTCGGCCTTCACACTTCTGAAAATGGACTCCAGGATTAATCAATCCAGGGACTAATGTAAGGCTGACCAGCCTGTAGTTAACTGGATCCTCCTTCTTGAAGACAGGCTGGACATTTGCTTTCTTGTAGTGCTTGGGAACCTCTTCTGATCACACAGACCTTTCAGAGATGATCAAGAGCAGCATCAGCCAGCTCCCTCAGCGCTCACAGGTGCAGCCCATTGGGCCCCTGTTCACTTATGGTGCACAGTTCAGTCTGTTCAAGTGCTCCTTAACCTGATCCTCCTCCACCAAGGGCAAGTATTCCTCACTTCAGACTTTGCCTCTGGCCTTAGGGACCCGGGTTTCCTGAAAGCACGTTCTCACCAGAAAAAAAGCAAGGTGAAGAAGGTACTGCATACCTCAGATGGGTGAGAGCAATGTGGGACATCTAAGTTACAAACCTAAAACTGGTGTGTGAATAACACTTTCATTGCAGTTCATCTAAATTCACATTCTTTCACTGGACATTATTAGTACTTTGATTAAAACCACTTTCCTACAAGGAATCTTCTTCCTGAGTAGACGTGACGAGAGCCTCTCCAAAGCTCTTCTGATTAAATACACTGAACTTATGTCTATCGTTACAAAACCAAACTCATCTGGAAGAGTCTAAGCTGTCTCCAGATTTTTTGCAACTCCTTAATATGCTTCAGCAGTATGCTGCTGTGTACTGAAATTCACCGAAGGGCCAGTTTCATTTCCCCTCTCACAGGGAAGGTCACAGGGCCAAGCTGGTGCTCGGGTTCATCAGAAGCACAGTGATCTTGCCTGCATAACAGCACTTTAAATGCTGGATCTTCAGGGAACTCAAACTTGTGCTTGGGCTCACAACCTTGCCTAGTGAAAAAGTGATCCTTCTGATTTACATCACACTTCCAAAACTACTTTTAAACTCAGATCATGGTGCTCTCAGTCAGAGTCTCCTCCTCCCCTCTTCCAGTTTGTCTCTGCTGGACAGAAAGGACAATTCTTACAGTCTTCACATGGCAGATCTGTTCCACTTTAGCAAGGAACAAATACCACTATCAAAAAAATGTACATGTGGTCTATTAAATTTGCCAAGTTCAGCTTATGATTTGATGTCCCAGATGATCTCCTACTAACAGCTGAAGATGCAGAACTGAGCTGTTATCTTAAAGCACCACTTAAGTGGAATCAGTTTTGCAGTACAGTTTTAATACGCTTAGATTCTGTCTTTTGCTTTGCTATTTCTTCGTGCCAGGTCAGCAAAGCCAACAGAGAAAACTTTGACAAGGTCATACTACTCATGTCATTGTTATTTACAAAATTTAGAAAGTAGTAAATTTTTAAAGTGTGGGGGCAAAGAAATGTCAGACAAATCCATTTAAGACAAAGCTATGCAACAAAGGAAGTAGGCATTAGAGGGGGGATTTTCGTGGACAGCAGGGTTACTGAGATGAGTAGAAAGAAAAAGGATGCCAATAATGGAAACTTAAATAGCAGAAGACCTGTGTGAAGCTAACAGCAAAGAAAGTTTATACAGGGGTATTTAACTAACCAGCTTCAATCCCATATAGGCATAAAGCTTGCATTGGCTGTTAGATGCCCGGCTCCAGCAATCTTTCAGTGACAGCCTGGCATCTTGATACCACATGCAAACGTGTAATATCTTCCCCTGTGCATCCAGACACTATTCCAACACTGAAGGCATTGCTATGAGTAAGGGATTTATGATTTCTAATTTAGGAAAGGGAAGCAAGGCAGGAATTCAAACACAAGGGGAAAAAGTTTCACAAGCACAGGTAGGATTTAGGATTTAACTGATCTAATGGATAAACCCCGGGGAATGCTGCGGTGCCATCTGAACACATCACTTCATTTGGCTGTTCTGCTTACTGCTCGTGCAATGGAACATGTGCTGTACCTCTGCCATGTCAGTTCAGTCCAGCATAAAAATAAGCTGGCTTTGCACTCAGCTGTAATACTGACCTTTAAACTGAAGCTCTGAGATCCACTCCTCTCTGCAGCAAAACTGACTGCAATAGATGGTCACCCTGCTGTCATTCTGCCCACCCCCCTCCTCTTTGTCTGCTCTTCAAGCACAATTACCTGGTTTACAAAAGCTGAAGAAGCAGAGAAAGAAGGATGCACACTAAGTAGATCACCGACTCAATTTAGCATGCAACTCTAGAAAGCACAGGAGGGGGGCAGCATTTCCCCGGGAACTGCTTCCATCATTATTGGCTTCCAGAGAAAACAACTTCACAGCCTCGGGTACAGGCAAACGCCCCTTCAGCAGCCTGCTGCAGACCTGTGACCTCCTGGGGACTCCGGAAACAGTCCCGAGGCTGGGAGGATGATAAGGCAGTAGCTGCAGACAAGGTACAGTCAATCGTGCCAGAGAAAACTGTCAGAGCTACAAATCCTTTGGATGAAATCTATTGTTCCCTGAACTCCAGCCCCAATTCTGCTATTGACTAGTCTGCTCCTCCAGAAAAAGCAATGGCTGTCCCCCAAGGGCAAGTACATCTTTTCCAGTGCAAGAGCATGATGAAATAATGTCACTGAATGTTAAGATTTGCAATTCTGTAATTTAGGGAGGTTCACAGAGTCACAAAGGATTTTTTTGTTTGTTTTGTTTGTTTGTTTTTGTTTTGTTTTGTTTGTTTGTTTGTTTGAGTTATGGTAGATGGGAAAAGCACACAGGTCAGAGCATATCGCTATGATTAGTCTGATTCAGGGGAAAGTAAGAGACAGAAAAAGACGACAACTTTCTGATCAACAAGGAACATCTAAAGAAATGAATAAGACCTGAAATAGCTAACTTTTTGCAGAAGCCATGTTTTGTAACATCCTCGAACGAACTTCATCTAAAACATCTTCCAGGAAAACAACTTCTCCTCTCCGCGTCTTCATCCCTTGAACTAGCCCAAAAGACACATGCTGGCACCTATGTGAAAAAGCAGCAGGACCCCAAATTACATTTTAATCAACAGAAATGTGTGCAGCGTTTGTTTAGAGCTGGGTTCTGACCAGGAAACAGCAGTAACAGCTGAATAAATAGTGTTCCAATGTGGGAAGCTTGGTGATATTATCAGTAACTCTCATTTTGGCAACCAAAACTCCATACATATTATATAATGAGAAAATTATGAGCAGAACTATGATAACCTGCTCATTTGTGCGCTCCTGGGAACCTCTCTTGCTACTAGCTGTAGTACAGCGGGCTCAACGCAATAAATTGATGAGAGGCAGGATGTAGACAGATCAAATTACTGTGGCAACACAAACCTGTTAATAAGATTAGAGAGGGAGTCATAATAATTCTGTTGTGGCCACATTAAACTAAAAGTGTAATTAATCATCACTAATAAAACATTCACTGCTTCTGCTCACACTAATCCCAAGCATTACCCTGGATCCATAACCTAAGGTAATGTTAGTGCAACTTTAAGCAGTGTGGAAGGAGACAGGCTAATATTCCTGAAGGCTAAAATCCTATATTTAACTACAAAAGACATGCGGTCTGTCAGAGAGGAATATGATTTAGTCTGCAGATCCGTTATTGACCTTTGCTCAGCTTGCTAACAAGGTCGGTAATCAAAATGAGTAACAGTGGGGATACATTTCCCTGCAATAGATATTTCAGGCCTGGAGCATGATTCAAACTCAGATTCAGATCAGTCCTAAAGTATCATACTTCACCAAACAATAATTTAACAAGTGATCATACAACGTCCCAGAAGCTATGCCATAAAGTCTCTGAAAGACTACTTTCCTTTCTCTCATTTTCATATCGAGCAGTTATGAAAGACCCCAAAAAGTGGGAGACAAGGCTGCTGGGTTTTGCATCCTGAACACCTGGTGGTATCTCCACTTGCAAGGAAAGCAGGAGCAGGCTTACAGAATGAAATGGTTGGTGCTGAGGAGCTGAGCCCACACTGCACACAACTCTGGGGGTTTTGTTTTCTTATTTTTCCTCCTCATTGAACTAGTATTACCTGGGTCTTACAGGCCAAAAGTCTGCTTGCACTCTGCAGTTCAATAGTTGCCCATCTGTAGCAGACCTTGTAGCTTAGTTTCATCCAAAATGTATACATGAGGTGCTACAGCATGGTGGTAGGTGAGCACAATCGGGAGATACTCTTCAAAAGTGCCCCCCACTGAAATTCCACTGTACATATACTCATTCCCCTCTCCCCCTCTCCACCACCCAAAAAAGTACATAACCAAAATTCATAAATACGTACTTTTCAGCCCAGTCGTAGCCCATGAGCTTCAGTATTTGGAACAAATGTTGGAAGTGACTACTTTGACTTTTATCTGTCTAAAAAATAGAATTGGTGCATAACAGAAAACACTTCAGGTTAGGTAAGAATTAGCTGTTAACACACACAGCAGCATAGATGCTGTGCCAATAAATCACTGCAAACAGAATAAAGACCTGTGAAGACAGACAAGACTTAAACTATAACAGGTGAAATATGTGGCAACAAGATTTTGCAATGTTACAAAATAAATAATCTCTTTTAAAAAATGATTATTCCTAAGTCATGGATGCAAAGCCATGTAAAGGAAATGAAACGAAACATTGTTTTTCTCTAGTTTCATGTTATGTTACTTGCCCATCAGATTAAATGCCTCTATTTTCAATTCAGAGCCTTGCTGCTCGTTATATGTTCCCATGTTTTACATCACCAGACCTCAAGGTTCCTTTAACATGGGAAGAGAAGCCTTCTTGAAGTCTGTCAGCGATGTAACTACATAATGATACCGCTGTCAATGATGTACCTGCACAGCCTAGCATGGCTCCTAGTGAAAGCCAAAAGGCAGCCTTCTTTCACAGACAAAACTCTCTGTTGCCAGAATCCACTAGTTTCTATTGTCTGCAGTGTGGCTTGTGGAGCTTTTAAAAAAATAAATAAAGCATAAATGATAACATTTTTATATTAATGATGCATCTGTGCCCTCTTCCACTTCCAGTTCTTCTCTCTTGAGACTTAAGGCAGTTTCCGCTGAAGTTTCTTTATGTCTAGCAAGGATCTTCACAAGTATTCTAGCCACAACTGTCACTACAAAGTTAATTTTTCTACCTACTTGCTTTGTCTATACCACTAAGTGTCCTTTATCCCTCCCTGAAACACAAGATTGACAAGAGTGCTGAGATAGTTCAATAACCAGTATTTCCTTATTTGTTTGGCATTCCAAGACAGGGAGTGAGCAGTGGGTGAGGTGCTTATCTGTGTTTTTTTCTCAGCTCTACCACTGCATTGAGCCTAACGCACCTGCTTCCTCTTCCACAGTTCCTCATAACTCGTTCAGCTCCTATGCATCACCTCTCCCTGGCAGATTCACAAGCAAGGCTAATAAATAAATGGACAGTGGTGGTTAGCATTTCAAACAAGTCCTTCCAAGCTCTTTTCCACGCACCTCACATACAGGAAAAGCTCTCAGTACATGAAATAAAGGAAGTTCTCTCTTGCTAAAAGATCTCACAATTTTATGAAGTTTAGATTAAGGACAGCTCACTGTACAGGCCAATGCTGCCTTGCTGTTTCCTCTGCTCCACACTAGGTCTGAATTCAATTCTACTCTCCTATTTTATGAGACATTATACATTCTGTGACAGCAACTAGTTTAGTTTTCTGTGTACAAGAGCATTTCCCTTTACCTCTTGTGCCATCATCACAGCATTTAAAAGCCTCACTGAAAGACTGCATTCTTCTGTAAGCAATCAAAAGATGCCAGTCATTCTAACACTTAATTCCCTCGTGACTGTTCACAGTTCAGAACTTAAGTTTGTCATTACCTGTAGGACCTAGGTATGAAAAAGTAATGGACAGAGCAATATTTAAAATCATTAAAAGAAAATAATCTAATAATAATCTAACAGATTATTTCTGTAGTCCTGTAAACTACCAAGGAAATAAGAAGAAAAGAGAGGCCAAGCTAAGACTACCTATTAGGCAGTAGAAGCTAAATGCCAGGTTTCAGCTGGTCACCTGAAAACTAAGCATCAACTCCTGTGGTTTGGAAGCTGTGTGATACTGCAAGAAGCATAATAGTGAGTGTTTGTTATGTTTATATGTTACAATTCACCTAATTAAAATTGCATGAAAACCAAATTTGTTGAGAAAGGTGGAAATAAATACTAGGAGTACCACACAAATTTATCTCTACCTAAAACTAATAATCAAAACGTGGATGTGTGACCAAGAAAAAAGATAAACCTGCAGACACTACCACTTCATAAAACACTACATTTTTTGCATAGCTCTACAGCATGGCAAACGTAACACAAACACTTAGGAAGATTCATATTATGAAGAATAGCCTTTTTTTTTTTTTTTTTTTTTTCTGTACAAGCCCCTAAATTATACGTGTCCAAACGTAATCTAAGTGCTTAGCTTTATGGGAGAAGTTTGCTGTCTGACAGTGGGGATTAGGTTTTATTTTTCATATATAAGAGTTTTTCATCTCTTGTTCTGACTGCAACATTCAGCTGAAGTTTTCTCACATTTTTAATAAGTGTCATGCATTTTATAATGTTTGGGATGTTTTGCTCAAATTGCTGCATTTCTATGAAATAAGTAGAACTATTTTACTATAAATCACTGATTTACAGCTTTACAACTAATAAACCAATTTAATGTTCTTTTAAACAAGGTGACCTAATGAAAACAAAAATTCAGTTATTCCAGTTCAGCTGTGAGCAACCTGTTAATATGAGACTATTGTTTCCACACACGTTAAGCTAATGGAGTGAACTAATGTGCTCACTCCATTACCTTAACATTCAGCGCACATCCTGATTTGTGCAAAATACCCAGTAATTTTCTTTCTAATTGTTCTTTCTCCCTTGGTCCCCACTAGCTCATGGTATAACAAGTACAAATAGAGATAATTACCTAGCTACATGAACTAGCAGGAAGCTTCCTTACCTCCTAATGAATTGCACTTTCACAGCCACACTGCTCTTTGATGCCAGTGACTCTAGTGTGTCCCAGCCAGCAGAGGCAAAAAACCCCACACCACCACCAAAGAAACCAACCAAAATAAAACAACAACAATCTCTTCTATGATCACATGTTGGAATGACAAACCAGCAGAAATTTCCTGAAGACTGAAAATAAAAGGAGGAATGTGACCTAATGAAAAGTTGCACCTAAATTACGTTGATATTTAATTTTGTGTTTACTGATCTCTCCCTCAAATCATGGTATTTGTAACATTATATTGGCTTTTGAAAAAGCTGTACCAGAGAAAATACACAGGCATTATCACATCACAAAGAACATGCCAGAATGGGTATGTTTTTTTCCACAGGTCATTAAGTGACTGTTTATTGGTCATAAGAGAACATGATTTTCAAAACACTTTTTTTTTTTTTTTTTTTCTAAATCTGGAAAAAAAAGAACATTTAAAAGCATCATGGTGGTTATGAAGCATCCTTGGTGGTTATGAAGCAAAAAAAAAAAAAAAAGTACCACATAATTGAGAAGATAATCCTACAGCTTATTACTAATACTGCTGGAATTGTTAAAAAGCAAAACAATCAAGCACCAAAATACAAAAAGGCTCCCTGCCTACAACTGCTTTGTTCAGATTGATTAAACAGTATTTCATGTATAATTTCTAACATAATGAAATCGAGGCACTGTTCAAAACTATATGAATTTACATCACAGATAACATATGAGGACTTTAGAATAAATCTAGATTCATGTTAGAACATTAATTTATAATATTACAACCCTTTATAACACTAAAAGCTTTTTCTGACTTGTTTAAATATTAATTACAACATTAATATAGAAAATATAATGTCAATTGAATAAAGGTTTCTTTAAAACAAATTAAAATGAAATTTTAAAACAGAGAATAGCTGTTTTGAAACAGAGAATAATTTTTCAGCCATTCTGTGGGTCATGAACTGAAACAGAACCAAGAAATACTGCCAGATTGAGGAATAGCTTCTGGGCAATGAGGACAGTCTGTGTTACTGCCAAAACCACCACGTGCCTAAGTTGTATTTGGGAGCAAGAGATCCCCCCGGATTATTGGAGACAGTCAGGCCCAAAGCGTTCATGAATCTCAAATTACTTACCACATAAATCATAGTATCACAGCTATGCTTGTTCATTCGGTCTATAGCAGCAGCAAGATCTCTGAAAGAGATTGTAAGAAACTGTTTGGACTTTCACTCAAACTAAACAAGCCTCATTATTTGCCACTTCAGAAAATTACCTACTCTTATGAAGGGGAGAGGAGTGCCATATTGGAGTGAAAAAGAGGACATCTGTGCTTTCTTCACAACAAGTGCTTGATTATTTTTTTTAACCACTGGCTATGAAAATTATGAAAAATGAAAATTTTCTGGGAAAACGGTTTTTATGGGCAGAGTAAGTTTGGTCTCTGCCTGCTTACGGGAAAAATCAGTCAGCTGGGAGACTTGAGAGAAACAACCTTCTCATGGAAAGCTAATCCAGTGCTTAGTGTTAGGTTCTAGGTTCTACTGCCTAGACAAGACTTATTATGTGATGTTTAGGGGACGAACGAAAAACAGGAAAAGAGAGGGATAAGAGGATCAAAGAAGTAGGTTATTTATAAACAGTCTGTGGGTCAGTAGGCTTGGCCATGCTCTATGCTTGGTCAGTCCAATCTGTCCCGTCTTCTCCTTAAACTCTGCTACTAACTTTTCTGGGTGAGGGGCTCTCTCTTCTGTGCATATGCAAGTGTTTGCGGCTCTATGCATCAGTCACTGGAACTGAGGACTGCTGGTCATACGGGCCATGTATCTGTGGTGCCAGCAACCGAAGAGGCTGGAGTAAATGCACGTATGTCCACTTGTGATTGGCAGCATATACCAAACTGAACTACTCAGCAGGTAAGTAAAGTGCCCTCAGAGCCAGGTACATGTGTGTGTTCAAGGCTAAGGTACCAAAGGAGACGGCTACTGGAGATAACAGGAGGTCCACGCCAACTACCAGACTGTGAGGCCAGGGCTGTTGACTGAGAGACCTGCCTGTATACATGTGGGCCTCTGTGTAGGAGGCAACAGGAGAAAGTGAGGATCCAGGGCCAGCTGATGGATGGACCCCATATCTAAGCCCAGGTACTGGAGGAATCCAACATGGTTGTGTCTGTACAAGCAACTGGAGCTGTGCTGTGGCCCTTGGGGGCTCACATACCCAGGTGCCAGTGAGTGGGGAGACCTGGGAATCAGAGGCCAGATAATGGGCAGAGTGTCTGAGCTCAGCTGCTGGAGGGATCTTCACTGTACATGTATATTCTGTACATACAATACATATATTTTATACACAGAAGTAGTATACATACCACATACGTACATTTATGTTCATACATGTGTGTACAATATGTGTGTGTATGCTTATTTCTTCACACTGACAAACTTTCAGCCCCAGAGAGGGGCACAAAATGAGATCAAGAGTGCTGTCTGCGTTTGAGTTCTGAGTGGTTTTGTTTGCGTTGGTCTGTTTGGATGGCTCCGTGTATGTGTTTTCTGTGTGTGTGTTTGTGTGCCTACTGGGAACACATGCTCAGCCTTGCTACTGGTTGGGCCCATGGACATGGAACTGTGGTAGCCTTGTCTCTGTCAGGCTCTGGGATTCATCAGCTTCCTGATGTGCAGGATTGATTGCAGCCCCTAATACTCTTCTGCTGAAGAAATGTACGGTTTATCCTGAGAGCTAGACATCTGATGATCTGATTTACATTACTGGCCCAAATAAGCTTTTAAGACTTCCCTATCAAAATATTCAAGAGGAATTTTACTGATGAGAAGGGAGAAAAACAATGATAAAATTGATGGTACAGTGTTGGTGGTCCACTGAGTCAATGAAGACATGGTTGAACAAGCCATTTTCTTCTGTATCACACTGTAAATAAACATTTTAAGCAAGGGTTTTTCTAAAACATTCATTTGTCAAATGTTTATGAGATGAAGAGATCTTGGCTTTGTTTTCAAAGCTAGTAGCTGGAGAAAGTATTATGACTTATGGAAAGTGGAGATTTGCTAACAGACTGGCTAAGGGAATTAAAAGTATTTAAAAGCAGTTGTTTTTCCCAAGACATTTTCATCCCATCATAGTTACATTGTTAGTTCCAGTTACAATTACTCATTAGTCAATATGTTCCACCACAAAAATAAAAAGCTTCAAAATCTGTACTATCTGTTATAAATGTGCTCATGCACAAGGGTTTACTGGCAAAATAAAACCTAATAAACACAGATGAACTCACTTGCCTTGTTACATAAAGAGATGTCCCATCACTACGCATGACTGTGGAATACAACGAGAGGTCTTTCTTTTCTGAAAGATCCACAACTCCTGTCCCTTTTCTGTAAGTTGAGAGAAAAGGCTGAAATAAATGCAATCCAGATTCAAAATACAGGTAAACTTCAGGTAAGAGAGAAACAAACCAGAAGGCCTCTTGTCATATGACCCTATTCACTCTGAACAATCTTGATCTTTCCTTGAATTAATGCCTCCTAGAAGTCTTGTCAAAGACCATTCAGAGAATCACCTCCTCATATATTCTCTGAATATAGTTTTCCTCCCCATTCAGCCAGGCAGCACGCAAAAGCAAAGATCTCATCTGACTCTCCTTGTTAATTGACACATGCAGCTACCAAACTAATCAACAGCTGAAAAGGCCATTAGGAGCTGACTGCTGTCATTGCACCTAATTTGTCATGGCCAGGCTTCAGTGTTAGTGACAAAAAAAAAAAGGCAAGCTTAATTTTTGCTATGATTGCACAAGCCCTGTTGGTTTTCTACTAGAACAGCTATTGAAACCATATAAAGAAAGCACTTTCCTGTAGGTCACATACACACCTCAGTCATCTTATCTTTTAGCTGAAATGTTAAATAAACCACACCAATAGACTGAAAACCAGGTCATACTTTGTTTTCTGAAGGAGTCCTTTATCCTCCAACATCCTTAGAACTTCCTGGGATTTCTCCTGATAAAATGATTCACCAGAATACTCATCAAAGTGGACTCCTAGGCGCTGAAAGGTTCCAAGAATATGAAAGAAGAGAAACATTGTTAGATCGAGGCCAATCATTTCTTCCAATTAAGTCAGATCACAGATCTGTGCCACAGGTCAGAGAGCAAAAATGGATTTTATTCCAGGAACTGTCACTTCATTGTTAAAAGGAAAATACATTTGGATTTTGATATAATTGATTTCTGCATGAGAATTAATCTCCCTGAGCTGAATACAATGTTGGATATAACGTTAGAGAAATTAGGAGTAAACTGGAGAGAGCGATTACTATGGAAGTTCTGGGGTATGTAATTAACTTGCTGTGCTAGAGGTGAAATCAGTGGAATACAGTTACCTGGCCTTGATGCCAATCCTATTTTAATGGATTTAAAGGGAAAAAAAATGGCAGGAGCTGCTCACAAACTTTGCTGAGCACACATTGCTAGGAAGGCTGAAAGTACACCTAGGAGAGACTGGATGACTAACTGCGAAAACAGGGTGAAATGTAATATCATAGTACAAGGGACAAGGTTTTTAACTGAGGACAAGAAAAGCTGTCAGTCATCCTCAAGATGTTTATTGGTTTGAAAAGGAATTGAGAGAGTGAGATCTAGCTATATCCACTACCATGTGATCAATGATGAGTAACCATCATGATGCAGTTGCATACACAGCCCAACACTCCATTCACCCCAACAGGTCAGGTTCCCACTAGAATTACCAAGGCTGTGCCTCACTTAGGAGACTTAATTTAGGGTGCTAGGCACGAATCCAGTGATATCTTTCAGGGAAGAAATTAAAGAAACACCAAGGTTATCTGGATTATTGAGGGCAAGGCAAGTCACTTCTCTTTTAACTTTGCAAAAGGAGGATGAAAGAAGACACGTCTATAAATACATCACGAGGAGGGGGATGAAAAGTGATATTTGAAGTAAAGAATCATGCTAGCAGAGGGCAGTTGCATAAAACTAATCACAAACGCCTTGGAACTGGAAGTAAGAAAAAATAAACAACAACCAAGCACTTCAAAATCAGGCACCCAGTCCAGAATCTCATTGCAAGAATGTGAGAAAGAGAAACAGTAGCTAGTTTTCAGATGGATTCAGGTGGTTTGGGAGCAATACTATTAATACCACGAGACTGAGTTCAGTGACAGGAGGTTTATTTCCACTCCTGTTTAACAATTTCATAGCACTGATTTTGTGGTCAATGTGCAAACTTCTCCCATGAAACAGTGGACACCAGCTCCATTCTTGAGGTTACAGTATACAACAGATGGCTGTATATTAGTTCAACTCTACCTACAAAGTACTTATGCACTGATTACTATTGTAATCTCCTGCTGCTATAATTTCTTTCAGTCAATTTAACATGTGACATACACAACTCCACACTATCACATCAGATCAGAAATGATAACAGAGTTATCTCCCAATAAAATTTATAACATGGAAACTTAAATCTAGTGGGTTGTCGCTGACTTCAAACGTGAAGCAGAACTGAATGATATTTAGCTAACGCTGGTTTACATTGTTGCTCAGTGCCATACTCCTGCCTTTAGGGCTCCTGTGAATGGAGGATTAGTCAACAGTCCAATTAGATGGACCCCATTAAACAACACGTATGTAGTTTGCCAGCAACTAAGGCAACTCTCTACTTGGATGTTAACTCAACTACCGTGCTTTTTCCAGACAGAACGGAGCATAACCTGGCATATTCAGAAACATCTTCCCCTCAGCAGTGTGAAGTTTACCAGGAAGGCAACGAATTCACAACATTACATCAGCCTCTATTAAGTCGCAGTCTCTTGGATGAAAAGGTGCTGTCAATTATATTGATGGACCAACAGATAAAAGGAGACCATTTTACTAGCAACACATAAAAAGCAGTGGATTATTTGTACCTTATAAATTCGGATGTATTCGTCAATGCTGAAGCCTCTAAATTCTTTCCAAAGTGACAACGTCTGTTCATCATGTTCCTCCAGTTTTCTAAAGAAATCTGCAGCCAGCTTTTTTATATTTTCATCTTCTGCTGCTTTGTTAATCTGCACATACACCTAAAATATAATGGCACTGAAATTGTTGAAGAAATATAATGCTCCCCTCAAATAAAAATAAAGTTCTACAAGAATAAGACAAACAGACTCAAAGGTGATGTTTTTAATGTCAAAAATTTTAAAGCTGTGTTAAAGGAACACATTTCCTATTTAAAGGATGAATGACTAGTCTAAACTCCAACATGAAAATGTGCAGCTAGCTTATCTTGAAACAAGACTATTGTCATAATTTTTTACTGCTGTTTCTACCAGTGTCTTCATAACCTTGAAACAATCACTGCAGCAGAATATGGAAGAAATAATTTGCATGAAGGGGAAACCATCACACACTTTTAAACCAGAGACTTTTCTTCAGAGGACCACAAAGTTGATACTTCACATTGCCTAGAAATTAGATGGCAGCTGAAGCAGTACCCTAGGGGGAGACATTGTTGTACCAAAAAAAAAAAAAAAACCACGTCAAAACCAAATTGAAACCAAACCAACAACAATAACAAAACCAGTTCTGATCCAAAAGCCACATGCTTATAGCATTCTCTATCCACACTAACACTTGCTGCCTCTTTGTGGCTGGAGTCAAGCATAGGAATGTCAACACCTGCCTAGAAAAGCATGTGCACTAGCAGTTTGCTAGAAGTACGACTAACTCTTAGCCAGTCTTACCAAGGTACACCAAAATTGGCTCTCATGTTCATAAACAAATTCCTTAACATGAAAAAGCCAAATATTTCACCAGACAGTGATTCTCTTCTCTCCACGTGTAATAATTTGAAAGCTCACTGAAAAGTTTTAAAAAGTTAAAGTATTACGTAAAAATAATTCAATTAACCAGTGGTTACACTGTGTATTTAGACCCAAAGAGTTCACTGTGGATTAAATTTCAAGTCTTTGTAAGAGAGTTTTGATCCCCAAATCACTGCAATCTTGATAATATAAACTTCATTCTTGCAGTGTTCAGACGAGTTTGCCAAGAATACCTTACTCGAATGGGTCCGCCTATAGCAAAAAGCTTTCACAGCAAAACTCTTGAACTTTTCCCCTTCCTTTCATGTCCCAAGATTGTTAGAGTATTGCTGACAAGCCTCAAAGATTAATGTTTGCTTAGTTCTGCCACAAAAAAAGGAACCTAAAGTAGAGGAAAAATTCTACCCTGTCCAAGGACAATGCTCCCCCTCCCACAAATAATGGCTTCACACACACTAACCCCTTCCATATCTCTGATGCTATAGAGTAAAAATAATGCAAAAGCCATATTTGAATCTGACTCTTGGCCAAAATATAAGGTGCAAAGATATTTGGAAAGATACATTCATCCACATATTTATTTATACAGAGACTGTGCCATGGAAATTTTTAAAGTTCATTTTAACTATAGGAAAGATTGTTTTCATACAACAGCAGAATAACACCCCTTTAAAACATGCCTCTGTATTTGATACAATCATATGAATACAGCTGAACAAACAGTTAAAAATAGGGAATATTTGAGAACTGTAATTTTGTCTCAAACAACTGCTGCTTTAGAATCTTATAGCTCAACTGAACACTGTTCACTAAATCTACAGATAATTTTTTAAGGTCCTAAGGCCTACATGCTGCTGCAACAGATTATATTCTAAAGCTTTAACACAAAATTCAAGTAGTCAAATTTTAAATCCTATGAATGGACTGAAATTATAAATAAAAATTAAATAAGATACGTCAATGCATAACCACAAGAATGTGACTACTACTTTCTGTCTCTGGAAATCAGTCCTAAGGCTCTAAAACACATCCATGCTAATAATCTATCACTTTTCTCAAGCAGGTTTAATGGGTGAGGGAACGAGAAAACAAAACACTTATGTCAGAGAGGCTGGCAAACTCAGACAAAGCTATTCTGCCACATAGATGTGCCTAGTATGTATTCAGTTGTACGGTGCCCAAGTATTCAACCACACTTTCTTCCTTTGCCAGTAAACAGGTTTATGTGAAAGAGTTAACCTGACGTACTGCCTGAACACCAGCATTACCAATAGTTCCCACATTCGGCTTGGAAAGTAAAGTGTAATTCAGCTTTGTAACAGGAGGACGGACAATGTCACACAGGAACCTTGAGAAAGCCCTGTTAATATGTGAAATCTTTCTTTTAAAGGATGAGGCCTGGGGCATTAGCCATTCCATAAAGGTCCACCTATCCTTGTGGCCGTTGGATTTGTACAGCACACATCGTCAACCAAAAATAATTTAAAAGTATCAAAAAATTCACAAAAGCCTTATTATTTTTGTTTGTTTGTTTGCCCATTGCACTGTTTGAAACAAGAAGTAACATAGGAACTGGTAAAAAGGAAGGAATACATACTGCCTTGCATGGAATTACGGATATTTGGATGGGGGAAACCAACATCCAAAATCATATTAGTTCTGTAAAAAGAAGACTTGTTAAACTATGACAGTCTGTGTGAAGACTCCAGGGAGTTCATTTGTCCCCGACACATAGAAATGCAAACTGTGACACTTGCACTGTGCCAAGACAGGCATGGTGGGCAACCAAGAGAGCACCCTCCTGCAATTAAACAGCTTTCCCCACTGTTGGAAGGCTTTTCATTAACGCCTGCCAACAGAAATCACACCTTCTATTGGTCCTGGCTCTTTCACACAGTTGAAAGAAAGAGCAATCTGCAGGGCTGGAACAGCGCTCTGAAAAGTGACAGTCACTTCTTGTTACCTGGATATGCTAAGGCTCCACAGTAGCAACAAAACACCTCAAAGATAATCTTCCCTCAACCACAGTGAACTGTGTACCGAGCAAAGGAAATGAAATATTACTTGTTCTAAAATATTAGCGATAAGAAATTTTTTACACCACATATGCCACTTCTTTCAGCTTTGGTAACCAGCACACGACAGCGTTAGATGTCAGACTTCCTTCCCTCTGCAGTCATCAAAGCTGAGCTCAGTGGTCATCGCTGCCGAGTTAGGACAGCTGATAACTGGTCAAGCTGTGGCAGTAGCAGCACCCAATGCAGCCCGAGGACCCATTCAATTCCCTCCCTTAGGGGGTGTATTTATCAGTCTAATGAAACCTGTCCGTGCTGTCACGGGCACATGTCTTTCACTGAAGTCATTTAAATACAACGTGAGTTGCACGAGTCCCTCATGACCCTGCAGAGGCACCATCCTGTACAAAACTGACAGTGAAGTTAAATGGATTATCCTCTGAAGTACCCAAATAGTCTTCTCTGAACTTACCTCGAAAAGGTGTTGTAAAGGACTGGATTTTAGCTTTTCTTTGTCACCAAACTGTTGGAAACCAACACCCAGTAAACCTTGAAAAACAATTAAATACAGTTAGACAATAGCCCAGCCCAGAGTGTATTGTTTAGCTGATTAAGTTGTTTTAATAAGCAAGCCCTGTCTTAGCACTGTATGTGATAATACAAATTGCCTACGTATCTAAACAATATAATAAGTGCATGCTATAAACAGAGGTCGAAAGCATAGCCTTTTATTCTGCTTTATGAAAAAAAGCTTTAACAGCTAGAAATTAGTTTGAAATACAATGTCAACTTTTCTATTCCTCATAAATGGAATTTGTTTCTAGACTTGCAGATGAATCTGTATTTTACACAAAAACCAGCTGAAAACGTGAAGCCATACAGGGGAAATTGTCTGGCAAACAGAATAATCAACCCCCTTGTTTGGCTTCCTCCCCTGGCAGCATTATCACTTCAAGGACAGTAGAAACTGGGACACAAGGCAGTATTTCACATACCACTCATGCAGTACTTTGAAGGGAGCTTTTTGCTAAATGCTGGGAATGTGCAGCTTTTCTTCACATTATCTGATTTGGCTTCAGCACTTGCTGAAAGCCATCTGAAAGGGCAAGGAATTCAAACCCCAGTCTTATTGTCTAAGTCAAAAGAGCCCATTAACTCATTCCGTAATCTAGCGATATTAACCCCATAGCCTCTTAGATTATCTGAGGCTGCTTTTTTAAGGTCATCTCTTCCTTCTGAGCTAACAAGGACCTGGACCGATATAAAGAGAGCATCTGAGGAACGCGGGCACCCTTTTGAAAAGTCCTCTGCAGCTAAGCAAACAGCGCTATCTCAAGAACTTCCCTCCTGAAAACAGCGACTGCGATAGAAGCTGTAGCAGATTTAGATATGAAAAACAAATTAGAATTTAGGAAATAAAATGTGTCTGATCCTGTTGAAAGGGTGTTTCTTTAAAGACAGCTTGTTCTATGGCCTATCACAGCTTGATTTCTTAACGATCTCTCCTACATATTAGTGTACCTACACACCCCACTTCTCAGTGCTGGCTTCACAGTCCAACCCCCCTCAAGACTTCCAGTTTTAATTCAACCCAAACGCTTCCTTCCACATGTCTCCGTCTTCTCCTAAATATTTGTTATACTCACCAATTAGTGGCAAGATGTAGCATGCATTGGGGCTGATGTTGACTTAGATGTGCTGACTGGTGAGCTGACAGGCTGAGCTCAGAAGTTAACTTTCCCTGAAGGCACCACATTGTATTTCTACCCCTACACATCCGCCAACTGTCACAGAACTAGAAGAACTTTGTTCTCCGAGATATTTTTTGTCAGATCTGGCTGAGGTTGCCCAATGCATTCAGAATTTATTAGGAGCAGAGTGTCAGGAAGATGGATGGACTGACAGACAGAACGACTGCCTAAGATTTGTTACCTGAAGAAACCTGCCCCAAAACTGCTTAAAGCTTGAGGACTTCTCTGCCATTTTTCAGCAAAATACATTTTCAATTATTATTTTTTAGAGCCTTCAACAATAGCTGTTGTAATGGAAATGCTGACAGATTGTTAATTATAGCACCGCTTCTGGGAAAGGACTAATATACTAATATTCCTGTGTTATAGTTCTGTGAAGCATGACTGTATTATTTGTTATAAAGCCTGTCACATATTTGAGCTGAGCCAGCCCAAATAGAGAAGGGAGCACCCATCTGGAAATCTACAGTTGGGACTGCTCTCTCAGAGGTATGATTTTTAACAGGTATATAGGTAAGACACCATCATCTTTATTCTTTCTAGAAACTTTGTATTAACGTTCCTGATATTCAGACTTATGAGTACCATTTATCTTCAAAGAGTGAACGAGGTCAGCTGAGAAGCCCTTTGCCTTTTGCATTTGATTGCTTAATTGCCATTGCCACATTCATTATACAAGCGCTGGTGATAAAAATAATGTCTATGGGGTAAAAATGAATGAAATATGTAATGATGAAAATTATTTAGTTTTATGTAAACTCATTCTGTATTCAACTCTTACGAAACAAATCCTAGGTAAAGTGAAACTCTCCTATAAACTGTGGTTTGACCAGAAACACAATCAGAACAGACAAGCTGGGGAGGAAATAATTTGACAAAGGAAAAAAAAATAAATTCTATTACTTCTCTCACAGTCATAAGAATATTTTACCCAACTGTCTACAACCCAGGAATTTACTCTAGAAGTAGAATGGATAGAACTGAATACCTTTTAGGTACATTATCAATACTGCTGAATGTGAATACATAAATAGAGTAAAAAAAGTTATATTCCTGTATTTAGTTGTCTTTGTGTGTTTTTTTTTTTTTTTTTTTCCAAACAATCATTCTATTGCTACAATCATTCTATTGTTATGCATACAGGTGTGGCATAGATAAGTTATGAAAATTTACTCTCCCACTATTCTTATTACCCACGCAAAATCAGAATAAGGAGGGCAGCAGTGTCACCACAGACATGCAACAGATACGTTAATATGTATTTATGTTGGATGGAGGCAGCAACAGTAGCCTGTTCAGCTACTAGAGCACCATAAGTACAACCACCACACTCAAAATATTTCTCCTGTGCTTTAAAAATAAACCTCAAACAACACACAGGTAATCTGAGAGCTACTGAGGAACCGTTGGGCAAATTTCCTCTTGTATTTCTTGCACGGCAGTACACGTCATACTGCTGATGAATCACTCTGGATTGCTTTGTTTTTGTCTTAAGGAGACTAACGACACATTACATGCATGTGAACACAATGCTGCTCTTTATGAGCTCAGGGTGAATCCAATGTGCCTGCAAAAACTGAAGTTGGAAACCCAGACCATGTTATACAGTTGAAAAGGGAACAGGAGAAACAAATATCAAAACATACCAAACTGCATGCCCCAGTCGCCAAGGTAATTTATTCTTGTTACTTCATGTCCCAGTGCAACTTTGAGATTTGCTATAAAATTCCCTGGTAAGGAATCAAAACTGGTGTTATTATGCAAAGTTGTAGGTCAACCTCAACAGATCAATTTTATGGTTTTGTCATATTCAAAATGAAAAGGAAAAGCAAATCAGTCAGGTGAACTACTCCACACAATGTGCTAAAATACTTCCAAACTTAAAGCTATAATCTTTTGAGCAGGGAAAAAAAAACAGCTTTGCATTTGAGAGGTGCCATGATGTGTCTCATGCAGATCCATATGTTTGTGTCACTGTTGTCTGTGCATGCACATTCTGGAAAGTACATGAATATAAAAAACACTTCCATTCATAAGGAGTCATGTACGACTTCTCATATATTCAGAAATATGTGTTAGTATCCATAACTCCCTTCTCAAAGCCAGGAAACCTCATACCAGGAGGTTAAGCAAGTACTGAAAATCACAAACTGCTGTTAACTGTGAAGTTAAACGGAGAACTCCAGGTCCTTGAACAGTACTGAACACTTAACATAGTATGTGTCTGATATGGTCCAAACCTACCGCATCTCATAAGAACATCTTGGTTCTAATTGTTATTAGAACAGAAACCCTTCATCTTTCTCCTGAGCTTAGCTGTATCACAGAATTACAAAGAAGAAATACATACAACCAAGAAATACGTACAACCCTTCCCCTATTCTTCTGTGCTTCAAGGGTACCTTCTCATTACAATACTGATATAAAAGGTTACAAAAAGCTTTCTCTTTTTCTTTTATTGTAACGCCACACTACAGTTTGCAGTCACTTTCCATTCCTATTCCCTGTAGTCAATTCATTCTGTTTCTATTGGACAAACAGCCATCTACAGAACTGTTTCTGATTATTTTTTTTTGGTAACAAAGGGTCCAGAAATGAAACATAAACAGCCAAAAATATGTAATGCCACTCGCTCAACCATCAGTCCATGGAGAGGCAGATTTATTAATTCTATGTAACTGATAATTATACATGATACATTAGTATAATCAAAAATAATGCCTTATTAGCTCAACAGATGCTGTAGGGTCTTCAGCTAATAACCTACAAATTGTAATGAGACAGGGCAAAAGAAGGGAGAAATAATGTTTTCCATATGCTATTAGAATACTGCACAATAAACTACTTCATTATTCCATGACAAATGACAGCAACTGTGTCAGTAATAGTAGCATAAAGGAATTAACACATAAAAGCAAATGTCTTGCAAGACAACCACCAAGACATAACTCTCTGCTCTGCAGTCCAGCACAAATCAGAAATTTAAAATTCAAAGGACTTTCATAACACCTCAATGAAAACTGCCCTGGGTGTCTTTGTGGAACAATTTTAAAGTACTTCATTTAATGTTCGCAGTCATAAAACTATATTACGTGTGACTTAATAAATCTGCCAGCAACACGCCATGCTCTTTTCTTCACTGTATAATGAGTAAAAGGCTTTTAATTAGCGAGTCAAGCCTGACACAGCCACTCCACTAGAGGAGTGAAAGGTTAGAATTCCCCTGTCAAGTGAATCACGGAGACAAAGAAGTCCTTTTACGACACACGCTGAAACGCATACTCACCTATTATTGTGGAACGCAAGTGTCCTATGTGAAACTTTTTGGCAATATTAGGGGAGCTGTAACAAATTTCCACAAATAGCATTTGTTCAATGTACAAGACTGCCAGATCACCAAGTCAGAAGTATTCAACTCATTAGTACAGCAGCAGAACTGTAATTAAACCACAACTTTCAACTTGCCCTTGCAATTCTCTGATTAGTTTCCTTTCCAAGTAGTAGACGTCCCTATCAAACCAACTTTTCCTATCATATCAGTTAGCAGCCAGTGTTAAAGAAAAAAAGACAAAAAAACATACCAAGGAACCTCCCAATGTCCCACTACACGAGTGACAAAGGACTTCCACTACTGTCTCACTTTTCACATGTTTTAGGCATAAGAATCATGTTCTTCAGACCTTTATTAGAGGTAAGTCTGGTACCAGAACAGGTAACATCGTATACAAGAATCAGTAACTAAAATCACATTTTCTACCAAGTGTCCTCTTCCAAGCTTGTAAATGGCATATCATTATGCAAAAACAAACAAACAAACAAAGACACCTCCAACACTGTTTTCCAGTGTAAACAAATGTTTTGTTTAGTTTGTTGTTTCTATTTTAGTTCACTTTAAGCTTACAATAGTGGCATATTATTAACCTGTCTTAAGCATTCACTTGAAAAATACTACATCATAGTTGAACTATATCTTTACAGGTTGTAGCTTCTTTATCAACAAAAGAAAAAGGGAACACTGTGCCCACAACTGTTTGCCCTCAAAAACAAAATTCAATTTCAGCTATGAACATCCACCCTCCAAATTAAGGGCATGTGCTGACTTTCTGACTTAGGAAGCCTACACAAAGAGAATAGGTGAACAATTTTATTATTTTTTCTCAATGCGTAAAGTGGTCCAACTCAACCACTTTTCCTTCCATGAGCAGGTGACCACAAACAAAAGAGATACTGGCCAGAAGTTCTGGGGCCAGCAACTGAGAAGATTTAGCAAGATAAATGCCTGGCTGCTCCAGCAAGTCAAGGATGAAGGTAGTGAGGACAGCTAAGTAACAGCTTTGGAAACTGAAACACAGATGGAAGAAGAAGTGCATTACTGGCTGGAAAATTCAGATGATGTATCTTGATAACAAGATAAAAGAAGCCTACTTAAAAAACTGAATGCTATTATGCACTAAATGAGAATGATGCATGAACTCTTCAAACACCAAAAATACATTCTAGGAAAAGCCTCAGTTCCCTAAATGAAACTGGTATTCTACTTGGCAAATATATCAGAGTATTAAATACAGATGAATATAATACCATGAATATGGTTTAACTTCACAGGCACCGCGCATTACGGCAATGAATATCAATCAGCAGACAAGGCTGTATTCTCAAAGGACTCATTGCGAGTGCTTACCTGAACTCGATCACTGCCTTTTGCCTAGGCACCATGGAGAAAAGTTCACTTTTTATTCCATATTCTGAGCCATCTTTCAACACCTGCTGCAGCACAGTCTAAAGCACAGGGAAGATAAAAAGATGGAAAATAAGTATCAACAACAGAAAATGTGATCAGGAAAACCATCCACCAACCACACAAGAGTCTGATCCCACAGCCGTTTTTCACATTAGCGATGAGATGGTCGGTCTGCCAAGAAAACAAGGTATCACATGCAGATGGAAACACCATTAACTTTTGAAAGCTGCACCGGATCAATTAAATAAGTTAGACAAACTGTAAGCAGAGATTTTGGTGAAAATCTAAGCTGATTTTGGTAAAAACTTAAAAATAGAAAGCGTAGATATCATTAAAACCTTTCAGTTACACAACATGAAAGTGCGGGAGAGTCACCCGGAGTAATCAGTAAGCAGGAAAGGAAAGTCAGGCCAAGAATGTGGGTAGAATAGTGACCTCGTGTAAAATCAAGGTGTTCTCATGTAAATAGGACTCTTACCTTATTCTGACCAGGACCCCCGCCATGCCTAATTCAGGTAGCACGTTTTAAAATAACTGCTATCTTGTAGAACTAGACCATAGATTTTGATCAAAGACTGGGAGAGCTTATAAGCAGAAGACTTGATGAGAGAATTTATTTCTTTGTGCAGCCAGATATTCTCAGCAGGCTTTTTTTCCCCCCGAATTAAAAAGAAAAGCTACATAGCATACCTCTGAGCTTTTTCAAAAGTGCCTTCTTCCCATGAGTAAATCTTATCAAGGCACACTTTGAGGAATTTGGAATGAAATTCCTATGAGTCCTGTCCTAGATCCAAATTTTTTTCAACGTGTGCATGCAAAGAACACTCACTGCACACAGCACAGCCCAGTCACAGAGGTCCAGCTCTTTGGGGCACGTCAGCTCTTCCACACACTCCTTGTGACTGAGGGCCTGCACGAAATCCAATGTGCTATAATTGCACGAGCACCACCGTGCTTATGCAGGTCACCTGAACAGCACATGAACACATTTTTCTCTTTCAGGAAATTTGATGCAGAAGTTCAGTTTCTATCCTTTGTGATTAGCACTAAAGCCAGCCTAAGGGACAAAACTGCAGAATCCTCTCCCTCAGTTCACTGCAGGTAGACTGAAACAACAGCTTATGGGAGATACCTTATGGTCTGATCGTTCTTAATAATAATGGGATACTTACACATCAATCGGTGGTTTAAGTGAAGGAAAACCAGACAAAAGAGGCTTAGCTTTTTCTGATTTCCATAATACAAATGCTTTCATTGCTTTTTCTAGAACATGAGGCAGACTAACATCTCTAGTTTTTTCCAGTTGCTTTACATCACTGCCCACTGTATTTCTTCATTAACCTTTTTTTTAGGAATAGCACCTGCCTAACATTCTTTTCCTTTCTTATTGTATGAGAGTATGTGTATATAATGTGGAAACAGAAAAACAGGAGACTTTTGCAAGAATTTAAGCCTCCTCAGAATCACCAAGTCACTTAACTCCAAAACAGGAAGAAGAAAAACAACAACCCACAACACTCACATTCTACTAAGACTGCTAGGTTTTCCTCATCAAAAGCCATACTGCTTTCTACTCCTCTAGTGCCGAAGAAAGACAACCATTTAGTCCTCACATGTCTAAACACCCTTTCTCCCACCTGCGAGTCTGTCAGAATGGCTTGTACAAAAGCATGTCTACTTTGAAAGCACAGAGAATGTCTAAAATTCCTTCAAATATTTCCTCAACAGCTTGAATGCCGTTTGTGGAAAGAGGAATCCTATGCTTTGATTATCAGTACTGCAGTCATACAGCAAGGTAAGTCCCCGTACACACCCTGTATTCTTCAGTTTGTCACAGTGATGTCAATACTCTACAAAACCTAATATATGAAACTGTAAGTATCAGACAATCTTCCTGAAGACACTACAGGCCTCTAGCAATGTGAACTGAAGTGGAAACCTCATTCCATTCAGTGGCAAGTTGTTTGTTTGATTTTATTTTTCCTAAAGTCTTAGGGGAAAAAACAAAAACAAAAAAACAAAAAAACAAACAAAACAAAACAAAACAAAAAAACTTAAAACTCTTCTGCAGCAGAAATAACAGATGTAGAAAAAAGGAACTATGCCTTAGAGAAGCCTTTAATGCTGTTTTCATTATGGCACCTTAGAAGGTAAGCCAGATGCACACACAAATCCTCAAATTTACTATAGACCTATTTTCCTTATTAGTGAAAGTCACAGCTAGGTCTTATCTCCTCCTCCCCCCTCAGCGATATAATGCAAAATTCTGTGTTCTAATCCCACATTTCTTCAGCAAAAAAAAAGCCCAGCAAACTCTGCTAGGCCAGACACATGGTTGTGCTTGACTCATTATACTGACTAAAATCCCTAGACAAAGCACCTTGTCAAATCCTGCCCATGAATACGATTTACTACCATTCTTTCAGTGAATAGTCAGGTGTTATGTTCTTATCATGATGGATTACAGATAGTTAATGAGAATTTAAGGAGATGTTTTGAGGCAATAAATAAAGCAGCCAATTGACAGGAATGGCTAGGCATTAGCAATACACAAGATGACCTATCATTCAGGAGAAGATGATAACAAGCCTAAGCGACTCGCTCAGTGGAAGCCCTGATAGGAAGAGAGCTTCACCAGCATTAGGTAGGATCTGATTTCCTGCCCAAATCACACGTGGCTCATTTTCTAAAGACCACGATGTTGTTTCCACAAAAGCTGCCTAGATTAATGCCTTGAACACCACCACAACGTAGCTTGCAACTCAAGTTAGTTCAGCTGGCTTAGCAGGGCTTTCATTCACTCCCCAGTCGAACTGCGCCGGCCAGCCACTCATCCTAATGGAAGTTCTTGCAGATAATCCAGACCGAGTGCAACTGAAATGCTACTCTTATGGAATGAGTGGTATCTTCCTTTCACTAAGTTACTGGTTTAACAAGTGAAGCTTTCAATTTCAGTCAGACATTGGACTTTGCAGAATTTTTGGCAGAAAAGTACATAATGGTAGATTTGAAGTCAAACACTTTTATTTCAGGTATCTTTTTGCCATCCTTCTTTATTTTAAATAAGAGTTTATATGCAAGAGTATATTTCTGAAACACAAAGAACACATGAAATCTGCCTTTTGAAAAGCAGAAACATGGAAGAAAAATGTGTGATTATAACTGAAGGATGGATGCATTGTTTCCTCAAGGGGATAAACTTCTGTGAGCCTCATTCCCAATTCTAGGCCTACCTAACAAAGCAGCATCAGGAATCCATGAGGAGAATTGATGAAAAACACGCAGATATGTATAGAAAGTATCAAAGACTATGGTTAAGTATTTTATAGTTTTACATTGCGGAATTTATTGAGGAACTTTACCAACCTGAAATATCAAACTCACCTTTGCCAGTAATTCCCTGTTTATTGTAAAGTTCACTGTTCCTGGACCGGTGCTGATTTCACTCACTACAGCATCACATTTTAGCTGTAAGAACAAACCAGAACAGTAACTCTCCATGAAAACAGGTAAACTAGGAAATTTAAATTCAATTCCCTAAAAATATTAATTTAATCCACTATAAATATTAAATGCTATTTATCTGATTGGAAGCAATTACAGATCATTTAATCCATCCTGTTGAAAAAAAGGATGATTTTATTATTTCTAATCCATGCTTATTAGCTCTAAATTTAGCTCACTCTGAAATGTCACACATTTGTTTTGCTTCATTCCTCGCATGCGTCCAGGCTGTGTTTTATTTTGGCTGTGAGCAGTAGCTGATCTCTTTGTACTCACAAAGGATGAGATGCATTTGACAGCTTCACACAGTGTGTGTGACAACACAAAAAAAATAAAGATCTGTGTCTTAAAGAAAATCTGAGACAAGATTTGGACTGCTGTTTCTTGAAATTCCTGACTTGAACTACAATGCCTTGCAGCAGCCAGTGATATAAAATAAAGATGTTAAATGTTCATATATTAAAGACTGCATTTACAATTTTCAGAATGCTCATGTTCTGAAAATTCTGAAGCTGTAAGGAATGTATAAGCACCTCTAATGTCAACCTCCTCTTTACAGAACTTTTGGTCTCTTCACAGGTTAGGAGTTTTGGCTTCATTTTCACTAAACTAGCTTCCTTTCATAGACACGACGTTTTCTCAAAAAAAAAAAAAATAATAATAATAATCAGAGAATAACCAAGTTATTTTATAACTCGGTCTTTGAGAGAGGCAAGCTACACGCTCCTACTGCAGCACATCACCATGAAGAAGAAATTCTATCCCCATTCTAGGTCTTGTAGTTAGATCCTACTTCAAACAGGAGTAATTATTGTTAGCCTGTAAGTTTTTTAACCTTAACAATCTCCAATAACAATAAATTCCACTGTTTATTCATAACCTACATGAAAGAAATACTTCCTATATTGACTCTGAATTTCCCTCCTTTTTGTTTTACTGGAGACCCTTTTTACCCATGTTATGGGGCAGATATAAAACAGAAATTTCCACTGCACATTCTCCATACAGTTTGTTCTGCTAAATGTTTTCTACATAATCTGTCACTAATATCTCAGTGTTTTTCATCTGTCTGTAGAATGAGTGCGTATTTGTCCTCTCCATAGCTTTAGCAACCTTTCCTCCAAGTGCTCTGTGGTTCTTTAGTAACCAGTTCTCCTCATGCCTATGGCTTGGATCAGAATGCCATACCAGAATATGTTATAAAAGCATAACATGAAAAAAAAAAAAAAAAAAAAGTTCCCCCTCAGCCAAGCACTAACAGTTGAAAGATGAAGCAAGAAGCAGCCACCCAGATAAAATCAAAAGCCAACAGAAACAAGACAATTACGACCTTTGTGACAGACAAATCTCAGCATATCTTAGCATATTATGTTCAATTTGGCATCATGTTGCCTTATTTTTTTGGTTACTTTAGTCAATGGGAACTGTTTAATTATCTTCTGTCTAACCTAAATATCTGTATTTCAAACATTGTGACCAATTTCCTCTTCAGTGACTAAGAGCATGCTATTGAAACTCGAGGTACTCTATCAACTGTTTATCATGACAAACACTGATCACTGCCTACATTTCTCTGTCTCACTGCTAATTTTTGATATTATGGTCATATTTTGCATATTTGTATTTCTATATTGCTTATCTTTGTGGATGACATGATCAATCTAAACAAATTATAATAAACTCATTGCCTTTATCCAATATCCAACAAAAATGATTCTAAGAGATTAGAGGTTTGTTTTTTTTCTTTTCTTTTCATTTTTTTTCCTCCTTTGTTTAACCACTGCGGTGTATTCAATTTCTGAGCTTATATTGATGGTCTGCTCTTTTCTACTGTTACATCTGCTTTGCTGTGTAAAGATGTAAGGCTAGGTGGCCAAGATTTATTTAATGAGCCAGAACCAATAAAAGAGAAAGACACATTTGTAGCTTTCTAATCACTGGTAACAGCAGTTGTTTTTAAAGTGACAGACTAGACACAAAGAAAAGAACTGCTACCATGATGTTACAGTCATGGGAACAGAATGCCCACAGAGGCTGTTAAATCCTTGGAGGCTTATAAAACCACAGTGGATTTCAAAGTCCTGAGCAAACTCATCCAAAAACCCTCAATAACCCGCTTTGAGGAGGAGACTGGAACAAATCACTTCCTGAGGCCTTTTCCAACTTATATTATTCTACGATGCTAGATCATCTTAAAGTTGTTTCAGAACTTTTGGTTGTACATATGTGCACCATCAGCTCTTCCTCTGCCTGAGTCAGAATATTCATGTGTTACAAAAATGGGTCCAAAGTATGGTTCTCTTCAACATCTTAGCAGTGAAGAATTAAATGAGGAAATAGTTTAGCTTCTCAGTAATGTTATAATTCTTTTTGTCCTTTTTAACTCCTGATCATATAGCAACCCTACTGATTCTCTCTCAAATTTGTTCCTCTGAGGCAGATGAAGCATCTTTTTTACACTTTTATTATTTGATCTACTGCCTCTTTGCTGCTAACATTGCCACTACTTCTTAGTTTATACTCCTCTTCATCAGCACCAGTAACACCTTTTTAGATTTTGAAGGATTTTTTCATCTCCAACGATCACTCAAAACCTAGCATCACCTTTCTGGTCCCACTTTCAACTTTATACATTCCAACTTCACTGAATTTTTCTTCTCTTTCATGTATCTTTTGTTTCTTCAAGATCTGTTTCACTTACACATATCTTGTTTTGCCTGCTGCTTGTTTTATATTACAGTAGTTAGCCTGAATGACTCAGCCACTGCCGTTTCCCATGGCCTGAAATGGCCATGAAAACATTGCCATTCTAAGAAACCTCAATTTCAAAAAGTTAGTCAGTTAGTTCAAAGTCTGGCCTGTTTGACCCACAGGTTAAGTTTCTCCATTGTGATTCTAGTGTTGGATTTTGCCATCTTTAATTTCTCAGGCCACTACATACTCAATTTTTTCCTCTAGTTTTGGTCAACAGTACGGACCACAGCATAGCTTTTAGGCAGTGCCTCCTAACGCACAAATATTACTTATTCTCAAACTATTTTAAAACAACAATTTCACAAAAAACTTTAGTAAAATTGCTCCTCTGATTACCTGTGAAGACTCTGTGGGTGAGTGACAATGGGTGCAGTCATTAAACTACTCTGATCCAAAGAGATGTTTGAAGAAAGAATATGATTTCCTTTACGATGCCTATTGCATCCCTCATCTGTAAGTTCATTACTGCACCAAATGGAATTAACGTATTAGCATACCTTCTCAGCTAGCTTCTGAGCTTGATGCTTAAGATCTTGTGCTAGGCAATCACCAGAATGGTCTTCTAGAACAGAAGCAATAGCAAGCTGGAAATCAGCAACATGCCTGAAAAAAAAGAACAGATGAAAATCAGGGAAAAAAGTGTTGAAATGATGTGGAGATTTGACAAATCCAAGCTGACTCTACATATGGTAAGTCTAATTGGCAAGCATAACCTAGTCACAGGTACCCAAAAGTTAGCTATGCTTAGAAAGCTGCAGTAGAAAGCTAAATATTACCTTTGCTCTAATGCAGCTGTATTAGAACAAATACATATGGTTCAATCACCATTCCACAGTAAAAAAAAGTTATTCTCATGAATAAATGTACTTTATCTGCCAAAATTACTACACCTCTCAAGTATGACAGGGAAAAAAATCTGTAACTTCACATTGGTTCTAAGCAGTTTCACATTTATTTCATTTGTTAATACTGAAACATTTACCACTGCACATTATTTATATTTTCAAAACTACTGTTTCTATTTCTGAAGCAATTATATTTGTGTTGAGCTTGTTTCAAAAAATAGAGTGGTTTAATTAGATTTAGGTATCTTCTTATAATTGGACTGGAATATTAGGTTAGGTGTGTTTTGCTGTAGTTCTTTTTCCCTGAAGTCCTGTTAAGCCATCGCACTAGCAAACACAATCAAAAATAATATAACGTGACAAAATATTGTAAAATAAAGTGCAAACACTACCGTTTTTTGGAGACAGGAACTGCAGATATGGACTTTATTAATTTTTCCAGTGGCAGATCCAAAACTTTGGAAAGCTAAATATTAAATAAAGAACAAAGTGGCTTAAGTGAGAAAGACCCAGGAAAAGTACCGCTCCCTGTTTATATACCCGTGAGGGATTTTCAAGTAAATTTTCTCTCAGGGAAAGGAAACAAAGAACTATGAAGTACTTTAAGCTTGCTGTTTTCTAATTAGCAACACAAAAGCAGGGAATACTAAAGGAACCTTAGGAAAGCAAGAAAAAAAAAAAAGCCAAGACAAAACATCGTGTACAGGCTCTTTATTTCACAGGATAACGTTTATTTTATTTATTTGTTTATTTACTTTTATCCTCGACCCCCTGCACGCCATTACCAGCCCCCACCCCCTTGGCTGACCCAGGACCCACCCCCTTGGCTGACCCAGGACCCCCTCCCATCCGTTAGGGGTGGGCGGGCCAACGAAGCCCTCGCCGATCCCCTTGGCAACCGGCCCTACCAACTTCCACCTCCGGGAGGGGGGGGGCCGGCTGAGGGCTCAAAGCGGTCGGCTCCGCTTTCGACCCATCCCCGCTCAAGACTACGGGAGGGCGGGTTGGAGGGCTTACCCGAGAGGCGATGCTCCTCCGGAAGGCGCAAGCTGCCATGACCGAACTTCGGGGCGAGAGGTCAGCGCCGCCCCTTGCCCCCACCCGCCGCTTTCCGCCCGCCCTGTCCGCGCCGCGCAGCCCGCACTGCGCATGCGCCATGTCCCTTCCCGCCCCCTCCCTCCTCAGGGCCGTTACCTCACGGAGCCGTTAGCGGGGGGGGGGGGGCGACGGGGGGGGGGGCCCCGTTCCCGGGGGGGGGGGGGGGGGGGGTCGCTTTTACCGTCGTTTAAGCGTTAAATTTGTGTGATTTTTTGTTTTTGTTTTGAAAGCTTACGTTTGGTCCACGGGCAGGGGCGGTAGCGAGGAGGGAACGTTCAGCAGGGCGCTTCGCTTAAAGTGTGGTACGGCACCGCGCTGTGTGGTGTCCCGCTCGGTTGTGTCGTGGGCAGCAGCAGGTGGCCGCAGCACGCAGGGCTCTATTTTATCGTGGGAAAACTCCCTCCCCTCGTGTTATTTTCCACAGAATCCTGACGTGTGCCTGGGTTCTAAACTGTGGAAGTGGCCGTGCTTTCAGGGGGACAGGGAACTACTTCCAAACAAAGTTAAAGTTGAATCCAGAAAGAGGGGGTATCCCTTGTAAAAATGTTGCTTTTAAGTATTTGAGCAGTGAAAGGACCTTCTGCTGTGTCCTGTGTCTTATATGTAGTACTTGATTGTTTTACATACTTGTCTCTGCTTCATGGAATCTAAAGCATTAAATAATATTTATACTTCATTAGACTTAAGTATGCATCTTTTCTTCTTACATCTATGTGTTTATACAGTTCTTTTCATAGAGTCACAGAATTGTTTGAGTTGGAAGAGACTTTAAAGCCCACCCAGTTCCACCCCCCTGCCATGGGCAGGGACACCTCCCACCAGCCCAGGCTGCCCAAAGCCCCATCCAGCCTGGCCTTGAGCACCTCCAGGGATGGGGCACCCACAGCTTCTCTGGGCAGCCTGTGCCAGGGCCTCACCACCTCCTGAGTAATTTGGGCCAGTTCCAGCTGTCCTCTCATGAATTACTGTTCTGACTTGCTGTGTGTAATGCAGAATAAATAAGCATACGTCAAAGCTTTTTGTAGTGGAATTGTTCCCCAGCATTTAGGGTATGGACAACACAGCTGGATAGCTCTTGTCCAGCCATTTTTAGATGGTTTTTATATATGGAGTAAATTGGAAGGTATCTGAGAACTTTTCCAATTCCTAAGGCAGTTTTTCAGAGGGGGACAATATAGGTATCAGTGTTTGACTTCAGATTCTTATTTGGATCAGAAGGGAAATAATGTGTCCAACAATACCTAACAAGCAAATCAAAATTGAGCACCTTTCTAGAGTTTTACTTCTATTAGATCATTCTTACGCTGGTGGCTGACCTGTCTCAGTTTGAGTTCAGTAATCTTTGCTTATGCAAGCATCTCTGTGGGAAATACTGGGTTGAATAAGTCTGTTTAAATACCGTGAACATTTGTTTTTGCTTCACCCTTGCTGTGGCACAAGAACCTCACTGTGAGAGCTGGGGAAAGTGTGTGATTGCTGGTATAAAGGAAATTGCTAAAAGAGGATGAGTATTGATTTGGGAGAATGATGGGGAGGAATTTCAGGTTTTCTACAGGAAAATGCAGAAATCTCCCATAATTCAAAGCTTAGTATTTGTTTGATTTCATCCTTCTTGGTGATGAATGAAATCTAACTATGAGATTACTTCTATCTGGAGGACTTCTAGAGGCAAGCTTTTTATTTATCTGAAACTTCTCCCATTCTGCTTTTATCTGTCTTTACTTTTCTGATTTGGGATGGACTTACTGTCCTCTGCAGTTGCAGGATGTCATTGGCTTTTGGATCACCTCTTCAGTGCATCCCAGCCTTTTGCTTTGTTTTACTTTTAACTGAATCTGTATTGAGGAAACTATTGATGTGTCCCCAGGGAATTATTTCCTCTTAATTTTAAATCTATTGAATGAAGGTACATGAGGAGTTCAACAATTCCTCTCGCTGCTGTTCCAGCTGATGGATACATTGAAGAATGTAGTGGAAAGGTGAAAAAAGTTGCTCACAGACAGGATACAAACACAACTAATGGGATCCTTAAGGTGCTGGCAGTTCAGTTCAAATTGTTGATTTAATGGAACACTGCAATTAAAGGATAATAAAATGGCCTTAGGAGTCACAGTCAGACTGATGCTTATTTTGAAGTTTATATTTTTCTTGTTATTCTCCAGGGCTGCTTTGTTTTTAAACCAAGTCCCAAGAAGAGAAAGGTGTCTCAAAAAACAGGTTAGTGCATTTTGATGTATGTTGCTGTGCTGTGGGAGGGTTAATCCTGGACACTTCAGTTCTGATTGAATTCTGTCGTAGCTGTGTCAGGATTGCAGTCGCTCCTTGATGTCAGTGTTTCTGAAAACTCATTTCTTCAGAAATAGTTGGTAGTAGGAGTTTGCTTTTTTTTTGTTTTGTTTCCGTGCTGCCATAAATTATTAACTGACAAACCATCTATCTGAAGAGTCTGAAGGAGCCACTTTTAAGCTATGGGAGTCAGAAATGATATCCATTCATAATTCTTACCCTGTTCGGGTAGTTTTTCTTCTCTTCCTCAAACAACTTTGGCAGAAGCCATTTGTGAACACCCCTTGGCTTGTGTTCACTAATGTTTGTTGTTAGATTTACTTTCTTTTCTCCATTCCAAAAGGCATGTATACGAGTCTCTGGGCATTTGAGGAAGACCAAATGGGACAGACTCTTATTGGAGCCATAAATAAGGCTGCGCAAATAGTTGCTCTTTGAGAGTTGGTCAGGGAACTAACTGTTCTTATTCCCAGGTTAAACTTTTTTCGGCAGGGACAGAGCTGTCAAAAAGTGTGACAGTTTGAAAATATATATTTTAAAAAAAGTGGAGAGGAAAGTAATAAGGCTTTGGAAATCATCACAGGCTCCTTCATTACCAGAGGGACTTACAGCAGCACCTGCTTTAAAATTAATCCTAAATTATTTTTTTCTGTGAGAGTTGACACATCTGTGGCTCAGGGAACGAGAGGTAGGCAGATATAATCCAGTCTGTCATTGCAAGATAAATAAGCTAACAACCAAGACCTGTGCACTTAGACCACGTTGGAATTTTACCCTGTACTGAACAGTATGTTTTTGCAAGATTTATAAATCCTGCTTGGAAAAACGTGTTGCTCCACTTAGCACAGACTTTGTCACAGAAAAATGAATTTGACTGGGCTATTCTGAAAAGAGAAGCAGAAGGGAGCTAGTTTGACTGCTAACAGCAGTTGATTCAAATGGTATTCTAAATAAACATGACTTTGATGTGCATATGTTGAGTTTGGAAGGCCAAACCTGACAAATGTGTAGTTTCAGGTATGGCTGATAATATTCTTGCACCTCACAAAGGCCTTCTGTGCACATTTGCACATACAGTTTGAGGTTTGGTAGTACAGAAAGTATTCTTTGGTACAATAGCACAGTAGTACAGAAATTATTCTTTGGTACAATAGCAGTGTGGTGGTGGCTGGGTTGTCTTTAACTCAAAGCCTGTGTCATCAAAGTGTGTTATGTATTTAAGTGATTTTTCTTAGGGATACAAATGAGATGATAGTTCAGGGGAGACGAGGAAAACAGATTAGGTGGGGATGGGTTTTGTTCATCATTTACAGTGAAGTTTTTTTAGTGATTTGAAAGTTCCAAACCTGTGCCATTTTATTTTATGAAATGTAGACTGTGTGAAGGTGGGAGGAAAACCAAGACAAATGTCACTCTGACTTGATTCTGTTCAGGCTCCTATTTTACTTTCTGCTCTGCCCTCCTTGTTAGGAAGCTGGTAGAGAGTTTCTGTGCTCGTATCTGTGAGCTATAGGAGCACCTGGGAAGCCAGATGAATTCAAAAATGTGCCAAGACATTGTGTTACTAAAAAGGTGCTGATTTTTTAAGGATTCATGGCTCTTATGGCTCAGATATTTTTTTTCTCATTTTTTTCTTTCTAAACAGCTCACGTAGAAGTGAGAGGAGAGGCAGCTTAGAGACGACTCAAAAATACAGGCTTGGTTTGTGCTTGAAAGTTTTGCTGGGGTAGTTATGGTAGTAAAGATAGATGTATTAAAGCAACAACAACAACAAACCTGTATTTCGTGTAACCTAACAGTCCTTTCCCAGTGTATCTTGTGGGTTTTGTTTGTTTGTTGTTGTTTTTTTTTTTCTGGAAGCTGGTATTACTGCATCTTCCCAGGAAGACAGAAAGGATTTCTTTTGCATGTGTTATGATTGATATCAGACTGTAATAGTGACAGACCCACAAAACTTTTTGAAGCAAGGGAAAGATGCATAACTATATATTAATGTTATATATATATAATTATACATATGTTATATATTATATTATATAGATATATAACATGTATAATTTTTTTGCCCTGATTTAGCCTTTAGCTCATCAGGGACTTCAGGTAGAAGCCAGCTCTTTGACTGAAGGCTGTATAGTTGGGCAATAGATTCTGCTTATTCCCTCACTTCTTCTACCAGGTACCAGTAGTTAATTATCTGGCTAAGAGAAAAATCATCTCCCTTATATCTATGTAGATGTATCTGCTCTAACTATTTATATAGATATCTTTATCCGTAGATGTTCTTGCTTCACTTGGGTACTTTGCTTTCTTCTCAAGAAAAAATGATCTGTTTTAATCATGTTTGTTTTCCCCTTTGCTTTCTAGCTGATTACTTCAGGGAAGGAAGCAGTGATCCAGAGGATAGTGAGTTACGGTTTGCTACTTGTCAGTCATTATGGAAACACGTGAAATTGGAAACAGAGGTGAGTCTTGTACCTAATACTAAAGCATTTGTAACAGTGCTGCTTGCTTCATTGTTTTCGGAGGTTTCTTTTTACATACTTAGAAAAAATTGTTAAAGCAATAAAGGGGCCAGAAATACTGACCAAGGCTGAAATTCTTTTCTAGTGTAGAAAATTAAAAAAAAATCTTCTTACCACAGAACTACATGCTTTTGATGCTTCAAGCTTCTTCTTCTATGCTTCTGTTCTAACTAATTGACCTTCTTATTAATTCCTGGCATACTTTTTTTTCCCCTCTACCTCCAGTTCTATTCTGTGTGTGCCAGCCCTCTGAGGACTTCAGGCAGCTTTTGACCTCAGTGTTACAGAACTCGTAGCAGTCCAAGATTCACAGTGGGGTTATGTGAACACAACTGCATGGGTGTCAAAAAGTGAAAGATAAGGCTGCGAGCTCAGTCTGTTGAGTTAGTACCGACAGTGTCAGTGGGTTTGTCTGGCGGGGATGGGAGTTAATTTCATACTGAACTGTGGCCTCCTAATTGTGTGGTAGATGGCATGCTGTTGTTGTGTCTGAGTAGCCAGCTGGCTTGAACTATAGCATGAATAATTGCTTCCGTACAGCAGGGATTTCCTCCTCTATTCTTTGTCAAGGATTCTGGGCAAGTATTCCGTATTCCTCTGCCTGCTATTGGGCATTGAACATTATGAGATTTTTTTTCCCCAAGTTTGTTTTGGGATATACAGTAGGAGCCAGCTGGATGGAGCTTATGATCTGGACCCTTGGGCTAAACTCGTAAATTCCTCTAATCCTGTTTCTACTGTTCCATGATCCAGCTCACTTGGACTCGTCAGCACACTTTTCAAACCGTAACAACCAGGGTGCACAAAGCAGCGCGCAACACCGCAGTGCTGATCATAGAGAATAGAAGCTTTTGGAGGTGTATTTGGGATCATCCTGCTAGCTGCTTCAGCCTGACAGGTTAGCCACCAGCACTGGCAGAAACTGCCTTGGCAGTTACACCGTGAGGCTAGAGGGACAATGACATCTGTAGCCACTTCTGGAAAATCTTTTCTTGTCTTCCTAATTTGGCACAGTGTTGTCAAGGCTTTTGAAACTATGCTTCTAGATAGCCAACAGAGGCTGCAGGATTTTCAGGTTGATGAAGTGTTTTTTTTCCTAGTGCTCTGCAAATATTTGTCCAAGAACAGCCAGCACAACCCATCATGGTAAAAGCCTACTTAGAAGCACAGAGCCCTTGCCATCTAGAAAATCATCATTCTTTCCTGTCCTAAATATTTTGCTGCTGGTGGCTTTTTTTGTTTGTTTGTTTGTTGTTTTTTGAATGCTGCTAGGAGTTCACCACCAAATACTTCTGTCTCTTTTTTTCTCCTCCGGGTGGAAGACAGTTCATCTCTACATTGACAAATTGGTATCGGCCATGCCTTAAGTTTGCTTTACCCGATAGCAGATTATCTGCAGTTATTTTTGATGCTATGCGTAGAATTTTCTTCACTAAGCTTCTGGGGTATCTGTTATGTTTTCCTACTTAATTTTGAATTTCTGTCTTTTTATCCTACTGTTGGAAAACTTGGAGGTGATAATTGTTTTTACTAAAAACCATGTGACAGTTCAGGTTGGAAGGGACCTTAGGAAGTCCCTAGTCCTTCAACGTCTCTGAAGTCCTTCTCAAAGTGGCATCATTTTGTGAGGTCAGACCAGGTAGCTGAGGGCTTTATCCAGTTGTGATTTCATTTCTTCTGTACTTTGAGACCCTGGTGTAGTAAACCTGATCCATGGTGGAAAACCTGAGAAGTGTGTGGCTTGCTGATTTGGACTCGTGTTCTAGGGCTTCTGGTAGTGCACTAAAGGTAGGATTTTACTGGAGTGTTTGCCAGGATACTGCTACCTGGCAATTTCGTGGCAAGCTATATGCTTGTGTTGGTCTTCGTTCAGTTCTCTGGAGCCTAACTGAGGTGTTTCATACTGAAGTGGACTTGACCTCCACGTACTTTGTTGTGGAACACCCTCGGCCTTTGTATGTGTATCATAAACTGTGCTGTGGTGGTGGCATTTGGCGATGTCCTCTCAGGCTTCCCACAGCATGAAAAGCTGGCAAAAGTACTTCAGGAATTATGTTCTTGTCCTCAATTCTTTTGGAATGTGAATTTTTGACCTTTTTTGTTCCAGTATTGCAGGATATCCTGGGTTTGATCCCTGCTTTCAGCAGTGGTCTCACAAATACTCTTGTTGTGATACATTTTATTGAGGGCTTTCAGAAACATTCCCTTCTTGTAAGGTCACAAATTTCAGGTGTTACACCAGGAGCCAGGTTAGAAACACAAATCCCAAGTGCAGGGCTGTAACATGGTAATTTTAGCTCTAAGGTGCAAATAACAGTTCACATGCAGCAAAAGCTTGCTGGGTGTTAGTAACAGGGATTGATTGAATTGGCAGTTCAATTTTTCAACCTTTTTTTCAAAGGTTCCAGAGTAGTGTCATGCAAGTAAATGAGCTGGTCACTTGAGATACAGAGCAGCCTAAAATACTAGGTGGAAAACTACCAGAATAGTGCAAATAAGGAAGTTATTTTCACAGAAGAAGACTGATGGATTTAAGAAAGCAAAGCAAGTGTGTAGTGGTATGGCAGACTGATTTCAGTCTTCACGAACGCACAGTGAAGGAAATGGTAGAAACTGGAACCATGCAATGTGAGGACTCAGAATCTTGTTAGATTGGCTTAGTGAAAACTTGTACGATAATGATCAAAAGCTCAAGGCCTGATGGATTCTGAAGCAGAAGCTCTGATGATTGTTATGGGATGAATAGTAATGGAGAAGCTCTTATGATGCCGTTATAAAGCTAACGGCATAAACTGTACTTTTTGAAATGTCATCTTACAGTTTTTTCTCAGTTGCCATAGAATTTTCCTGGTGTGAGTTCAGAGGCAGACAATCAATGTCAAAAAGACAGAAGAATATTTTTGAATAAGTAGAGGGTGAAAAGATTATTTTGTGTGCTTTTGTCAGTTCATCAGTCCTTTACGAAGTGTGCAATAGGAACTCTTCTCTGTTACAGGAACGGAGCTCAGGTTTTTGAGGAGGCATCATATGCAGCATCCTGGAGATGGGTTCCTAACTCTTTTGGTCGCTGCCTCAGCAATACTGCTAGAGACAACCTTTGCAGCTTCATTTAAAATGAAGTCCACAGCTGGGTGTGGCAGTTCTTGTTCCTAAGAAATCTCGGTTGTGATTTTATTGGGAATAGAGGCTTAATTTTTGTCAGCCTCCTAGAGTGTGTATTGATAATTCTAAACTTCAGAGCACATTTTTGGCTCTTCTAGCAGAAGAGATATTGTGGATTAGAGACAGATTTTCAAAGGCACATATATAAGACATAACAAAATGTTTCCAGTGTATATCTGCCTTTAAAAGTTGTATCTCCCACTGCACTTCTCTGACCTTGCTGTGTATTCAGGTATGAAGATCATTCTGAAGGGCAAAAGACAGTGTAGCAAAGGAGGCAGTCACGTGGCTGAGTATTTTTTTTCTATAAGACATACTTAATACATTATTTCATCATTTTATTTCTTTTTTTCTTTCTTTCAATTTGAATTGAATTTGAAGGAGCTGAATGCTTGTTCTCATACAGATCTCAGAAAAATTTCTACAGGAGTTCTTTATCCCAGGAGGGAATAATAGAAGTTTTTATAAACGTTTGTTATATTTATGCCTTTTGTGTCTCTTACTCTTTGCCTCCATGTTTTTATCTTCTTTAAAGCCTGTGATGTGACAACACAGTTAAGCTCATTTGCTGTATGAGTTATTGTTGAGACATTAGACCAGAATTCCAAGATGGGAAATGTCTGTGTTTTTCCACATAGTGAATAAACTGGCAAGTTTAAAAAAACACTAGTGTTACATTAGATGTTGCACTGGAGTTTTAGGGATTAAATCCAATGCAGGGAAAGGGTAAGAAAATGAAGATATTCCGGTGTTTCCACATTTCTATAAATAAAAACTCTCTGCTTGTTTACAGCAAATAGAGGAAGATTTGAATAAGCAGTTATTTGATAACCTCGTGAACTTTTTGAGGCGGTCTCATTCTGAGTTCCAAGAGAAGACAACAGAATGGAATTGTCAGATGAAGTCCAGAGAAATCCCTACTGCAGCTCTTGTCTTAGGTAATTTCTTTTTAAGATGCATTCTTTTATGTCCATTTGCTCTCTTACAGAGACTTGAAATTGATGCAGAGATCAAAGAAATTGTATTGCTGATTTCCAGCAATTAGTGTGAGGAACATTAGCTTTCAAAAATGTTAACAGAAGAGACTGGGCTGGGAGAAGGAAGAAAGATTTGACCTGCTTTCCTTTTGTCTGTGTACTTAGTTGTACAGTAAGGAACACCTTCCTTACTGGTGCATCTTAGACAACTGGTCAGGATTTTATTCCCACCCCCCTGATGCCATGGGGGGGGGGGGATATCCCCTTTTTTGGCACTAATTTCCTTGGTGGTTTCTGTGACTAAGCATGGGATTATACAGCCTCTGCTTTTCTGATGAATGTTAATGAGCTGATTCTTGCAGTGCATCTTTCTGTGTAGTTTTCCGAGTTTTCTACATGAAAAGCATCATTATCTTGGAAAACGAGCAGAGGGTGAAAAAAACAGCTGAAGGTTTTAGTACTGAAGTTAGCAAAGTTCTGAAGTCTTTTTTTAATTTTTTTTCTTCAAATGTTTATAACTAGACCTAAGCCTGTTTCAGGGCAACCTGATTATGTATTCACTGGATCATGTCAGGTAACCTAAAATTAGGCCTGTGCTGCAGAATTACCATGTGAACGCTAACAGAGCCTGGGAGGTTAGTCTGCTTTTGTAGGTAGCAGAAAGTTCCTGCTTTGAATATTTCTGTGGAAGAAGCTGTGAATTGCCCTCTGGAGAGACTTTTTCTTTCTTTGTTTGACTAAGAATGTTCACAAAGGCAGTAAAAGTTGAGTCGTTCATAATAAATTCAGAATGTATTTCGTTGAAACTCAGTAATTTCCCCCCTTACATAAACCTCACGAGGATCCAGGTCTCAGGTGTCTGCACTGCTGCTTTTCTAGAGAAAGCAAATTCCATCTCTTTGTCTCCAGTACTTAGCTGACTGTGGATGTCTTCTGCAGTTATGAGTGGCAGGGAAGTTAGAAAACCAATCCCACTTCCTGCAGGTTTGCACCCCTGAGAAATCTTTCATAAAAACATAAGGCAAAGTACTACATGAGCCATCTTTACAGGGATTCCTTGTTCCTTTCAGTTGGCTGGTATGAGTATGCATGTTTAATCTTGTGCTAGTTTTTCATCTTACCTCATAGATGATGTGATGCTTTTCATTCCTTTCTCGAATATTTGTGGTACCTTCTGTTTTTGTCTTCTGTTCAGTTTATCGTTCCGTTACTGTGGTCACAAGTCAGAGAAAAATGCACTTAGGTTGTCTTTCTTCTAGGTGTGAATGTTACAGATCATGACTTGACTTTCAGAAGTCTCTCAGAAGTCCTTCAGAATAGAGTTACTCCTTATGTAGCCTCGCTGCAGGCCAAAGATTGCCCAGGTAAATACTGCAGTATCTTTGCTTCATCTGAATAAGTTGTCAGTTAACTGGTTTTTGCCCCAAAGATAAGAATATTAGGGTGGAGGGATATTGAACGCTTCCTGAAGACTTGCTCAATCCCACGTTGACATCACAGTAATGCCTGCTGTATTTTAAGAGGCGTACAGTTCTGTTATTCAGTTCTGTTAAAGACAGCAAAGATTGAAATGAATTGTTGTAGTATGAATGTCAAGAGCATGCTGTTTGCATTTAATTTTTTAACTGTTTAATTACACTGAAGAAATGGTAGAAAATTTTGTCTCCTGCTCTTTATTTAAATGTAAAAGGTTATTTAAATAAAAAGTTTTAAATCACTCACAGCAGCATCCCCAGAGCTATTGATTGGCCTTTTCATTTATTTTTAGGCCACTCTGATAGCATTTGTGGAGTTCAGGAAAGGTGCAGGGCCACCATCTTAACTTGAATTGTTGCTATGTAGGCAACTTCATAGGATACATTTTACTGCATTAACAACATTCATACCATGAATACTTTGAAGCGTTATGGAGCCTGAGATGTGCATTCTGGAGAGAGGAGGAGAATAATTAGAAAAGAGAAAGATAATTTGCGGAAATTTCTTAGAACATGAGTTGGGGAAGTGAGACGATTCTAGGCAGCTAACTGAAATCTTTATCGTCTGTCTAAAAACGTGTTGTGAAGGCATAAAAAATCTGATGCAGAAGCTCTTGGGGCAGCTGATGAACTGCTATGTAGATGTGGACTCAGAGGAAGACGACTATGTACAGACTTCCCAGAATAGAATACGTTGTTCAATGACTTCTCTAATCACCTGGTATGAAAGTGTAACAAAGGTATGATTTCAGTTTTTGTATCACCAGTTTACAAAAATGTCTGACCTTTAGATTCTTTTAAAAAGGAAATTGAATACCTCAAATTTATGTGCAGTAGTGAAGAAATGCCAAAGGTTAGCTTTTCATTTAATACTAAGAAACGTCTGAGACTGAGGTGATTTGAATGTAAATCTGTAACAGATGTGGAGTTAGTTTCTGATGAGGTGTGAATGTCAGCATTCTGAAAATCGGGTAAAGTACTATTTTATGATATGTTTACATGGGAACCAGAAGCTTGAAACGCAGTATCAACTTCATGCCAGATGCTATTCTCCCAGCAGCGCTGAGATGTTTTGCTTGTTAAAACAAAACTTCGAGAAAGAACAGCCATCCGGGGGAGAGGCACCATTTTAGTGCTGTGTCATCATGTTTATTATCATGCTATCATCATGTTATTAGTGGCAGCATGTCATCTGCGACCCATGCTATGTTGAAAAGCAGTGACAAAATAACTGTAAATGGTATTTCATCCTCGTATTTAGTAAAGCTAATGATGTTTTATTCAAGTATTTTATTCTGTCATGAATAAAAGGTAGTAGTGATTTTGTGACTAGAGTGATAAATAAAAGTTTAATGAGTACCTGAAGTTTTTATTACTGTGTAAATGTATAGAAAATGGGCAACTTCTAGGTACCCAGCTAAAATCTTCTTCCTCAATCCCAACACACTCTTACTGATTCTGTCCCACAGAGCTATCCTTGTCTTTGTTGAATGTGTTGTTGTTTGTTTAGCTGTTTAAAATGTATTTATTCTTTGCACTTCCTGCTATGCAAGACAGAAAGAAAAAAATTGTGTTCTAGATGTTTGTAATACATACAGTTGTAGCAAAATACGTACAAAATATATATAAAAAGTCACCATGTCACTTTGGAGCATTATAACATTGTACACATGTGATTCAGTCTTTCTATTTTACTGTCTTCTGTTTATTAATGTGTAACCATTGGCTTCAAAGAAAACAGATTTTGAGACTCCAAGCAAAAAAAGAACTTCTTCCAGACACTGGCAGTCTCCTCCGGTTGTGGTTATCTTCAAAGATATGGAAAGTTTCACCACAAAAGTACTTCAAGACTTCATAGTTATCAGCAGGTAATGTGGCTTGAAGTTTTGTTCTTCCACTCTGTTACCCATTTGCTATTTGCAACTGTTCAGAGGGGTTAGACTAGCTGATCCAACATCAGCCATTCTCTGATCTGTGATACTGATGTAAACCGTTTAAAGGTTTCTAGCTCACTAATAGAAGTGATAGAAATTCTCTGGTTTGGTATAGTTTGTGTTGACCAGGATATGTAATATCTGACTCCTTCAGGTGCTTCTGTCCTTCCTTAATACTGTTTTCCTTAATACTATCTCCAGCATTTCAATCAATAACCCCGCTACTCTCCAAAAAGAGCATCTTCTGTTCAGTTACAGTAGGATCCGAGCTGCAGCTGTAGAGTTAATTCAGTTGCAGCCAGCACATCTGACATCACCTCTAAAAATGGCTAAGCAGTTTCACTTGCTGTGAGGCCTGCAATAAATTTTTTTTGCTACTTTAAATGTGACAGATGGGTTCTTTGGGGAACATTTCAGGATGTAAAAACAGAAATCATAATCATCTCAAAATAATTAGGCTGTAGAGCAGGGAAGATGAGGTTTTAATTGCTTTTTAAGTGTTGTGCTTTATTTTGTTTTTTTGTAGCAAGGACAGATACCTCATCATGAGCATGTGGAGTGCAGTGAAGTCTAGTTCAGGTCTGTCACAGTCTACTGTTTGCAAATAAATTTTTAAAGTAGACTGTATTTTGTGTCGTTAAGCCTCCCCCCCCCTTTTATGTTTATAGCAAGGACTTTTTAGGAGTTAAAGAAATTAAATAATTGTGGGGTGACAGCTGAAAGGTCAAAAAGTTTGGCTGTGGTAACAACAAAGAGAAAATGAGTAACTTGTCCGTTCTAATCTAGAAGAGATTTAAGATAGCAGAAATTGTATCTGCTTGAAAATCCAATTAAAAAAACTGGAATATAATGATGAAATAATACTGAAAATACTTACGCTGTTCCCAGTGACTACCGCATTCAGTCCTGGCTCTCAGTTCTCAAAGCATATACTAAAAAAATGACCTGAAGAAGAAGAAATCTGGAGAAGTTGATTTAAAAAAAAAAAAAGTACAGTGGGAAGATAGAACTTCGGAGAGGTTTCATATTTATTTTGCTGTTAATAAGTTGTGTAAAATTTGTAAATGTTCTTGTGACTGCTAGCTGTTCAAAGTCTCTTCCCATTTTTCTTCATTTCTTTGGAAAAATCAAATGCTAAGATTCAGTTCTCTGAATATAACTTCTCGGGAAGATAGGGTCAGTGCAGTACTATAACTGAAAATGCTTTTTATGCTGCTTCCTGAAATTTGAATCTGAAAATATAATTTAATCTGGCTTTCTGCTTTAAGGCTTTAAGTAGCTTGCCTTTTTTTCCCCTTTTACTCCTTGTTAAAACTTCTGGTTTACTGGCAACAAATGTTTTAACTTGTCCTTTTCTTGTAGGTAAGTCATTTGAGCTCAGTGCTGTAGTAGTAATAGAATGTGTTTGATTTATGATTTTCTGTAAAGTAACTATTATGTTTTTTTTCCCCTCCCCACTCCGTGATCTAGTCAGCATATCCGTGAATTACCTCTAGTACTGGTTTTTGGAATCGCTACATCTCCAATGATTATCCACAGCTTGCTTCCTCACTCTGTGTCCTCTCTGCTGTGCATAGAGCTTTTCCAGTCCCTTTCCTGTAAGGAGCACCTGTCTACTATAATTGACAAGGTAATTCCCTTTCGAAGTAGGAGTGTGTGAATTCAAAAACAGTGTACGTGTGCGGCCTCTACAAGCAAGTTTTTCTGAAGCTTTTGGAATGGAATCTGTTCCTGAGAGCTGTGAATTTTGGAAATTTCTACTCATAACTGCAGAGTAATTTATTAATCCCAAGAGCTTCCCCTCTACATTAATAGACACCTGCTTTCATCTTTGATTTGCATTCACATCTGTGCATTCTGGGACAATTACACTTCGACATCCCCACATCTTGATTAGACTGGTGATTTGATCCAAGTTTGGCTTTGTTCAGAAAATGATAGCCTTTAAAATAAATCTTAAAAAAAAAAAAAAAATGAGCTCAGCTTTAATTCTGCCACTTGGCAAAAATTAGCAGAGTTATCCAAATGGTTAGTTCATACAGACACTTTGCCATTGTGCTTTCTGGTATACCACTTTGTGAAGGATTTCTGAACGTGCTGAAAGTGGTGGTGACATCCTTGGTTGTTACAGAGATCTGCTTTCTGTTGTAACTTAAAAAATAATACAAAAACAACATTAAGCTAAAACTAACTTCAAACTTTGCTGATTAGTAAAGGGAACTTAGAAAAATGGGGTGTAATAATAAACTGAAAGTCTTTGCACAGGTATTTGTTCTAGTAGAAATACAGTTTTTACAAATTGGCAGTGTATTTAATATCTCATTTAGCTGCATGCTAACATAGGCTGAGAGTTGTATTAAATTGTACTTACAAATTTTGCTAAATTGAATTCAGGAAAGAATTTCTCCTATTGCTGCGTTTTCCTCTTTATCTCCCTTAGGTTCTTTTAACAACCCAGTTTCCACTTAAACTGAGTGAGAAAGTTCTGCAGGTTCTCATCAACATATTCTTGTACCATGATTTTTCTGTCCAGAATTTTATCAAAGGCTTTCAGGTAGGTGATGGTAACAAGATCTCAAATAATGGGTGCTGAAAATGAAGTGTTATTACTAGACGTTGAAAGATTTTTTTGGATCCTATTACTGCTGTCATTGAAGTGGATGAAAAAAATGCCCTTGGAAAACATCTTGGTACTGTGAACAGGTGGGTGTTTCTCTGCCAAAGGTTTAAAGAAAAACTTAGAGGCCCAGGTATAAGGAAGCATTTAAAAATCAGTTCATTTGCTTATTTTGCCACAAAAAAAGGTATTTTTGAAAGTTGAACTTAAAAAGGTGACCTGCCTTAATGGGTAGGAAAGGCCTCTGTATTGCTGTGGGTTAAACTGTGGCTTCCAACACCCCTGGCAGAACTCTCCAATGGGATGTGTAGCAAGTTGCTGTTTTGTTCCTCTGCACCAGGTTCTTGGGCTGTGAACAGAATTTGTCGTGGTGTGAATAACTTACAGCAGTATCTCTTCCTCGCTTCCTGCTGGAGTTCTTCTGGAATAATTTCTGGATGCACACTGCTTACCTTCTCAGAGAAATTGGAGCTGTAGGGCCACTTGCTTTGTGCCTCAGAGTAGGTGGTTCTTGCACTCCAAGTAGCTGTGCAGCAATTGAAAGAGTTTCATTTACCCTCTTGGAAGACAAAGTGGAAGACTGCATAAAGTTTATTAAAAATTAATAATAAACAAGTCCATGCAGAGTATATTTTTATTGGCTTATGTTTGTATCTAGATGTATTTCGATGTCCAAGTCTTCATGTAGCTTTTCTGGGTTATGGTCAAGTTTTCTGAGGTATCTTTTAATGCAGGATTGTGAAATTGTGTTTCTTTTTTGATTAGGGACTGTTAGTAAAACTTACCTTTTTATGGTTCTCCACATTTAGAGTGCCTTGGGTTCTTTGATTTTTAAGATTCAGTGATTGCATGGGGCTTGGAGAAGTATCCCTGCAGCAGTACCCTTTCCTTCAGACAGACCTGTGCAGGTTTCTGTATATTTCAGTTCCTCTTATTTGTAAGAGTCGCCATAATTTAATGATTCCCCACTGGCCTGACGTGGAAGTACAAGTCCTAGCCTTCACAAGGTGTGACTTAAAATACTCAAGTGCAAAGAAGCAATTTCAGATCAGATTTCCTAAGTGATTTTTACAAGGAGTAACCACCTCGGTTATGTCTAGGAGTAACATTAACATTTCTGACAGAAAATGTCTTTCCCCTTTGATGGTTTTAGTTTTAAATGGTTTTGGTGAGGTGGTTTGTCCGTCTGTTTTGTTGGGTTTTTAAGACCAGATGTGATTGAGATACGCTGTTATTTTGTAGGGCCCTGTTACAAGGAATACTCAGCACAGATGAAATCAATGACAGAGCATATTTGTATTTGTGCATAGTGAAAACTTAGCAGTGTCTTTTTGTCGACGTGAAACAGAAGATGAAGTGAGAACGTACTAAGTTTGCTTATATATTGCAGTTGCTTTTCATATCTTTAAATGTACTCTGTTATTTGTGAACATTAGAGCTGAATATGTAACCTAAAGAATGCAGTAATTTCCATAAATGAATAGGAAATATTTGACAAGCTGTAGTTATGGTTTTGCAGGAGGGGAAACAATGAGGTACTGCATGTGAATAGCACACGGAGCAAAAAGGTGGTTACAGGACTGTATTTAAAACTGAATAATCAGTGTAGAGTAGTGACGTCAGTTGCGGAATATATATGAACTGTAGTGATTTTTTTTTTTAAAGGAGTGCCATTACTACCATTATAGAATATGCACTGTAGGGATAAGAAAGCCTTAAAAGGTAGGCATAGCAGGGAGGATGAATTTTATTAACGTCACTGGTTCTTGCTTTTTTCAGCTCTGCATTGTGGAGCACTTCTATACCCAGCCTCTCAGTGTACTGTGCTGCCATCAGGGGGAATTAAAGAAGAGAATAAATTCTTTATCGCATAATCAGTGTGAAAACATTCGAAGACTGCCCTCTTTTAGAAGGTAAGAGGGGGAAATACATTTGGGGACACTCACGTATTTAGTCAGCATTGGAAAAGGTAAAAGGAGTCTGAAAACTTAACTGATAACTGTAGGCTACTTGAGCATATGTTTGTATAACAAAGGTAAATTCATCAAAAGGAGGACAGTTCTAGATATTTTCAAGAACCCTTTATCATCTGGTATGGAGAGTACAGCTTCTGTGGTTTGCCATCTGTTGCATCACATGGTCTTTTTTTTCCTCTTGTATTTAATACAGAAACAGGCTATTATGACAAATAACCATAAATCACTTCTCAACTCGTTAAGCTGATATGGAGCATAATCTCTAGGGTTTAGTTGTGGCTTTTCAACTTGCTGGGATCTGGCTGTCCCTTTTTTTACTTTTCAAGTAAATCCTTATATTAGCATAAGCATTTTGAAATTTTTAACCTTACAACCTTTTAAGCACAGTTTACATCCTAATTTTTGTGCTTCTGTTTTTCCTTGCCATCCAGGTATGTGGAAAATCAAGCATCAGAGAAGCAGATTGCACTGCTGACAACAGACAGTTTCTTAAAGGTAGAATTTTAAAAATGCCTTTGGAGAGCAAAAGTAACTTTCCAAATATATTGGCCTATGTGGAAGATAATAAATTATGTGATTAAGATGTACGAATCTGTGTAACATTTTTCGTACAGTGCATACTGTGCTTCATATCCAGTAATGGAGAATGAGAATCCACAAGTCAAAATTCCAAATCTCTAGGCTTGCTGGGTATACCCAGCTGCACAGCTTTTCTTACATCACCTTTTAGCTATGTATAGAAATAAAAGTGCTTAAAAAGAAGGTTGCAAGGTTTATTTATGGCCTGCTCTTCTAATGCTTACTCAGACGGACAGTGCAATGGCTGAAGAACAAGTAAGTAACCTTAGAGGATACTTCATGAGCTCTTACCCTTCCATAGTCTCTGACTGAATTCAGTGGGGCAGGCTGGCTCCCAAGGTGCACATTCACACTAGATGTCGTACAGGATTAAAACTTTGTTGCATGCTTATCTGGAGGTTTGTCAAGTGGTTAAAGTCAGGCTGCTGCTATTGTGAGCACTTTAGGAATTCATCATACAGTGAAAGAAAAACGTGCTGGTTATTTTCATTAGCTGAACCGCTCCCTGTAGATGCATTGCTGAGGGTAAAGCATTTCTCTTAACTTCATCTCAGGTATAGCTAACCTGCCAGGCAAATGGTACGACCAGAGATAAACCTATTATTCTGTGAACACCTGATTTAGTGGGAGGTGTCCCTGCCTATGGCAGTGGGTTTGGAACTGGATGATCTTTAAGGTCCCTTCCAACCCAAACTGTTCTATGATGCTATTAATGTATCCTAGCAGGTCTTCCTGGTCTGTAAGAACTTTTTCAGATGTGAAGAACATTGTTAAAGGTTGGAAGAGAGCAGACAAATTTGTGAGTGCATTGCGATTCTAGTAGTCAAGGCTAGAGATGATTTATATGGGATTTTATGATCCTTAGTCTTCGGTGTCAAAAATAGCTTAAGCTATTGCTGTTTCCATGCTGTTTATTCACACCTCAGCAGATGTGCCGGCACAACAGCTTGCATGGCTGCACTATAAATATAATCCAAGAAGCAATCCAATTTAAAGTAACCTGACTTAAAAAGGTGGTTTTTTTTTTTCTGCTGGTTTGTTTCTGCAGAATAATTTCCCCAGCCTGTTCTCTCTGCAGGTACATAAATGTTTCTGTTGAAATAACAGGAACAAAAGAAGGAAGAAATGGGAATGAGCAGCAGTGGCTGTTGCTTTAAAGAAACACCACTGAACGGGCTGCTACTTTGAATTTTAATATTCAACAGTATGTTTAATAAGTGAAATATATCCCTTATTTTGTAAGTCCATCCCCACCTTGGAAGTTTGGGGAAAAAAAACAGCTGGAATTCTTGTGCTTGTGTGCATATGGTGCTTCCAACCAACTGTACCTTAAGGCGCTAGTTCTAATCTCTGCTAGAGCAGCGGGGCTGTTACTGCTTTGCCAAGCTGGTAGCGTTACCTGCTTGGGAAGGAAGGACTTTTGCACTGATGAGCTTTTGCATAGATTTGTTGTGTGCGCCTGTGTGTGTTCTTGACCTACAATATCACTCCTAACTTCGGAAATAATTGCAAAGATGTTATGGTTGTACTTCATATAAATTTACTGTTCACGTCCAGGACTAGGTGAACTTGCCATTCAGGCTTATCAACCAAACTTGCAATATCCCACATCAGCTGCTATTTGCTTTCCATGTTGTTACCACTTTTTTATAGTAATTTAGGGAGGAGTTCCGCCTATTTAGAATAACCTGGGTTTAAATGCATTTTCTCGGGGCAGTTTTACATCCTAAATAATTACAATGTTGTCTGAAAGTTTTCATGGCAAATTTCATTTGAAATTATGTAAATACGTCAATCTATATGGAAAGAATGTTGTGTGGCCTTCCCATAATGTTTTCAACCTCTTCTAAAAATAAGGGGGGAAGCAGACTATGTCTTTCCGCTCTGTTATTTGGCAAAATGCATAGTCTTACTGCATTTCAGTTTACGTAACCTCATCAGTTTTGGTCTGAGAAACCAGATGAGGGAAGTACAGATGCTATAATCCCCTCAGTTGAGGGAATAAGATTGATTGAGCAGCATTAAGCTGAACTTGTTTACTTCTCTTAGCTTTTTTTTATTGTGAAGATTTTTTTCTTTTAATGACCCTGCTTAGAATTTAACTACAAACTTATAAATGTCTGTCTTAGGGATTTGGAATGACTTGGAAGATGTTTAAATAATTGTTAAACCAATCACCCTTAAATTTTAATAGATAAAAAGTCTACGGAGAGAAACATCTTAATGCTTTTTATCATCTCAAACCTTTTTTTAACATTGGAAAGCTCTCTGCAGCACCAGGTATCTTTGTTAACTTTCAGCCTGCAGTATGATACTCACATCTTTCCACTTCAGTCTTCCTTGTATTGCCAGTAGCACATAACTTTTTGGTTTGTTTTTGGTTGGTTGGTTTGTTCTGTTGTTGTGTTTGTTTTGTTTTATGTTTGATATCCTATTTTCACCTTAACTTTAGTGAATTTCAGTGGCTTGGGTGTGTGTTTTTTTTGTTTTCTTTTTTTTCCCCTATTCATTTGGAATAGTATGTTCAGAGTTGATTGAAATGGTACTAAAAGTATAGACAGCCCTGTTTTTATCTTTTGATCTTTGAAGTCAGATGAGAGAAGATTTTTTGATTCATGAACGTAAATGTAATGGGCCTAAAATGCTTAAATACAGCTACCAGCAATTGCTAGTAGGATTTTCCAGAAGCCTTGCGTATCCTTCCAAGGGAAGCCAGTGATAACGAAGTGCAATCTGGTAAATTCAATAGCAGCAGTTCATAATTTCTTTTTCCTAATACATGATTTATTTATTTCTTCTGAAGATCTCCATCTATGACTAAGCAAGCCAACTGAAGAGCACACAGAAGCAGCAACTCTAGAACGTTTTTATGTGAAATTATCTTTTTTTTGTATGCCTTACTAGTAAAACCAGGAACTACCCGTAATATACAAAATATGTTTTAAAATCTGTTTTTAATATACAAATGCAAATAATAAGGATTTGAATAAATTTAGCTCTATAATTTCTCAGTGCATGTTAATAGTCCTGTTTGTTGGGAGATGACACACCAAACAACAGCTAAATATAGTTGCAAATGAGAAGATAACAATGCTAATCAATGACAACTCTTCAGTGAGATGGAGGAGGAAAGGGAAGTTTAAAATATGCAGTGTGATTGCAGCAAACTGTTGAAATAAAACTTTTCTGCATGGTGGTCTTAATTTAACACGGGGGATTTAAGTCACAGCACACCAGAATGTCAAAACCCCAGAGCCATTTTAAGTACTTTCGTAGAGTTTTAAATGAATGAATGTCAGAACGACTTACAAAGCAATTGTTCTGTCACTGTAGGAAACAGTACAGAAGTTGCTGGAGGACCTGAATGTTTACCATGAAAATTATTTTCCAGTTCTGAGGTGTCTTCATGTTTTCACATCTTCTCTTCCAAAGTATCCTTTGGGCAAGCAGGTGAGGTACTGTTACTCCATTTTACCGACGCATGTTTTGTTGTTTCATGGTATGACACCTGAACAAGTATTTTTTCTCTATATGTTCTCTTCTGCTGGTTTGCCCTCTGCTTCCCAAATGGAAACAGATTATTTCTTGCTATGGGCAGAGAGGAACAGCATGTGTTTTCTTTTGTGATGGGGGTGATACTTCATCAGTCAGCAGGAAGGAGTTCGTAGGAGGAGGCAGATGGACAGATCAGCAAGAGAACTGGCAGGTTGGCTTTCCTGCATCTGGAACACTCTGTATGCATTGCAGACAATGTGTACTCTTCTACCACCTAGAATAGCCAAATTCAGAGGATGAGACTGAGTTTTAACAACCTGTACAAAAAATGATAGCAAGGGAACAGTGATAATGGCTCTTAATAGCCATATTGCTCTAATGGCATTAAATCTACCTTCTCATGCTAAGCAATTTCTTCTTCCACTAAAAAAATAATATATTCTGTGCGTGTGCATTTGTCTGTTAGTTCTCAGTCTATTTCACGCTGTTATTAGAGTCTGGCCCTAACTACAAAATTGGATTGAACTGTCCCAGTATTTGAGACTTAAGAGATATTTTAGCCAGGGCATTTGATTCAAGTTCCTCTCTGGTCTCTGCAGTTACCTGGTACAGAGTGATAGATACAGACTCCGGCAAGTTAGTTGTGAAAGGTACTAAATAATCTCGATTTTTGTCGTGGTCCTTCTGCATCTCTGGGAAACAAGCTCCAAAGGATTTACATATTACTCTGAAAAGATTGTTGTAGGAGTTCCCCGTTGCTTTGCTTGTAAAAAAAAAAAAAAAAAAAAAAACACGTTATTCTTTCTTTACCTTCTGCATAACAGATCAGGGAGCTGCACTGTGCCTGTTTGGAAAACCGTGTGTGGGAGACAGAAGAGTATGAGTCATTTCTTCAGCTAGCAAGGTGACTTTTTCCTTTCCATTTTGTTTTAATACCACCGTACACATAGAATATCAGTCATCTGTTATCTTAGAACTTAAAGCTGAGGATGCTACCTGTTTGGAAGCTTTGCAGCTGGTTGTGGGGTCGTTTGCAAGTATAATGGCTTTTTTTCATTTGCTGTTCCTACTGTTCTCTGTGAAACTCAGCCAGATTCTAAAATCTCTTATGCCCTGTGTAATTGTGCCAAAGCCATCAAGGTGCCTTTGTGTGAGTGAGAACATCAGCTGGACTTTGTCTTTTAAAGTATGATTGCGTTAGAAATTCTTTCAATACGTTATTGTGCTGTGTTTTTGAAGGCCTTGTTATTAACAGTTGATCAGCGAAGTTGTTTTAGCTTGCCTAAATTTTGACCCATTCTGAAAACTGAGAATCTGTTCCAAATGAGTAGTTGAGGCCTTTCTTATTTTTCATTGACTGCTTTTTCCTTTTCATAAACGTGTCTACCGGTATGTACAGGGATTGTGCTATTTTTTGGGCTGTTGTGAGCTTAGGATTTTAGGAGAGCCTACGTTTGCATCAGTGTTTAAAATAGAAAAGTCACCTAAGGCAAATTTCATAACAGAAAACCTTTCAATTGCAGTGTTGCAGCTCCTGACTTCTAAACATGCTTTATCATGGCAAGTGACTGTTTCCTGAGAGCTGCATTCATTCAAATAATGCATCGCTTCTGTCACACAAGGAGCCGATACAACACTTGTTACCATAACTGCCTCCCCAAGAGCCTCTGGCCTTGTGAGGTTTGATGTCTGACAGAAAAACTGAATAGAAAACCATGTCCATGTTGGGTGGAGGATCGCTGTCTGGGCCCATACACATAAGAAACATCTTCTCCACACTGCTTTGGACATACTGAGTTTCTCTCCCACACCACCACTTGGCTCTACTTTTACCCTCATCCCTTTGAAAGGATTACTTGCTTGAGTTGTCATCTCTGCAGTCATTCCTCATTAATTCTTTTCTGACTCTTGAATCTTGACAGCGCTCAATCACTTACCAGCCAGTGTCTACAAATGTGTCATTGTGCTTTCCTGTACTGTCTGGTCTGTAATCTCTAGTAACTCACGGTCATTTTTTCCTCTCCTTTTTCTCCTTCTATGTTTAGTTTGTTTTCCTCCACTCTGAATTCATCTGGCTCTTAATTCATCTACCATTGGATTCTGGCTTGCTCCCTCTTTATTTTACCAGTTCATCTCCCTCCTGCTTTTTCTCTCATCCTAGCACCCACTATATGGAGGTTCTGGTAGAAATACCACTGCTCAGGGTAGAATAGATAATACCAGGTGGAAAATAAAAGGTAGAATAGAAATAGCAGTGGTCAGGTTTATTGCTTTCATAAATGATTTTGTTTTTTCTAATTCAAGGATTCTGTCATTTTCCTAACTCTTTCAACATGATTCCTTAAAATACTTTGAATTGTAGCTGGGATTGTATTTTTTTTCTGCATTTTCTTTAACTCCTTTCTCTTTTTTACACTTATTTTCTCATTTCTTATTTTTTTTTTTTTTTTTTTTTTGTGTGTAGTATTGTGGTGCTGTCTTTTAGAAGAGATTGATAAAATGCGATCTTTGGACTTCCACTCTCAATCTCCCCCTCATCTTCCTATGCTCGCCTATGGAAGTTACTGACTGTTGTTTAATATCTCTGCTTTCCCAGGGGCCCTGCTGCCTATTGATATTCCAGATGTTCACCCTTCCATTATTCTTTTTGATATTTTCTGGAGTGCATCTCTTCATTTAGGAAGTAAAAATTGAGAATTTTTTCATCATCTCAATTTGCAATGCGATTTCTCACTATTGCTCTTCATAAATTATGTTTGAATGAGGGGCTCTCAGTGACCCTGAGTTCTTTCTTACTTTTGGTTAGTTGGTTTTTTCTACTTCAGCCTTGTCTTGGACTGCTTTTTATCCTTTCAGCCAAGAGTGCTTTCCTCAAAACTAATGTTTCAGGTGATCTAACTTTAGCAATGTGGAAAGTAATTATTCTATGTTAAGCTAGTTTTCTAGAGCCCAGAAAATATCACGGGGAGAGGGAGAATGCGTGAGGTTTATCAGGGAATCAGTCCAATCAGAAGAGAGAGAATGAAGAGACGTTGGTGTGTGTCTTGCTTCATTGATTTTTAGGGAGCTAACTGGTTTGGACACCTGGCCAAGATTTTAAGTGACAAAACGTTTTGAGGACAACCTGACCTATCTTCTGTCTTGATACTCCACTCTACTTTTGCCTTCTAATTGCTGGTGTCATTGGGCACATGCTGCTGCTCGTCACGGTCCTGCCCTTCCGTGTCACTTTGCTGTTCACTTGTTACCCCTTCTTCAGATGATCCTTGCCTCAGCGTTCTGAGGGAGTTTCTATGGACTTCATCCTGGCTTCCTTTCTTCTCTTGCATAACTCATCTCTGAGTAATAAGAGACGTTTATTTATTGGAGGTCTATGGATGATCTGAGATTTCCTTTCTTAATAGCTTTCTTTGATACCTGGAATACCTTGCAGTCCTCTCAGGCACAAAGAAGGCTGAAAGGGATCCTTTTCTATTTCCCAATACATAATAACCATTCTTTGGCTGTTGTTTGGGCCTCATAGCCAGTAAGTTCATTTCTAGACTCTGGTATCCAAGACGGTTCTGGAACTTGCAGGTTCTTTCTGAATAATATTACTAAAATAAATAATGGAAAGAATTGCTAAAATAAATGAACGGAAAAGAACATCTACTCACAGATCTGTAAGTCTTGTCGTACTCTCTTCATTTTACATGCTTAACTATTGCAGTGTTTTCTCATGACTGGAAGAAAGCTGTCTCGTTTATTCATTATCCTCTATAAGACATTAAATGTTTTCCTACTCTTCTGTGGTCAAGGTCACCCTTTCTTTTTGTTAGCTCCTGCTCATTTTCTGTACAAAATTAATGTATCTGAAAGCAACTGTTGGCGTGCAAAAATCCATATCCATAAATCAGATAAAAATCAGATAAATAATCAGAAACTACAGCCTGAATTGCACTTGTCCTTCCAGACATTGACAAGGCCACCCTACACTCTTATACATGTATCCTTGAGATACTCTGAGACAACGCTGAGGTAGCTGACATGAGACCTACTCCCATCATTCCATTGCTTTGTTAGGGTCCCTTCTTTGTGTATCCATGTTTTTGCAGTCTTCTGCAATCCTTACACTGTTAGCATCTTTGTTTTGCACTGCCTAAAGACGAAGCAAAAGCACAGGAATAAGCTGAGTAGGGCTGTTAGTAACCGCAGCTTTTATGAATGTGTGAGTTCAGAACCATTGGGCATGTTGGTTGGAGTCTCTTGCGCTGCATGAAAAAAGTGATGTGAATACATGTGAAAAGATACTGGCTTGGGGCAGTGACTGGAGTTCACTTAAGAACTTGCTTTGATAACTTGGGAATGAAACTGAGCGTTGAAATGGTGCCATTTATAAAATGCCCTAATAAATGAATAAGGCTAAGTAATTGCTAGGCTGGAGGTTGGACTAGATGATCTCAAGAGGTCCCTTCCAACCTAAGTGAATCTGTGATTCTGGGAGTGGTTAGATTCATACCAATTAAGTACAAAAGGCAGTAATTTAAATTTAGTTTGAGAACTCATTCTCAGTCACAGAGAGTAATGGATTTTCTGGATGTGTGAATATATAGTTACCTGAAAATTATAACTATGTACCTAGTCAGGCTTGTAGGTAGAGCAGAAGTAAAGCTTTCCTTGCCAGTTCTTGGGGGGGTAAGAAAAAAAAATGAAGGACATCTATCCAAGTTGAATTGTTGTGGTTTTGTTTGTTTGTTTCTCTTAATGACAGCAAGAAAAAATACAGCGAGACTGAATGCTTGAAATCTTGGCGGCTTTCTCTTTTAAAAGGATTTTTTTCAAATTACCTTTTTTTTTCTGGCTAAGGACATTCACACAGAATGATGAAACATCTTTCAACAATTGTGTCTTTTAGGATGCTGAATAAGTGTGATTTGGTAACCATGCTTCAAAAATGCGTGGAAATCCTTATGTCATCTCCTGGAAAGGAGTTCGATAAGACAGTAGAGAAGTTGAAGGAGTTCTTGACCCAGTTTCAGAACCTAGAAGGTGGGTGTGCATTATCATATGTTCCTTTGCAGATTATGTTGAAGCTGTTCTATAATGGGACAAATGGGAATCATTTTCTGTGGTATATGCTCTTACTGTACCAAGTTGTCAAATACTTCACGATTGTTTTTAAATACACGGACACGAATGTGCCATTTGTGTTTTATTGGGTTGTGGTTCATGCTTTTCTAATACAGGAGAGTGATGTAAGATAAGAAATTGGACAGATCAGCAAACATTACTCACTAAATCTGTCATGTGCATTCTGAGCATTTTACCAGATGTTGCAATCATTAAAAACATTTAACAAGTAAGAACAGATTTTGTACGATAAGTAGAAGCAGGCTTGCTTATGACAAAGTATTTAATCCAGATTTTGATATTTCTATATTTTGTATAGATGTCATTTTACCCACACCTTCAGTTAGATTCGTATGAAAGCTAGGACACTCGTCAGTTGTCCTGGCCCTGCTGATGTGCTGTAACGTGTCGAGCCCCTGTAGGTGGTTATTCACGGTACAAGGACATACTGGAAGCTTTAGTAAGGCAAATGAGCAGCAGCTTTCTGTCCTTCAGAGGCTGTATTCCATCTGAAACAGCAACATGACATATTCCAGCACTGTTCGGGAATAGAAATTGGGTTCTTTCCTTGAGCTATGAAGTGTTTCCCCACATTTCCCTTTGGAAGGTGGTTACCACTTTTATGCATACTAAACCAAGGTCTTTGTCAGTTGTGGTTGCTGCCCTCCAAGAGTAAGGCAATTAAAATAAGCCTTAAGTGAACAGATTGCGGAGTTAGGTGACCTCTTCCTGTATGTTTCTGGTAGTGTTGATCTTCAGCAGAAGTTTTCAGAAGTCTGCCAAAAATACTAGGGACCCCAATCTTCCTCAGAGTCCTTATGGTGAATGGGTAGTCCAAAACGTTTTGGTGGTGGTGGTGTGTTTTGAAAAAACAGTCCATCTTCTCAAGACTTCCTAATGAATTGGAAAATAGCAAAACATGAAGCTTGAGGAATGAAAGCATGTTCAGTCTATTTTGAACAGAAGGATTGGATTTAAAATACCTCAAGTTAACTGTATCAGCGGAGAGAGGAAGTTCCCTGTTTTGAAATCTTCAAATACAAATAGTAGATAAAATTCCAGTGAGCTAGATATTAAGTCTCTGCTGCTCATTCACATGGAGGTCTTTTAAAAGCCTTTTTGTTTTGGCATTGCTCTGATAGCATCAGTTTGGGATTTTTTTTACTTTTTCAGAAGAAAGAGTGAATTGGCAAATGTATTAGCAAATGTGCTGGGAAAAAGTCTTCCAGGACTTGTGCAGTGTGTTTGTATACATGTGATGTTGATGTTGAGTGTCTGAGAACTGCAAACTGGAGAAAAAAATGAGGTTGTTTTTAAAAGTATGTTTTAATCTCACTTCAATTCTTAGTGCTGTTTCTGAGCTTTCAGGGGAGAGTTAGTCGATACCGTGGGCCTGAGCATTTTCATAACTTTCAATAAAAATTGAAGTTCCTAGTTTTAGCTAGTCAGCTTTCTTTCTCCACAACTGAGAATTGCTAAAAATGGATCAGCACCGTGAGATACCGATCAAATCAAGATTCTGTAACACTGAAACTTGGCATCAGTCTGCAGTCCTGCCCTATTCTCTGATGGGTTTTGAAACACCAACTGTAGAAGATAATTTTGTTGCTGTTTTCTGTTAGATCTTTTCTGTTCATACGAAGGGAATCGCAGTGATGATTTTTAATGATGTTGACACCTCTTCAGAGGGCAGCAAAATATATCAGCTCATTCTGTGTAGGTCACCAGAAAGCTTTTATGGATCATGATTGTTAACGGCTGGTCAGAGCTTTGCTTGTCATCTGTAGGTGAAATCTCCCTTTTACTAACGTCTTAATAAGTCAGGCAGGAAATCTAGTTACATTTTCATTTTTATTTGGAAATTATCACTCATCCTAGCATTGATTGTGCCTTGGGAGGTTTTGTTTGTTTGCTTTTAACCCCAAAATTATTTATTGGTGCAATTGATCAACAAACTATATGGCTATGAAGACAAAATTTGGTTATAAATTATGATGAAAATAAAACTGGACAACAAAATACTTAACCAGGCTTTTGATTTGCTGCTCTTGTTGCAGGTTCTGAGGTTAGTAGGTGAACGTATTTCCTATTTGGTGGTTTGTTTGTTTTTTTTTGCAAATAGATAAAATACGCAGTGTCTGACTTCTTCAACGCTCATTAAGCGTCAGGACTATCTCCTACTAATCCGTCCAGCTCACAAATGTTGAGAGCATGACCCCGAATGACAGAAGTAGAGTTCAAGCGGTGTTCAAAGCTAGTGCTGGATCTTTGCTCAGGGGCGCATTGCTTCAGTTACTTCATTACTGTTGGTTAAGCTGCACTGCAGAATCCTTTTTAACACTCTCTTACGAATGCAAGACTCAAAAGCTGCCTGTGGCTGGGTCTGTGAACAAGTGTCTCAACCCTCGACTAGAGGGTTTAGGGGGGTATTGAGGAAAAGTTTACCCCACATACCAACCATTCATTTTGTTCTAGTAGCAGAAGCTTGCCAAGAACGAGACGAGTCTGTATCGTCACAAAAGGAGCTCCAGAAGAAGACAGACCTTTATCATCTTCAGAAGGTCAGGCCTGCATAGGCTTTATGGACTAGTTCCTTCACTGAATCTTTCCTAAGATGTATTTGTCCATGGTTAGGTCTTCCCTGCTAGCTGGAGCCCTGCCTAACAGTTACGTATAAGTAGCTTTTCTTAAAAATGAACGAATAGTAACAGTTACGTATGTCAGACCTACCCGATGAATAGAAAATAATAGCAAATATCTGTCATAAACCAGGATTTTAAAGTGCAAATTAGTTTGTATTTTTGGGTCGAACTTGTACATTACATTCTGCCTAACCCATATTTCATCAAGCTTGAGGCTTGAAGAATTAACCTGCCTCCTCCAAGTATGAGAACTGAGTACACTGGCTGAAATAAAAATAGCTGCGCTATCACAGTTAGGATCATCATTAGTGAAGACATGCCAGCAAAAATTAATTATACATGTTCAACATACACCTTGTGTTCTCCAGAGAATAATTACTTCCCAGGTAGTTTTATGCACTACTTTTTCTTTTTTAAAGACTTTGTTGGAGTTGAAGGAATCAAGGCGCTCTAAGAAACTGACAAAGTTTGAAACGCTTCGTTTTGAAGTTGTTGACTACATAGACAGTGTTGTAAGGTGAGCTTCTCTATTTTATATTCCTGCATTAGTTTGCATCATAAGTTACAACAGAAAGTTTGCTAACAAGTTAACATGGGAATAAGTCTTGATAAGTCTTGTCAAAATTATGTCTTGGTCCCTGTGGTATGTAGCACGCTATTTTTTTCCCCCTTCTCATTCTTCCTTTGATTGAGCCCTCTGGAAAAAAATAATACCACCTCTTTTCCATAGGTTAGAAGTAATTGGCACATAAACTGACAAACTTATTTTGTCTACAGAGTGAAGTTGAGGGAAGGGCTGGGTGTACGTTATGAAAACGAGTTTTTACTCTAATCTTTGCTGATCTGTTCTATTTATGAAGCTATAGATGCCAAGTGCGATATCCTAGCAATTTTTGGCAAGTAAGACATAGCAAACAGGGTGTTGGAGGCAGCTTTGTAGATGAAAATTTGCAAGGCTTGGGGTGGGGGGGTAAGAGATGAAGGCACTTGTTAACTGTCCAGCCTTAGCGAAGGGAGGTGGCAGGTTCAAAGCCCGTGGTGGTATGGGTCGGGGAAGAGAAGCTAACAGAAGTATGACTGTGCCAAGAGAAAAGCTTCAAATATGAAGTCAGAGATGGCCTCAAGATGGATCAATAAGACTTGTGGAGTAGAGTACCTAGCTGGTGTTAACGTTTATGCTCTTATTTTTCAGTTTGTCTCTGGTCCAGCTAGAATTCCAAGTTAAATCCATCAGATGTAGAGTTGATAACTATTGACTTCCCTGCTTAAAAATTGAGCTAGGCCCTGTTCACCTTTTTGGGGGGCGATTTGTCAGTACAGGTTGAAATACATTATTGTAGCCTCTGACTGCAGTCCAGTTCAGTTGTTTTCCCTTAAGGTAAAGCTTGTATCTCCCTTTCTCGCCCCGTACCTCGTTGCTTTTTCAGAAATTACCTTGTTCCTGCAGACCACAAGACGCTGCATGAGATAGTGTATTTCAACACAGCCAGCGTTCTGCGTGAGCACTTGAATGCTGCCCCAAGGGTTGCACTTCACACGGCTCTGAATAACCCGTACTCCTACCTGAAGGTAAGAAACAAGTGAGTTGTTTGCAGAGCTGGAGTAGTTTCCGAAAGCTGTGCACGAGGATGATGTTCAAGTCTTAGTTTTGCTGTTTCATGAAGCTTGGCACACACTCAGATGTTTTGCAGAGAACCAGCACGTCAGTGTTGATAAGCAACTGGGGACTTTGCTAAGAGCTAGGGAATCTGGCTGGCTGAAATCAAGAGGCTGGTTATGAGTTTTATATGGGAAAGCTGTTTTCCAGAGCCTCTGCTAGTTGTGATCTTGCATAGATGTAGCAGAAGTCATTCTGTCCCCCATTATGAATGGGAGGGCTGTGTCCAAGGGAAAAAATTGCGTCGGGGTTTTTTTCCAGAGACCTTCTTTGCAGGGCTGGTGCTGAGCCCTCGCTGTGTAGGCTTGCTGTAAGGTGAAGGCTGTGCTCAGGCACAGTGAAGAAACTTACAACAGCTTAAATACAAGCATATTTAAAGGAGTCTTTTCCTTTTTCCATTAATTTCAATATCTGTTGTGTATTGACATCCTGCCTTTTCTGAGCCCATGAAAAAGATTGTCATTGACTCTGTTAGCGAACCTGACCTTTTTCTAGAGAAGAAAAACAGCCTTCTTCCAGTTCGTTCATGTATCGAATTCATGGGATGACCCCAGAAAGGAGAAGCACACGATTTGGAGCAGGACTGAACGTACACTTCTCTGGTTTACCCTTGATTATAGCATCTAGAATATAGATTATAGCATCTAGAATATATATGCTACTTGGAGTTATCCTTGCGCCTTGACATTTCTCTTAAAAAGCATGATCACAGCTTTGAAAAAGACATTGGTTACAGCTGTATCTGTGTGTTTATGTGGTACTTGAATCGGAGCCAACACTTAATTACCAGAAACCAAGCTTAATAAAGATCAGTCATGGAAATCCACAGCCCAGTTTGTGTTGGGTTTGTTGGCACCGTGCCTCTGCATGAGGGTTTTGCTGCGTGCAGGACTTTTTCTAAAATTGCTTGGTCTTATTTGTGAAAATGGCAGCTAGCAAGTGGGCTGCTACTGAGGAAACCTAGTAAGAACACCACTAACGGACGCTGTAGAAAAACCTGTAAAGATTAGGCAAGCTAGAAAAATCCAGCTGCTAATGCGTTGAATGAGTATGCTCTTTGATGAGCTGACAGGACTTGAAGCCCTCTGTCATCCTGCACTTTGTTCTTTGACGTACTTCAACATGTTTTTGGTGTTTGAGTAAATTGTGAAGGTTTTGACATAGCTTCTAGAAGCAGCAGGATTGGCTGAGTGCCTTGCTTAGCGTTTCAACCCACGTGAGTCAAATATTTTTTCTTGCTTGTACCTGTGACTTCTGTATGGCTTGTATTTGCCTGGGATGTGACCAGAGCAAAGTTCTCTAGAGCTGTTCCTACCACAAGACTAGGACAGAAAAGGATCCGCTTCAGTAGAGTACTAGCAAATGATTAATAATGTGATGCATTTCTTACAGGAGCCTCGTCCAGTTATTTATTTAGCTAAACCTGAACCAAAGAGCGCACACATCCTGAAAAACCAGTACACACACAAGTACAATTCTGTTCTTGTTGATCCCATGAAAAAAACAGCAAGCTGTAACCTGGAATATCAGCAAGTCACTGCTTAGGGTTGTATCAGCTCAAGGAAATGCAATTTTTGGATCTTCCCAGGGTTTAGATGGTCATGCAAATTTTGTTCTTGACCTTGGGGTAGAAAGGGTGTTCTTTTCACATTGATCTCCTGCAGCGTGCCCTGCTGCAGTCTCAGGGAGCTGAGGTTTCCCCGCATGCAGCAGCGGCTCCCTTATGGTAAAGATGCTTGTGTGAGGTTTAGCTGTGTATTAATTTCTACAGATGAGCCTGTTCCAGGAGAATGCAGTTGCTCCAGCAGTTGTATCCTCCTTGGTCTGGGTAACTGATCAGGCCTTAAAGGCGAGGAATTGTTAGGAAGCACCTTGCTGTGTCTCGGGCAGCTCTGGCATCTTGCTTCCACGGAAGAGAAGGCCACGGTCCCGCTCCCTCTTCCTTTCTTCCCTGTAGATCTGCTCTGGTGCTTGCTGGAGGCTCTCCTAAACCAATTCAGCTTTTGAACTGACAAGCTATTAGGCTGGTATTAAACACAGCATCTGAAAGATGAGGATTCAGTGCAAAGTGTCCAGCAGCAGCAGAGTTAGCACCAAGGTGAGTGCTTGGAAGCCATGGAGCAGTAGCAGAAAGGAAGGAAGTGTAGGGCAACCCCTGCGGGTAGCGGTGAGCCCCTAGGTCACCCAGAAGGTGTAACTTCACCTCTGCTAGGCGGTAACACAGTAATAGGGTTGGACTCCATGATCTGAGAGGTCTTTTCCAACCCTAATGATTCTGTGATTCCTTAATTGAAACCGTGACAAGATGCTCCTGAATTGGTTGAGTAAATTGATGTCGGGTTGTAACATTGTGAGGTTTGAGCCATGTCACTGAATTGATCTGGAGGCCATCCGGGCTGAACTGATACCTAATTAATGGCATTAACCTGATGTCTGTGCTTTTGTGTTCTTTGTACAGAACGCATAAACTTGAAATGCGTTAGGCTTTCTGAAAACTGAAAAGTCTCCTAAGTGCTGGAGTCCGTACTGAACTGAGCCTCACAAATTGCAGGAACTGAGATAGATAAAACGTAAGCTAAAGATTCCTGAGCAGAGCTCTGGGTTTTGCCCATCCTTCTTTCCTATCTTGGAAAGCTTTTATTTACAAAGGTATCTGTGCTAGGGCTTTGTAGACTTCCAAGTCTGGCACGTGTGCTGGCGTATTTTTACTGCCATATAAGAGCATTTTAGCAACAATTTTTAGGAACTCAAAGGAATGATCCGTAGTTGTTTTATTAGAGGAGCTGGCTTCTTAAGAGTACGTGAGACTGAAAACTGAATAAAATTATGAACTGAGGTGAAATATCATCTCTGCAGCCATGCAGAGACTTTCTTCTAGCTCCAGTGGTTTTTGGGTTTTGTTTTTCTTTGACTTACAAAGTAAATGGTTCGGTGCTGATGACCTGGACTTCCTGGCACACAGAACAGTTTGTGAGAAATCAGACTTTTGCCTTTATAGGTGTTGAGTTTCAAGCCAGAGAAATGATCGTAACATTTCAAAGATAAAACTCTGAGATGAAAGAAACCATTTTAGATTTTTGCTAAGACTTTCCTTTCTGAGGAAGTTAATTCATCATTAATCATGATGGGTTTCTTTTCCTGAATCCATAGAACAGAGTTATTTCTCTCTAGAGAAATAGGAAAAAGCCCGAACAGATCATCATTTGAATAGAGAATGCCTAAGTGGAAAAGGTGGTAGAAGGAACACAAGGAGCGAAGTAGCTAGGAGAGTTGTGTTGTTTTTATTAATGTGTGTTTGGTTATTTTTGTTCTGTTTATTTCTTCGCACAGTCAGCTTAGCACTAAGCACTACACACACAAACAGTAAACATTTGGTTAAAATACCTACCGTGCCAATTTCCTGGCGCAATGTTATATCCAGCCTTATGGGTTGCTGAGGATTAAAAACTGATTGAGGTTACTGCCTTTGTCTTTCATCAGAGTCAAGCTCTGAGAAGTGATGGAGGAAGCATTTCTAACAAAGCCCCTGACATATGCATAGCCTACAAGCTTCATCTGGAATGCGGCAGATTAATCAATCTTGTTGATTGGTTAGAGGTACGTAACGATGCAAGCAGTGCCTCCAGCTGCTCTCAGTATTTTCCTGCTTTACCTTTTTGCTTTGCGTCTGCTTTCCTGTTGTGCCCCTCAACAACGAACTCGCTGCCTGCCTCAGTCCCTCCTGCTCCAGAACAGTGTCCGCAGATCACCAGCCCACAGCGTCCTCCCTCCCAACTGCTGTGAATCATTTATTTCCAGCATTGTTACTCTGTGAAATTCTTCTGTTTCATCTTTGCAGATCAGACGTTACGCTTCACTAAGCTACCTTTCTCCCCTTTAGGTGTTTTATGACACTGTCAGGGAAACGGGAGCGCTACCACTGACGCGTGGGGCTTTGGGGCGGAATGCTTACGCTAGGGAAGAGCAAAGCTTCAAGCTTGATACCCTGTCTCATACCATGACCAAAAGGGAGTGTAAAAAGAGAACGTGCATCAATACGATACATTCTCCGAATACTTCCCAACAGCCATGTTTTAGTTCCACTGTTTCCTAATCTGGAATGTCTTCTCTGTATTTTGTTAAGTCTAACTGGATTATGTGAGCAGTGCAAGTTTTCAGGAACCTCAGCAGCTTGTGGGAAAGAGTTGTTGAGCTTCGCTACATGCAGTGGGGAGAAATCTCCTTACTTGATCTCAATGTGCTTCATTTGCTGCTGCCTTCTTTGTGTGTTGGAAGAGGAAGTGGACCTCAGATCCCTATCCAGCCTCCTGATGTCACTCAATTTTATGGATCTCTCTACAGCCAGCTTAATTTTTCCAGATGGTTTACGCAGTCTCGCTTTCTGTATTTTTTTCTGAGAATGGGTCAGGAACCAGAAGTGCATTTAAAATCTAAAATGTAGCCATGAGTTCAGGGAGTCACTTTCTTTCATTCCCTGTTCCTTCCCTGGTAATACCTAACCTTGCCTGCTCTCTGGATTGCTGTGAAACCGACATTGTCACAGTTCCCATTCCGAGATCTCATTCTCCCTGAGTGACAGTGATTAGCTCAGAGCTCGTTATTTTATATGCAGCCCTGCCTGTTCATGAAACGTGTTAAATCCGTGCTGCTTTTCCCTTTCTAGGCTTTCTCAACTGTGGTGATGGCAGGTGAGGGACCAAACGCAGATGCACCTTCCTCAGACCAGGTGGATGATGTTATCCAGTATCCTTTCTCACTTCGCTCTTAAATTTACTTGACATTCAAATGCTTACGGGATTAGTGAACCAAGATTTTTAAAATGCAGCTCTTTGTGCACTGTAAGTAATTCCAGGGAAAGTAAGACAAGTGGTTCAGGCAGTCTTTATGGACTTTATGTGCAAAGACACAGAAACGGATCATGTGAAATAGCTGGGGGCGGTGAGGTAAGGGAGCAGCTTTTGTCCAGGGGAGCATTTTGGATCTGAAATAGAAGCAACGGACCTTGAAGCAAGATGAAGCAGCTGTTGTGAGTTAAATCATCTGAGAGCTGGTACATCTGCTTATACGGGGGAGAGCATTACTGAGGGAGAGAGAGGACAGTTGTGACCTAGAGAGATGGAAAGTTGGTAGTTTATTACGGGGACGATTGAAGTATTAGCAGAGGAAATGCTTACGAAGCAGTATCCCTGCAGAAACCACGAGCTGAGGCTCCTAGTTCGCACAAAACATCCATCCAGCTTCCCACTTGGTCCCGATTCTGCAAATCCCGCTGAAGGACAAGCATTGGAAGCAGAACTCATGGCTACAGCAGTGGTGCTGCCACAGGGGTATGAGAGACGTAACTACAGGGCGAGTGTGTGTGTGTGTGTGGTGACACTGTGCCGCTACCTCTGCTGTTTTGTGACCCCCCACACACAATCTCTATGCAAGTATCTATCTCCCCATTTTGTTAATGGACCTAAAAGTGGAAAATCTTCTGAGAGACATAAAATTAGTATCTTTGTAGGTTTAAAGCTTCTCTTCGTGTGAAAAGGAAGGCTTCCTTTGCCATGTTATTTGTGCTTCTGTAGGCCAGGCACGCTCTGCCCTCGTTTTCAACAATTTGAGTGTGCAACACAATGCTTTGTGTGAGCAGTGCTTACCATAACTTAGCAATCTTCCCCTCTGAGAGATGATGGTGTCCCTGTTGGTTACCATCATTAAAAGTGTATTTGGTTTCCTTGACTGACACGTCCAGCGCTCGTTTCATTCGAGCAGTTTCTGAACTGGAACTCCTGGGTTTCATAAAGCCTAGCAAGCAGAAAACCGATCACGTGGCAAGGCTGACATGGGGAGGCTGTTAAATGTGCCACCACAACCTTAATAAAGCTGTTCTTTGTAACGCTGGGCAATGGCGGTGTTCCCTCTAAACTAGTCGTAACTAACTTAGCATGCTGAGTCCAAGTCAAGGATGACTGAATGCTGAGATGCATTCCCAGTGCCTGGAGGAACTTCAGTAACAATGTTGTTTTTTAACACTGCCTCCATGTTATAATGCGCTGCTCTGTTGCTGCTCGTGTTCCAGATACTGTTCTGGCGTGCCAGTTGTAATCATCTTTGATGCACAATACTTAATGCTATCCTGATATAATTCAGGATGCCAAGCCAGAATGAGAACAGTGGATGTGTCAGCTGCAGAAGTGATGAAGCAGCATTATTAACTCGCTCGCCATCTGATAGGATTTGAATCATCAGTGTAAAATGCCTCCCCCATCCTTCAAGTACAGATTTAAGTATGCTAAGGAAGACAATAAGCTCCTGTGCTTGGCATCTGCCACATGTCCTCCAAAGCAGAACCAGTCCTAGCACCCTGAAAAACTTGATCTTGAAGCAGAGAAAGTGACAGTACTTCTGAAGATGCAGCATTATATTCTCTGAGAAGAGCAAAAGCAAACTGAATCATTCCCTTTTTGTAGTGAGGTAAGTACTAGCTAGCTTAGCTGTGGGGAACTTGTGTCAGCAGAGGCCAAATAAGAATAGGGCGCTCACACACACTGGAGGAAGGCAGTAACATCCACACACCATCTTTTTTCCCTTTGCTGATGACTTGTATTCTACACAAGCAAAAGGAACAGCTGCGTGAGAGTAACTACTGGCTGAGAGCATGGAAGCACTGCTTATCTGCCAGCTCTCCGGTCCATGACACTGCATCAAGGAACACAGCAGTAGAGGCAGTACTACCAGCATCTACCACTAAGAAAGACTTTTCCTTGCCCTTTAAGAGCTACGCTGCCCATCTTAGGCATCAGGCTTCACCTTCAGCCAATTTGGGCAGCGAATGTGTTTTCCAACCATGTAAGAAACCTTCAGAAGCAAGGGGGAAGGCCACCTTCCCTCCAGCACAGCATCTGCTCCACGTTGATAAACTGGCCCCTAGGCTGCGGCTCATGCGCTGCAGACATGGGGTGGAGGCCTCGGGTCAGCCTTATCACCTAGCCCCGGGCTGCACTGCTACAGAAGCGTTTACACTTTGTGCTGGGTGGGAATTACTTCGTTTATTGTGAAAGACTGTGTTTACCACTAAAGAAAACCTCCCAGACCGCCTTAGCTGAGTGCCGTCACTTTCCTTTGGTTGGAGGCATTTAAGCGCTGCTCCCAGCGCAAACATCCAGCTGTCACGAGAAGCCAGATGCTCCCACTTAGCTGCAGTGGTACTTCAGCCTTCCCACTCAAAACAGCTGATAATGATAGCCTGGAGCTCTGAAGTTTGTACCACGTAAGTAAAACAGAGCCCTACAAGGGCAGGATAAGTCTTAGTACAAAAAGCTGGAAGTTAACAAGCTCTTTACCCAGGAGTTTGTTTTAAATACCCTCAGAGAGTACGAGTCATGTATTTTCCAGTCATTCTAACTGCGGAGACAAAAGAAATGCTTCCTGCTGTATGTATGCTCTGAGTGGTGTCAACCCAATTAAAAGGTTGAGGAAGATGAGCTTATCAGCTTCTACTGCTTAAACACGCAACTTGGGAAATGTAACGACAAGAACTTTGAACGCTAGGTTTTAGGATCTCCCTGGAGCAGCTGCCGACATTCCTCCCTCCCACCAAGACGGGGGTAAACACAACTGGGCATCTACGTGTGCTCCACAGTCTCTATGTCCAACCTTTCCAAGAAGCAGAGAGGAAAGAGTAATTTCAGGAGAAGAGTGCTGTGTAGGCTTCCTCTGTCCTGAACCTGACCTATTTATTTTGCAAATAGGCTTGAAAAACCAAAGTGAGCAGCAAAACAACTACGTCCCCCTGATCAGCATGAGGACAAGCAGCCAAATGCCCCCCACACCTGTCCTCAGCCACCTCCTGCAGCCTCCCAGCCCTCAACGTGACCTGATCCTTCGAGATCCAACCACACAATCTCAGACCTTTTAAGGGTCAGAATATTTGGAAATAAAGAGAAGCAAGCTTTAACAGTATGTCATGTTTAACCACAACATGAGCTGGCAACACGACATCAAAAATAGCAAAATTAATAGTTAATGGCCGTTTCTTCCCTGTAATGCAATGTCAATTCAGAACCTTACAGTCGTGTTCCAAATGTAAACGTTCCAAACTCACCCTTGTATACCCCAGCTGAAATGCATGCAGGAAGAGTGGAATCGGCTGTGTGTATGCAATTTAAAAATGTTGTTTCTACAGTTGTCTGCACAGTAGTAGCACGTTCTGCAGACGCTCCAGGAAACCTTCCCTGTGTGCGGTGTTCGTGCAAGGCCAAAGCTGGCACTGCGATACCAGGTCTGAAACAGCGCAAAGCCTCGCTCACCTCTGAACCAGGGACCGCACTGTGTTCCTGGCTACCCTCATCTGTCAACAAAACCATGCCCGAAGTTAAACCTGAAAGTCAGGTAACTGTTGTTTGAACAGTTCAGTGTTTTTCTCTGTTATTCTATGTGAAGGATTTTGTTCTTGATACCTCTACTGGTTTCAAACAACAAGAATTTGAGAGTTTTTAAGAGAAACTAAAAGATCCATGGAGCCGACTACAGCAGCAAATATAATCTGGTGTTAAAGGCAAACATCCTCACATTTTTCATCTCATTACTTCCATGCAGAGGTCACAAGCACTGGTTCAGAACAAGAGCATCAACTCTTAGTATTTTTCAAGCTTAAACGTTTTTCTTCCCCCACTGCAGAATCATGCAGATAAATCCTTCCCCATTCCCAGCTGAGGACTGGAGAGAATCCTTCACAAACAGCCTCTAACCAGGATCTGCTAATGGTCTTGCTGCGCAGGAATGCTTGAGCAGATCTCAAGCATCAGCGCACAAGATTGCTCGAATCTCCTTCCTTTTCAACCTTGAAAAATGCTGAAGGACCTCATGGTTGTACGCTTTCCTATCTAGACTAAAATCAACGCAGAAAGTATGTGCTGCTTTTTCAGTTTACAGTAACCAAGATGTGCTTGAAAAGAATTGAAGCGTCACTATCTTAAAAACAGCTTAACCAAGATCTTTGGTTTCAGTCTGTGAAGTTGCAGTCAATCGTCCTCAATTTGCTTTGCTTTTGGACTGCAGTGACATGCAAATTGCAAAATCATCAACAAAAGCTCTGGAAACCACAAAACGCAGTGCCAAAAATACACTTAATTGTTGGGTCTTACCCATTTCTGCTTTACCCTAAGCCCTCCAAAACACCTCTGAAAGATTCTCCAAAGCAGGTAGTGGTGTTTTTTTTTAAGCACCAGCCTACTTCCTCACAGAACCCGAGATTTCCTATGTTGTTTTTTCCAACAGTAATCAAGCAGCCAGCCATTTTCCCACTGAAGAGCAAGCTACCTGTTAAAACAAGCCTTTCGTCTGACAGCCACCGCATCAGATATTAATCACTGAGATTAGAGAAAGAGCCAGTCTGAAGTCAAACAACAAGCAGCAGGTTAAAAAAAAAAAAAAAAGAAAAATTTCAAAGAATGCAACCTCATTTTCAAAACAGGCACAAATGAGGCATACCACAGCTGTGAGGCATGAGCACCCATGGTGGCATTAATCAGCCAGGAGACTGTTGGCTATGCATTAATTTGGAGCAGCACAGGAATGACTGGGTGCTAACGTGACATCACTTCTTATTTATAATAACTCTTAATATCCTGAAGGATAAGATAAGCTGAGACAGAGAGACAATCACAATGGCTGGTATTTTAATTCTACCTCCAATTATCAGTTAGGCACATGCTCTTTCCTATCAAGCCAGAACAAAGATCTCCTGGAACGTGGGAGATACGGGAGATGCATCAGGAGGCTGGAATCTGGGTAGTGGTCCACCCAGAAGCAAGGGTTGTCCTGCCCTCAACAAGCTAACACCAGGAAGAGGCCCTAAAACAACCAAGGAGGAAGGGGGCTGAGAACCCTGAGGCAGAAGAACCTTGGTAGTTTTGTCTTCAGTACTGGAAGACCCACAAGAGCAGTCTGGCAGAGAGCTCTGACATTCTGCAATAGGGGTGAGAAGAATCCAAATACTAAGGTCAGGCAGGCTTCAGGAAAGCGTGCAGAAAATCCTCCCAGAGCGTGGCTACGTGCGTAATTCTGAACTCGCATCACTACCGAGGGAACTAAAGTTCACCAAGAGCTAGAACTTGCAGGGTTCCTGCAATAACAACCGACAGCACAAGCAAGCCAATTAACGCACAGATCTACCAGGCTCCATTACATTTCAACCAGAACTTCCCCACTAATTGGAAGCGGTACAAAGATCCAGTACAGACAGACTTCCACTTAAGCAGAAGTTGACATTAGGTAAGTTAATTTAGAGAACAGTTTAATCGAAGGATTACTTTAAAACTGCCTTTAAGTCCCCAAAGCAGATAATCCGAGTCATGTGATGAGCAATACTCCTTCCCGTGGCGCACAGCTCTGGAATTACCATGTAGTAATGTTTCAGTCATTTGTGCTGTGACTCAGAATCGCACAGACAGCAGCAGCCACCACTTGCACAGCAGTCTGAAACAGCTGAGCGTAGCTAACAACAAACTCAAGGCCCAGAACGCAGAGGTTGCACGCCTTCAGCTCTTCCAACACCTAGGTAGTTGCAGCTTGTGGTGCAAGCACCTGCTCTATCTTAGGAACAGACTTCCTTTGATGTGTCACCTAAATCTGAAGGAAGACACGCACAGCTGTTTCGAGTCAGCTGCAGCAAGCTACATCAGTATTTTGTCAGTTGTGTCGCAAACATGCTTCCCTAACTGAAACAATACATCCAAGCTCAGCAGCATTTCTCAGCCTCTGAAGAATTATGTGAGGTTTCCATCCACTTCCTTTCCTAAAATGCTGACCCACCCCCTACTGCTAGTAAATACAGTTTTCATTTAAACACTCAGATTTAAGTTTATTCATACACAGCAAAAGTTCCACCTGCATATTAAAAACAAACAGATTAGAAGTAAATGTTTTATTCTTCCAACTAAATTCCAGTACTACAAGGGCAGTAAAACAATGATACACTGAAAAATTGCAGCAATAAACATTTGTTAAAGACTGATAGAATAAATAAAAACTACAAAAATGAGAAATCATATAAACCCATTCTTAACCCCCAAAAAAGTCATGGAATACAGAAATGCCCTCCTTCACTATTTCACAGGCAGTACTGTGGGCTATTTGCTTAAAATTGTCCTGGGATTACATTCTAATTTAACTGTGATTACAGCTCTGTTGTAGTGCACAGTTATGAAAACCACACTAACTTCAGTCAGAAGTGTCATTCTACGTTTTTATTTACACAACCAGTGAAGGGCAACTTCTAGAACACCAGCTTTAATCCTTTACTTTTTCAAACGTATTAACATAAGAAGCCAAATTGTAATGATACAGCAAATGAGGCCACTGGTATTATTACAGGTAGCAAAGGTCCACATCCAGGTGGTACTGACATCAGGGAGCACTCCAAAACCAGTTGCTGCATAAGAGTGGTTGCCACTGACAAAAGCTTGAAATAACCTGTGTTCACAGGGGGAAAAAATATGGCATTGCTGCAAGTCATTACTGGGACAGCTTGCAACAATAAAACGGGGTGTATAGGGCAGCCCACATATGCAGAAATTAGATTCATGAAACGTCTGAAAGAAGAGAAAAACGAGAGTTAATGATGACGGTTACAAAAGGCAGGGCTATCACAAACCTGGTACAGCAATACCAAACCCTTTTTCAAAACCAAAAACTAGCACATAACGGGTGACAGCTCTGCATGTTTTAAAACCAAAGCTGCATTTAACCGCACATCTTCCTTTCAGCCCCAGCTCTCCCTACCAACGTGAAGTATTTTTGCCTTGGGGCTTTGTCGAAGCTTAACAATGAACAAAGGCCTTTTAAACTATTGAACGTTTGGTAATCCAATGCTGCTGTAGGAACTGGAAGAAATAGATACTCACAACTGGCAGGCTGTTCTCCATATCGTCGCATGATTTGATCATGCGTGAACTTCACAAATGCGTCGTATTGTTCTGCAAGCATGAAGCATTAGAAGTGTGAGTCTATTAAGTTTAACTCAGGCTGAAAAATATTCAAGGCTACTTTTTATACCATACAAATCATATCCAGTGAACACACATCCACTAACAGCAGTTTTAGGTGACTCTGCACAGTTCATAGCTGCCATTTCTTTTCCATCCCCCATGGACAACAATGCAGCATGTCCCCTTAATTCAAAGAATTTCCCTTAGAAAAGCAGTAATATTATCAAAGGTAACTATGTTGCACATACACAAAGACCTCAGTACCCCCAGTACATGCTAAGTGTCAGAATCTGTTATTTTGAGTATGCCCGTTTCAGAGATGCTAACGGGCAGAGCAGTTCAGCAAACACGGCATTACGGTCAGTGCTAGGGTTGGAAATGTAACTTCTCTCTGCTCCTGCCACTACCAGATGTGGAACCCAATTAATTTATTGGTATGGAAACAAAGTAGTACAGGAAAGGGACTTGCTACAAAGTTAGAAACTCTTTTTGGTGACTAGCCGAAAATGAAAAGCAAAAGGCAAACTAAAAGGATGAGATGCTAAGTGACTAGCCCTTGGCTAATCCCAGCCCCAGAAGTAGCCACACTAGGAGACACACAGCTGACTGAGGACTTGATGAAAACAGCTACTGCGTGATCTGAAATGAAACTGAGGTATCAAACATTCGTTTAGCTTTGGACTAGGCATTGTTATTTCCCAGACAGATTATTCCTATGCACGCATACATACACTCACAATACTTTATTCAGCTTTAATACTGCACTCATCAGCAGGATATCACCTTTCAGAATTAGGAAATTGAACAAGGAGAGTAATATCTACCAGATGCCGCTCCTCTCCATTCCCCTTCCTCCCTTGTGGAAAAATACATGTGCAGCAATGTGGGGTGTTCTGAGAAAAGGGCAAGGTCAAAGAAGGCAATCTTCAACCAAAAATGCAGTTACATTGGTAGTGGTTCCTAGTCCCACAGGTTTGCCCCATTAAAGTCCCCATCCTCTTGCAGGGATGAGCTTCACCTTTGAAGTAAACAGCGTATCAGTAATCAGCAAGTAGAGCAGCAGCAGCAGCAGCCCCAAGTACGGACCTGACTCAGCGATCTAAGGACATTCATCCTTGCCTGAAGGGGCCCAGCGCCATGGCAGCCAGTTCCCCTCTGCCCACAGGCAGAACCTCTGCTTCGGTGCAGTTCTGGCTGATGGCTTTGCAGCAGCCACGTGAGGATCTTAGCCAAACAACAAAATAACACAAAGAGCAGATTGAAGGATTTGTTGCCCAGAAACCATTTCCAAAACCAACAGCAACCAGAACTTTTCCTAAAAGTTATGTATTAAAGGCCAGAAACCATCTCGCAACCTTTCTTCCGTAATGGTTTAAGTCAACGTACACAGCCACTTTTGTAGCATCATCTCTGTTAACAGTATGGCTTTGGCAATTTAAAGAATCCACGGTAACTAAAAATCCCCTTTCTTGGGGCATTCAGCTTGAGGAAGTTAAGCAATCCAAAGGCAAGAAGTGATCTAAACTCAACAGTTTGAAAACTGAAGTGAACAATTGTAAAGACACTTGCACAGCTGGAATCCCACACCACACGTTCTAACAATTTAAGTCAAAAGATGGCTATATAGCACGAATACCAATGTTAGTGCTATACTCTAACTACTCTACAACTCGAACCGCAGCAATAAAGAGCTATTTCTCACAAGCAGACTCTAGAACAGCTTTCAAGCCATAGTTTCACGTAGCCCCTCGCACTCCCTCCTCTGGTTTTCAGATCTGCAAAGGATTTCGCAATCCCAACTTTATGCTAACACAGAGGTTTCGAGTAACAGAGACAGAAGGGGAAATGAGGGCATCACAGTGATCCGAGTTTTCCATTCATCAAATGCTAACTCTGTATAAAAGGCAACTCTGCTCACAAAGAACATGGCAGAGAGGAAAAAAAGGCAGTATCTGGCTAACTACTTACAAGAAAACTGTGATTCAGACAGGAAACAAGGAAAATACCTGAGATCCGAGCATTCAGTTAAGTCACTTGAAAGAAGCTATTCAATTAAGATCTCTCACAGAATTTCCAGTTACATTTCCATTGATTTCACTCGTCTGTAAGAATGAGTATCACCTTACTGCACAAAGTTTAGAATAGCATATAATCACCCTGTCAGCAGAAAAATGTTACTGGCCGCCTAAGGAAGGAATTCTTTTGGCAGTCTCTCTTTCTGAATTCCTACGTAATACTCAAAATTTGCTAACAGCTTGATACATGGGATGCAGTAACTTGATCTCTTTCAGCAAGGACCCTAAGAACAAATACACCTCATCTCACTGTAAACTGCCCCATGCCCCCAGCAGAAGCCACCCCCTCCTTCCTAAATGACTTTCAGACTGACACAAAGAGCACACGCAAGGAATTTGCCAGAAGGGTTCCTGCTGTAAAGAACTACAGAAAGTGTCAGAAAGTGTCCAGGGCAAATCTACAAATGTATGTGCTCTTCAGCTGGTTACGATGATGACTGTTAACTGAAACATGTTTAAGAGAACACAAGAAGCTGTCCAATTCCTAACACATAAATTAGAAGAAAACTCTACAGAATCCTAGTTCACCAGTCTGAAGCAGGTTAAAAAGAAAAGTGTAGAAATGGAACATTAGTCCCAAAGAAAACTAAGTACTTAAGGCTAGTTATGTATTGAAGAAATGCAGATTTAAGAGGGACTTAGAACTATGCCAGTTTTTATACAGCACTGGCAGACCGGCAAGCACAGAACAGGAAGGCGGGCTCAGGTGCAGAGACAGTACTGCCATGGGCAGCCCACAGCCCTGACCCAAGCCTGGTGACCTGCTGTGGGGGCATACCCGCAGAAGGTTTTACTCCCATACCTGGACAGATTTGGAAACTTTCATCCTGATGTGTTTTCAGGTGGGATGCAGCACGGTGGTGGGTGGGTATTTAAAAGCAGGTTTGCTGCCAAAGAGCGCGCTCAGAAGATACTCACTATAACCACACTAACCACTAAGTATTAAATTAGGCACCAAATCACAGTGTGAAGGCACCTACCTCTGAAAGCACCGGAATTTAGGTGCTTTTAGGAGGACAATGACAACTAAAGAAAGGTCCTTCTTTCAATGCTGACATTAACGTGATGCTTAACAAAGGCAAGTTGGCATCAGGCACCAAAAGTATCAGCTGAATGGTAGGAAATACAAGAATTCAACACACAGGATCAGAAATGCATCTCAACTACTGACGCTCAAGCAACCAAACTGGCAGCAGCGTAATGCAAGTAACTGGAAAGAGAAAGGGAAATCTCAGGTACTGTATTCTTGCCAAATTCCAGAAAAAGGAAGTCAGTTCCCAAGCAGGAAAAAAAAAAAAAAGTCCTTCACAAAGAGCTCTTAAGCCAGTAAAATAGAAAGTCTTTCTGGCAAAAAAACATGAAGAGGAAATGATCAATTCAAACACGATAGCAAGAGAAAATTCTATCTGAAACAAAACCTCTGTTTCCATTGATTAGTAATACCCAGGAGTCACAGTTTCTATCCAAGGCAGCACAGAAGAGAAAATCCTATCAAAGAGACTACACATTTTTTTTCTGTCCCATATATAATCTCATTCCTTTACCAGATTAGGTCAGAAAAATACATAGCATACCACAAAAATGAGAAAAAGATACACTTTTGAACTCATCCTAGAACATTATTTTGAGCTATAAAATACCTGCAAGTTTTGTGGTCAAAATTTCTTCATACTCTTCACGGATTTTCTCTTCACGCTCTTTCAGCAAACGTTCACAGATCATTCCAACTTGTCTGAGAGTAAACAGAGGCTGTTCTTTTTTCAATGGTGATGATGCTGCAGATGAAGTACCTAAGGAAGTATTCGGGTACACCAATTTACCACTTGTAAGTAGTTCAGAACCGGTATTATAATCAGTTTTCTTCACATCTTTTATATTAAAGAAACCTTTAGAGAAAAGTGTGTGTCATTTGTACGCTTCTAGTTTAAGTAAAATTTAACTGAACACTCAAAAGGAAGACATCTGTGATTGATGATACCCATTAGTAGCAAAGCACCAGGAGCGTTGTTCCACAACGTTACACAAATGGCCGTTGCCACTTAAATTCAAGCTTCTACTTTGTGTTATAATTATAGCATATTTTTGCAAAGACAGCTGCTCCACTAAAGCCTACCACAAGATCAGCAGCAGGGTAAGCAGGATGGTCTCTTGAAAACCCTAAAAGCTTTGCATCCCACTGACTGCTAAAACGAGAAGGCACATTCTTCCAGATCAATACTAGTACTGCCCAAAAAAGAAACAATAAGTGATGAGACGGTGCCATAAAACACGAGACAACTAGGGAAAATTATTGACTCAGAATCCAAAAACATGGTGAAAATTACACAGAATTTTCTGGGTACCTGGCAAAGCTGGTCCAGTAAGGAGAAATGCATGTGGCTGTGCATCAGTAGAACAACAAGGATCTGTCTGCTGGAAGCTATTTTCTAAGTGTCTCCTCTTCTGCATGCGTTTGTACTCCTGTTTTATGTTGTACAGAATTTGTTCTGGAAGAAAAACAACAAAAGAATTAAAAGGCTAAAATAATTACACTTCAGGATTTCACTTCAGTTTATTTCCACTCGATCGCCAAATACTGTAGATGACTAACAGATAAGAGCTAGACTCTTAGAAACATGTCCTGCAAAAACGACGTTTTAGCTAAGATGCAAGCCAAATGATGGAACTTAACCAAAAGGAAGGTAACTGCAGACTGCTTTCGCAAGGAAAACACAGCAAAGTATGTTGTTAGTTAAGGTCAAGCATCTGTGCCAGAGTACTGCTAACAAAAATTAACAGCAGAACTTTAAAATTTAGGAACCATCAACTGTACGACACACATGGTAAAAAAATAAGCTGTACAGCTTCCACTGGCATTCATCACCTTCCCTCCAAACGTTTCATCTGCAATCACCTTTCTCCTCCACGCACCGTGGTTATCACTCACAGAGCTAAGGGGAACAGAAGGCTCCAGAGTAACACATCTCCAAGAAATACCACTCCTCTCTGTCCAGTTACGGGCACACAGGCAGCGAAGGAGAGAGGGAAACACTTTAGACAAAGTGTTTCTAAAGCAACTACTGCTTAAAACCTCCAAGAACTGGAAACCCACGGCCAAAATACAAATGTACTCCAAGTACTCCAACATTTTTTCATAGCCCCAGATCTATTCGAATAAACCCTGCGGATGGATCAATAGTCTCTTTTAAATTAAGTATGGCAATTTGTAGGTCAGCATTTGATCGCACCGTGAAAAATACAGCAGGTGCTTTCCATAACCTCATTTCTGTTGAGATGAGAAATGTCAAGGAAAAAAACAATCCTTGCCATAAAACTATCAGTCCTGCGTGCTTCCTCTCTGAAATTCCACATGCCAAAAAGCTCTTAGGAACATCAGTGCCCTGAACGGGTATCCCCTGGCTACATCAAATATTTTAAAAATGCCTTCCTCCCCTCACCTTCCAGGGGACCTTCACAGAAAGAGACCTCCAAAGACTTCTTCCTTACCACAATTCTTACTTTTAAACGCTCAGATACATTTTGAAAAAGCATTGCCCTAAGCAATCTGCTTCCATGAGACTGAGCTTCTAGACTCCTGGCAGACAGCTCTCCAAGGCTCACATACACACAACAGAGCATCATCGCATCAGAGTTACAAAGGACTCCACTCAGTTCCTTCCTGCCTCTGTTCATTTTACCAATACTGTTGAAATTTCTCTACCAAATTTCAGCGTTCGAGCACAGAAAGTTCTTGAGGCTCCACGTTTGCACATTTCCTAGTAAGCAACCAGCTGAAGCAGGTTAACTGCAGCAGACAGCTTTTTCAGTTGGTGGCTGAAGCCTGTGCTAGCGCAAGCAGAACCAAACATTTGCCAATTCCTAGTTGAGAGGTTTAACGACTGTGGTGGGCTTCCAATTCCATAAATCAATCCAGGAGCTTCCAGTTTGTTAGAGAGGAAACCATTTCCAGTCAACAGAAATATCAGCGCCTTCTCAGCAAAGAAGCTTGTTTGGATTTTTGTTGTTGAAGAGCCCTGCAATTTCTACCTTGTCAGTCCCATGCCTACACTGCTTGAACAATTTTCAGTCTCCTCCAGGGAGAACAGCAACTTTGCTGAAAGAAGCAGCAGCTGCAGAAGACATAATAAAGAAACACCATCAGGAAATGAAGGAAAGCGAGGAAGGGGGGGAAGAAATGCACTCAAGGTTGGCTGGAGGATTTATACTCCTCGTAGGACATATATATGCACCTCCACTGCGGTACAGAAATACATAAATGAGGTTAAGCCAAGACACAGGCTTCCAAAATGAAGCAGAATCCCATGTAGGATTTGTCACGTGCATACACACCGCACCAGACATTCGGAGGCTGCGCTGCAATGTTTTACTCAACAGCATTGTGGCCACAAAACCGTATTTTTCCTCATCATCCTGTGCTGCTCTAGCTAAAGAGATACTGCTCAATTGTGAGCAGGAAGCAAGTTAGCTCCTAAGGTAACACCTGTCCTAAAGCATGTCCACACTGCAAGGACACGTGCTGAATTTACATCAACAGACAAATGCAACACGCCACGTGCAGCCTTCACTATGGCTACGTGGTCTCGGGCAGGCTTTCCAAATTCTGTAGGAACTGCAAAAACGTAGGTCCAATTTGGGGTGTAACAACTTTGATAAACATTTCTCTAACTCTTTTTAATATTCATGCAGAAATATTTTTGAAACAAATTAACCTCCGCATTTGTTAAGGAAAAATAAAAAAGCTAAACAGACTCTGGTCACCAGGTAAAACCACCAGAGTTAAAGCTGCAATTGTCAGCAGGGTTTCTTCCAGCCCTAACAACCTCTGCAAATAATGCAAAAACAGAAGATAATTCAGAGAAAACATTACAGCGACAGGCAGAAAAGAAGGATCAAAAGCAAGATATACAAGCAGCGAAAAAAATAATAACCATGTACTGTCTTTAGGAAAACAGTTTCAGCCGGGACAGGAAATGAAGGCCTGTGCACCAAGGATACACAATTCCATTCAAAGTTATACCGAATTGTGGGCACAGAAATCTCAGTGATACTAGACTGATTTCACCTACTTCTCATTTGGCTTTTTTTTTTTTTTTAACTCACTTTCTTCTACTCTTGCTCTGACAATCAAAAGCCTTAAGAAAAGCTACTGGCAGGCACACTGGGACAGCCCTCCCCCCTTTAATAAAAAGCTGCTTAGATGGCTTGCACAGCTGTAACTTCAGGGAAAGGGCTAACACTAAACAAATACAGGAGGGAGCAGGGAACTAAGCAGAAATGACAGCGCACCGTCTGCGCTGCAAAGAGCCAGCGGCAAAACAAGGCTGGAAGCTGAAGTCCAGGCGGCACACTCGAGCACGCAGTTCAGCTCTCTGGGTTACCAGCACTCCTACACTCAGTCTAACAGAGGGATTTAAAGCCCTGCTGGTCAGCGTGTAGAGCACGGGAAGGCGACTGAACATGACTCAAGCTTCCCCATTTGTAACACGGAGACCAGGAGGCAAAAGTTTACAACTGATTTTTAAATGAACATCTGATCAACAAATTGAAGTCACTAATCAAACACTGGATTAAAACCGGCCTAGATTTGATCTGTATTACATTTGTTTGTAAAACATTTCAAGTAACTATTAAAGGATGCAACTAGTGGCTTAATGCATTATTTCTAGAAAAGCATAAAATACCTAGATTACATCCAAATTCACAGAGGTAATGCTGGCAACATGCATTTATTTCACATTCTTGATTTGCATTTATGTTTATAAAAGCGAGTGAAGCACTCTGGATTTGCCAGAGTGCATTTACACAAGCACTACCTGAATTAATTGTGAAGCATGATTCTGACCTTAAAGTTTATTTATTTTAACTGAACCTGAGTAAAAGAAGTTGTTGAAATGCATCAAGCTACTTCCAGCATTTACAGTTTTGCCTAAAAAAATCGACAGCTATGTCTGATGAATAAAGATTTTCTTTAAAACAGTTTTTATAGAGCATCAGCAGGTGAAAGCAGCCATGAAATCATATGGCAGCGAGAACCAAGTAACTTCTGAGCAGTATCTACAAAGCAGACGTCAAAGTGTCAAGCCCCTTAAAACTCTGGCCTAGTTGAAGTTTAAAAATTAGCAGATCTCATTCTCCAGCCTACTGTGGATTCCAGAAAACCTTCCTGCCTTTTCACATTGTTTCTTCACTTCCTTCACTTCCAGTTAGCTCTAGCTATTCTCTCTGCATTGACAACTCAATTAAAGCATTCATTTAACTGGTGTCAAAGACAGGACAGCTTTGTTCCTTCAATATGGAGGCCCAAACTGTCTTTGGCAACAATGACATGCATTTTAATTAACAAATTTCTTTATACGTAGAAATCTAGAATCTGAAAGTGCACTAATTAGAGAAAACCTAAATTTAAGACTGTAAAACTGAAGTGAGAACTTGAATCATACGTACTGGAATTCATTAGGTGTTTTAAATAACACTTGCATCCATCTTACTGGTGCTGAAGTTCAAGCCAGGCATTGTGTTTCAGGCAGCAATGTTATGTACGAGATAAAAGGAACATGTTTAATCAGACCTACATCACGGTGGCCTACCTTCGGTTTCATTTTAACTTCACCTTACCCCCCGTGCTGTTTCCTACAGGCTAGGGGTAGCTCCGAAAGCACGACGACAGCTACAGGAAACCCGGGGCAGAGGGGCTGAAAGTGAAAACCAGGCCTGCTGAATGTAGGGCAGCAGCAAGCCAAGTCCACGCGGCTACCACACTGACATGAAGCGGCACTGCTAAGTGACGTTCCCAATCCAAGATGACTGGATGCCAGCAGTTAAGCAAGACCAAACCGTGTCCCCTCCTTCTCATCCTCGTTCAAAAGGCCAGGTTCAATGCCAGGACAAAGGAGAAGACTGCTGCGGTCACCATGACTGCGCAAGGCCTGGGGATTTGGCCACATAACCTGAACTTCATGAAATGCACAGCTACTCCTTCTCATCTGGAGGGCTGTCTGCCAGGATCATCATGCGAAGTGTCTCTTCGTGATGTTCACAAAATCTCGCATTCGGGTGACGGATGGCACTCGCCCAAGCCTTCTTTCCAAATCTGAGATATGATTCAGGGAAACAGCATTACACATTTAAGTTGCTTTCACACGCAACGAGGAGAGGTGAAGAGCTGAAGGGGCAATTCCGAATTCACGTTCGACAACTGAAATATGATCTGTCACGCTGATGCATTACCAAGCCAAATATTTACTTCCTGGGAGTGATGTCTACTTCTCACTTCCTTTAATTCATGACAAAAAGACGAGAATTTTTTTTTTTTCCAAAGTTCTGTCATCTAATTGCTTCATCCTGACCTGTAATTACCCAGAAATTATGTACAAGGGAAGCAGCAGTTCAATTTGAAAAGGTAACAAGGCAAACAATTATTTTCTCCATTTTAATAACCTCTTATCAACTACAAAGGTGCTGATTGTTTCCCCTGAAGGATTTTTCTTTTTGGCTTGATTTTCGAACCGGCAGTCTCGCATCTCAGCTCCCAGCTTCCCTCGCTCAGCTGAAGGAAACGTTGGCAGAACAAGGAGGTGGGTGACTCAGTGGGCTGAAATCAGAGCAGTTTTCCTGCCCTGAAATGGAACCCACAGCTCAGGTTTCAGCTTGCAGTGTCACCGTTCAACGCACGCATTCGGACCTGAACCGTGCCCGAGATTTCTTCTAAGCGAACCCATCGAGCGCTATCCCCACGTCAGCAGCGTACACCGTAAGGGCGTGCGGCTCCTTCTGAAGCGTAACCACTGCCCTACTTCAGACTCATCTCCCTTACTCAGCACTTCGTTGCTGCTGCCACATTCCTAATTTTGATCTCCCCACCACATTACTGACACACAAAATCGATCTGAAGCAGCTCGTTGCCCCTCAGGACAGCCCTGCCGCAGAGCAGTGGGTTAACAGTATTCCTCACTGATTTATCTCCTCATAGCGTCCACAGACACGGCACAGAAATTAAAACGGTCCAGATATTCTATTCCTCTTCCCGCTTTGGTCACAGACATCCCTCACTCCAGCTACGTTTCTTAATTAGGCACGGTGTGTTAGGCTTCGGTAATCGAATGTATACTTCTGGACATCACGTTCATCTCACAGGAGCACGCTCCAAGACACAAAACTCTGCAACGGGTCCGTGCTGACACTTCACAGCCAGCGTCTCCTCGTGGCAGGTCCTGCGGCACACGAGCGGCTGCCTCGCGACATCCAGTTACTCGGCTGCTCAGCCCGATGAAGGTTCTGGTTCTGCCACGGCGAGGCGGCCGCTCGCGCAGCCGTTAGCTCATCCTGCCAACGTGCTATTTCAGGAAATCCCAGCTCTCCTGATCGAGGGGTTAAGCAATAAAAAATAGATCAAGCAATGCAAAATGTATTAGATACAGCAATTAGATCTTTCTCTTCACACACAAAAAAATGTCACGTTGCATTCATCAGACTTGCCACTGAAATAAAAAAAACTGCTTCGACATTTTACAACATCTAAGTCCAAGGGTACTTAACATTTATAGACACCACAGGCATCTACACAGAAATTTCTCACACAAATGAAATGATCAAGACCAGATGCAGCCATTAGGATCCTTCCCCTTGCCTTTTTTTTTTAAAGGGGTGGGAATGTTTTGTTTTTAAAATCCTGACGGTTTCTGCAAAACTGGAGCACAATGAGAAGCCTGGCATCTTGCCACGGTAGTTTAGCAATAAATACACATGCCAATAAATGTTAACAAAACAGAAATGAGGCAGGAAGGGATGCTGCAGGACCTACACTCCTCGTTGCGAAGCCGCTAGGTTTGTTCATTTAAAATGCAAACCTGCACGTGGCCACTGCCCGAGCAGAAGTTTCAGAGAGAAGTCCCTCCAGGTTTGCTCAAGAGGATGACAAAAAGGTCACGGGAGGACACCGTGGGGCAGGCCAACTGCTCTTCCTGCTCAAAAAGGTCACGGTCATTTTCTTGCCTAACTTTGAAAATTAGCGCTAATTAGTCCACTTTTTCAGATGATTCCGTGAGAGACCAAGGCCTTGTATTGAAGACGTCTGACTATTTTCTGTCTGTAAATATTCGGTCATCTCCCGAAGTCAGGCTCCAAGCAGAGAGGTTTGCCAAGAGGCTGCTAAGAGCAGCGAACACCAGCTATGGCCGCCCATTCCTCAGAAGCACATCACTTGAGGAGCTGCCACGCACCGTCAGATTTCTGACATTATCTCCGCCTGGCTTTCAGCCAGTGACCCGAGGTGAAGACAATTCTCAATAACCCCACCCGTGGTGTTTTTGGTTTGCAACACCAGCGAGTTACTGGGGAAACGTTCAAGCAGACCAGTGTTTCAGATGGAGAGCAGCGTTGCACACACGGATGCAAGAGCTGGCTTGGGGATTTTTAAGAGATTTCACAAACTGTTTTTAAATACAACATTCTTCTGGATTCTACAAGGTTCTGGCTGCAACTTAACCTCTGATTTTGAAATAGTAGTATGCAAGAAAGCTGCTGGGCTGGGTCTGTCTTCTCAGCTACTGTGTATCACGTTGGCAGGAGCTGAAATCTCCTCGTCCATTGCCCCTCTCCCCCTTGGCCCGATGGTTTTCTTTGGACGGCATTTCCCACTGCAGCTTGTGTCTCAGAAACACCCAGACACGCAGGCTTCCTAACACCGACCTGTGCCTTTCAATTCAAGAAAGGAATGGAATGTCATTTATCCAGATATTTATATTAATGTTATTTTATATTAAATATTTTATTCATATGTTCATAAAATTGTCTTGCCCAGAACGCAATCTTTCTTCGGGGTAAAACTGCAAATAACGGTTGTAAGCCAGATGCTCCAGCAGAGGATACAAAAACCACCACCACTTCTGCCGTTCAGCTGCTGAAATTTATTTCCTAGCTTGCAACCCAGACAGCGTACTCGCTCAGAACTTCCCCGGGAACAGAGCACACACAGCGCATCACCCGGCCGTCCCCGGTCCCCTCCTTACCCAGCCCGCCCACTGGGCCATACTCCTGTGATACCGCAGCGCACACCCAAGGGACCTGCAGGGGAAGATCTTCAACGCCCTCAGTAACATCAGGAGCTGCCTTCCTGTCTCGCCCAGTCAGAAGTCTCACCCATAGCCAGAATGTGCACCAAAGACTCATCTGTAGGATCCAGGAGAAAACTCCTCAGGAGACACTCCTTCAGGATCAGGCCCTCCTCACGGCAAGCTGACTTTGCAGAAGATAATTCCAGAGGCAAACAACGCTAGCCAAAAATTACCAAACGTCCTCACAGCACGCTCAAGTAAGCATAAGGTCAATTCCACAGAAAACATAGATGGTGAAGCCACAATTACAGCTTGGCTGCCAAATTCATTGAGAAACTGGAAGTGACCTAACAGCTGTTCAAATAACCACAAAATATTAAAGCACTCTTGTGAGAGATAAATTTCATCTTGAATAAGCCTTCCCTGTCTCAAGCGGACGTATCGTTTATTTGTCTGCGAGCACTCCACAAAGACAGCTGTTTTCTCATCTGACTGCCCACACTGTTCGTGGTTCTCAGCACCCCCCCATCAATTCGTATTCTGCTTCCAGATAATTCGTTCCTGAAATGATTAACCATGTGCTAAGCAGTTCTGGTGCTGACAAGTTAAACAGTACCACGACACGGTATTAGGCTGAAAAAAAAAACACTTTAACATGAAGTTAAAATGAAGTGCTGGCATCTGGCTTTATATCCACACCTCCGGTTTCGTACCAGCCTCATTTCCTTAAATAAAATTCAGACAGATACCCTTTAAGTGTTGGTCACCTCAGCACTACAGCTACACCCTGAGAAAACCATCAGTGAAGTCAACGGAATTCTGGCTATTGTTGCTGAATTTCTCAACATAAAACTGAACAAAACAGTGACTCAGTTGGGAACACTTTGAAAATCAGCCTGGAATTCTTTTCAGACAGAGGGCAAGATTTATCTGACCCAAATGGAGACATTTGCATCAGAAATGGTCACAAATTCATTTTACAGTCAATGGGAAGCAATATTTACTCCTAAAGCAGGCTTTGCCTCAACCCCGGGCAGAGCTCTAGAACAAACCATCTATTTCTTCCAACTGACTATCAAGAATACCACAAATTATTAGCTCAGATGTACGTTTACAAAATTAGATGGGACGAATCCCGCAAAATCTTTGTGGCCCTTTTAAAATGATAAGCTCTGTTCTGTCCGCTGATGGCTGAAATAAAACACACCCAACGTCATCATACCCCTAAATTCAACCCGAAGGAAAAAGCAAGCAAGCTCCTTCACGGTGACATTTGCGCTAGCACTGCATGAAGGTTTTTTTTCCCCTCGTAACAGAACCCAGAGGGAGCTTTTACACAAAAGCCGTGTAAATGCACCCAACCTGCAAACACATCCAGCTTCGCTCAGGAGCAGTCGGTGCTCTAAGAGACATTTTGATTCAGTGCCCTTCACTTCTCATTACTTTACATGATGCCTTCTGTAAAACATCCTCGTCAGCGCAGAACCACCTTTCGCATGGATTACAACCTCCACCTCTAATTTTTTCAAGAGAGGCCTGTATCAGCTCGAGTGCAGTAACAATTTAGTTTTTAAGGGCTTCAGTCATTGACGTTAAGATAGGAATGGAGGCATTACCTCAAACAGTGCTGTAGGTATAATCTCTGCTGAAAATTGTATTGATTTGCCTCCTTTCAGCAATACAGACACTATTTATATTAAATATTTATAACCTCAGCTTTCCAAATCCCAAAGAAACAAGCCAAAAGAAATCATGGCAATGAAGAAAGGCTTATCTTCTAGAAAGAATCAAATGATTTCTGATCCGAGAGGTCTACCTCCAAGCATGTATAATGCCTCACTGTACCGGGGAGTGCAATCCATCACAGCTCTCATCCCAGACCGCTGACTCATTCAAGATCTTTTCCTAGAGGTTCAAAAAATATCAACGCGCTGATGCCAAGTGTAAGCACTTTGTATGCCCTCTATACACTTCCTTTGGAGCATTTTCTTTTTTTTTTTTGTAAACCCTTAAAGGAAAAGAAGTGCTCTACTGTCGAGCTTTCAGAACTAAGAACACTGTCATTTCCCCCACGCCCCTTGTTTCAATCTGAAAACGCATTCAAACTTACTGCCTGATCAACACTGGCAGCTATCGGGGCAAACTTCGGTAGAGCAGGGCACAATGAATGCAACAGCAGAAGGAATTCTATTGTAACCATTACAGAGGGCTTTTTCCTGCGCACAAAGGACACAGACCTATACCTCATCACTGCAACCACTCATGGCTGCAAGCATAAACCTTCTTAAGTGCATTACTGGAAGCCACCCACTAGACTAACCATAGGAAGGGCCAATCAGTCCTGCGTGCCCGGCCAAGATTCATTCCTTTCTTCTCTTCGTACTCACTGGTAAAACGAACTCGGTTGATTTTTAATTGACACAATTACACAAGCCGACCCGAAGCTTTCAAGGCCACCAGTTGAATCATCATCCCTTGCGCGTTAAGCACGGGGAAGGGTTTCATTCTCGCCCAACGTCTCCGAGAGACGAGGAGACTGCTTGATCCCATTTTATCTGCCCTAAAGGCAACTCTCACACCAGCACACCATCGCTCCCATCGCTCCCTTTTCGCAGGAAACTCGAGGGATGCCGCAGGATGGCTCATCTGGGACGGCGCCTCGCCTTACGGGGCTGCGAGCGGAATCCCCCCTTTGTTTTATCTGCTTTCGCCTTTTCCCACTGGCGTTTTGTGGGTGATTGATGACAGGCCGCCCCCCCCCCCCCCCCCCCTCCCCCCCCCCCCCCCCCCCGCCGTCTGGGCACGGGGAGGAGGTGCCGCGCCTCGCCTCGGGCCCCCGGGAACAGCCACAACGGGCCCGGGAGGGGTCCCAGACCCATTGGGATCCCCCAAGGATCGGGTCACACCCCCCCCCCCCCCCCAAAGGACCGGGGGCACCCCCGGCCCCGCCGCCCCCCGGCATTTCCGCAGTCCTCGCCCCTGCGATTCTCCCGGCCACAGCCAGGCACCCGTGAAAGAGGAAAAAAAAAATAAAAAGAGCCGTAATTACCAGAAATAAATAAATAAACGAAGCACGACCCTCCCTGCCGAGCCCCCCCC